>CM035131.1:1685021-2420042 GCA_020205605.1 Panax ginseng
AAATGCTAGAAAGTGGCATCATCAGACATAGCACATCTCCTTATGCTTCCCCAGTGCTGCTAGTGAAAAAGAAGGACAATTCATGGAGGTTTTGTGTGGATTATAGAGCTTTAAACAACATAACTATAAAGAACAAATTTCCAATTCCTATCATAGAGGAGTTGCTAGATGAGCTAAAGGGAAGCAAGTTCTTTACAAAATTGGATTTAAGGAGTGATTATCACCAAATTAGAGTCAAGACTGGAGATACTCACAAAACAGCTTTCAAAACCCACCAAGGACACTATGAGTTTCTAGTCATGCCCTTTGGCTTGACCAATGCCCCTGCCACTTTTCAATGCCTAATGAATGAGGTATTTGCTCCATACTTAAGAGAGTTTGTTTTGGTCTTCTTTGATGACATTTTAGTATATAGTCCCTCTTTTGAAAGTCATATCAGTCACCTGCAACAAGTATTTGAGGTACTAAGGAGTAATCAGTTTTGTGTAAAGAGGAACAAGTGCACTTTTGTCCAACCTCAAGTGGAATACTTGGGACATATTATCAATGAAAAAGGAGTAGCTGCTGATGAGAGCAAAGTGGAAGCCATGAGACAATGGATCCCACCTAAGACATTAAAGTCATTAAGGGGATTTCTGGGCCTTACAGGCTACTATAGGAGGTTTGTGCAACACTATGGAATTATCAGTAAACCTCTCACTAATTTTCTTAAAAAAGGGGCTTTTAGCTGGGGAGAAGAGGCTGAGCAAGCTTTCCAGAAACTCAAGGAAGTTCTATAAAATACCCCAGTCCTAGCCCTACCAGATTTCTCCAAATCCTTTATCGTGGAAACAGATGCTTGTCACACAGGTGTAGGGGCAGTTCTAATGCAGGAAGGCAGGCCATTAGCTTTTATAAGCAAAGCTTTGTCAACAAAACACTTGGGCCTTTCAACTTATGAGAAAGAACTGCTGGCCATAATTATGGCAGTGCAGAAGTGGAGGACCTATCTGTTGGGGCGACAGTTTATTATTAAAACTGACCATGAAGCATTGAAGTACTTCATGGAGCAAAAATTAACTACTTTAGTACAGCAGAAATGGGTTTCAAAGATGTTAGGTTTCGACTATGTTATTCAATATAAGAAGGGTAAAGATAATCTAGTAGCGAGATCGTTTATCTAGAAAGCATGAAATGGAGGAAATCAGATAGTAATAATCTGCTATTCAGTGGAGCACCTTTGAAGTTGAGCAAATAGCCTTAAAGATGATAAGGAGGCACAAGAAATAATGGTACAAATTCTCATCAATCCCACTAGCTGTCCGGAATATAAGGTGCAGGAAGGGATTCTCAGAAAAGAGGGAAGGCTTTACTTGGGAAATTCTGGAAATCTGAGAGAAAAGATCATGGAACAAATACACAGTAGCCCGGAAGGAGGGCATTCAGGCATAAATGCATCAATCAAGAGGGCTGAGATGTTATTCTTCTGGCCTACATTAAGGAAAGACTTGACAGAGCTGATCACAAAGTGTGAAGTGTGCCAAAGGAGCAAGGGAGAGCACATTCCCAGTCCAGGACTGTTGCAGCCTATACCCATTCCTGACCAAGCATGGGAAGTCATAACCATGGATTTTGTGGAAGGTTTACCCAAATAGGAGGGAAAGGATACGATTTTGGTTGTGGTGGATAAACTAACCAAAGGGTGTCATCTTATGGCACTCACACACCCCTTTACAGCGTCTCAAGTAGCACAAATGGTATTGGACTCTGTGGTTAAGTTGCATGGTCCTCCAAAAACTATCATCTCGGATAGAGACAAAATATTTGTGAGCACATTCTGGAGAGGGTTGTTCAGAACATTGGGAACCCAAGTGAAGTTAAGCACAGCCTACCACCCGCAAACAGATGGACAAACGAAAAGGGTCAACCAGTGTATTGAAATGTATTTAAGGTGTATGACTAGTACCAAACCCGCACACTGGAGTAAGTGGTTACCCATGGCAGAATGGTGGTACAATACTACCTTTCATACTGCAACAGGAATGACACCATATAAAGCTCTTTATGGTACTAATCCTCCAGTGGTTAATTATCACCAAGAAGGCACCAACAACAATCCTTTGATAGCATATTTTCTAAAAGAAAGGGAGGCAACCCAACAATTATTGAAGGAGAATCTGCAAAAGTCACAAGAAAGGATGAAACTTTATGCAGATAGGAAAAGAACAGAAAGGGAATTCAAAGAAGGTGATGTGGTGTATCTGAAGTTACAACCTTATAGACAGATGTCATTGTCACAAAGGAGAAACTTCAAGTTATCTGCTAAGTACTATGGACCATACACTGTAATTCAAAGAATAGGGAAGGTGGCCTACAAGCTGCAGCTTCCTACAAGTGCCAAAATTCATAATGTTTTTCATGTTTCACAACTGAAAAAGAAGATTGGAGAGACCAAGGTGGTACAAACTGAACAACCCCAAACGAACCATGCAAGAGAGTTAAGGCCAATAATTGTAGAAAGGTCTTGAGCGGAAGATTGATCAAAAAGGGCGTGACCACCACCATGGTTCTGATTCAGTGGTCCCATAGCATTCCAGAAGATGCAACATGGGAAGAGTGGAGCAAAATTAGTGCAGAATTTCCAGACTTTAATCCTTGGGGACAAGGATCCTTTCAAGCAATGGGGAATTGTCAGGAATGGAAGGCAGATGAGGAGAAATAGTAGTTACATGAGTTCAGGCCAAACGCTGCGTTTGGCCATTTTCATTATTAGTTATGCCTTAAATTTAGCAATAAACACGTGTTATCAGTTTATTGGTGGAGGTTGTTAGAGGCGAGAGTGTAGAATTGTCCAGCTGCATTGTATATGTCAGTGGGATTCTCCTTTAGATATTATGAAAAGTTATATGAAAACTTTCTTTCTCTTTTCTCCTTATTTCTTTAGTTTATCTGTCATTCCATATCTGTTTTGTGACACCCAACTCCAGCACAAAGCTTATTTAAACGTGAAGTTTCTCCTCGAGCCACCCACAAAAATGGCACGCCACTTTCCTTCAAACCAGCTGCAATCTCATCCATTTGGGCGCTTGAAACTGACAGGAAACTTCCATTTGAAATGTATAAGACAGAACCTGGAGATTTCGAGTCTAACCATTTGGAGCAGTAGGAATTATTAGAGTCAATATTAGTAGCACCCAAAGAGTTGGATTGGAGTTGGAAGAAAGGTATATTGGGGCCAACACTAAAGATGGGTATTTCTACTTTTGGTCTCAAAGCATCGATAACCTCTGATTCAAGATCATAGACGGATACAAATAGAAGATATTGTGCCCTGCGAACCAGAGAAAAAGTATCTAGTAGTCTATTGGTATTTTCATCTTTCTTTGTGAATACGTGTGGAAGATCTCTTATACGTAATGCGGATAGTCCTGGAATGTAGTCCACAAGCTCGTTTCCTCTTTCTGTCCAATAAATTAATTTTCATCAACACTGACTAGAATAATATGCAATGAATCCATAGCCAATTTCACCACCATGAATTATGAGCACAGCTAAACTTCTTGTTAAGTGCTTTGTTCTTATTACCATGTCATAACTTTTTTTTAAAGTTTTGATAGCTTTATGATCGGTTTCCCATAATATTCTAAAATACGATAACAAAAGAAACTGATCGACAAAAGCCGTGGCACAATATTTGAAAAACAAATCTGGGGATTTCCCATGTTGAAGCTTATCAATGGAATGCCATTTTGAAACTATATCATGCAAAATTAGAACATTCCAAAATCATTTTCTGTAAATGTTCTCCAGGGAGAAAAAGAAGGAATTTTCTTTGAATATGTAAGGAATATCTTTTATGAGAAGTCAATGCCCAACGGGCCTACTCACTTATGAGGGTAAAATAAAATTTATATTTAGTTAAACTTATTTGTTTTAAAATAATTTATAAATCATTTATATGTCAATTTATAAAATAAGTTGTACATAAACACTTAAAAGTAAAAGATTACTTATAAATTGATTTCATCAACTTATAAGTAAACGTAGAAAGAGATAGGTGTTAAGAATTATTATTTAAGTTTGGTAGTTTTAGTTTGTCTTAGTCTTTAAGGATTTATTTAGTTGAAAATATCGTGCTTTTGTGGCTACAGAAAGTGTAGAAAATGTGCTTCATTGTCCTGTTTGATAGGATGTTAAGGTAGTCGTAATTGTGTTATGTTATTTCCTTTCCTATGTAATGCCTATTTATAGGCTGCTTTTATTAATGGAATTAGTGTGTTTTCCAGTTCCAATTCTGTATGGGTGGTATCAAAGCCACACATAAGAGATTAAAGTGTGAGAATTCTGCAACAGTGTGAAAGTCCCAAACCAGTCCACAATAACAAAGCAGTGAAGCCATGACTTCAGACTCCTATTTTCTGCAGGCGGCGATCCCACGTTTTGATGATCACTATGACCATCGGAGTTTGCTAATGGAGAATTTTATGCGGTCAAAAGAATATTGGCCCATCGTTGAATTTGGAATTGGAGAACAAACAAAAGCAAAAGATATAGTCTTGATAGATGCCCAAAAAACAGAGTTAGAAGGAAGAAAACTAAAAGATTTGAAGGCAAAAAATTACCTCTTTCAGGCCATTGATCGTCCTATCTTGAAAACAATTCTTAGCAAAGAAACTTCCAAGGATATTTAGGATTCCATGAAGAAAAAATATCAAGGCTCTACTAGAGTGAAACGTGCACAACTTCAAGCCTTGAGAAGAGATTTTGAGATCCTACAAATAACAGATGGGGAATCTATCACCAACTACTGTGCTAGCTAGGACTATGGAAATCAACAAAATGCGATTTCATGGTCAGAAGATGGAAGATGTCACCATTGTGAAGAAGATATTGCGCTCCCTGCTGACACCAAAGTTCGATTATGTTGTGTGCTCAATTGAATAATCAAAAGCCATAGATGGACTTTCTTTTGATGAATTGCAGAGCTCTTTGCTAGTCAATGAACAGAAGATGAACCGAAGTTCAACTTTAGAGGAGCGAGCTTTGAAGGCTTCTACCTTTACTCATTTCTCAAACACTAGAGGAAGGGAAAGAAGAAGAGGAAGGGGTGCTTGGGGCAATAGAGATGACAACATGTATTTCAAAGCCAATAATGATCAATTTCTGGGCAAAACAGATGACGAGATCAACATTTTGACAAATCCAAGGTAAGGTGCTTTAAATGTCATAAATCTGGACATTATCGTTTTGAATGTTACACTAAGCCGCCTTATGACAAATAAAAGGAAGAGTAATCGAATTTTGCAGAAAAGAAGGAAGTGGAAACTTTGTTGATGGCTGTTCAAGCTAATTAGGAACCTTAGTCTGATTTTTGGTATGTGGATACGGGCTGAAGTACCATATGTGTGGAAGTAAGTCTTTTTTCTCTTATTTAAATGAAGATTTTAATTCTACAGTAAGTTTTGGTGATTGCTCCACTGTGAATGTGATGGTAAAGGGTGATATTGAGATAAGAACAAATAATGGTATTGTAGAAACAATTTCTAATGTTCTTTATGTTCCTAATTTGAAAATCAATTTGTTAGGTGTTGGGCAATTACAAGAAAAAAGTTATGTGATAATTATCCAGAAAGGTGCTTGTGAGATATATTGTAAGACCCCAACTTTTTTTTTAATAAAGATGATTTTTTTTCTATAAATATCATTTTTGAATATTATGGAATGAATTTGATATAATGTTATAGTTGTGGGTAATATTTATAAATTTTGCTAAGTATGCAAGTTGTTATAAAATATTCGATTGGTTGGAAATATTCTTTTTTGTCGGGAATATTCAGACAACGGCACAATCATCAGTGGACCCCATAATGGAATTATTCATCGGATCGAGAAAACGACAAAATATTTTATAAATAACTATGAGGTGTTATTGTTAAACCTATTGAACTACCCAGTAGTAAAAAATGAATGATGTCTGGCGTGGTTGCATAGTAGAAGACGCCAGATTGATTATTGATGCTTACGTGAGAAGTCACTCGGTTATACTCAATTATTGCTACAGTAATTATTGCATCATATCTCTCATATTATTGATTCGATTATTATCACAGTATCATCTGGATTATATGTTATATTATTAAATCAATAATTGAGACGACAAAGTTATTCATATTATTAAATTGCAATATTTACAATGTCTAGAAGTTCTGTCAAGGAGAGGTTTGGTCACCTAATTGCGCGCCAATAGGGAGAAATTCTTATTGGAAAGCCCCCTCCGTAAGACCCCAAATAATTAATAAATGAAATTTATTTTCCTCTATTTATTATAGTAAGGGTTGATTTAATTAATGTGGTTAGTTATGGGTAAAATGCACAAATATTTTAAATAAGCAGGTGGTTATAAAATATTCATTTTTGTCGGGAATATTCGTTTGGTTGTGGAATATTAAATGCGGACGAGTATGTTAACCATAATGTGGGCCCCATAACGGAAAGCGATTGGAGGAAGAAAACGACAAATATAAGTTGTTTAAAAATAATAACAGAAGTTGTTACCGCGGTACATTTGTTGGAATACCGGTAGTTAAAAACACGATGTACGCGTTGTTCAGACAAGAAGCACACCAGTATTGCACCAATTATTGACTCTTACGTAAGAAGGCACTACTCATTAATGGTTACTGATAATTCTTTATTCAAATATTTTATTGATTTAATAATTGTTGCGTTGATATTTTATATTCTCGTTGTTTGATAATTATCATTACACAAGATTTTCATTATCGAAGCAATAATTCATATTATCTGAATAATATTATTAGATAACATTATTGGCAATGTCTAGAAAGTTTGCATCTAAGGAGAGGTTTGGTCACCTAATTAATGCTGGCAAATGAGGAGAAATTCTTATCGAAAGCCCCTCTTCACAGGAACCGCACGGTTGTCGATATTGTGATTCGTAATATTATTTGTGAATAATTAATTATTGATTCATATGATGAGGAAAATATTGATTTTATGTGGATATAGATAGAGAAAAATTTTAATGTGACAATTGTTGAAAATTAAAATTTTATCTTTTTTCGATAAAATAATTCATTTAAATATATTATTATATTTTAATAATATAATAATGGTGATATTTTTACAACGAATGTGAGATATATGAGTATACGAGGAGGAAGAGTATTTTTGTTGCAATAAATGTTTAAAACATGTTAAACATGTTGGTGGACCCCATTTCTTGATTGAAATTTGATTATAAATTTAAAATAAAATCGCTGTTTCAGGATTTTGATTCGATTTCATTTGGAATTTGGAAAAATTTTCTTACGTAAAGTTGTAGAGAATTGAATTTCCTAAAATAACTAGAGAGATTCGAATTTTTCGATAAAAGGGCTATTTATTATGAATTATTGAAGTTCAAGCTCAAATAATTAATTTTGGAAGTTTAAAATATTTTAATATGAAAAACATTTTGGTGATTTGAGTGTGGGTCTTGCATGTGTTTTAATGCATTTGAATTCGGTTGGTATCGTAGGAAGTTGTAGAAATAATAATAATATTATTAAATTAAATTTTCTACTTTGGTGTTACAAGCATTTTCCTATAAATAGGATGCTTTAGGTTAGAATTGAAAATTACACGTAAACTCAAGTTTTTCTCTATATTATCGGCGTATTCTTGTGAGTATTTTGAGTATACTTTGAGTATTGCTATATCGGTGAAAGTTCAAGTCATAGTTAATATCCGACGCTTCAACTAGAAATCTTGTCTTTCGAGGTAAAGAGATATTATTTTTTTCGTAATGATATTATTTCTTCAATATCATTATCTTTGAAATATTGATCTGAAATTTTATCAAATTTAGAACTTTTGGTGTCTGAGTTCTTATTCACGATACTAAGACTATTCACGATATACGATACTATTCACGAATCACGACATTATTCATCGAAAAATGAAAATTTTCCTTTTCGTCCAAAAAATATATATTACGGATACTAGCTTTGATTGTATCCATATTTTGATCATTCTTGAATTTTACACCACTATGATTATTTTTGAGGTATTTTTGGACGTGGATAAAACAAAGTACTAATCCTTAATCCTTAATCCTTGTCATTTTGATTCACCGGATTCGCTTTTTTAAAAAATATTTTCATCATCCTCGGTCTTAAATGATGATATTATGGAATATCTTTGCTTTGTAGTGCAAAGATGAATAATTTCGATGAATATCTTTGGCCCGTAGTCACAAAGAAGATGAGCAGTGTTTAGATGAACATGACTAGTGATGAATATCTTTGGCCCGTAGTACAAAGATGAATATTTAATTCCGTATATATATTGATTGATGTTACAAGGATAAAAGATAGACGACGAATTTTAAAATTCATACATACAAGATAGTAGTTTGCATTCTCTACTTAACTCTTCTAATGAATTATTATTTTCGCTGCGAATATTGATTTAAAACTTGTTGGCTATTGTATTCTATTAGATTTTTCCCTGTTAAAGACTAACGATAATTTTATTGTATATTATCTTAGTCATAATATTCTTTACTGGGCTAGTTGAGCTCACCCTTTTCCTTTTTGTTCCATTTTTCTTCTCAGGAGGCGAGAATGTAATGAAGTACGAGTGGGGTATGGAATGATGGTTATAGAGAGAGTTGTTTAGTAGTCCTCGCCATTTTGTAAAATAATGTATCAATAAATGTGATGAGGATTTATTTGGGTATAGATATTGTCAGAAGATAAGATTTGTATTCAAACTCACGGTTTTACTATTGTAATAATAAAGTTGTAGTTGTTTACATGCACTGTATCGACAACTCGAGAATGGGTGATGTATACCTTTTGGGGGCGTCACACTCTCTTTCCCGGGAACAACACAGTTGCTAAATATTGTGAGTTATAATATTAATGATGAATAAGTTCGTGTTGATTAAAGATGAATTTGATAGTTTCATTGTGTTGGGATTATTTGTGTTAATAGAAATCGACATCTATTAGATGATAATTGATGTCCTGGAGGTTATATTGTTCAATCTGTATTCGGGGAACTTTTCGTGGTAGAGTACTATTCACGAGTTACTATTCATGAGTTACTTATTCACGAGTTACTATTCACCGATTAGCATTATTCACTCTAGTATTGTTCATTGGTAGTATTAAAGCACAATATTATTCCATGAGGAGATGTGCTCATTTTTGAGCATAGATTGGTTGAAGTTATATTAGTGAATCAATATGGACCGCTGGTGGAAAATTATAATAGTGAATCAATATGGATCGCTGGTTTAAAGTTTTAATAGTAAATCAATCTGGACCGTTCAGGAATTAGTTACCATTCAATCCATTCTTCTATAAATAAAAGCTCATTCCTTCATTATTTCTTACGAAGTCACTGAAACTCTATAGAGAGAAAGAAGAAGAGTATTCTGCTACTTCACTACTTCGATATCCAGTGTCTTTTACGGTAAGGGGTATTATTTCTTTTGTATTCATGAAGAAAACTTCTATTATTCCATCTTTATTATTCTCATTGGAATAACTTTGTATACGCTTGGACTCCCTATACTTGGTGAAATCCTTATGTTATTCCATTCTTTATTATTCATTGGAATATCCTCGTCATGCGCGCTTTTACTGTGGGACTTAATTCCGTCTTCTTTATTATTTTGTTGGAATAACTTTGATCACGTGGACTTCTATACTCGGTGAAATCCTTATGTTATTCCATTCTTTATTATTACATTGGAATATCACGTTCTACATGCGTTTTACGACGGACCGTTAAAATCTTTATTATTCGTTGGAATAACTTTATACTCACGGACTCCCTATACTCGGTGAAATCCTTATGTTATTTCATTCTTTATTATTACATTGGAATATCACATGCATGCGTTTTCTGTGGGACTGGTTCCGTATTTATTATTCTGTTGGAATAACTCGCCTGTTTATCTATCACACGTCTTGGTGATTTCTTTTGTTATTCCATTATTTATTATACACAGTTGGTTAAAGTTTTAACTTCTATACTCCATGAAATTAGTGGAATATCCTTGATATTTGCGCTTCATCCAATATCTTTTCATGGAAATATTCTTCTGAGCATTCTTGAATTTTACTCTACAAATAAGTATCATGTTGACAATTTGGACGTTATTAGTTCCTGGATAAACTAATTCTTGAACTTGTTTTATTGAATTCTTATATCATTGTCATTATCCTCATGTTTATATTTTTTTTAAAGTCATCTGTGGCCTGTAGTGCATAGATGGACTTGATATGATTATGACCAGGGATTATTCGGTATAATCATGACCGTAATGTTACAAATGATGTGGTAAAAGTCCTCATTGGCCCGTAGTGCATTGATGGACAGTTGTTAGCATGATCATGACCATTGATGAATACACGAATATCCTTGGCCCGTAGTGCATGGATAATTTGTGGTCGTGACCCCTAATGAATATCATTGGTAGTAGTGCGGGGATGATGTGGATTATTTATTGTCGAGTCTCGGCGATAAAAGTGATGAAAAACTTTTTAAATCATAAAAGATAGTAGATTTTATTCTCTACTTGACTCTTTTAATGGATTGTTTATTCACCGCAGATTAAACTTGTTGTCTATTGTATTTTATCGGTTTAACATTGTTGAAGGCTAATGATAATTTATCCTGCATTATCTTAGTCATAATATTTCTTCTTGGGCTAGTTGAGCTCACCTTTTTTTCTTTCACCGTTCTCTTGTGAAATGAGAACGTAGCAGGTCTCAATCGGGGAATGGAGTGATGGTCCGGATGATAGTATTAGTAGTCCTCACTATTACGTTAAATAGTGTGACAATAAATGTAATGAGGACTTATTCTGAGAGTATATATTGTCTAGAAGACAATATTTGTATTAAAACTCACAGCTTTCTTGTTGTATATTAAAGATTGTATTTGTATTCTGCACCATGTATTTGGCGACCCAAGATGAGTGATGTATACCTATTTTGGGAGCGTCACAGTTGGTATCAAAGCTTAAGGATATGATTCCTGGCTAAGATGTGAGATAAGAACTAGAAGGGGAGAGACGGGGAATTCCTTCACTAGTATGACCTACCTAAGTTTATTTGTTATTTAATTGGTCGGTCAGAGTATAGGGTTAATATGTGATATGTTAATTAACCCTTGTTTTGTGGCAGTATTTGAAAATAGCATCCGAGAATGTTGAGAACATCAATGGAGCACAGGAGACCGTTGAATCTCCACAGATCAATAACCAGGACAATGTGCGTCAGGAATGCGACAATCCTCATGCAAACAACAACACTGACCAAATGATAAACGATGAAATGTTCTGAGGCTTCATGCAATTCATGCAACATCAGGCGAGAGCGGCTCCTGTCCAAAATACAGGTGGAAACACTGGCAACTCTCGGACGGTCACCACTTAAGGCGGAGACGTGGATAAAACAGATCAACAAGATATTTGATGTCTTGGGTTGCTCCAAGGAGCAAAAGGTTCCCTTTGCCACCTTCATGTTGCGGGCAGAGGCAGATTATTGGTGGGAATCTGTAAAGTGTACTCAACCGCCAGATCAAGATGTCTTGGGAGAAGTTTCAAGAACTGTTCAACGACAAGTACTTTCCGAAAGTATTCGATCACATGAAAGAGGTAGAGTTCATCGGCGGGGAGCAAAACAACACATGACCGTGTCGCAAGACGAAGACAAGTTCTTAGAAGTTGTCTGGTTTTGCGTCCCATTTGGTTGATAATGAGGAGAGAATGACGCGAATGTTTCTAAGAGATTTGAAACCTGAGATATGTCAATACCTTATCTCTCATAAACTGTGTTTGTATTCAGATGTTGTTAATAGGTCTCAGTTATTGGAACGCGATAATGAGTCAACCCAACCAAAAGAGAGCAGCCGGCAAAATGATAATACCAGTGATAGTAGTCATCGAAGAGGTGACAATAAGCGTGGAGGGAATCAACATGCCAGAAATGGTAACCATTTCGGTGGTAATTATGGCCAAAACAATAAGAATGGACATTTCAAGAAGAGGAGATTCAACAATGATGGAAAGACGTCAGCACCATCACCCGTTGTTAAGGAAGGAGAACGACCACCTATTATATGCTTTAAATGCGAGGGGAGGACATATCGGTCAAAGCTGCGCGATGCCATCCAAAGCATGTTACAATTGTGGAAGAAGGACACTATTGCGATTTTGTCGTTTCACAGAAGACAAGTTCAAATTGGGAAGGAGGCACCAAAAGTCGTCCCAGAAAAGTCAAAAAGCCGATGAGTGCAAGTGAGGCGTTTGTCGTGACCTCCAGAAAGCAAAGGAACCCGAAATGAGGTCATCAGATGTAAACTTATCATAAATTCTAGTGAAATATATACCTTATTTGATACCGGTTCTACCCATTCTTTTATCTCTCCTACTTGCGCTCAACGTTTAAATTTGACTCCGGAGAAATTAGACTTTGTCTTATCTGTTGAAACTTCGTTGGGAGAAACCTTCATTACATCCAATCGCTTATAAGTCTTGTTTGGTTCAAATCGGTACCCTCACATTACTATCGACCTTATTTCATTGAAAATACTTGCATTTAACGTAATTAAAAGGATTAATTGGTTAACTACTCATCATGCAAAAATTGATTGTTTTCAGTAAAGTTGTTAGCTTTCATATTCCTAATCAACCTATTATGCGAATTCAAGCAACCAAACCATTAAAATCAATCATCGTCATCTCAAGCCATAAAGCTATTCGTTTATTGAAAAGCGGATGTCAAGCTTTCTTAGCTCATGTCACGGATCTAAACAAAAATACGTCGATTTTGAATGATATTTCTATTGTTAATGAATTTTCCGACGTATTCTGAAAGAACTTCATGGCCTACCCCAGCGTGAAATTGAATTTTGTATCAACCTTGAACCCGTGCAGACAAAACCTATTTCAAAGCCCCATATCGAATGGCTCTATTGAACTTCGTGAGTTAAAGATCCAACCTGCAGGAATTGTTAGACATTGGCTTTATTAAGTCACAGTACTTCTCCTTGGGGTGCTCTGTTGTATTCGTGAAGAAGAAAGATGGGAGTACGCGACTTTGTATTGATTATCGGGAGTTGAATCATGTCACCATAAAAAAAATAGGTACCCATTGCCACGTATTGATGACATGTTTGACCGATTGCAAAGTCGCCAAATTCTTTTCAAAGATTGATCTTCGTTAGGATATCACCAATTGAAGATTGTAATGGATGACATTCCAAAAATGGCTTTCGTAACTCCAAGACGGGCATTATGAATTCCTAGTTATGTCTTTTGGATTGACTAATGCTCCGCCGCCTTCATGGATATGATGAACCGAGTATTCAAGGAATATTTGGATCACTTTGTGGTCGTCTTCATTGATGACATCCTTATTTATTCCAAAAGTGAAGATCATGAAAGCAACACTTGAGGTCGATACTCCAAAAAGCTTCGTGAATATAAGATTTATGCCAAGTTTAAGAAATGCGAGTTCTTCTTGAGGAAGTAGCATTCCTTGGGCACGTAGTATCAAGTCGTGGAATATATGTTGACCCAACAAAGATTGAAGCTATTCAAAGTCGGGAGCAACCTAAATTAGTGACCCAAAAAGTACGTAGCTTTCTCTCGGCCATTTGGTTATTATCGGAGATTCGTAGAAGGGTTTTCTCAAATCGCTACTCCACTAACTCAAATTGACCGAAAAAAGATACAAAATTTGAGTTGGAACGAGGAATGTGAGAAGAGTTTTCAATAACTCAGAGGAGACTCTTTTCAAAGACTGCTCGACAATACCATCTGTCTCGGAGGATTTGTCATCTCTGGTGATGCTTCGGACAAAGGGTTAGGATGTGTTCTCATGCAACATGGGAAAGTCATAGCTTTATGCCTCGATTAACTCAAAGAATATGAGAGGAATTATCCTACTCATGATTTAGAGTTAGCGAATAATCGTTTTGCACTAAAGATTTGGAGGCATTACTTGTATGGGGAGAAAGTAGAGATCTTTCTGGATCATAAAAGCCTCAAATATTTTTTTACTCAAAAGGAACTCAACACGCGACAACGACGTTGGCTTGAATCATTGAAAGATTATGATAATACCATCCAATACCATCCTAAAAAAGCGAACGTGGTGGTAACGCGTTGAGTAGAAGATCATACGCGGTACGAGTGCGATATTGACAACGTAAAGGCCCATTTGTGTGACTTGCAAAGGATGGAGATAGAGTTAAAGACTCAGGGACCCATGTGATGATAGCAAATATATGAGTAAAACCGACTTTAATTGATAAAGTTAAAGTTTTCAAGCTTCTGACACATGAATGATGCGATATGAGGAAGAAAGTGCAAGAAGGTCTTTATCACGGGAAGCAAGAATCGATGAAGAAGGAATACTTGAGTCAACTCGGACTTTGTGTTCTAACAACCCCGATTTAAAGTATAGAATCATGATGGAGGCGCACAACACACCGTTTGCAATCCATCTCGGGAGTACCAAATGTATCGTGATCTTCGCCATACATTTTGGTGGAGCAATATGAGAGAGAGAGAGATAGCGTTGTTTATCTCAAGGTGTCTAACTTGTCAACGAGTTAAGGCGGAGCATCAAGTGCCAAAAAGTCCATTGCAACCACTTGAAATTCCAGAATGGAAGTGGGAGCACATTATCATGAATTTCGTTACTGGTCTTCCCAAGGTTTCTCAAGGCATAGATGCGATTTGGGTCATTGTTGATAGATTGACTAAGTCTGCTCATTTCATACCGATACGAGAAACTTATACACTTGAACGTTTTGCTAGTATGTATATAAACGAGATTGTAAGATTGCATGGTATGCCATTATCCATAGTTTCTGATCGAGACCCAAGATTCACTTCAAGATTTTGGGTTAGTTTGCAAAAAGCTATGGGCACGATTTACGATTTAGTTCTAAGATATCATCCTCGACGGACGGACAATCGAGAGGACTATTCAAACTCTTGAAGATTTATTAAGACTCTGTGTCCTTGACTTCAAGGGAAGTTGGGACAAGTTCTTACCGTTGGTGGAGTTTTCATACAACAACAGTTATCAAGCAAGCATTGGCATAGCTCCATTCGAAGCATTGTATGAAAGAAAGTGTCGCTCTCCAAAGATCTTTGGGATGAGGTGGGTGAAGCAACGTTGTTGGGACCGGGAGTTGAGTACGTATGACTACGGAAAAGATTCAAACGATCCGACAACGTATAAAACCCTCACAAGATCGATAAAAAAGAGTTATATTGATCTTCATCGAAAGGACGTGGAATTCGATATTGGAGATCATGTGTTGTTACGTGTTGTTCCATGGAAAGGAGTTACGAGATGAGGAAAGAGAGGAAAGCTCAATCCTCAATTCATTGGCCCATTTTTAATCCTCGAACGAGTAGGGCGTGGCCTATAGACTCGCCATCGCTGCAAGTATGTCTCGTGTTCATAATGTTTTTCACATATCTATGTTACGTAAATATGTGAAAGACCCGAACCACATTATTGAGTTAGAACCGGACGAAATAGCGAAAGATTTAACATATGAGGAGGTTCCTGTTAAAATCTTGGATAAAAATGAGCATATTCTACGCTCCAAGGTTATACCTCAAGTCAAAGTTTTGTGGAGGAACCACGATGTTGAGGAAATGACCTGGGAGTTAGAATCTGAAATGAAATCAAGGTATCCTTACCTCTTCGACATACCAGTACGTCTTTCTAATTTCGAGGGCTTAAATTTCATAAGAAGGGAGGTTGTAAAACCCCAACTTTTTTTTTAATAAAGATGATTTTTTTCTATAAATATCATTTTTGAATATTATGGAATGAATTTGATATAATGTTATAGTTGTGAGTAATATTTATAAATTTTGCTAAGTATGCAAGTTGTTATAAAATATTCATTGATCTGGGGAATATTCTTTTTTGTCGGGAATATTCGATAACCAAGACAATCATTGGTGGATCCCCACAATGGAATTATTGTCGAATTCGAGAAAACGACAATATTTTATAAATAACTACGGAGGTGTTATTGTTAAAACTATTGAACTACCCTAAGTAGTAAAAATACGAAGAATCTGGCGTGGTTGCATAAGTAGCATTACGGTATTGATTATTGATCTTTACGTGAGAAGTCACTCGGTTATACTCAATTATTACACAATGAATGTTTGCATCATATCTCTCATATTATTGATTCGATTATTGTCATAAGATCATCCGCATTATATGTTATATTATTAAATCAATAATTGAGGCGACAAAGTTATTCATATTATTAAATTGCAATATTTACAATGTCAGAAGTTACATCGAGGAGGTTTGGTCACCTAATCATGCGCCAATAGGAGAAATCCTTATTGGAAAGCCCCCTTTCCAGGAACAACCCTGGTTGCTAAATATTGTGAGTTATAATATTAATGATGAATAAGTTCGTGTTGATTAAAGATGAATTTGATAATTTTATTGTGTTGGGATTATTTGTGTTTAGAGATATCGACATCTATTAGATGATAATTGATGTCCTGGAGGTTATATTGTTCAATCGGGTATTCGGGGAACTTTTAGGTTTGAGAGTACTATTCACGAGTTACTATTCATGAGTTCTTATTCACGAGTTACTATTCACAAGTTACTATTCATCCTAAGCTATTTATTATTCACTCTAGTATTGTGTATTCGGGTATTTGGGTATAATATTATTCCATGAGGAGATGTCTTTAATTTTTTTGAATAGTTGGTTGAAGTTATATTAGTGAATCAATATGGACCACCGGTGGAAAGTTATAATAGTGAATCAATATGGATCCCTGGTTTAAAGTTTTAATAGTAAATCAAGATGAACCGTTGCTTTAAGTTTTAATAGTAAATCAATCAACCGTCTCGCTTAAAAGTAAATCAATCTGGGACCGTCAGGAATTAGTTCTTATTCAATCCATTCTTCTATAAATAAGCTCATTCCTTCATTATTTCTTACTTAATTCATTGAAACTCAGAGAGAGAAATTATAGAGAGAAAGAAGAAGAGTATTCTCGCTACTTCACTACTTCGATATCTAGTGTCTTTTACTGTAGTAAAGGGTATTATTTCTTTTGTATTCATGAAGAAAACTTCTATTATTCCATCGTCTTTATCTATCACATGCCTGGTGATTTCTTTTGTTATTCCATTATTTATTATACTCAGTTGGTTAAAGTTTTAACTTCTATACTTCATGAAATTAATGGAATATCCTCGATATTTTTGGCTTCATCCAATATCTTTTCATGGAAATATTCTTCCGAGCATTCTTGAATTTTACTCTACAAAGAAGTATCATGTTGACAATTTGGACGTTATTAGTTCTGGATAAACTAATTCTTGAACTTGTTTTTTTATCAATTCTTATATCATTGTCATCATCCTCATGTTTATATTTTTTTAAAGTCATACGTGGCTCAGTAGTGCATAGATGGACTTGGTATGATTATGACCGAGGATTATTCGGTATAATCATGGTAGTAATGTTACAAATGATGTGGTAAAAGTCCTCGTTGGCCCGTAGTGCATTGATGGACCGGTTGTTGGCATGATCATGACCATTGATGAATACACGAATATCCTTGGCCCGTAGTGCATGGATAATTTGTGGTCGTGACCCTAATGAATATCCTTGGTGGTACGTAGTGCGGGGATGATGTGGATTATTTATTGTTGAGTCTCAAATGATAAAAGTGATGAAAACTTTTAAATCATAAAAGATTGTAGATTTTATTCTCTACTTGACTCTTTTAATGGATTGTTTATTCCACCGCAGATTAAACTTGTTGTCTATTGTATTTTATCGGTTTAACATTGTTGAAGGCTAATGATAATTTATCCTGCATTATCTTAGTCATAATATTTCTTACTAGGCTAATTGAGCTCACCCTTTCTTTCATCGTTCTCTTCGTGAAATGAGTAACGTAGCGAGGGGACTAGTTGGGGAGCGAGTGATGGTCCGAGATGATAGTATTAGTAGTCCTCACTATTCATTAAATAGTGTGATAATAAATGTAATGAGGACTTATTCTCGAGTGGATATTGTACTGAAGACAATATTTGTATTAAAACTCACAACCTTTCTTGTTGTATATTAAAGATTGTATTTGTATTCTACACCATGTATCTGGCGACCCAAGATGGGTGATGTATACCTATTTTGGGGGCGTCACATATATGATCCTTCAAGAGGAGTAATTTTTATTGTTTGGATGAGTTCAAATAGGTTGTTTCCTTTGAAGATAAAAACATCTCAACCTTGCTTATTGGCTGAAGTAAAAGACCCTTCATGACTTTGACATTTTCGCTATGGCCACTAAAATTTTGGTGGATTAAGGACTCCCTAACAGAAAGATATGGTGACGGGTCTCCCTTAAATTCACATTCCTTCTTAAGTTTGTGAAGAATGTGTTGTTAACAAACAAAGTCGTTTTCAATTCCCTCAAAGAAAGTCATGGAGAGCAAAACCTGTCCTGGAGCTAGTATATCCTGATATTTATGGACTGATAAATCCATCTTCTAATGGAGGTAAAAGATATTTAATTACTTTAATTGATGATTATATTAGAAAAACATGGGTTTATTTTTTGTAAGAAAAATCAGAAGCTTTTGGTGCATTTAAAAGCTCAAGGCTCGAGTAGAAAACTAAGCAGGAAAAGCCATTAAAACTCTCCGCACTGATCGTGGTGGAGAATATAGTTTAAAAGAATTTGAAGGTTTTTGTGATGGTCAAGGTATTCGAAGGAAACTCATAACTGCCTATACACCACAGCAGAATAGTGTATCGAAGAGGAAAAATAGAACCATCCTTAACACGGCGAGAAGCTTGCTAGCAAGAGGGAACATTCCAAAGAATTTTTAGCCAGAGGCTATGAATTGGAGCATTCGTGTGTTGAACATAAGTCCTACTTTTTTTGTTCAAAACATGACACTCGAGGAGGCTTGGGGTGGACGGAAACCAGTCGTAGATCATTTCAGAATTTTTGGTTGCATTGCTTATGCGCATGTCTCATATGAGAAAAGAAAGAAGCTTGATGATAAGGGTGAAAAGTGTCTTTCTTAGCATAAGTGAAGTGAAGCTTCCAAGGCTTATAAATTGTTCAATTCACTCACAAACAAGATCGTGACCAACAGATGTAACGACAGAGAAAATCGGATTATTTGTAAAATAATTTTTATTTGAATAAATAATGAATAAAATTATATTATATGTTATTATAATGAGTAAACATGATAAAGGTTGTTCTATAACCTAAAAGTGTCGTAATATCGTAGTATTTTGGCTACGTGAAGGAATTAAAGTGTTTGAATTTCCAAGACGAAAATAAAAGCTTTCCAAGAAATTCTTCGAAAAACACTATTCATCCATTTCTGCTCGGAAATTATTTTTGAACTTCCAAGAAATACATAATGATAGAATAATGAGGAAAGATGAATTATGTAATAATAATTCCGTTATGACAAACGCAGTTTTTCGCCTGCATACTAAGTTCGAGAATGTTAAGGAAAGTTAATATTGAATAAATGATGTTCGTATGATACACAAGTATTATACAAGGCAATGAATATGAGTATGATACGAAGTATTGTACAAGTATATATGAAAGAAAGTATATCGTATATGATGAATGATTATACGTGAAGAATATGTAGACTATACGTTATAAGCCTTAAGTCAATTGTAATGGACTTGAAGGATATGTGTAGGAATTGGGCAAGCCCAAGTGCAAACTTGTTAAGGCCAAAAGATTAATAATGTAAGCCCAACGTTAGGCCCAAAGTTAATTAAAACCGAAGCCCAAACCAAGAACCGGACCCGTGGATCGAACCGATGGATGACCGGGTGAGAAAAACCCATGGGGCAACCCATGTGGGGCCCCCATGGTGAGTCATGGCTGGCCAACTTAGTGGCCAAATAAAGGATAAGAGTTGTGTTGAATGAATAGTAAGGAGGTGGAAGTGAGGAGGTGGGATGGCATTTGACCTTAATGCCCTAACCTTGGTAAATCTATAAATAAGAGAAGTTGTTGGTCATTTTGTGCCTTGTTAAATTTCACCAACATCTTAGAGCTAATATCATAGAGAGAAAAGTGAGAGCTAGTCTTTGATAATCCAAGAGAAGAAGAAGAAAGGAAGCTTGAACATCAAGGGTAGGAAATCTTTAACCAATAATCTTCATCTCTTCAATTGTAGCTTTGATAGAGAAGTGATTATTGGTGGAGCATGTATGATGAGGAGTATAAGGATGGCTATTAATGGATTTAAACCTTAATAAACCATGTTGTAAGTGAATCATAATCGTAAAAGTTATGAACTAATGAAGAACATTGAAGAATTGTCATTTTGTTGTTGATGGACAAGTTTAAAATCATCGTGTATAGGATTAGATGAAGTATGTTTGGTTAGGATGATAGAATGATGGAATGAATCCATTTTGAACGGTGTAAAAATCTCAAGTAACGAAGTTATAAAATTTACGAGATTAGACGATAATCGTCAAAATCGTTAAATTCTCGGAATGAAAGTCAAAAGTCACCATTGAACTCGGAAACGTTGGTTTTCGATGGAGAATAGTCTAAATTTGCATTTTAGAGTTGCGGACTCAAAAATGGTCAAATTCCGACTTAGAACGAAGAAACGAGCTATGAACATTCACGAACGTTTAACGAATTCGTAATAAAGAACTTAATCCGTGAATTCCGTGTTAATGTAATTCGAAAATGTAAGATTTTCTAATAACATCGTAATACATGTGATATATGAGCTAACGGCTTTTGAACAAGCCAATTCGGACTTATAATGAATAAGTTATAATCCTAGAAAGAATTACAGTAGAAAAATCTGGGAAATTTTCTCGAGATGAAATAAAGGTACAGTGCATATAAAAGTTTAATAGTTAGTAGCAGGCAGCAAAGCCAAGCCCTCACTCACGCAATTAAGTGCGTCAGCAGTGTACGCTACACATAGCTTCATAGAGTGGTATGCTCACAGTAGTCGGACCTCAAGATTGTCGAAGTCGTACCGCAAATATGAGACTTAATAAGGAAATTTGGGCCGCAACACAAAGACTAGGGGAGGACCCAGTAAGAAAAGGAAATGAATGTAATTAAGGTAAAAGTTAATTGAAGGTGAGTTATAACTTTAATTAACTTAAAGTAAACTCATTAAGGATGAGTATAACCTTAAGAATTATGACTAAAGGTTAACGAAAGATTTCGTAAATGTAAACACAAAGTAATACAATAAACCGTAACGAATGTTAATCAATCTAATGAATGATTAAATTGAGAAGAAGGGTAAGATACATTAGTGACCATACATGATTCTTTATGACCTAATGTGGTATGTTATGTACTTATGTATTGTAGAAACCTTAAAGACTCAAAAGGAAAGTGTATTAACTGTAGAAGACGTTGAAGGCAAGTATTCTAAAACCTTGTCTATGTTCTTTCTGGACAAGCTTTGTGATTCATGTATCTTACGCATGGATTTATGTATGATGAAGTCGAAGCCAATTCCTTCGGCTAGACTTAATGTGTTTTGTAGATTTCCATATAATCTATCAAAATATTGTCAATGTTGTAATCTTTTGCCAACTGTTTTGGTATGGGTTTCAAAGAAAGACCGAGTATGAGTTAACAAATGTTTTGTCGTCAAACGACGTGCACGTGAGGTTGCCAAAACTTAAACGTAGATACATTTAAAGAAGTAGTGTTGTACAACATAGAGTAGTATAAAGTTGATCACCAGACGTCTTTTTCGTAAGAGATATATTCTGGACTTACGGACTTGGTGTCGGGTTGTCCTTTTCAAAAAAAGAATGAAATGCTCAAGGTCTTGGACCAAAATTTATGTTTAATGAACGTTGTTCATTGTGAAATATTTTAAAAGAGAAGTGCTATTTTGAATTTATCTATAATACTTCATAACTATTGCTTCAGTTATTGAAGATATACGATTCATATGATTCAAGCCTATTGATTAAACGAAATTGTCATACTTGCTGAGCTAGTTATGCTCACTCTTGCTTGAACCATATGAATGCAGCTAAGATCAAATGGACCGAAGGATCTAATAAAGATAAAGGGAAGGATAAGGCAGACCAATAAGCCGTCTTTGTAATAGTATAGTTTGAACGTTGTAATTATTTGATATTATGACAAAGAACATATGTAATGGTTATAAAGAACCTGGGAAAGGAAATATTGTTTTGGAATATATAGAAGACATATCCATTCTTTTGAGTTATTTCAATTGAATGTATGTGTGAACTGTAGCACCGTGTAGCACCATCTGCCGGGTTGGAAGATACCTGGATTTGGGGCATCACAACAGAGATATCATTTTTGTTGAGAATAACACTTGGAATTGGAGCAAAAATTGTTCACAGCAGCAGCCAATTCCAGCCTTTTTTGACGAAGAAAACAAAAAAGAAATGCAGCAACCTCTACAACAACAAATTTGAGCAACTAATGTTCCTGAAAACTCACCAACTCCAACAGCTGTTGAAACTTCATCAACAACAATAGAATCTGTTGATACAACAGCTGAATCACCTCTCACTCGTGTTCGAAAGAGGACCGAATGGATGACAAATTTTGAGCTACCCGGAATTGACCAATCTGAGGATCAAACTAATTACTTTGCATTGTTTTTAGATTGTGATCCTACAGTTTTTTAAGATGTTGTCAAGAACTCAAAATGGCGGAAGGCGATGCATGATGAAATTGTCGCTATTGAAAAGAACAACACTTGGGAGTTGACTGATATTCCAAAAGGACACAAGACTATTGGTGTCAAGTGAAGACAAAATTGAAGGAGAACGGAGAAGTTGATAAGTACAAGGCTCGACTCGTTGCAAAGGGGTACAAACAAGAATTTGACGTCGACTACAAAGAAGTATTGTTCGCTCCAGTAGCAAGGCTTAACATTATTCGGTTGGTGTTATCCACTGCTGCCCAAAACTCATGGCCTGTCTATCAGTTTGATGCAAAGATAGCATTTTTGCATTGAGAATTGGAAGAAGAGGTGTACATAGAACAACCTCCGGGATATATGAAGCAAGGTCACGAAAACCAGGTATACAGGCTAAAAAAAAGGCATTATACAGACTAAAACAAGCACCTAGAGCTTGGTATAGTTGTATAGATGCTTACTTTGCTAAAGAAGATTTAATTTTCTTAAATGTCCTTATGAACATATTCTCTATATTAAAGTTGGAGCATATAGGAAGATGGTTATCGTGTGTTTATATGTTGATGACCTTATTTATGTTAGTAATGATGGAGTCATGCTTGCTGATTTTAAGAAATCTATGATGAATGAATTTGATATGTCAGATTTGGGGTTGATGCACTATTTTCTTGGCATTAAAGTAGTGTAATCTCTTGCTGGTATCTTTATTTCACAAAAGAAAGATGTCTTGGAAATTTTAGACAAGTTTCAAATGAAGGATTGCAATCCAGTTTTGACTCCATCTGAACCCGGTCTGAAACTCACGTGCAAGATATGGAACAGAGAAAAAGGTGAATGCCACTCTTTACAAACAAATTGTTGGGACTCTTATGTATTTGACGTCGACAAGACCAGATATTATGCACGCTGTTAGTTTAATTAGCTGATACATGGAGAATGCAACAGAAGTTCATCTCTTATTAGCAAAGAGAATTTTTCGCTATTTGAAAGCTACTGCAGATTTTGGAATTTTTTTGAAAATGGTGGAGAATCAAGTTTGATTGGCTTTTTAAATAACGACTATGCTGGAGATATTGACTATCGGAAAAGTACTTCTGTTTTTGTTTTTATGATGAGTTCAGAAGTTATATCATGGGCATCAAAGAAATAACAAATTGTGACTCTGTCAATTACAGAAGCTGAATTTGTTGCAGCTGCCTCATCTTCATGTTAAGTTGTTTGGTTGAGGAGAGTGCTTGAAACACTTCAAAGTCGGCAACAAGCTCCAATAATAATCCATTGTGATAATATTACGACAATCAAGATTTCAAAAAATCCAGTTTTGTATGGAAGGAGTAAGCATATTTATGTTAGATACCATTTCTTGTGTGATCTTTGCAATGATGGTATAATTGATTTGGTGTACTGTAAAAATGAAAATCAAGGGTTTAATATTATGACTAAACTACTTAAGCAAGCTGCATTTATGAAGCTTCGAAGAAGAATGTTTGGGGTACGCTCTTCAAAGGATGTTGTTCAAGGGAGGGCATTACAAAATTGATGAAGACTGTTTATTCCTAAACTGATTTCTACAGATATCAGTTTGAGAGTGGGTGTTAAGAGTAGTATTATTTAAGTTTGGTATTTCTAGTTTGTCCTGGTCTTTAAGGATTTATTTAGTTGAAAAGATCGTACTTTTGTGATTACAAAAAATGTAGAAAATAGACTTCATTGTCCTGTTTTATAGGTTGTTAAAGTAGTAATAATTGTGTTATGTTATTTCCTTTCCTATGTAATGTCTATTTATAGGCTGCTTTTATCAATGAAATTAGTGTGTGTTTTTTTTTTCAGTTCCAATTCTGTATCAATGGGATTAGTAACAAGTAAAATACTATAAATAGAAAAGGTTGTGTCACCTGATAATTTGACAGGGAAGTGATTGTTTTGAACGAGGAGTTCAAAATGGTAAACTATCGAAAATACCGAAGCGGACATTATCCAAAACGAAGCTACCGGAATATTCCTTCTGTTGCCCAATAAAACCGTCCACTGTAATGAAGTATCAGAAATAATTAACTTCACCGGCGGCTCAAGTCCGCTAAGAAGCTGCTCAAACGGCTCTTCCATTTTGGTCTGAACAGCCTTAATGAAAGTTACGATGTCGGCGGAACGTACGTGCTTGGACGGTATGACGTTGGGAATGGTGGCAAACTTAATGTTGTCCGGCTTGCTTTGGGAGCCGATGAAGCCGAACCATTCCTCGGTGATGACCACGGTGAAGAGAGTGTCTTTGCTTCGTAAAGCTAAGGAGTGGCAGAGGTTCATCATGGAGTTGATGTGACCTCTGCCGGGATAAGGCATCGCCACAACGTGATTTGCTGCTTTACCGGCGGCGACCGGATTCATTATCGGAGTTTGAGCTCAGCTGAATGTAATAGCAAGCACTAGGCAGTAGGATAAGGTAAGCATAAGCTGAGTACAATTTATAATTTCTCTCTATATAGAAAGAGAAAGAGGGAGAGAGAGAGCTTTATGTCTAGGTGACGTGAGCCCTTACCTAAGTATTTGATTCTTTTTTCTGTTTCAAAATTAAGATTATTATTAATTTTATTAAATTAATTTAAAATATTTTTAAATTTAATTTTTTTTATTTTAGTCGATATAATAATAATATTATAAACTATTTAAAAAATATTATTTATTATAAAATTTAATATTTCATAATTTTTAATAAATTTTAAAATATCTTATTATTAACTTTCAAAGATTAATAATAATTTAATAATTTATAATAAAAGGAATATTAAATTTTTGATCAAGGCAGTTAGCCAGCCAGGTAGGGAGCATTGTCAAATTGTCTTTTTCTGAGACTTTGTCCATATTATAAAGCAAGAGACTTTTTTAGCGTTTAATTTTGATGTAAACTTTTGGTAAAATTCTGTCAGAAATTATAGATACTTAATAACTCTAATTATCCTATTAAATTTAGTAAATTGTTATTTTTACAACAAAAAATAATAATAATTTTTGCTATAGTTCTTATAACAATAATTTTTACTATTGTTATATATACTATAACGATAATTTTATGTAAAAATATTAAAATATTATTAATTTCTTAAATTTATTATCCACTGAGATATATTCAACCAACATGTGCAAGATAGTACTATTTTAATACAATCTTTTCTCTTCCAAATTAAATTTCACAACTACAGTGAATTACT
Source organism: Panax ginseng (assembly GCA_020205605.1). Lineage (NCBI taxonomy): Eukaryota > Viridiplantae > Streptophyta > Magnoliopsida > Apiales > Araliaceae > Panax > Panax ginseng. Next base: position 1,710,979 of record CM035131.1, read on the forward strand.
CAACAAGATTGCAGGTTACTGTAGTTTATACAGGCCCAATAAGCCAGCTTAGCGCGGAAATCTCCTGCAATGGGTCACCCAGGCCCATTTGCACTCTCCTTTATTACCTTAGCCTCTTCAACTAACCAAGATAAGAAAGAGTACGGTGGCATCAGGTCTCTGTGCATTCTTTCTTGTTTCTCTTTGTGGAACAAAATCCATGGCGTCCCTATCCGGACCCACAAACCCATTCCCTCCGTCGTTTAATCGGAGACCTGGCACTAAACCGGTAACCGTCCCGAACAAACTTAAACCAGAATCAGAAACAGAACCAGAACCATTTTTTGAGCAAACAAATTCACTCACTGTAACAGAGAAAGGTACAACCATTACTACTAGAACAAGAATCGACAGCGTTAAGCTGAAGGCGAGAGAAAATAGAGAGAGAAAAGAGGAAGTCAACAACAAGATAGCGTCACAGAAGGCAATATCAATAATATTGAGAAGAGAGGCCACAAAAGCTGTGATTGAGAAGAAAAGAGGCCTCAACAATTCGAAGAAGCTTTTGCCAAGAAGTGTTCTTGAAGCCCTTCATGAGAGAATCACAGCCTTGCGTTGGGAGTCTGCTCTTAAGGTCCATTACCCGTTACTTGGTCGAACCATCATTTTAATATGCTTGTTAAAGTCTTCATCTTTTTATCACAAATGCCATATATGAGCAATTTTATTAAGGATATCTAGGGCAAGATAATATAAATTGTTAATGGGTTGCTCCTCTATTTTAAAATCCCAAAAAAGGGTCCCATTTACAAATTTTCGGATATATTCTCCCGTTTGTAAAATTTGGTGGCATGCTAAAGAAATTATGGTGAAAAACTTGAGGAAACTGTTTCATTTTATATACACTATCATCACCAAAAAAAAGCACTCATTTTGTGGATTTTTTGTATTTTTTTCAAATAGGACTATTTTGTGGACCGAGGGAGTATTTTGTTCCATGTTTACCTCTAAATTGATTGATTGGTTAGTCTAGTAGTGATGACATGATATGAAATTGTGATATCAAACTCGAGGCCATTATGTTGTTTTGTACTACCATCATAAGAAGTGGGTCTGTTTTGTGGAACAGAGGAAATATTTTTCTTTTCTTTCAAACATTATAGTTTTGTTAAGAAGAAAACCATACCTTATGGATTAGCTCAGTGGGCAATAGTTTCATTGTAAAGTATATTCTTTGGTCTCACTGGCATCAATAAATCTCATGGGCCTACTCAAGCTGATTTTCGAAATGAGTCCAATCCTGGGCGTGGTTGGGTCCATCAGCCAATAAAGGAAAGGAAAGGAGAATAAAGAATCTTAGCTAATTGTAGATTAGCTAAGACATATTGAATGAACTTCATTTCACCTTGTGCAGTATCGCAATAATATATCATTTGGTTCGCTAAGATTTTAGATAGTGATAGGTGTGAGAACAGTTGTTTGAATTTGTGGTGCATTTTTGTTTATGCTCTATAAAGAATCTGGGGTTAGGAGTATTTTGGGCATGGGTATAGTACTTCAGAGTATTAAATGTAGATATATAAAGAAAATGAAGCAGGGCATGTGAGATGAAGAACTGAGAGTGAAAGCAAAAGGGAGAACCTGGAGTACAGGTTTGATTGGATGAGGTGAGATGATATTTGTTGTGAACTTGTGATGTTAGCAACTTGTGCAAGAACAATTATAATTGCCATAGCGAGTTGTTTAGATTCAAGGCTTGCAAGGATGAGACAAGGATTAAGAAAGATGACGGATAGGTAATAATGAAAAACATTTCAAAAGTATAGGCAATGGATACACAAATGTATATTTGTTAGCTAATCCAAGTAGTGCAGAAAAAGGTTTTGTTACGTATTCATTGAAGTTTATTGAGATGTGAATTATTTAGACTTGTTTCAACTTTCATCTAAATAAGAACTAGAACTAGGTGAGATCTGCCAATGCAGTTTATGCGTATTAGTTCAGGAGGTGGTATAATATATGTTTTGAGGCAATTGAAGGAGCTGTAGGCTGTGTTTGTATATTATGCCTGATGAAAGATGGATACTCTTACTTGCCACCATTAGTATATTTAATTTATACCCAACAGGTTCTATGTGTAAACACTAGTCAGTATTATTGCCCTCGATTTCCTCTGAAGGCCAAGTAAAATGTTAAATCAATTATATGGCATTTTACTAATAAATAAATTATATGGTGAATGAACTAATATAATATCTGTCCACTTTCATATTACTTCTTCTTTAGAAAGATCAATCCATTGAAGAATCTGGAAATCATATACTATATTTTTTAACAAGATATTTTTGTTCTAATTCCACAAATCTTTTAAATTTTTTTGGGAAATTTATTTGAAAATATCATTTTTTAAATAGTAACAATTTGTCTAATATAAAACTATTTATTTTCAGGTTTTTGAACTACTCCAAGAGCAGCTTTGGTACAGGCCAAACTCCGGTATATATATCAAGCTAATCGTCATGCTTGGAAAATGTAAGCAACCTGAGAAAGCCCATTCACTATTTCAGGCCATGATTGACGAAGGTTGTGTTGTGAACCATGAATCCTACACTGCCCTTTTATCTGCCTACAGTCGAAGCGGTCATCTTAACAAAGCATTTTCCCTCCTTGAACAAATGAAGAACACTTCTAATTGTCTGCCTGATGTATTCACGTACTCAATCCTCTTAAAATCATGCCTGCAAGTTTATGCCTTTGATAAAGTGCAAGATCTTCTTTCTGACATGGCATCTCAAGGAATAAAACCTAACACAATTACGTACAATACACTCATCGACGCCTATGGGAAAGCAAAAAGGTAATGCATTCACCTTTCACCTTTGTAATTTTGAGTGTGCTATCTATTTGTTGGGAAAATGATAGATTTAATGAAAATGCATTTCCTGATTTCCATAATTTAGTATCTATAAAGTTTTAAAAAAGAAAGTGATAGGCATAGTTGTTAGAATCTTACGATACGCGATACGTATCATACGATATGATACATAGATAATTCGATGCATATTGCAGGGTGAATCGAAAATGACACCGTATGTTACGATTTAGTTACAATTCGATACGATTCTTACGAAATGATACAATACATGATACTTTTTAAAGCTAGCAACCGACTTGAAAAAGTTTTTATGTAGAACCAAAAAAGTAAAAACAAAACCTAAAGCCTTCTACCATTTCAAATGAAGAGGCTTTTTAGTGTAAATATATTTTATATCGCTTGATGAGCCTTTAATCACTTTTTAGAGTTTTAAATCTTCTTCAGAATGTTGCTCTATTTTTCTCACAGATGCATAAATCTCTGCTTGTTAATTTGAATTATTCTCTTTTATTTTATTGATAAAAGGTGTATGAATTTTCGCTTTCTCTTATTACTCTATAAAGATTACTAAAAATAATTTTTAATAAATTAATTTAGAATATTTTGGCTACTATCTAACTCTAAAATTTATTTTTAGTCTATAATAATATTTACTTGACTACTTGTATATCTATTCAAGCTAATATATGCTTGATTGTCCAATAAATTATGTGTTTTATATGTTTAAATATATATTACCACAATTTTCATTTCATTTCCGTATTGTACGATACGACACGATACATGAAACACGATATGTTGGTCTTCGATACATGATACGATTCACGATTTGACAACTATGGTGATGGGAAAACAATATTTAAGAAATGAAACAGCCATTACTTTCACCATTGTCACTGCTGAAACCACTTACCAAGACACCATTGCTACTCTGATAGTTTCCCACATTGTTGATAGCATTCCGCAACCTGCGTTCATCATTATTTTTCATTTTCTTCCCATGATTCAACTAAATGTGAAAACTTGTTTGTTCCTTTTAAATTTATCCACCGTCTGACAACCTGATAGAGCCTTATATTTTGACAATACCTGCCAGAAGAAAATGACTCACTTTTTCCATTCCCTTTAAGGTTCACTCAAATGGAATCAACACTTGTTGAAATGCTTCGCCAGCAGGAATTTGAGCCTGATGTATGGACTATGAACTCCACGCTGAGAGCATTTGGCAACAGCGGGCAAATTGAAACAATGGAGAAGTGTTATGAGAAGTTTCAAAGTTCTGGGATTCAACCCAACATCAAGACCTTCAACATACTCTTAGATTCCTATGGGAAAACTGGTAATTATGAGAAAATGAGCGCTGTAATGGAATACATGGAGAAATATCACTACTCATGGACACTTGTCACTTACAATGTAGTAATAGATGCATTTGGAAGGGCTGGTGATTTGAAACAGATGGAGTTTTTATTTAGGTTGATGCAGTCAGAGAGGATCAAACCAAACTGCGTCACACTATGTTCACTTCTAAGAGTTTATGGGAAAGCTGGAAAAGCTGACAAAATTGGTGGTGTTCTACGATTTATTGAAAATTCAGATGTTACACTTGATACTGTGTTTTTTAACTGCCTCGTGGATGCTTTTGGGATGATGGGATGTGTTGCAGAGATGAAAGGAGTGCTTGAATTGATGGAGAGGAAAGGATGTAAGCCTGATAGGATTACGTATAGAACCATGATTAAAGCTTATTCCATGAGTAGAATGACTAGCCATGTTAAAGAGCTCAAGGATGTACTTGCTTCATTGGAGAGGTCTTCATCAGGAATGAAAAAGATCACCTTCTGATAAGAAGAATTACAGGTTAAACCCATCAAAAGTAAGTTTTCATCACTTTTGTAAGTACTACTCACTTTCTCTGTAAATTATGAAAATAAAAAATGGAAAGCAGTAGAAAATGGCAGACTGATTAATATGGTCCTTAAATCTAACAAATTACAATTATTAGTTTGTGCTCAGATTTTATTTATTATATAGACAATGGTACTTTCTAAAACTATTTCAGAAAATTTCTTGGTGTTCATTTGGAAACACATTTTTTAAGTACATTTTTTTTGTAGTTGCCTTTTTATTAATACCTATGAAAATGTTAATCACACTTCCCAGAAAAATTAAGTATTAGTAGAAAAGCAAAAATAAAATAAAAATAAAAATGTTTAAAAAGTGTTCCCGAATGAACATTTAGCTTTTTTTGTTCAGTTTTTGTATCCTAGACTTTGAACTGCTCTTGATGGAATCTTCTTAGAGATCCAATCCAAGGGATCACTGTCCCGTTACCTAGTGGTTTTGTCTGTGTACAACTGCACATATATTCTGGTAACGTAGTTTTCAACCACTGCATGCATTACCAATTTGGAATTTATTACTCTAGTGAAATTTTGTTGCAGAGGATAATATCTTGTACTTTCCTGCCTTGTCTAGAAGTTGCAAATTTGCATAATATTATTGTTGGTTTACAATTGCTTCACTGGTACTACTGTTTGCCATAGTAAAACTAAAGTGCTTCAAAACATATCAATCTAGTAGACTGAGGGAACAGATGTTCTCCTGAAATTCTCACTGTTTCAGATAGCTTCAACATACTTTACCAGGAACAAGTTTTTCTTTGTATGTGTACTCTTTGCGTTTTGAAATATTTGTCTTTCAGTTGATGTTCTTTTTTCATTTACTACTTAAAAATATAAAATCAAGTGATACTTCTTTTAGGTATGCGCTTTAATAATTCAGAAAGTAAACAATATTTTTTTTCCTTCCAAGTGGTCTTTCGTAATATTTTTTGAGAATAAAGATGTAGAATTTTGACGAAATGCCAGATGCTGGAAGCAGCGGATTATAAAGGAGATGTCTTTGTAGAATTAATATCTACTGGCTGTTAGCTTTTGACTCTTAAAAAGCATTTTAGTAAAATACATCGATTTTTAGTGATGGCGGCTAAGTCTATTCACATGCAAGGTGTTATCTTTCCAATCTATAAACCTTTATCATCCACGTTACTAATGATAGATGTCTACAAGGCAGCCTGGTAAATTACTTGAATGTAACACCTAGTCACACATTGAAAGATATGAGAAAAATTTGGCTGAATATAAGGAATTAAGTTACTAACAATAGTATCTTCAGTTATGATCTTTTGGGTAAGCCTGTGATGGGCTAAGATGACCCAAAAGATACTATTGGGTTAGTGATTTAAGGCCCTGTTTGGATGGATTTGATTCGATTCAGACTTGGGATTTGACCCAAGATTTGTTCCGGAATCGGAATTTGACCATGGTTGTTTCATGTAAGCCGGAGAATACTTGTAGTACCCTTTACATTTTATATCACTCTACTATAAGAAACTGATGGTTCTTAATTTTTGGAGCCTAATTTTAATGCAAATCCAAAATCTTCATGACATGTGAAGTGGGTTTTTGTTACTTGTTACCGAGTCAGTTTCTGTCTTTCTGATGTGGCAAAGATGTATGGGATTAAATAGCGTGGTCTACATTTTGATGTAACCGGTTTGTTTCATCATCTCAGATACATCTTCTTTGGCTACAGGTGGGGGGAATACAACTATCTAAGGTTAATCCCCTGATCTCACTTTAGTTCTGTCTATGTTTCTCTCTTTTTCAGATTTATTTCTCTGATTGGCAGTTAAGTAGTATCAGAATATAACAAAACATATTAATTTTGTATTCCCAAGTTGCAGTCCATCCCAAAAGTTATGTGAAGCATTCATCCGGTTAAACTAGTAAATTTGACGAACATAAATACTTCTGGGCAGTGGAGAAATTAATGCATAATATAGGAAGAAGTCATTTCGGGTATGGTCTGCAGTACCTTTTAACAATGGTCCATTTATATATGATCAGATTCATCCAATAGTATCCACTTAAGTTCAACTCGTTTGAAAGAAACCACGTCTTGCATAGTGTTTGTGCCTCATTTTACTGGATACGTTTGTATAACCAACCAACATCATTTTCATGATTATGCAGAGACCAAAGCATGTTCAATGATCAATTCTGAAGTTTGGCTGTTTGATATGCATCCAGGACGGGTCTTGCAAATGAACTAGATTGGAGTTGCTGTAGAAGTCCTATTCGTGCTGCTTAGAGACAGAAAAAGAGCGACTCAAGCTTCTGGTGGCGGTTGCACTCATCCAATCAACCCTTGAAATGATATTCTGCTAATGATCTTGCCAGTGGAGCTGATATATATATATATATATATATATATATATATATATATATATATATATATATATATATATATATATATATATATATATATATGTAATGTGGATTGATAGCTTTTTGAGACAATTCTATTACCTGAGATATCTTCAGAGTTTAGTCCAGAGAAAGAACTGATAAAACTTTAATAGTCCTGTAGGTGCTAAATTAAAGCTGGTCCTGCACACAGTTTTAGCCAGGGAGCTGCATATTTATTTGGAGTAAATATTGGGCAAAGAGCAGCATAATTAGTGGTGTTGATTTACAAATGCTTGTTCCAACTTGTATAGAGATCGAGCATTGCTGAAAAAGGCTGACAGGTTGGCCCAAATATCAACATGTAAAAAAAATACTTGAATTACTCTCAGCAGTTCCAGAATTGCAGATATGGTTGCAAGTACAAGTTTTTTTCAGCTATTTATATCTTAATGAAAAGGCTTGTAATTTGTTGGGATGCTTCTCTCTGGGTCTCTAGTATAACCATTTCTCATATAACCACTTTAAATTACATTAAAAATCAAGTATTGTGCTTTGGATAATTTTGATTTTTGTGATACTAAATTTGAGGATAATTTATATTATTATTATTATGTAATAATAATATAAATAAGACTTATAATTTTATAAAAGAGAATCAACATATTGATGGGACTCTTATTGTCTTATTGTGAAATGAAAGGATAATTAAAGATGGAGGAGTTCTATTTTAACACACATACATACATACATACATACATACATGCCAGTGCAATAAATACATTATGTTGCTATAATTAATTATGTCATAAATATTTACTCATGCATGAGATTATATCTTGGTCAGCATTGATACATAGAAACAATAAATTAAGGTTATTTTTTACTTATTTTCCTTTTAAAAGTATAATAAATTAAGTCAAAAAGTTAGCTAAACAGTTACCCCTCTCAATAAATACAAGATGGACGGCAAAATCTTCTTTAGCTTCCGTTTAGGAAAATCCATGTTTCCTATTCGTTAAAGAGGAGAAACAAGTCTTCTAACAATTATTTTTTTTACCCCTCTGTTTCTGAGTTTTGAACAGAAAAAAAAGAATAGAAAACTTAAATTAGAACAGAAAAAAAAAGAATAGAAAACTTAAAATTTTCTTTTGTGTTGTTTCTAAGTTTTTAATGGAAAAGGATAGAAAATTTAAAATTGAGGACATGATTTGTAATTTAAAATTTATTATATTAAAAGTTGAGGATAATATGGGAATTATAAAAATATTACTTATTCTAATTTCTTTTCCATCCAAATCATGCCAATTTTGGACGGAAAACTTTTGTGACGCCCCCAAAATAGGTATACAACACCCATTCGAAAGTGCCAAAATACATGGTATGAAAAAGCAAACTACAACTTTGATAATACGGATGTGCGGTGTAATACTGACAATACAACTGTGAGTTTGAATACAAATATTGTCTTCAGACAATATACACACCCAAATAAGTCCTCATTAATTATTCATACACTATTTTACGAAATAGTGAGGGCAAATTAAAACATCTTCCTAGAGCCATCACTCCATACCCCGACTCGATCCTGCTTATGTTCTCACCTCCCGAGAAGAAAAATGGAACAAAAAGGAAAAGGGTGAGCTCAACTAGCCCAAGTAAAGAATATTATGACTAAGATAATATACAACAAATTATCGTTAGTCTTCAACAGGAAAAATCTAATGAATACAATAGAGCAACAAGTTTTAGATCAACAAATGCATGTGCGTGGAACAAAGAATCCATTAGAAGAGTCACGTAGAAAGAATTCTACCTGTCTTCTAAGGTTTAAAAGTCCATCATCAATAGTTTATCCTCGTAATAACAATCAATATACATCTTTAATCATCTTTGCACTACTGAGCCAAAGATATTCATTTCATATCACCAGTTGGTCATATTCATCTCTCTACACTGCTCATCTTTGCACTACTGTGCCAAAGATATTCATCGATTAATCGTTCATCTTTGCACTACGGATCAAAGATATTCATTTATATCACCATTTAGGGTGAGGATGATGAAAAACATTTTTAAAAAAAAGCGAATCCAAAGTGAAACAAAATGACAAGGATTAAGGATTAAGGATTCGTACTTTGTTTTACCCATGTCCAAAAATACTTGAAAATAATCATATTGGTGTAAAATTCAAGAATGATCAAAACATGGATACAATCAAAGCTAGTATCCGAATAGATATTTTGGACAAAAAGAAAATTTTTTATTTTAAATTGAATAAAGGTCTTATATTCGTGAATAAGTGTAAATATATCGTGAATAAAGGTAATAATATCGTGAATAGTAACTCCAAACACAACAAGTTCCAAATTTGATAAAAAGTTCACCAATACTTGGCATAATGATATTGAAGAAAAAATATCATTTAAGAAGAAAATAATACCCTTTACCTCAATAATCGTCTTACGATTGAATTTTAAGATAGTCTTGTGAACCCGCACCGTGAGTATAGCAACACTCAAAGTATACTCACAAGAATACGCATTTCGATAATTTAGAGAGAGAAAGAAAGAAAACTTTGTTTACGGTGTGATTTTCAATTCTAACTTAGCCCTCTATTTATAGGAAAATGTTAACGCCAAAAGGAGACTAAATTAATAAATTATTATTATTTACCAAATATTCAAGCCCACCACCAAGGAATCTGATTTTAGCCACCAACCACATGTTAAAGATGCTCACCAACCTTGAAAAACGTTTTCTTGAAAATAATAATTAAAATTTCCAAAAATCAATTATTTTGAACTCAAACATCAATAATTCACAATAAATATCCTTTTATCAGTAAAAATTCAAATCTCGCGACTTTTTATAGGAATTTCAATTCTCTACAACTTTGCGTAAGAAAATTTTTCCAAATTCCAAACAGAAATTATCCAAAATTCACAAACGGGCAATTTTACATACTATAATAAATTTTTTGGTCAAGAATCGTGTCCACCGCAAGCACACAAAACATATGTTAAACATTTAATGCCACAAAATACTCTACCTCCTCATATACTCATATATCCCACAATTATTATAAAAATATCACCGTTAATATATTATTAAAATAATATATTTAAATGTATTATTTTATCGAAAAAGATAAAATATTAATTTTCAACAATTGTCACATTAAAATTTTCTCCATCTATATCCACATAAAATAAATATTTTCTTTATCATAATAATCAATAATTAATTATTCAAAAAATAATATTATGTAATCACAAAGATCGATAACTTGTGCCGCTAGTTCAGAGAAGAGAGGGCTTTCCAATAAGGATTTTCTCTTCCTGGTAGCAAGTAATTAGGTGACCAAACCTCTCCTTGATGTAACTTTCTAGACATTACCAATAATGTTATCGATAATATTATTCAAATAATATGAATTATTGATTTGATAATGGAAAAATCTTGTGTAATGACAATTATTGAAACAATAATAATATAAATATCAATGCAAAGAATTATTGAATCAATAAGATAAAATAATGAGCGATAATTTATGTAATAATTATTGAGTAAAGTGCCTTCACGTAAGGATCAATAATTCAACAATCTATGCAATACCGCTGGTAACTTTCAGTGTAACGCCAGATATCAGTATTTTAACCACCGTGTAACCCAATGTTGTTAATTCGGTAATAATTTACGTCGTTATTTATAAAACTCAATCTTTGTCGTTTTCCTTCATCCAACCGTTTTTCCATTATGGGGCCCATTAATGATCAAGCTTGGGTGCATACGGAGATTCCCGAAACAAAAAGAATATTCCACGACCAAACTAATATTTCCTAACAATAATGAATATTTTATAACCACTTGCTTATTTTGTAAACTTTGCACATTTCACCCATAACCAAAGAATTATATCAAATTAACCCTTATTAATTTAGAATAATGAATAAAGAAAAATTCAATTTTATTTATAATAAGTCAGTCTTACAACCTCCCTCCTTATGAAATTTCGTCCTCGAAATTGACATACGTACTGGTATATCGAAAAGGTGAGGTACTTGCTTTCATCTCCGATTCCAACTCCCATGTCATTTCCTCAATTGCATGGTTTCTCCACAAAACCTTAACTTGTGGTATAACCTTCGTCAAGCGTAAAGACATGCTCTTTCCTATCCAAAATCTCAACAGTATCTCCTCGTAGGTTAAATCTTTCCGCTATCTCAAATGCGGGTTCTAATGCAATAATGTGGTTCGGGTCTTTCACATATTTACGAAGCATAGATATGTGGAATACATTGTGAACACGAGACATACTGGAGGTAACGCGAGTCTATAAAGCTACGTTCCCTATTCGGCCAAGAATCTCAAATGGACCAACAAACCTTGGATTGAGCTTTCCTCTTTTCCCAAATCTTATAACTCCCTTCCATGGAGCAATACGTAACAATACATGATCTCCGATATTAAACTCCACGCCCTTTCTATGAAGATCAAGATAACTCTTTTGTCGATCTTGTGAAGTTTGAATACGTTGTCGAATCATTTGGATCTTTTCTCGTAGTCATGCGTATTTAATTTGGTCCCAACAATATTGCTTCTCCCACCTCGTCCCAAAGATATTGGAGAACGACATTTTAAATCCATACAACGCCTCAAATGGAGCCATTTATATACTTAAGCGATAATCGTTGTTGTAGGAGAATTCCACCAGGTGTAGGTACTTATCCCAACTTCCTTTGAAATCTAGGACACAGAGTCTTAATAGATCTTGAGGGTTTGAATAGTCCTCTCGATTGTCCGTCTGGTTTGAGGATGGTATCTTTGAATCAATCGTAACTCCGTGCCCATAGCTTTACCTCGCAAGCTAACCCAAAATCTTGAAGTGAATCTCGGGTCACGATCCGAAACTATGGATCTTTGGCATGCCATGCAATCGCATAATCTCATTCACGTCTTGTATGACGAAAGCAAGACGCGAGGAATAAGTCTCGCGTGATCGGTAAGAAATGGGGCGGACTTGGTTAATCTATCAACAATAACCCAAATTGCATCTCACGCCTTGAGAAACTTTGGGAAGACCAGTAACAAAATCCATAGTAATGTGTTCCCATTTCCATTCCTAATCTCAAGTGGTTGCAATGGACCTTTTGGCACTTGATGTCCGCCTTTACACGCCGACAAAGTTAAACATCTTGAGATAAACTCCGCAATCTCTCTCTTCATATTGTTCCACCAAAATGTATGTCGAATATCATGATACATTTTGGTACTTCCAGATGGATTGCAAAGCGGGGTGTTGTGTGCCTCCATCATGATTTTATGCTTGTGTCGTAATCGTTAGAACGCAAAGTCTAGAATTGACTCAAGTATTCCTTCCTCATCAATTCTTGCTTCCGGAATATCTCCTTCTTGACTTTCTTCTTCATAATGACGTTTCTGTGTCCGAAGCTCGAAAGCAAACTTTAACTTTATCGATTAAAGTCGGTTCTACTCGTGATATTCGCCATCATCATGTGGGACCACAGAGTCTTTAATTCTATCTTCATCCTTTGTAAGTCGATAAAATGGGCCTTTGCGTTGACAATATTGCTTTTCAGCTTGCATATGATCTTCTACTCAATGCGCCGTACCTACCACGCTCGCTTTTCGGGATGATATTGAATAGTGTGATCATAATCTTTTAATGACTCCACCAACGTCGGCTGCCGCATGTTGAGTTCTTTTTGGGTGAAGAAATATTTGAGGCTTTTTATGGTCCGTATAAATCTCCACTTTCTCTCCATACAAGTAGTGTCTCCATATCTTCAACGTGAATACATTGCTGCTTTAATTCGAGATCATGAGTAGGATAATTCCTCTCATATTCTTTGAGTTAATCGTGAGGCATAGGCTATGACTTTCCCATGTTGCATGAGAACACATCCTAACCCCTTTCCGGAAGCATCGTCAGAGATAACAAATCCATCCGAACCGGATGGTATTGTCGTAACAGTGCCGAAATGAGTCTCTCTCGAGCTCTTGGAAGCTCTTCTCGATTCCTCGCTCCATAAGAATTTTGCATCCTTCCGAGTCACCGAGTTATCTGAGTAGCGATTCGAGAAAATCCTTCCACAAATCTCCGATAATAACCAAATTAAGCCCGTAAAGTCGCAGACTTGATCACCGACTCGGCCGGTTGCTCCTAACTTTGTATTGCTTCAATCTTGGCGGGTCAACAGATACTCCTTGTTTTGACACCACGCGCCCAAGGAATGCTACTTCCTCAAGCCGAACTCGTGATTTCTTCACTTGGCATAAAGCTTGTGTTCACGAAGTCTTGTAGTAGACCAAATTTCAAATGGTGCTCATGATCTTCACGGCTTTTTGAATAGATGAGGATGTCATCAATAAAGACAACAACGAATCGATCCAAATATTCCTTAAATACACGGTTCATCATATCCATGAAAGCAAAGCGGGAGCATTAGTCAATCCAAAAGACATGACCAAGAATTCATAATGCCCGATCGAGTCCTCGAATGCCGTCTTTGGAATATCCTCGTTTTAATCTTCAAATTGATGATATCCGTAAGCGAAGATCGATCTTTGAAAAGAATTGCGCTCCTTCAGAATCGGTCGAACAGTCATCAATGCGAGGTGGCGGATACCTATTCTTGATGGTGACATGGTTCAATTCTCGATAGTCAATACTAAAGTCGCATACTCCCGCGTCTTTTCTTCTTTACGAATAAAACAGAGCACCCCAAGGAGACGTCTTAGATTTAATGAAACCTGATGTCTAATAACTCCTCAGTAGTTGGACTTTTAACTCCTCGAAGTTCAATAGAGCCATTCGATATGGGGTTTTAGAAATGGGCTTTGTATCGGTTCAAGGTCAATAAAGAATTCAACATCACGTTCGGGGTAGCCAAGGAAGCTCTTCAGAAATACATCAGGAATTCTTTAACCACGTAAATATTATTTAAATCGACTTGTCTTTATTCAAATCCATAACATGGGCTAAGAAAGCTCGACATCCGCTTTTTCAATAAACGAATAGCTTTGTGGCTTGATATGACGAAATGATCGATTTTAGTGGTTTAGTGGTTTGAATTCGTATGACAAAGTTGGTTAGGAATATGAAAACTAACAACCTTACGAAAACAATCAATTTTGCAATGATGAGTGGTTAACCAATCAATTCCTAAAATCACATCAAAAGCAAGTATCTTTAAAGAGATAAGATCAGCGTGTAATGTGATAGTGCTAACTTGGATCATGCAAGATTTATAAACCGTAGATGTAACGAAGGTTTCACCCAACGGAGTTTCAACAGATAAATCAAAATCTAATTTCTCAGAGTCAAGTTTAAACGTTGAGCACAAGGGAGAGATAAAAGAATGGGTAGAACCCAGATTCTAGTAAGGTATAAACTTCGCAAGAATTCAAGATTAGCTTACCCGTGATCACCTCGCTTGGGTTCCTCACGCGTTTTGTCCAATCCACGACAAACGCTTTCCAGAAGCTAGCGATTTCGACTTATCCGGAGGAATTTCTTGGAATCACCACTCCTTTGAACTTGGTTTCGCGATAAGACAATCTCGAGCGATGTGGCCTTCCTTTCCACAACAGTAACATACCTTGGATTGTTCAGGACAGCTTAATGATATGTCCCTCCTTCCCGCATTTGTAACATCTAATCAAGGCCGTTCTCCTCCCCCTAGCATTTGTTGTTGGTCTTTGGTCGCCGTTGATATCTTCTTCGTCATTGTTGAATCTTTCTTTCGAAATTTTCACTTGAGTCACCTCTCCTATTATCATGTCCACGATTACCACCGAGTGGTTACCGCTTTGTCAAGATTCTTTCCTCCTTGGTTATCATCGCTCGATGACTACCCCGATTGTGGTCCCTCGGTTGAGTATACTCACTATCTCGCTCTAATAATCGAGCCACGCTGACAACATCTCGAATCTGAGAGAAAATTTATGAGAGATAAGGTATTGTTAATCTACGGTTTTAGACCTCTCGAAAAACATACGTGTCATTCGCTCCTCATTCTCCACCAAATGAGGTGCAAACCTCGATAACTCTGCGAACTTTGCCTCGTGACCGAGACACCGTCATGTTGTTACGCTCGAGTCTAATAAACTCTACCTCTTTCATATGACGAATACTTTCCGGAAAGTACTTGTCATTGAGCGATTCTCAAATCTTTCCCAAGACATGTTAAGTGCATCCGGGTGAGTACGCTTCATGATTCCCACCAAAGAATCAGCTTCACCACGAAACATAAAGGTGGCGAATGGAACCTTACATTTCCTCCGTGCACCCCAAGACATCGAATATCTTGGTAATTTGCTCGACCCACGCTTACGCCTTTGACGGATCCGGCTTTCCATGGAAATCGGTGGTCCCAACTCCTTAAACTACTTGGCCATGTGATGCCAGTGCATCGCCATCATTTCCACCCGTATTTTGTACACGAGTCTCCTCATTCGATTTTGCATGAAGCGCAAAAAAGCTTCTAAACATCCCGCTGTTCATCATTTGCTCGGTGGCGTTGTTCACGGAGGAACATTGCCACTGTTGCAGACGTTTCCTTCTCTCGTTGGTGAAAGTACTGCGTCTCCACTGGCCTCATAAACTCCATTGTTAACGTTCTCAGCAGCCCATTCTTAAACATCGCCATAAAACAAGGGTTAATTAAACAAATTAACATATCACATAATATCCTATATTATGACCGACCAACAAATAAGCTTAGGTAGGACACACTAAATAAGGATTTACTCGCCTCTCCCTCCTAGTTCTATTCCCCGATCTCGCAGGAGATCATATCCCTAAGCTCGATATTAATCGTGACGCCCCAAAATAGGTATACAACACCCATTCGAGTCGCCAAAATACATGGTATAGAAAGCAAACTACAACTTTGATAATACAGATGTCGGTAGAATACGACAATACAATTTGTGAGTTTGAATACAAATATTGTCTTCTGTACAATATACACACCCAAATAAGTCCTCATTAATTATTCATACACTATTTTACGTAAATAGTGAGGATAAATTAAAACATCTTCCTAGAGCCATCACTCCATACCCCGACTCGATCCTCGCCATATTCTCACCTCCCGAGAAGAAAAATGGAACAAAAAAGGAAAAGGGTGAGCTCAATCTAGCCCAAGAAGAATATTATGACTAAGATAATATACAACAAATTATCGTTAGTCTTCAACAGGAAAAATCTAATGTAATACAATAGACAACAAGTTTTAGATCAACAAATGCAATGGAACAAAGAATCCATTGAAGAGTCACGTAGAGAAAGAATTCTACCGTCTTCTAAGGTTTAAAAGTCCATCATCAATAGTTTATCCCTGTAATAACAATCAATATACATCTTTAATCATCTTTGCACTATGTGCCAAAGATATTCATTTATAGATCACCAGGTTTGGTCATATTCATCTCTACACTTTTGTTCATCTTTGCACTACAAAAGCCAAAGATATTCATCGATTAATCGCTCATCTTTGCACTACGCATGGACAAAGATATTCATTTATATCACCATTTAGGACTGAGGATGATGAAAAACATTTTTAAAGAAACGAATCCAGTGAAACAAAATGACAAGGATTAAGGATTAAGGATTCGTACTTTGTTTTTACCCATGTCCAAAAAATACTTCAAAATAATCATATTGGTGTAAAATTCAAGAATGATCAAAACATGGATACAATCAAAGCTAGTATCCGAATAGATATTTTGGACAAAAAGAAAATTTTTATTTTAAATTGAATAAAGGTCGTATTCGTGAATAGTGTCGTATACGTGAATAAGGCCAGTATACGTGAATAAGAACCCGACACAACAAGTTCCAAATTTGATAAAAAGTTCACCAATACTTCAAGATAATGATATTGAAGAAAAATATCATTTAAGAAGAAAATAATACCCCTTACCTCAATAATCGTCTTACGATTGAATTTCAGATAGTCTTGATGTAAACCCAAGACCAGATATAGCAACACTCAAAGTATACTCACAAGAATACATTTCGATAATTTAGAGAGAGAAAGAAAGAAAACTTTGTTTTCGGTGTGATTTTCAATTCTAACTTAGCCTCTATTTATAGGAAAATGTTAGAACGCCAAAGGAGATTTAAATTAATAAATTATTATTATTTACCAAATATTCAAGCCCACCACCAAGGAATCTGATTTTAGCCACCAACCACATGTTAAAGATGCTCACCAACCTTTGAAAAACGTTTTTCTTGAAAATAATAATTAAAATTTCCAAAAATCAATTATTTCGGAACTCCGAAACATCAATAATTCACAATAAATATCCCTTTTATCAGAAAATTCAAATCTCATGATTTTTTATAGGAATTTCAATTCTCTACAACTTTGCAGAAGAAAATTTTTCCAAATTCCAAACAGAAATTATCCAAAATTCACAAACGGGCAATTTTACAGTCTATAATAAATTTTCGGTCAAGAATCGTGTCCACCGACACACAAAACATATGTTAAACATTTAATGCCACAAAATACTCTACCTCCTCATATACTCATATATCCCACAATTATTATAAAAATATCACCGTTAATATATTATTAAAATAATATATTTAAATGTATTATTTTATCAGAAAAAGATAAAATATTAATTTTCAACAATTGTCACATTAAAAATTTTCTCCATCTATATCCACATAAAATAAATATTTTCTTTATCATAATAATCAATAATTAATTATTCAAAATAATATTACGTAATCACAAGATCGACAACCGTGCCGCTCCTCAGAAAGAGAGGGCTTTCCAATAAGGATTTCTCCTCACTCTAGCTTGTGATTAGGTGACCAAACCTCTCCTTAGAGCAGAACTTTCTAGACATTACCAATAATGTTATCTCGATAATATTATTCAAATAATATGAATTATTGATTTGATAATGGAAAATATTGTGTAATGACAATTATTGAAACAATAATAATATAAATATCAATGCAAAGCAATTATTGAATCAATAAGATAAAATAATGAGCGAAGAATTCTCGTAATAATTATTCGAGTAAAGGCCTTTCACGTAAGGATCATTCAATAATCTCATCTTCATCAGGTAATTTCTTGTGTAACGCGCAGAACTAATGCCAGACATCAGATTTTAACCACCGTGTAACCCAACAAAGTTGTTAAGCGGTAATAATTTACGTCGTTATTTATAAAACTCAATCTTTGTCGTTTTCCTTCATCCAACCGCTTTTCCGTTATGGGCCCAATTAATGATCAAGGCTGGCGTCATTTGAGATTCCAAACAAAAAAGAATATTCCACGACCAAACTAATATTTCCGAACAATAATGAATATTTTATAACCACTTGCTTATTTTGTAAACTTTGCACATTTCACCCATAACCAAAGAATTATATCAAATTAACCCTTATTAATTTAGAATAATGAATAAAGAAAAATTCAATTTTATTTATAATAAGTTGGGGTCTTACAACTTTGGCAGGAAAAATGGCCAAATTTTCTATCTATTTCTTTTCTTTTTCGTTTATTAAAAAACTCAGAAACTTAAGAATTGGAAAGAAAATTTAAATTTTCTGTTCATTTTTTTTTTTCTGTTTATTTTAAAACTCAGAGCGTAAATGACATTGGAACTGTAGAGAAACGGAAAAACAAAAAGGCGTGCAACAATTATAATAATAACTAAGGAACAAAAATGGCCCAAATGGATTTACGCAAAAAGGGCTCTTCTTCGTCGTCTGCATGTCCAGCCCATTACTACTCGCAGAGGACGAATGGTTTTTACAATCTTAGAGAGAGAAAATTTTAGAGAGAGAAAACTTACGGAACGAGCACAAAGACGAACCAGAACGAGGGATTTATACTCTTCTTATACATAAATTAATATATATATTATTAATATATGCACACAATTATGCACGCATATATAGAGGAGGAGTTTGAGGGAGCGCTTAATGCTAGCGGGGCTGAAATTTGGTAGGGCAAATTTATTTGCTGTGAGTTGGGGTACGTTGCATCATAGCAAAACCCTAGAAAGAGATAGAAAGCCTTAGCTGCGAATTGTTCCGGAGCTATTCGAAATTCAGGTATTTTCGTCCACAAGCCCTAGAATTTGGACTTCTGCAAACCCTAGAATGAGGACTGGTGCTCGAATTGCTGCTACTTAGGGTTCATTATGAGGCTATGAGTGTGTCATTCTGTATCATTTGATTATGCTAGTGCATTTTGATTGAATGCTTGGAGGGTTTGCATGCCAGGTGATGCATTTGTGGAGCTTTTTCAATTGAACTTGAATTTAGTGTGGTCTTGCTGGTGAAACAAACTCGGGGTTAGTGGTTATTTCAAACTCAGTGCCTTCATTTTTTCGTTGGTTCTGTTGAGATGCTCTTGTGAGAATTTGAATGTTATACTGGTGGTATTATGCTGAACATAGAGATTACTAAAAAAGATTGAAGCAGGTTGCAAATTTGTAATATTTTCTATTTTTTTAATACAGCTATTAGAGTTATTTTCGTGGGCATTGGTTTGTGAGGTTTACATGATCCTATTACTTAATCACACTTTAACTTCATTAATCAAGCGATCAAGAATGTATGGTGGGTTAGTGGATTGACTAGTTACTACGACCTGGTTATTAAGCAGTTATCCGCGGATGGATAATAAATATATTCTCATGCATCTCCAAGCATATTCAGTTTATATCTCTGTTATATATGTGCTTTTCAACTTTTGACTAGTACCATTCTGGTTCATCTGTTTTTGTTCAGCCCTTCTTGTTTGGTTTGTTAAAGCCTTTCCGAAGTCATGGCTAAGATCTTATATAAATTTTGTACTTTATTTTTCTCAGTTTTTGCGTATGTCTGTGCAATCTATGTGTCCGTGGAAAACTGTTATTTCTCTTCCCAATCATGCTAGGGTTTTTAAGATAGTAAACTAGTTTGTAAAATATCATATAGGTCATTACTGCTATGGTGACTTTGTCATTTGCTAATATTTTGCATTTAATTGAGATAGGCCTAGGCTTCGAGTGGTGAATTGCTATCTGCCTTTTTAATGCCATTATTACAATTGATCTTTCTTTTCACGAGTATTGATAACTCTAATGGCTATGATTATGTTTAATTAAGTACAACTCTGAAGATTATAATTTTATGCTTTCACTTATCAGCTCTGTGTGTGCACGCCAGCTCTCATATGCCTTAAATTGTTAAATAATCTTATTGCAGTGTATTTTTTTACCTATATTTGTTTGGTTCAGTGGCAAAAGAACCTTGTTGTGTCTATGATCTTAGATATGCTTTGATGTGTATTTATTATGATTACTGTAGGGCATTTCTTATACAGTTTTTGATGAATAGTAATGTGTTTTAGCATATAGATTTGAGTACTTAGCGCAAAAAGAGAACATGGAATTAAGAATAAGCATTTTGAACTACGCTTCTTAAGATGATTTTATTTTTGACTAATTGGCTAATGTTTCATGGCTGCAACAAGAAGGGGAGCATATGAACATGGTTACATGGAAATCTTTTAGCATGCATAATACAAACACAGCTGGGTGTTGTTAATATACCTATTTGCACATACATAGACACATATGTTAATTCATATTTTAACTATAGTTCTATGTCAACAGACATGCTATATAATATAGGTAAAATCAGTTTCTTATTGTTTAGAAGAGTTTTTTTTTATCTTTGTTCCAAAAAATTGTACAATGCGGTAAAGAATATTAAAGAAACATCATCCCATCCCTGAATACATTATAATTATTTAAAGTTTTACTCGCATCCAAAATTTGTTGGTCGTGTTTTAGAGTGCCCACTAGCTGTTAGTGATCTTCAAATGTATGAAAGGGGCAGAAAATAAACTGATCCTTTATAGAAGTGTTTGGTCTTCTTGGCTTTTATACTTTCTGAGTTTTAATTACTGCAGAAAAGAATGGGAAAGGAGAAAAAGTGATCAAGGAAAGTCAAATTCCACTGTTTGTGAATTTTTTAAGGGAAGAAAAGAATAGAAAAAAGTAGAAAGTAACTCCCACTTTCTTCCCAAAACTTTTCACTGTAAATTTGGGTGGGTGAAAAGTAGAATAGAGGGTAATATTGTTTTTCCTGATTCCAATATTACCCAAAGCAAACAAATATTGTTAAACATACTATTATAAAATGAGTATGAGCATATTAGTAATAACCTACTCTTTCCTTTCTTCTCTTCCATACCCAAGAGTAGATAAAAAAAAAATTTGTTTTATTGTGATAAGATTTTATTCATAGACGCACTTGTGTCACCCATGTACAGTGAAAATACAGGCTATCAAAAGCCTAAATCACCAAGTCACACGAACAAACTCATGGTACAAAATAAATTATCTTTCTTTTTACCCCTTTCTTTTTCACCTAACTCACAAACATGGTGTTAGGGAAAAGTTCCATTTCCTTTTTTCTCTCTTTTACGAAATTACACTACAAATTGATGGAACTCACAGTTCAAATACATGTGCAGTACTCATTTGGAAAATGATTTTTTCTGTTCTCATTCGACACCTTACTTAAAGGGAAAATAACCCAGGTCAATCTTGGTTAGAATCAAATCAAATCATACCCAAACTCAATCTACTGTCCTAATAATATCTTCTTAGGTCATTTTAGGTTGTGTTTGATAAAATTGAATGTTAAAATCTGAACAATTTAGACATCTGAATAATATAGAGCATATGTCTAGAATTGTATCTGAATGAAGAAATGTTGTTTGATAATTAATTTTTTCAAAATGTCTGAATAACACTATTTTACTATTTTAACCTCCACCCACTATGTTCAATTTCAGCAAAAAACTCATCTATCTTTTTCCTTTCATTCTCTCTCTTCGCTCTGAGCTTCTTCAATCCCAGAATTCACAAACAGTAAAAGGTTATTTAATTAATCTAGACAAAAAAATAAATTTTGAATTAAGATGCAAATTTGGGATGATTTTCATCTTCACCTTCTATTTCTTTTTTTCTTTCTGAGATAATATGTCATTAACGCAAATCTGAGATGTGATGGGTTCCTTGTGCTCCGGAGGAGGGTGGAATCCTCTCCTCCCACTCCCCCTCCCCCTCCCACTCCCTTTCCCACTCCCCCTCCCCCTCCCACTCCCACTCCCACTCCCACTCCCACTCCTACTCCTACTCCTACTCCCACTACTTTCGATCGTCACCATTGTTTCACCGTCGCTAGAAATTTTCGATTAAAAATCCTAGGTTTTTATTTAACATTCTTGCTAGCCACAAGCCACATCTCTGATCGTAAAAAGGAAAAAACAGAATAGAAGAAGAAGTGTTAAAGTCGTTGCCTCTACTCTGTGTCACTGATTTTGGTGTTGCAATCTCATTGTATTTGGTTGATTTATAAAATTTAATTTGGGCTCTGAGGGAGAGGAGGAAAAGGGTTATGATCACTTTGGGCACTTGGAAATCAAAAGGGGAGAGGGATAAAAAAGGAATTTTGTAATATTAAAGAGGTTATTTTTGTCCAAAAAAAATATAAACTCATTCAGATGTGCATCTAAATAGTTAAGATTTAATTTTGTATCTTACTGATTAAGAGGTAAAAAATTTTTTACCAAACAAGTTTAGCATCTGACCGAATCAGAGGCAGTTCTATTAAGAGGCATTCAGATGTAATCAAACACAACCTTAGTCCACCACAGGTAGCGGGGGATTCAGGATTTGTTCCCAGCAGGGGCATATTTTAACTAATTTTTTTGTTGAAGTTAAATAAAGAAAACTTGAACTAATCATAATATTAACTAATTAAATTCAATTTGGAATTGAGAATTGGTATTTTGAGAAGGTTATTGGATAGGAGTTTTATTTGATAGATTTTGAGTAGTCATCAAATCGGATGGATTGTGATGTCGATGAATCAGTTTTGGAATGTTTGAATTTTGCAAACATGTCATTAATTTTGCCCAAATCAATCAACATACAATTAACAACCCCAAACAAACAATTATTTTATGCAAAGTGCAACATAAGTATATATTCATAATCAACTATAAAAAGTTTCAAAATAAAAACATTAGTCAAGACTCCAGAGATGATTTAGAAAGTTATTTGTCTTTGTCATAGTTCAATTTGAATGATGCAATTTCAACCGTCCAATATTAATATCTTTAAATGTCTTCTCAAAGCCTCAAACCAAATTTGTTTTCTGTATTCAAACAAAATCTAGCCAAGACACATCAAAATCAAGCCACAAACACAACTAAATCAGGCCATACAACAAAATTGTAGTTCATTGAGATAGAAATGACACATTGAGATACTGCTCAAAGTCTAACCCAAATACTGCTCAAAAATCAAATTGAGATAGAAATGACACATTTTGTTAATCCAATTTACAAAATACAAATAGAAGCAACCTAGGTTTAAGAAGTATTAAATCACCAAAAATCAACTTTGGCATTTGCATTAAATTTTAAGAAAACAAAACCAACAATTAACAAATCGAACCTAATCAAAAAACACCGAATTAAACACCACAAAAACAAAAACCCTAAATTTCATCAAATTAATCAAATGCACAAACTCACAGGGAGACTAATTAGCTAATAAATGCACCACTCACCAGCTTTGTATTTGTGATTTGATGCACTCGATCCTACTCATTCACGGAGTCATCCTGACTCGAGATACAGGAAACAGGAGATTGGGAATTTTTATTGTGCAAGGCGAGAGTCTTTTTTTTAATAGTGAGCGGGAGTTTGAGTTTAGCGAGGAAACAATGTGTTCAGTTCTTTTTAGAGTAGTAGTATTTAAGCTTTTTTTTGCCCCTCATAAGTATAATTTTTTCATAAATTTACCCCCTCAGGTTTATTAAGTTTTATTTTTACCCTTTCCCTTGCCCTTTATACTTTAAAAAAAAAAATCCAACATAGGCAGCTGCGTATGCTTCCCTATGAATACAACCACCCTTGACCATAGGCTCACCTAAAAGTTTTAACTAAAAGTACCATTGGTAGTAGTTTAAGATTTTTTATACAAATAAATCTTATTCACATGTTCTGATGTGGGATTGAGGAGTTACAATTTTCCCATTTAAATAATCGATGTCCTTGTTAAGATTTAGGATCACATAGTCCAAAACTTTTGCATCTCTAGTCATTACGGGATTATACCAATTTCTTCGTGTCCCCACCTCTTACACATTCTCTCCCATGTGGGATAATATTAACCACTTTCATGTCCTTACCTCTGCCCGATCAAATGGCTTGACCCGAGTTTTGAGAGTCGGCTTAGATACTTATGTAATAGGTAGAGTTAAATCTCGAGTTTGAAGTTGTCCCAATAATATCTTCTTGAGTCAAGCCACTAGGTCATCCAAAAGATCATGACTCAAGGTACTATTGATAGTAGCTTAAGACCTCTCTTACATACAGATATATCTTCTCGGTTGAGGAGTGTGCCCATGCCCTTAGAGATTGCCCCATGGCTGAATTTCTTTGGAGTAAAATTCCAGTTTGTGCACATTTGTTTGCTACAGTTCTCATCTGTCTTGTAAAGAATTAGAACTTAGTCAAAAGAAAAACATGTTGTTCAACCGCAGGCAAGGGCTTCCGATGTGGGATTGGTTAGGACGTCTTATGCATGTAACTTTTGCAGATCAATGTTGATATCTAGTAAAGTTATGTCCAATTAACAAACTTTCACCTCTAGTGAGTAAATTGTCTACTTTTTCTGTATCAGTTATCCTTTGTGTTCCCTTAATTGTAAAGTTAGTGTTGTTCAAACATGGGATTGTTCAATCTTGATAATCTTCGAAGTCTATTTCTATCTATATGCTTTAGTAGGAACTAAGATACCACCTTGCATATATCCTTTTCTTTTTAACTGAAATTTAGTATGATCTTATTTCCATTTTCTCAATTTATTAAAGAAGAAAATATTTGTGTTTTGTTGAGCTATGTTAGTCTTTTGCAATGGAACTATATTCTTTTAAAAAGTTATTATTTTCTGAATGTTATTAATACATACTTTCTTTTCTTTATGTTTAAAAGTTATTTCTGATTAGTAATATTCTTTTGTTTTAAGGAACTGATTAAACTTGAATCAATGGGACTGGAACACCTTTAGGTTTTGTAATAGGAATGCATAGATGTAGTTCAGGATCTCTTTTAGTCAATGCTGAGGTTGATTCCATGGGAGGAGTTGTTGACCGCGGAGGTGGTGTAGGTACCAACCTTTTTCCACAGCTAGCAGTAATTGAGGAGACTAAAGCAGAGCTTAGGTAATGTCTATTTTCTTTTGTATTTAGGACATCAGACATGTTAGTTACACTATGTGAAAACTCTTCATTGTTAATAGGCAGCATTACATTTCTTACGAGGAGGCAAAGAGACAGTTAGATTTTCTTGAGAAAGTAAGTAGCTCATATTCTTTCACTATTCGGATTTTCTAAATGGATCTGAAATCACTCTAGTTGGGATGAATAATCTATTCTTATTTGCAGGGTGGAGATCCTTTGGACTTCAGAGCAGGGAATGCAGCTTCACTTAGTGTTCAGTCTACTTCGTTGACGGACCAACATCCTGAACAGTTTGTGACCAGGTTTAATTTCCTGTTCTGTCATGGAGGCATTGATCATATTTACTATTTATGGTCCGCATAATGTGATATTCTGTTATTGCAGTGAAGCAAAAGGTAGTTTTGCACTGGCTGCTTCACCTCCTGGGGATTCTGTAGAGAGTAATGGTAGACCAGGGGCACCTCCAGCTTATGATCCCAATAGTGCTGATAATCTTTTGCTATTTGATGGAGAAAATGATTTTCTTAAAGGTGAAAGGAATTCTACAAATTCTGCTAGGAGTAATATTGGTCCTTCTGAACAGTCTTCCCAGTTGGATGGAAGTCAACATGCCAAAGAATCAGGTGACTCTGCTGCTTTTGGGCTCCCGAGGAAAGCATATAGGCGAAGGAACAGATCCCGGCCAAGCCGTGATGGTGCTCGATCAAGTTCTACAGATGTAGTCCCATCTCGCGGTGGTCATGCCTCTTTTGCTTCTCGCCATGTTCCGAGGGATGCAAAGGGGTTGGTAGTTGATGCAGACAACCATAAGGATCATATTGTTTCTTCAAAGTCTAATTTGAAGGCTACAAGTCCAAATTGTAGTATGGCTCCCAAGGTTGAACTGCACGATAGTCGGTTAGATTTAGAGGTTGTGCAGGCTGTAGAATCAGCTATTGGCATTACCAAAGGAAGTCTTTCTGATGCCAACCAGCTTAATCAGTTTTCAGAATCTGATTCTCAGAGAACTCCTGTTTATATGGCTCCCGGGAAACCTGAATCTCTTGGGGATAGAGAACAAGTTGCTATTAGCAGGTCTTGAATTTGCCCTTCTCTGGCTACAGCAAAAGATGAAGATCAAGTTACGTCCAGTCAAATGAATGGGTTAAGTGGTGAAAAGGTAGTTGGACAAGGAACATTAAATGAAGTTCAAAATAACATCACAGTACTTGGCACTAAGGGTTTAGATTCAGAGTCGTCTTGCACCCAAACCAACCTTAGCTTAGATGAAAATATTGATGGTGAAATTTGTACCAATTTAAGAAATGATGGCTCTAATGGGAATGCTAAGGAAGAAACTGTGGTATTTGAGGAGACACCAAATATAGAAGGTGATAAATTAGATAAGGAAAATAATGATACCAAAGTTGATGACATTTGTGCTGTCACTAATGACGACAGCGATTCCTTTTATAAAAGCTACTTAGAAAATGGTTTTATTTTGAAAGACGAGGATCCATTAAAAGAAAAAGTATCTGGCTCTCAAATAGAGGTGAAAGATCCTATTTCCATTATGGGAATGGTACCAGATGGTTTTACTGCTTCAGAAAAAGACAGAAAGCCCAGTAATTTGTTGGGTTCCAATTCCACCCATGAAAGTGAAAATGATTGTACAGGTAGACTTCAGGGATCAATGGATTCCTCTATTCAAGAGACTCCTGCGACTACATTGTCTGCTGGGGTTTCTGCTGTTTCCCCTGAGCAAAATACTTGTTCTCCGGTAACATTTAAATTTGCAACAAAGGCACATGAAGATTCTATTTTAGAAGAGGCGCGGATTATAGAGGTTATTACTTTGTGCCCTAGTCTACTTGTGATATTTATTCTGATGAACATGAAAGGAATTTGTCTTTGCATTCACTATTATTCCCTAATCTCTAACAAAATTTGGTAAACAGGCCAAACGTAAGAGAATTGCTGAGTTGTCTGTTCATATTTTACCGCTGGAGAATCGTCGGAAATCTCACTGGGATTTTGTCCTCGAGGAAATGGCATGGTTGGCAAATGATTTTGCACAGGTCTGATCTTATCAATAAACTTTAGAAATTGTGTTTTTTAATCATTTATGTTTTCTTTTTACTTATCTAGAATGTATTCTCATGTAGGGTAATTGTAGCTACCAATTGAGATATCTTCCTTCTAAACTATTTCAGTACCCGCTTTCTGCTTAGCTCACTACCAGGTTTACAGTTTCTTCCTCTTCAATTTTTTTTTAGGAACGGCTTTGGAAGATAAGTGCTGCTGCTCAAATAGGTCGTCAAGCTGCTTCTTCTTCTCTTTTAAAATTTCATGAACAAATTTCTTGTCGGAAGAAAAAAGAAGTAGCTCACAGCCTGGCAAAAGCTGTCATGGACTTCTGGCATTTGGTAGAGGTACTTCTAGATATTAATGTTATCCAAGTTTTGGTTCTATAGACTCGACATCAACAATATGTTTTTGTGACTGATTGAGGACAGGGTTGAATTTTTTGTATGATGCAGGATGTTTAATTTTCCTTCCTTCTTGTTACTAGTTGGTCAATTAATATTTGGTCAACAATTCAGTTTTTATTTTTCTTTACACGTGCTCTTCATTTAGTTACCCGTCTAAATAGTGTTACACCTCATATATAATGCTAAGGCAGGCAGTGATCTCTCCCAATTGGTAACTCCTTTTTTTTTACATCCTTATTTCTGGATGAATACATATGCACCATTATTTATATATAAAAAAACTAGATCTGTTGGAGATTTATGTTGAAAAGAGATGATGGAATCGCATATGGATGTGACATAATTACTACATACTTAAAAAGCCTCTATCACAGTTACCAGATACTCTTATACACCTAACGAACCGCGTATTGGTACTTGTGTACCCGAGGAGGATACTCTTACGTACCAATATTCTAAATTTAGTGTACCGAAAAATTACTTTGTTGTTTAAGTGTTTAACTATAATTGTACAAATATCAACTTAGTATTGGATGCTCAAACATTACATTTGTACCAACATATTTATAAAACAATCAACTTGTTAATTCAATTAAAAATCTTCTATAGAACTTGGGTTTATTTAGATTCTAAGTGAATTTCTAACTATAAGAACTTTTATAAAGATACCCTAGCGTATCGCGTTTTAGCTATGTAGCGTACCTGTATTCTTAACGTGTAACGAAATGTACCACATTTTTTTTGGTAACACTGATCTCTATGTTCCACTTCTTACAATCTTTCTTAATATTCATCAAGTTGATACTGAGATCTATTTGCATTATTGGGAACTACATTAATTAGCAGCAGCATGTTGGATTCTGCATTGCATACTAATATTTTCCTTAAGATCTTATCCTTGTTACTTTCTAAATAACTGCCATTTGTTGTGTTATAGAATAAATTTATGCAAGTTGATTATACTTGAAACTTTTTCTTATTCTTACTAGCAATAACACAATTATCATGTGTATAAAAATCTTGCTTTTGTGTATGACTTTTATTTGTGGTAATTTTGACTTATTTGCACCTTCTAAAGTCAAGTGTTGGTACCAACTATCATGGGACACAAATTAGTCTTTATCCACTACACAAATTAATGAGCAGCGGAAATTTTTTTGTTTGGAATTGATTTAAAGCTTGCGTATTTTAGTATAGAAGTTGTTTATATATGGATTGTTGAGTTAATTTGATATATATTGTTAATCTAGAATAGTTGTGTCGTATCTGTTGCTATTGCTATAGATGTTTGAGCTGGGCCTTTGTGTGAACCTTCAGTTGCTGTATTGGTAATGTTGCTTGTTTGAGTTTATCTTTGATTTTCTCTAGGTTGAAATTTGATCTTAATCTCTTTGAAGGGGAAAGGTGGGGTTATTTGCATAATTATTTTAATTACCTCGCTGTTTGTGGCAGGAAACAAGCAAAGAGCAGGAGTTGCAAAAACCTGGCAAAGCTTTCACAAATGCAGTTCAGGGATATGCATTGAGATTTCTGAAATACAATAGCTGCAGTGTTCAACATGTCCAAGCAGAATCGCCTGTGACTCCTGATAGAATGTCTGATTTGGGTATCCTGGATAAGTCATGGGAGATTCACTTAACAGAAGTACGGACCAACACTTTATGGTCATTTGTAATTCTTAGTAAACTGACAGCTTGACCACTGCAGTCTAGACAATGCTCATGTTCTCACATGTTGTTTTGTGTATGGTTTCTATTCTTATTTCTATTTCAATGCTGAACCTTTCATTTTCTTGCAGGAGAACCTCTTCTATTCAGTTCCTGCTGGCGCAATGGAAACCTATAGAAAATCTATTGAATCCCATTTGCTGCAATGTCAGGTAAATATATTACTCATCAATAAGTTATATGGGACAACTAGAACGTTGTTGCTATCTTTCCTCATCTCCTCCATGCGCCCAAGTCTTACTTTTTGTCGGCCATAAATCCCAACTTCTTTTACGTATTCATGAAAACCTTTTATGTGTGAACACATTCTATTATATGGGCCAAAATTTATGAAGTATCAGCAGGCAGCAGGTGATTAATTCACTTCTAGTACTGAGTATCCTGACAATTAAAGCTCTTTGTTCCTTGTGCCTTGTTAAAGGAATACAGTCTCTTTCTCTCTTTATATATATGTATATCAATCTAAATCCAGAGGAAATGGTTATTGAGAGGTTTTAACTCTAGAACAATGGACAAAGAAAGAAGTCAAAGTACAAAGAGAAATGAAAGGATTTTTAGTTATTCTTATTTACCTTTTACCTGCTTTGGGATTGAATTTCTTTGGCATCTCTATGGGCGTTGGCCATGGGGGCCTTTCGAGGTGTAGCAATTTTAGATATTTATATGGACTGGGGAGCTTTCCTTTTTGAAGGACTTCTCTTTTGTTTGTTTGGTGAACTGCTTGTTCACCTTGGCTATATTCCTCTTCTATCTAGTAGATTTCTTCATATATCTAAAAGAGTGGAAATTTTGTCCTAATTCAGATATATTGCGACTGTATGTATCATATATTGGTTCATGTTACTCGAGGTTTTTGTCTCCTTTTATTTCAGCTGGTTGTCATGGTTTTTTTTTTCATATTTAGGACTCTAATTGAAAATATATATTTTGTCCTCTTTCATAGAACACTGGCAGCAGCATGCAAGAGGAAGTGGAAACATCTGGCTATGACGCTCTAGCAGGTGTTCTGATACAGCTTGTAATTTATTTCTGTATTACTTGGGATTTATTTCTGCATTGGTTTTCAGTTCATTGTGTATTTTAACAAGTTTACTCCCTATTATAGAATTTGGATCTCAAGAGAATGCTTTTGAAGAGGATGAAGGGGAAACTAGCACATATTATTTTCCAGGAGCTTTTGATGGTAGCAAGTCATCTAGATTTTCCCAGAAGAAGAGGAAACATTTGATGAAAGCACATGCTGCAAGATCGCATGAATTGGGATCCATGCCATTTATGCAAAGCATTGAAAATAAAGTTGGGAACCATCAATCTATAATAATTGGAAAACGGTCTGCCAACACTCTTAATGTTTCGATTCCAACAAAACGTATGCGGACTGCTTCCAGACAGAGAGTTTTAAGTCCTTTTAATGCTCCAACTTCTGGTTGTGTTCAGGCACCAAATAAGACAGATGCTTCCGGTGGTGATACCAACTCTTTTCAGGATGATCAGAGTACTTTACAGGGTGGATCCCACATTCCAAATAGTTTGGAGGTTGAGTCAGTATGGGACTTCAATAAGCAACTACCATTTGACTCCACAGAAATATCACATAAACCCAAAAAGAAAAAGAAGCCAAAAAATTCGGTATTACTCAGGCCTTGAACATCTAATAGAGGATTCTTTATCCTCCTTGTATAATTGTAATGATTTTTAAGTCTTTTTGCCCCGTCTTATTCTTCCCTGAATTATATATTGTTTCAGGGTTCCACGTACGAGCACAGATGGCAAATGGATTCCAATTTTCAAAATGAGCATGTAAGTTTTGTTTCATTTTCAAAGCATGGTGCCTTGAGGGTTGATAGTGCACTAATTTTCAATTTTCCAACTCAAAGGTGCAACTTCTAGGTGGGAAGATTTGACAATATTATGAAGTGACTAGTTTTTATACATTCTATAAAAATTTTATTATTTTATCATTTTTTTATCCGCAATTCTGATATAAAAACTATAGAAAATAATATATTGTATTTCTCTATAATCTATATTTTGATTCCATAAGTAAAAGTAAGCTAGTTTATTTTAAGAAGAGGTAGCAAAGTTTTGGTTAGTTTATACTATCCAATATTTGTTGGAAAACTCTTTTAGGATACTTTTAATGTTCCTTGGATCCTTGAGAGACTGGCATAAGATGTATCTGAAGGTTGGCTATAAACTTGCTGATGACGTTGTAAATACTATGATGGGAGGCTTGCGGCCTTATTCTTCTTGTGATGTAAAGAAAAATAATTGCTATGTTCAACTATACTTCTTCCTAAATTGCTGTACTTGATACGCATTTTCTGTTCCAAGTAACTGGGTTATTTAGCCATTTGTTATCCTATGGCTTTCCTAGAGTCGTTAAAATTTTATGTCCCCTTCATGATGCAGAAAGATAATTTAAAAAGGAGATTGGAGAGTCATCAACTTGAGTCTAATGGAAGCAGTGGTACAGCTTTTTCCCCATCTGATAATTCTTCATTGTGTAATTTTGACAACATTCTGAATTTTTTTCATGTTCTCTGTCTGTAACATATCCATATCTCTGTGAAGGTTTATATGGTCAACATGTTATGAAGAAGCCAAAGATGATGAAGCAATCACTGGATAATTCGTTTGACAATCTTACTCCTATGAGCGGCTCAATTCCTTCCCCAGTGGCTTCACAAATGAGTAATATGTCTAACCCAAATAAGTTCATCAAAATGCTTGGTGGCCGGGATCGAGGCCGGAAAGGCAAAGCACTGAAGGTACTATAAGTAGATGACCTAGTCAACCTAATATGTTCCTATTACTATAACTCTATTTTGGTTTGATTCTGATAAGCTTTTAAATATTAATCATTGCAGATGCATGCTGGGCAGCCTGGTTCAGGAGGTCCATGGTCACTATTTGAAGACCAGGTTATATTCATTTTTCCCTTCTACATTTTCATGTTCTTAGAGAATTTACCATTCATGGACCTTTACACACCAAAAATAAGTGTTCTATAATACCATCATTTTTGACATCTTAGGCCCTCGTTGTTCTGGTTCATGATATGGGTCCAAATTGGGAGCTCGTCAGTGATGCTATTAGTAGCACTTTGCAATTCAAGGTAAACATATGTTATGTTTCCTTTTTCTTTGTTTCTGTCCTCCTTTTGGTATGTAGGTTGAGCTTCGGGGTTTCATTTATTGTGTATATGTGCTGTGAATGTATGTAAGGCCTCACTGGACAATGATGTATTCTTATTTTACTTTATATATCGTGGTAGTTATTTACTATGTTATATGGACTCTTCAGTCTTTAGTTTGCCCTAAATTAAAAATTGACAAAATTGAGGAGTACCCGTGTCGCCTCTTCAAAATACCATGTCAATTGGACAGTCCATCCTAGTCCGTGTAAAGTAGGTTATTTAGTTATTATTTTTCCTTTCTGTTCATTTTATACATCTCTTGTTGGACAAAATAATTGATTTTTTACTTAACATGTTCAGTGCATATTCCGCAAGCCTAAAGAATGCAAGGAACGTCATAAGGTTTTAATGGATAGCCCTGCTGGAGATGGGGCTGATAGTGCTGAAGATTCTGGGTCATCTCAACCTTATCGGTCTACTTTACCTGGCATTCCAAAGGCAAATCTTAAAATATTTTTAATTTTTTCAAACCTCCCATTTCTTTCACGTCTTTTTCTGTCTCTTTTTTTTCCTCGTGATTTTTCTTGTAACCATACCTGCTTTTTGTTAAGTAACTGCGGATGCTGCATGTTTCACAGGGCAGTGCGAGACAGTTATTTCAACGTTTGCAGGGGCCAATGGAAGAGAGTGCAATTAAATCCCATTTAGAGAAAATTATTTTAATTGGGAAAAAGCAGCATCATAGAAGGACTCAGGTTTGTTTATTTCCAAAAAAATTACTCTTAACATCTCTGAAAATCCAAACTTATCTATGCATTTCTGCCTGCTTTTGCCTTGGCGTTGGTTTCCTTTATCTCAAGTGTTCTTTAATGTTTCATATTACTTATGTTCTCAAGCCAGTTTTTTAAAATTTTGCTTCTTGTGAAGGTTCTTATTCTTATCTTTCCCTGCATTTGAATGATGGCTGGATTTAGAATTTAGCCAGTTTATTTACATAGATTGCCTACATGTTCAAGATATCCTTCCTTCCTCTTAATTTTAGTTCAGTCTGCACAATACTTGATGTGGAATAACATCAAAAAAATTGATACCAGAAATTTTTCCTCGGGAAAGTCCCAAAATTGGTTTGTTGTTGTGATTTTCCTGGCTTCATACCAGTGGTGTTGGCCGTACTAGAGATTGTATTGAAAGTCTGAAACATATGTAAATGATTGGGAATTTTCTACCATCTTCAAGTTAATAAGCGTTTAAATCTATGTGTTCCCTACTTCCCTGTAAAAGAATTAATTTCTTACACTTAAGCTGGCACATGGTTTCATAGGCACGTTTTGATATTGAATTAACTTAACTTTTCACTGATGATATCTTGATCGAATGAATCCCAACTTGTAATATTAATGTCTGCTTTGTACTGAAATACATTATGTTTGGGATGATTCTATTATTATTATTTTTTAATAAATAATGAAAATAAAAAGAGTGACATTTACTCTAGCACGGAATTATGTTTATTTAAAGGTCATCTACAGTGGAACTGCCGAATTAATTTCTGAAATCTACGTTATACATTAATTTTGATCTGCTGCCACAGTTGCCATTTTGGCTCGTTTCTTACTATAATATTCTTTTTGACTTGAATTTTTAAGAATAATAACCAGGATCCGAAACAACTCCAGCAGCCTCACAATTCTCATACACTTGCTCTTTCTCAAGTCTGCCCAAATAACATGACCGGAGGGCCTGTCCTCACGTAAGTCATGGTGATTATTTCATTCATATTTTATTAGCTTTACATTTTATGCTTCTGTCTTATATTTATGTTTGTTTATTTTATTATCTAGTATTTCAACTTTCCACGTAAGTATGGAGTATGTTTAATGCTAAATTTTGTATATTAACTTTATTTTTTCTTTTGTTTGGTAATTTGTTCCAATGAAGGCCTCTTGATCTGTGTGATGCAACTGCATCTAGTCCAGATGTTCTTTCCCTTGGTTATCAAAGCCCTCACACTGGTGGGTTACCAATTTCTAATCAGGGTACTGTTGCACCACCGCTTCCTGCATCTGGTGTGAATCCCTCAGTACAAGCATCTTCTAATGTGGTTCTTGGCAGTAATTTTTCATCGTCACCCGGTCCACTCAATGCTGCTGTCAGGTAATGCTGAAGATATTGAGATCATCTGTTTGCCCACCTACATATATAATATTCTTATTTTTTTTACATCGGTCTTTTTGTAATCTACATTTAGGGATGGTAGATTTGGCATTCCAAGATCTGCATCTTTATCAATTGATGAACAGCAAAGAATGCAACAGTACAATCAAATGTTATCTAGTAGAAACATCCAGCAGTCCAGTATGCCTGTTCCTGGGGTTCATCCAGGAAATGGTCGTGGTGTTCGAATGTTAACTAGTGGAAATGGTGTGGGCATTGCATGTGCCTTAAATAGAAGCATACCAATGGCAAGGCCAGGACTTCAAGGAATTGCCTCGTCATCTATGTTGAATTCTGGTAGCATGCTTTCCTCGGGTATGGTGGCAATGCCAAATCCTGTCAATGTTCACTCTGGTCCTGGTGCTAGTCAAGGAAACTCTATGATGAGACCTCGTGATGCTTTGCATATAATGCGGGTGAGTTATCTAGTATTTCATTTTTTAAAGTTTTAGAATGTGTATAGATAATTATATTTATATAATGCTTTTGTAAAGCCGTAAGGACCGAGAAGTGTGATTTTCAAACAGAATATTCTGACACAAGGTTTTGAAAGTTCTCTATTCCTTTATTTTGTTTTTGTTTTTTGTTTTTTTTTGGGAGGGTGTGTGGGAATTGGTACCTACTCTCATTTTATTTAAATTTACGCACCTTTCCTTTTGTGTTTTGTTACCCACTCGATTATTGGCTTGAATCTTGATGGAGCTGGCCTCGAACAGATGGGTTGTTTTGGTGTATTGGCGGTAGAATACAAATTTATTTTGCAAATAAAATTGGAGAAGTTCAGAGTAGCTCCTTTGATATTTTAGATCACTTTTTTTGGGTCCTTGCTGAAATAGTTTGCAACCAGAATTCTTTTGTAGTGGAATATGATTATCAAATAGACATGGTTTTTCAGTTCTGTACTCCTGGCATTTGTCCAGTTGTTATCAGTGCATAAAATTGTTACATCCCCATTTTTCAAGTTTTTGACTTTTTGTTTTGTTTTCTTAATTTTCTTTTTTTGTAAAATAAGCCTACCCAGAGTCTGGAACATCAGAGGCAAATGATTGTTCCGGAGCTTCAGATGCAGATTTCACAAGGGAATAGCCCAGGAGTTTCTCCATTTGGTGGGTTAAGTTCCTCCTCTAATCAGACAACTCAGCCTCCTGTCCAATCATACCCACTCCATCACCAGCGGCCACATCTAGTGTCGTCACAACAGTCCCATGTGCTTCCTAATTCTCATCATCCTCAAGGACCTAATCATGCAACCAACACACAGCATCAAGCCTATGCAATCCATTCAACTAAAGAGAGGCAGATTCAGCATCAGCGTTTATTGCAGCAGCATCAGCAGCAGCAGCATCAGCAGCAACAATTTGCTCCATCCAATACTTTGATGCCAGTTCAAGGGCAGTCTCAGTTACCAGTATCATCATCACTAAATACTGCCCAACTTCAGCCACAAACTTCTCCAGTATCATTATCACCG
Source organism: Panax ginseng (assembly GCA_020205605.1). Lineage (NCBI taxonomy): Eukaryota > Viridiplantae > Streptophyta > Magnoliopsida > Apiales > Araliaceae > Panax > Panax ginseng. Next base: position 1,747,427 of record CM035131.1, read on the forward strand.
CTGACAACATCATCTCTGATGTCTACAATGTCGCAGCATCCGCTGAAACATAACATGCCACCACCTCATGGGGTTGGCCGGAACCGACAAGTTGGTGGCGGTGGTTTAACCAATCAAATGGGGAAGCAGCCACAGCATCAGCCACAACAGCAGCAATTTCAACAAGCTAGTAGGCATCACCCTCAACAGCAGCAACAGTCACAATCTCAACAGCAGGCTAAGGTTTTGAAAGGTGTAGGAAGAGGGAACATGCTGATGCATCAGAACCTTCCCATGGATCACTCTCTTTTGAACGGCCTGTCAACTACTTCAGGAAGCCAATCTGCAGAGAAAGGGGAGCAGGTTATGCACATGATCCAAGGTCAGGGATTATATACAGGGCCTGGAGTAAATTCCATTCAACCTCTGAAGCAAGTAGTTCCTTCTCATCAGGCCCAACCTCAGCAAAATCTGTATTCTGGCCAGGCCACTCCATCAAAGCAGATCCAACAGATCCCTTCTCATTCTGATAATAGCAATCAAAATCATGTTCAACCAGTTGTTGCTGGTCCTACATTATCCACTTCCGTTCAAGCTGTTCCACCACCGGTTATATCTTCTTCCAACGCGCAACAACAGCAGCAGCAGCAGTCACTGCCTCACCTAAAGTTAGTAAATCAAACTCAGCCAACTGTTCAAAGAGTGCTTCACCAGAATCGCCAAGTGAATTCTGACCCACTAAAGAAGCTGCAAGCCAGAGAAGCTCAAGCTGACCTGCGCCCTGTCAATAACTTGTCTCAGATGGGTACAACGGCCCCAGTGCCAGTCTGTGTTGCTGCGGCTAATGTAATACCAGTTGTTTCTTCTGCTAGTGTTCCTCAAAAGAAGGCATCAGAAACGGTGTATGATTCCAGTATGCCCAATCATGCAACGCAGTTGAGTTCTGGGTCTCCGTCTTTGACAAATTCCAGTAGTGAGCCTCTGCCTCCTGTCAGTCAAGGGCTAGGCCAGAGGCAGTCTTCAGGGAACTTCCCCCCTGTAGTGCATGATGGTGGTGTGCAGTGGTCAAAGCAGCCCTTGCAGCTGCAACCTCCCACACCATTGCCTTCGTTGCAGCAGCAACAAGAAGAAACACAACAGCAGCAATCTCAGCAGGAGACCCAACTTCTGCAAGGAGGGAGTACTAGTTTGTATGTCATGGCCCCCTCAACTATAAACTGAAAAGTACTCCCACGGATTGAGTAATTCTTTGACCAGCTGGTTTTGCTTGGGTTGGGTTGGCATGCCGAATGTAACAACAATGTACAGGTAAGCTTACTATTTCACACAGTTGTAGCACTTGCATCTATCTGTCACGGTTTTAGTGAACAATGATGCTAATGGCATGATGTTTGTGCAGATGAAGCTCATAGTTCCATCAGGGCATTACAAGACAGATAGGGGGTGCTTATTGTTATATCTACAGGTCAAGTATACTCAATTGAAGGGATGTTGGCAAATTAATTTTTGGGAATTATGTATATTACCATTACCCTAGAGCTTTGGGAAGATAAGAGACCGATATAGGGGTACATGTACAGGGTTTCTTCTCTCCTTTTACTTTTTTTTTCCTTTCGTTTTATTTTACTAGATTTTTATGTTATTTGCCATCCCTCAATTGGCCCTGTTCATGTATGGAGGTGCCCTATTTTTGCCCCATAGATTAGCCCATGAATTATGCCATTTCGTATTAGGGGTAGCTGTCATTGTTCTGGCTGAAACCCGAGAAAAAAAGTTGTGAATACAAGTCTTGTGGTGTGTAAGTCAATCAATGTTGTTTAAAGAATCATCATTCATCAAGCGGTGGGCACCTTTGCCTTTTTATTTTTTTTATTTTGTGTTCTTGGGCAAGCTACTAAGATTGACAGAATGCAAAGAATTGAGTATATGATCTCAAATCTACTCTGGTCCTTTTTCTTGTTCTTGGTTGCTTCAAATCTATTCCACAGCCCTTGTGGCCAACTGTAAATGCCTTCAAATCTATGATCATGCTTCCAAACGGATTACAAATAGCAGTGTAGTCGGTCTCAGGTCTAGCGACTAGGGATTAATCGGATAGTTAGATTTTCAGTTTTTTTTTTTAAATATATATTCTCCTTCCTCCATAAGTTTTGAGGGAGTAAAATAACATAAGTAACATAAATTATCAAATAAAAACATGTAAACTAAGTAAAATCAAATAGTTTGACGGTCTAAGTTCTAAATTAATTAACCAAATGTTACAAATACGGAAAATATTCATTTTGATACGGGAGCCAATATCTCGGACAGCCCTACCAACACGGAATAGCTCATAGCAACTTGAACTTGAAGAAGCATTTACAGGTTGCACGACTGAATACTAAGCAAAGTTGCCAAAAAAACTGTAATACCCTGTTTCATGTTCTGAACTTGTAATACCCTCCTATTGTTTCGTGTTCCGAACAGCACGTTCAGGACATAATATGATTTTTTTCCAATAGACTAAAATTGGTTTCTCGGTTTCCCTAGTAAAAGTTCTCTCACTTCTCCAAAATTAAGTCTTAAGAAGAAAAAAAAAACAAAAGAAGATACTAATTCACAATGGTGTTACTTGAGCACCAATATGGTAGATTTTTGATAATTTCAATTCACTATGTTATTATGTCACATATTACAATAGGAATTCTGTGAGATTACGGATGTTACAATAAGACGGACTAAAAAATTCAAAGACTCACTGCCCAACATATACATTAAGAACTAAGGACCATTGGGATCCACGTGCCCTGATCCTGGAGGTGATAACTTCCGTTCATTTGCAGCCAAAAGATAAAATAATGCTTAAAGTGGAAAAGAACTTGAAAGGGATTCAAATTGTGAATTTCTACCTTATCACGAAAATAAAATGCCATCTGAATTGTGTCCATATAATTTGAGTTGCTACCCTGGAAAGACACTAATATGATACATTATTCTCCTATTATGTATCTTGGCAATAGAATCAGCAGGTACTACACTAATATCCCTGAAGTCTATATGAAGTCTCCATTCAGTTCATTTTGAGCTTGAGCTAGAGAACATGGGAACTAAGAAGAGCTATAGATAGCTTCGCAAGTGCATAATCCACAAACCCACATTCAACTAGTAAATGTATAATGACAAGTAATTGTACAAAAAATCAAGCCAGTATGAATATGAACTAAGAAAAGATCCAGATCACATTACTGGTAACTAATCCAGGAACCCGTTTTTGAAAAGTGAAGTTAAATATATAGAATTCACAAGTCAAGAGACAAAAGGTTAATAGAAGAACAAGCCTGCATACAAATAGATATTCAATGACAGAAGTCTGCAGCATCATTACTGATGAAGAGGAGCTTTAGATAATCAAACTGTGTACATGCATAGTTGATAAATGGAAAAGATAGCACCCAATTAGCCAGCCGTCAGCAACGTGATGACAATATAATTTTAGGATTTAACAAGGTAGATTATTCATTCGGTCTACATATCAACTCATATGCCCCAAAAAGAAGAAAAGTGATTGTGCTGAAAATAGTTGGTTCTCTGCTCCAGGTAGCCTCATCATAGTGAAGACCAGTACTACAGCTTAGCAAGTATGGTATGTTGGTGTGAAAGATAATATATAACAATTTTAACTACTTGTTATATAGGTTAAGCTAATAATTTCAACTTAAAATAACATACGCAACTGATGCAAGTTATAAGCTGATATGTGAGAACAACTGAACTATTGTGTGTTGATAATGTTCGAAAATACCTCTTGGGACTCAAAAAACAAAGAATCAGTATTAGGAATTAGCCTAGCAGTAGATTAATTTGTTTTAATGACATTTATCTACTACTAAGGTTATACCTTATGGAAAATTTATACCTCTACAAAACTAATCATTACCTAGCTTCAAAAGATGATAACAGACGATAATTATTCTATTCAATAGAGAACGGAGTGAAGAATATAGTACATTACTGGTAGAAAGGAACAAACGCGGAGTTGACATATATGAAATATCAAAACAGATTCTCAAATATAAGGATTCCATATGAAACTTCCATGAAACTTATCGGACAATAAGCTAGAACACAAGCCATGAATTGAAATGTACATTTAGAGCATGAAGAAGCAAGCACTTCTGTAATTAGCCGCAAAAGTTCAACTGTATATAAAACACCTCAACAGAATACAGAACTACAATAATGTCCCATTGCATTTAAAACACAATGTCAAGATTCATATTTTATCAATTGTAAAATGACTATACAAAAGTAGATTGAACAAATTCAAATAACTAATATCAACTAAAATTGTCATAACCTAATTCTATTCTATTATACGAAATCAAAAACATATTTAACATACACAAAAGAAAAAAGAACCTTAAGAAATTATTGAGTCATCTTCATTTTCTTACGAGAGCTGCTGAACGCCTTGTGAATGGTATCTACAAGCTTCTGCTGCGATCCAAGAATCATTTCCATCCTCTTATTCTCCATTTCCATCCTGTACCTCTCCGTGTCCCTCATCATCTCAATCTTCTTATTCTCCATTTTAACAAATCTCTCAGCAAATGACCTAATTTCCGCTGCCAATTCTGCCACCATCTCAGTCCCTTCTACCTTGTCCTTCTCCTCCTCCTCATCATCATCATCATTATCACTCTCAAAAAAATCCTTTCTTTTTCTAACAATTGGATTTCTTGAAACTCTCAAAGCCCTGCCAGTGTTAATACTATTTATCCCTCTAACAATGTGATTGATGCTCTTGGACTTATTCTTTTTTGCTATCAAGATTGGGGTTGGAATTGTAATCAATATCACTTTCACTTGAAGAATTGGGTTGATTACTCTGATGGTACTGAACCATGGGCATGGGTCGGGCGGCTGAAATGGGTAAGGGTCCACGTTCCATGCAATCCATGAGGTCAAAATACTGCCAATAATTGGGGCGGGGCTTGAGCCTTTCAGCGCGGTAGCGTTTACGAAGTTTTTCGATCTTGTGGCGGCACTGAGTAGCGGATTTTGAGGGTTCGTCGTAGGCGCAGCGGGCGGCGACGGTGATGGCAACTTCTTCCCATTGGCTGGACTTGAGCTGCCCTTTTTGAGGGAGTACCATTTTCTTGGTAAGCTTGGATGAGATTGATGGTTTCTTGGTGGGTCCACGGGAGGGGCTGGGTTTTCTTGGTAGTGGAGTTGTCCGGTGTTGGTAGTTCAGAGGAATTTGGATTTGAAAGGTGGTGGTGGAAGAAGAGAGAGGTGGTAGGAATTGGACTCCTTTTGGATCTGCTGGTGATGGAGGTGGTGGTAATGGGGATGAAGAGGGTGAGGCCATTGATGGGGATTAGGGTTTGGAGGAAACGGGGCTGATTAGTGTTTTTAATCTATTCTTGTTGTTGGTGTTGATGGTGGAGGTGTTGGTGGTGGGTGGTGGTAGTTGGTGGTGGTGGTGGTGGTGGTGCTGGGGCGTGGGGGTTGAGACTTTGAGTATGGGTGTGGTGGGTTGGGTTATTCTATAATGCGCCGGGTAGGCTTGGGCTTAGGCTAGGCAATTAAGGCCGGAATGGAATAATAATTTTTATTTTAAAGAAACGGTGAAATAGAATTTATTACAATGAAAATATATATATATATATATATATATATAGCTGTTTATTATATAGTTGTTTTTTGTTAGGAATTGTTAGTAGAAGAGTGGCTCATTATTCGATTCGAGAGATCTGTTCAAAATATGATTCAAAGCTTGAATTTGAAGTTGATTCGAGTCGAGTATGATCCATACTCGTTTTACTGTTTAATAATACACGAATGAATTCAAGTATACCAATATTTTCTCATATTAGGGTTCGAGTATTTTTTTTTTTAGAACTATACCGATACATATTTCAATGGATCATATTCAAATATTGGTCTGATTCATACTAACAAGCTATATATGTGATATTTGTATCAATCTTTATAATTTATAGTGTAGTATTAAATTGTGTAAGGTTGTACTTAAATAAATCAGTGAATTGATTGTCAATTCGTATTACATTCTTTGTAATTTCTTTACATAAATAAAAGTAAAAGACTTTAATATACAAACATTAGTTCAATAATCAATTTAGTATGCAGTGGTTCAGTATTAAGTGAAATGATTCATATTTGAAATTCGATTTAAAGGCTCGTGAGTAACTCGTTTTGTAAACGAGTCGAGTATTTACGAGTCGAGTAGGTCCAAGTAATGATCCGAGTCGAATCTGGCGCAAAATTAGAAATTTCTTATCGAATTCGAGCTTAATTTTTTTGAGTCTTCATTTGAGATTCGATTCGTTTTCATCCTTATTTTTGGCGATAATTTTTAAACTATAAGCGTAAGTTTTTACCCCGACGATTATTATCTTACTGTGATATGATATATATATATATATATATATATATAAATATATATACACATCTGTGTATTTGGACTATAGCTACGGTGAAACCGTAATCATCGTCGTCATAGCTATTCTAAACTACGACGATGACGAGTGAACCGTCGTCATAACTCAAAAAAAATCGTCGTCATAGTCACCTATCACATCACTCAGCACAACCACCATCACCAACTAAACCTACTCAATTCCTTCAATCCAACTGCAATCTTTTGATTTTTCAATAGTTATTTCGCCAGTTCATTAATGTTGAGAAAGGGAAAGGAGAGAGAATCAAAAGGGTAGATAATTTTTTTCCTTTTCATATCAATTTTGAATTTAATTTTTTTTTTTAAATTTGAAATAAGAGTAACTATTATATAACAAGGTAAGATGGACCTATTATAATATAATTTTTTGCTACATAATTGTTTTATTGGTATGTGCATGGGTTTTTAGTTTCATTTCAGTTTTCAAACAATTTATGGACAATAAACCTGTTTACAGCTTCACAATACGTACACCTTACAGCTTAGTTGGGCAGGGGCCGCGCGAATTCATGATCACCATTGACCCGTAACTATCTTTTAATTGTACTCGTCCTTTTTTTATATTGGTCATGAGAGATTTTTGTTCATTTTTATTTCTCATATTATCTTTTTTTTTATTTGTTGTTTCTGATAAAGATTTTTGTTCGAATTCGAATACAGAGATATCCGTATCCGTGTATCAGTATTTTAAAAAAATATTATATCAATATTCGTATCTGATATTCGACTAATTTCTTAAGTTGCCATTCGAATTCGAATATTTTCCATAATTATCCGAATTCATTGGCACAATTTATTAAAATTAGTAAATAAATAATTAAAAAATTACAAATTACTATTTTCATATTAATATAATCATCACATATGATTTAATTTTAAAATTTAGAAGAAAAAAATTAATCACTCTTTTCTTTAATAAAATATCTTTATAAAAGATATTAAAAAATAGAGTAAAATACATTGATCACCCATTTAGATAACTATTATAACACTCACCATCCCTCTAGTTTTTTTAAGTAACAGTCAGTACCCCTCTAGTCTATAATATATGACATTCACTACCCCTATTCTGATTGACCAACTAATATTCAAAAATATTTTTAATATAATGTCTAATATATCCTTCAAGTTATAATGTTTAATATATCCACTAAATATAAATTTGTATATACATTTTTTACTTAACTTGATCAAATTAATTAAATTATGATTTTGTGCAATAAATAACATAAATGTCAAAAATAATAAATATTTATTTTATCAAAAAATAAAGTCATCCACTTTTTACTAATTAAATTTCTTAAAGATTAAAGTTTATGTAATATACATTTAAATGTATTTTTGTAATTAAAAATAAAATTATAATAAGTATAAAAGTACAAATTAATGCCAAAAAACTTATAATTATTTTTTCCAAATATTAAAATTTATGTAAAATAAACTTAATATTACATAACTAATCTTATTATTCATATAAAAAATATTAAAAATTATATTAATTATTTTTCTCAAATATTAAACTAGACATTAGTCACAGTTGAGCATAATTATTTATAATTAAAATGACAAATTCTATTACTCAAAAAAAATAAAAATACATTAAAAAATTCTTTTAATAATATAGAGGTAGTAATAAATATTATTATATTTTCTTTTATTCAATATTTTATAAAAACAAGACCAACTGTATACTAAAAAATGTAATTAAAATCATAAACATCCCAAATTTTGACATATACTCAAGAAAATTTAACATATAAAAATCATAATATGAAACTAAGAATTCAAATAATAATTTATGTTGCAAAACATCAAAAACTAAACTATCAACATAATCAATCACTTTATTAAAAAACCTCCATTAATAATTTAATTTAAAATTCTTAATATTTGTATCACTTATCCAAAATATGTGTTAATTAAATTAAATTATTTGAATGAGATAGTCTTAATTACAAATAAAATTATAATTAAAATGTATTGTATTAAAAAGGATAATTAAACATATATATATATATATATATATATATATATATATTATGTAAGACCCAAATTTTATGAATAAAGATGAATTTTCTATAATTAGCATTTTGAATATTATGAAATGAGTTTGATATTATGTTATAGTTGTGGATAATATTTATAAATTTTGCAAAAGTGCTGAAGTTGTTATATAATATTCGATTGGTCGTGGAATATTATTAGACGACCAAGAATCATTGGTGGACTCCACAGCGGAATTATTGTCGGATTGAGAAAAGCGATTAAAAATATTTTATTAAAAATAACGGCGGAAGTTTTACCGTTATTCTTGTTGAACTACTTTCGGTAGTAAAAGAAAAGAATGTCTGCGTGGTTGCATAAGAAAGCACACCAGTATTGATTATTGATGCTTACGTGAGAAGTCACTTAGTTTGTTCAATTATTGCTACAGTAATTGATGCATAATATCTCACGTTATTTGATTCAATTATTGTTGATATTTTATATATTATTAAATCAATAATTGAGACGACAAAATTATTAATATTATTATTTACAATATTAACGATGTCTAAAAGTTCTGTCAATGAGAGGTTTGGTCACCTAATTGTGCGCCAATAGGGAGAAATCCTTATTGGAAAGCCCCCTCTTTTCTGGGAACGACCTGGTCGATTAATATTGTGAATTATAATAATAATGATAAATGTTGTTAAAAATATTGAGAGAATTTATATATATAAGTTAGTAATGTGTGTGGTGGGTGGAATATATATATATATATATATATATATATATATATATATATATATATATATAATATTATGTGTATGTGAGTGGATAATGGTGAAAAGTAGAATTTTGGTGAAAAAGTGGAAATGGTGGGATGAGTATTAGTATTATATACATATATGGCATGAATTGAAATTGGTGGGAAATTGATGTTAGTCATGTGAGTGGCCAACAACATGTTGTTTTATGTATAATATATATATATATATATATATATATATATATATATATATATATATATATATATATATATATATAAGTTGTCGTTGAAATAAGGGTGTGTATATGTGATTAATTAGGTTGCGTCTAAATTTTTTCTTTCACCCGTGAATCGAAAATTATTTAAATTCAATTTCTACTACATGATCAATAGTATCCTTCCATTCTCATATAAATAGAAAGCTCATTCCTTCATTATTTCTTACGAATTCACTGAAACTCTAGAGAGAGAAAATTATAGAGAGAAAGAAGAAGAGAAATCTGCTACCTTTCTTTTTCTATATCCAGTTTCTTCTAAGGTAAGGGGTATTATTATTTTTTCATATTCATGAAGAGAACTTCTGTTATTCCATTCTTTATTATTCTGTTAGAATAACCTATATACGCTGTGTCTCACCCTATACTTGGTGATTTCATTGTTATTCCATTCTTTATTATTACATTGGAATAACTCAGATATCTGTGATCTACCCTATACTTGGTGATTTCGTTGTTATTTCATTCTTTATTATTCATTGGAACATCCTGCATGCATTGCTTTTTCGACTTTGGGACGGTTTAAATCTTTATTATTCTGTTGGAATATCACATGCATGCTTTTTTACGCCGGACTGATTCCGATTATTTATTATTACATTGGAATAACTCATGCATCTATGCCAAGCAACCGCATGCATGGTGATTTCTTTTGTTATTCCATTCTTTATTATACTCAAATTGGTTAAAGTTTTAACTTTATACTTCATGAAATTAATGGAATATCCTTGATATTTCTTGGCTTCATCCAGTATCTTTTCATGGAAATATTCTTTTGAGCATTCTTGAATTTTACTCTACAAAGAAGTATCATGTTGACAATTTGGACGTTATTAGTTCCTGAATAAATTAATTCGTGAACTTGTTTTATTGAATTCTTATATCATTGTCATCATCCTCATGTTTATATTTTTTTGAAAGTCATCTATGGCCTGTAGTGCATAGATGGACTTGGTATGATTATGATTAAGGATTATTCAGTGTAATCATGACCGTAATGTTACAAATGATATGGTAAAAGTCCTCATTGGCCTGTAGTGCATTGATGGACAGTTGTTGGCATGATCATGACCATTGATGTAATATGACTCGAATGTCCTCTTGGCAGAAGTAGTCATGGATAATTTGTGGTCGTGATACTAAAAGATATCTTTGGCCGTAGTGTAGGGATGATGTGGATTATTTATTAAGCTGAGTCCCAGCGATAAAAGTGATGAAAAACCTTTTAAATCATAAAAGATAGTAGATTTTATTCTCTACTTGACTCTTTTAATGGATCAGATGTTTCACCGCAGTTAAACTTGATGGCTATTGTATTTTATCAATTTAATAACTGTTGAAGACTAATGATAATTTATTCGCATTATCTTAGTCATAATATTTCTTCTTGGCTAGTTGAGCTCACCCTTTCTTTCACCGCTCTCTTGTGAAATGAGCGAGCGTAATGACTAGTCGGGGAGCGGGTGACGGTCCGGATGATAGTATTAGTAGTCCTCACTATTACATTAAATAGTGTGATAATAAATGTAATGAGGACTTATTTCGAGAGTAGATATTATCTGAAGACAATATTTGTATTAAAACTCATGACTTTCTTGTGTGTATATTAAAGATTGTATTTGTATTTCATACCATGTATTTGGCGACTCGAGAATAGGTGATGTATACCTATTTTGGGCGTCGCCACATTGATATCAAAGCTTAGGATATGATCCACGGCTAAGATGTGAGACAAGAACTAGGTGGGGAGAGACGGGGAATTCTTTCGCTAGTATGACCTACTTAAGTTTATTTGATATTTAATTGGTCGATCAGAGTATAGGGATAATATGTGATATGTTATTTTAACCCTTGTTTTGTGGCAATATTTGAAAATGACATCCGAGAATGTTGAGAATATCAATGGAGCAGGATACCGTTGAGTCTCCATGATCAATAATCGAGGATAATATGCATCAGGAAGGCGACATTCCTCAGGTAAACAACAACACTGACCAAATGATGAACGATGAAATGTTCAGAGGCTTTATGCAATTCATGCAACATCAGGTAAGAACGGCTCCTGTCCAAAATGCAGGTAGAAATATCTTGGCAACTCTTGACCGGTCACCGCCAAGCAGTTTAAAGAACTGGGACCACCGAGAATTTTTGGAGAGCCAAAACCACTTAAAAGGTCAAAGCGTGGATTAAAGCAGATCAACAAGATATTTGATGTCTTGGGATGCTTCGAGGAGCAAAAGGTTCCCTTTGCCACCTTCATGTTATTGCGGAGAGGCAGATTCTTTGGTGGGAATTTGTGTAAAGCGACTCAACCCCGCCGCCTTTGAAGATGTCTTGGGAGAAGTTCCAGGAACTATTCAACGACAAGTACTTGCGTCACATATTATTCAGGAATAAAAATTTGATAACGTACAAGAGTAAATATATAATTTTATCTATTTAGTTAACTCTGAAAACTTGCAGGAGTACTAAATGTTACTTAAAAAATTAGAATTGAGTATATGATCTCAAATCTACTCTGGTCCTTTTTCTTGTTCTTGGTTGCTTCAAATCTATTCCACAGCCCTTGTGGCCAACTGTAAATGCCTTCAAATCTATGATCATGCTTCCAAACGGATTACAAATAGCAGTGTAGTCGGTCTCAGGTCTAGCGACTAGGGATTAATCGGATAGTTAGATTTTCAGTTTTTTTTTTTAAATATATATTCTCCTTCCTCCATAAGTTTTGAGGGAGTAAAATAACATAAGTAACATAAATTATCAAATAAAAACATGTAAACTAAGTAAAATCAAATAGTTTGACGGTCTAAGTTCTAAATTAATTAACCAAATGTTACAAATACGGAAAATATTCATTTTGATACGGGGAGCCAATATCTCGGACAGCCCTACCAACACGGAATAGCTCATAGCAACTTGAACTTGAAGAAGCATTTACAGGTTGCACGACTGAATACTAAGCAAAGTTGCCAAAAAAACTGTAATACCCTGTTTCATGTTCTGAACTTGTAATACCCTCCTATTGTTTCGTGTTCCGAACAGCACGTTCAGGACATAATATGATTTTTTTCCAATAGACTAAAATTGGTTTCTCGGTTTCCCTAGTAAAAGTTCTCTCACTTCTCCAAAATTAAGTCTTAAGAAGAAAAAAAAACAAAAGAAGATACTAATTCACAATGGTGTTACTTGAGCACCAATATGGTAGATTTTGATAATTTCAATTCACTATGTTATTATGTCACATATTACAATAGGAATTCTGTGAGATTACGGATGTTACAATAAGACGGACTAAAAATTCAAAGACTCACTGCCCAACATATACATTAAGAACTAAGGACCATTGGGATCCACGTGCCCTGATCCTGGAGGTGATAACTTCCGTTCATTTGCAGCCAAAAGATAAAATAATGCTTAAAGTGGAAAAGAACTTGAAAGGGATTCAAATTGTGAATTTCTACCTTATCACGAAAATAAAATGCCATCTGAATTGTGTCCATATAATTTGAGTTGCTACCCTGGAAAGACACTAATATGATACATTATTCTCCTATTATGTATCTTGGCAATAGAATCAGCAGGTACTACACTAATATCCCTGAAGTCTATATGAAGTCTCCATTCAGTTCATTTTGAGCTTGAGCTAGAGAACATGGGAACTAAGAAGAGCTATAGATAGCTTCGCAAGTGCATAATCCACAAACCCACATTCAACTAGTAAATGTATAATGACAAGTAATTGTACAAAAATCAAGCCAGGCGGAATATGAACTAAGAAAAGATCCAGATCACATTACTGGTAACTAATCCAGGAACCCGTTTTTGAAAAGTGAAGTTAAATATATAGAATTCACAAGTCAAGAGACAAAAGGTTAATAGAAGAACAAGCCTGCATACAAATAGATATTCAATGACAGAAGTCTGCAGCATCATTACTGATGAAGAGGAGCTTTAGATAATCAAACTGTGTACATGCATAGTTGATAAATGGAAAAGATAGCACCCAATTAGCCAGCCGTCAGCAACGTGATGACAATATAATTTTAGGATTTAACAAGGTAGATTATTCATTCGGTCTACATATCAACTCATATGCCCCGCAAAGAAGAAAAGTGATTGTGCTGAAAATAGTTGGTTCTCTGCTCCAGGTAGCCTCATCATAGTGAAGACCAGTACTACAGCTTAGCAAGTATGGTATGTTGGTGTGAAAGATAATATATAACAATTTTAACTACTTGTTATATAGGTTAAGCTAATAATTTCAACTTAAAATAACATACGCAACTGATGCAAGTTATAAGCTGATATGTGAGAACAACTGAACTATTGTGTGTTGATAATGTTCGAAAATACCTCTTGGGACTCAAAAAACAAAGAATCAGTATTAGGAATTAGCCTAGCAGTAGATTAATTTGTTTTAATGACATTTATCTACTACTAAGGTTATACCTTATGGAAAATTTATACCTCTACAAAACTAATCATTACCTAGCTTCAAAAGATGATAACAGACGCATAATTATTCTATTCAATAGAGAACGTGAGTGAAGAATATAGTACATTACTGGTAGAAAGGAACAAACGCGGAGTTGACATATATGAAATATCAAAACAGATTCTCAAATATAAGGATTCCATATGAAACTTCCATGAAACTTATCGGACAATAAGCTAGAACACAAGCCATGAATTGAAATGTACATTTAGAGCATGAAGAAGCAAGCACTTCTGTAATTAGCCGCAAAAGTTCAACTGTATATAAAACACCTCAACAGAATACAGAACTACAATAATGTCCCATTGCATTTAAAACACAATGTCAAGATTCATATTTTATCAATTGTAAAATGACTATACAAAAGTAGATTGAACAAATTCAAATAACTAATATCAACTAAAATTGTCATAACCTAATTCTATTCTATTATACGAAATCAAAAACATATTTAACATACACAAAAGAAAAAGAACCTTAAGAAATTATTGAGTCATCTTCATTTTCTTACGAGAGCTGCTGAACGCCTTGTGAATGGTATCTACAAGCTTCTGCTGCGATCCAAGAATCATTTCCATCCTCTTATTCTCCATTTCCATCCTGTACCTCTCCGTGTCCCTCATCATCTCAATCTTCTTATTCTCCATTTTAACAAATCTCTCAGCAAATGACCTAATTTCCGCTGCCAATTCTGCCACCATCTCAGTCCCTTCTACCTTGTCCTTCTCCTCCTCCTCATCATCATCATCATTATCACTCTCAAAAAAATCCTTTCTTTTTCTAACAATTGGATTTCTTGAAACTCTCAAAGCCCTGCCAGTGTTAATACTATTTATCCCTCTAACAATGTGATTGATGCTCTTGGACTTATTCTTTTTGCTATCAAGATTGGGGTTGGAATTGTAATCAATATCACTTTCACTTGAAGAATTGGGTTGATTACTCTGATGGTACTGAACCATGGGCATGGGTCGGGCGGCTGAAATGGGTAAGGGTCCACGTTCCATGCAATCCATGAGGTCAAAATACTGCCAATAATTGGGGCGGGGCTTGAGCCTTTCAGCGCGGTAGCGTTTACGAAGTTTTTCGATCTTGTGGCGGCACTGAGTAGCGGATTTTGAGGGTTCGTCGTAGGCGCAGCGGGCGGCGACGGTGATGGCAACTTCTTCCCATTGGCTGGACTTGAGCTGCCCTTTTTTGAGGGAGTACCATTTTTCTTGGTAAGCTTGGATGAGATTGATGGTTTCTTGGTGGGTCCACGGGAGGGGCTGGGTTTTCTTGGTAGTGGAGTTGTCCGGTGTTGGTAGTTCAGAGGAATTTGGATTTGAAGGCGGTGGTGGCGAAGGAGAGAGAGGTGGTAGGAATTGGACTCCTTTTGGATCTGCTGGTGATGGAGGTGGTGGTAATGGGGATGAAGAGGGTGAGGCCATTGATGGGGATTAGGGTTTGGAGGAAACGGGGCTGATTAGTGTTTTTAATCTATTCTTGTTGTTGGTGTTGATGGTGGAGGTGTTGGTGGTGGGTGGTGGTAGTTGGTGGTGGTGGTGGTGGTGGTGCTGGGGCGTGGGGGTTGAGACTTTGAGTATGGGTGTGGTGGGTTGGGTTATTCTATAATGCGCCGGGTAGGCTTGGGCTTAGGCTAGGCAATTAAGGCCGGAATGGAATAATAATTTTTTATTTTAAAGAAACGGTGAAATAGAATTTATTACAATGAAATATATATATATATATATATATATATAGCTGTTTATTATATAGTTGTTTTTTGTTAGGGTGTTAGCCGAGCAGAGTAGCTCGCTATTCGACTCGAGATCTGTTCAAAAATATGATTCAAAGCTTGAATTTGAAGTTGATTCGAGTCGAGTATGATCCATACTCGTTTTCTGTTTAATAATACACGAGTCGAATTCAAGTATACCAATATTTTCTCATATTAGGGTTCGAGTATTTTTTTTTTTTTTAGAACTATACTCGATACCTGCTCAATGGATCATATTCAAATATTGGTCTGATTCATACTAACAAGCTATATATGTGATATTTGTATCAATCTTTATAATTTATAGTGTAGTATTAAATTGTGTAAGGTTGTACTTAAATAAATCAGTGAATTGATTGTCAATTCGTATTACATTCTTTGTAATTTCTTTACATAAATAAAAGTAAAAGACTTTAATATACAAACATTAGTTCAATAATCAATTTAGTATGCAGTGGTTCAGTATTAAGTGAAATGATTCATATTTGAAATTGATTTAAAGGTTCAAGTGAAGTAACTTCGTTTTGTAAACGAGTCGAGTATTTACGAGTCGAGTAGGTCCAAGTAATGATCCGAGTCGAATCTGGCGCAAAATTAGAAATTTCTTATCGAATTCGAGCTTAATTTTTTTGAGTCTTCGCTGAGATTCGACTCGTTTTCATCCTTATTTTTGGCGATAATTTTTTAAACTATAGCGTAGTTTACCCTGACGATTGTATACTACACAGATATGTATATATATATATATATATATATATAAATATATATACACATCTGTGTATTTGGACTATAGCTACGGTGAAACCGTAATCATCGTCGTCATAGCTATTCTAAACTACGACGATGACGAGTGAACCGTCGTCATAACTCAAAAAAAATCGTAAATATACCACCTATCACATCACTCAGCACAACCACCATCACCAACTAAACCTACTCAATTCCTTCAATCCAACTGCAATCTTTTGATTTTTCAATAGTTATTTCGCCAGTTCATTAATGTTGAGAAAGGGAAAGGAGAGAGAATCAAAAGGGTAGATAATTTTTTTCCTTTTCATATCAATTTTGAATTTAATTTTTTTTTTTAAATTTGAAATAAGAGTAACTATTATATAACAAGGTAAGATGGACCTATTATAATATAATTTTTTGCTACATAATTGTTTTATTGGTATGTGCATGGGTTTTTAGTTTCATTTCAGTTTTCAAACAATTTATGGACAATAAACCTGTTTACAGCTTCACAATACGTACACCTTACAGCTTAGTTGGGCAGGGGCCGCGCGAATTCATGATCACCATTGACCCGTAACTATCTTTTAATTGTACTCGTCCTTTTTTATATTGGTCATGAGAGATTTTTGTTCATTTTATTTCTCATATTATCTTTTTTTATTTGTTGTTTCTGATAAAGATTTTTGTTCGAATTCGAATACAGAGATATCCGTATCCGTGTATCAAGTATTTTAAAAAATATTATATCAATATTTAAGTATCGATATTCGACTAATTTCTTAAGTTGCCATTCGAATTGAATATTTTCCATAATTATCCTAATTCATTGGCACAATTTATTAAAATTAGTAAATAAATAATTAAAAATTACAAATTACTATTTTCATATTAATATAATCATCACATATGATTTAATTTTAAAATTTAGAAGAAAAAAATTAATCACTCTTTTCTTTAATAAAATATCTTTATAAAAGATATTAAAAAATAGAGTAAAATACATTGATCACCCATTTAGATAACTATTATAACACTCACCATCCCTCTAGTTTTTTTAAGAATATCAAGACTCTCTAGTCTATAATATATGACATTCACTACCCCTATTCGATTGATTAACTAATATTCAAAAATATTTTAATATAATGTCTAATATATCCTTCAAGTTATAATGTTTAATATATCCACTAAATATAAATTTGTATATACATTTTTTACTTAACTTGATCAAATTAATTAAATTATGATTTTGTGCAATAAATAACATAAATGTCAAAAATAATAAATATTTATTTTATCAAAAAATAAAGTCATCCACTTTTACTAATTAAATTTCTTAAAGATTAAAGTTTATGTAATATACATTTAAATGTATTTTTGTAATTAAAAATAAAATTATAATAAGTATAAAAGTACAAATTAATGCCAAAAACTTATAATTATTTTTTCCAAATATTAAAATTTATGTAAAATAAACTTAATATTACATAACTAATTATTATATTATATAAAAAATATTAAAAATTATATTAATTATTTTTCTCAAATATTAAACTAGACATTAGTCACAGTTGAGCATAATTATTTATAATTAAAATGACAAATTCTATTACTCAAAAAAATAAAAAATACATTAAAAAATTCTTTTAATAATATAGAGGTAGTAATAAATATTATTATATTTTCTTTTATTCAATATTTTATAAAAACAAGACCAACTGTATACTAAAAATGTAATTAAAATCATAAACATCCCAAATTTTGACATATACTCAAGAAAATTTAACATATAAAAATCATAATATGAAACTAAGAATTCAAATAATAATTTATGTTGCAAAACATCAAAACTAAACTATCAACATAATCAATCACTTTATTAAAAACCTCCATTAATAATTTAATTTAAAATTCTTAATATTTGTATCACTTATCCAAAAAATATGTGTTAATTAAATTAAATTATTTGAATGAGATAGTCTTAATTACAAATAAAATTATAATTAAAATGTATTGTATTAAAAAGGATAATTAAAAATATATATATATATATATATATATATATATATATTATGTAAGACCCAAATTTTTATGAATAAAGATGAATTTTCTATAATTAGCATTTTTGAATATTATGAAATGAGTTTGATATTATGTTATAGTTGTGGATAATATTTATAAATTTTGCAAAGTACCTGAAGTTGTTATATAATATTCGATTGGTCGGGGAATATTAAACGATGCACGTTAGCGATCATTGGTGGACTCCTGGGCCGGAATTATTGTCGGATTGAGAAAGCGACAAAAATATTTTATTAAAAATAATGGCGGAAGTTTTACCGTTATTCTTGTTGAACTACTCGGTAGTAAAAAGTACGATGTCTGGCGTGGTTGCGTAGAAGCACTACGGTATTGATTATTGATGCTTACGTGAGAAGTCACTTAGTTTGTTCAATTATTGCTACGATGAATTGATGCATAATATCTCACGTTATTTGATTCAATTATTGTTGATATTTTATATATTATTAAATCAATAATTGAGACGACAAAATTATTAATATTATTATTTACAATATTAACGATGTCTAAAAGTTCTGTCAATGAGAGGTTTGGTCACCTAATTGTGCGCCAATAGGGAGAAATCCTTATTGGAAAGCCCCCTCTTTTCTGGAAACGACCTGGTCGATTAATATTGTGAATTATAATAATAATGATAAATGTTGTTAAAAATATTGAGAGAATTTATATATATAAGTTAGTAATGTGTGTGGTGGGTGGAATATATATATATATATATATATATATATAATATTATGTGTATGTGAGTGGATAATGGTGAAAAAGTAGAATTTTGGTGAAAAAGCGGAAATGGTGGGATGAGTATTAGTATTATATACATATATGGCATGAATTGAAATTGGTGGGAAATTGATGTTAGTCGGGCGAGTGGCCAACATGTTGTTTTATGTATAATATATATATATATATATATATATATATATATATATATATATATAAGTTGTCGTTGAAATAAGGGTGTGCACATGTGATTAATTAGGTTGCGTCTAAAATTTTTCTTTCACCCGTGAATCTGAAAATTATTTCGTCTGAATTCTTACTCTACAGTCCAATAGTATCCTTCCATTCTCATATAAATAGAAGCTCATTCCTTCATTATTTCTTACGAATTCACTGAAACTCTAGAGAGAGAAAATTATAGAGAGAAAGAAGAAGAGAAATCTGCTACCTTTCTTTTTCTATATCCAGTTTCTTCTAAGGTAAGGGGTATTATTATTTTTTCATATTCATGAAGAGAACTTACATTATTCCATTCTTTATTATTACGTTAGAATAACCTATATCTGTGATCTACCCTATATCTTGGTGATTTACATTGTTATTCCATTCTTTATTATTACATTGGAATAACTTTGATATCTGTGATCTACTACCCTATACTTGGTGATTTTGTTGTTATTTCATTCTTTATTATTACATTGGAACATCCCATTCATGCGTTTCTGGGACATGGGACACGTTAAAATCTTTATTATTTACATTGGAATATATCACATGCATGCGCTTTTTCGTCGGAATTTGATTCCGTTATTTATTATTACGTTGGAATAACTCGTCATACGCCAATACCGCATGCGTGGTGATTTCTTTTGTTATTCCATTCTTTATTATACTCGGTTGGTTAAAGTTTTAACTTCTATACTTCATGAAATTAATGGAATATCCTTGATATTTCAAGGCTTCATCCAAGTATCTTTTCATGGAAATATTCTTTTGAGCATTCTTGAATTTTACTCTCAAAAGAAGTATCATGTTGACAATTTGGACGTTATTAGTTCTGAATAAATTAATTCGTGAACTTGTTTTATTGAATTCTTATATCATTGTCATCATCCTCGTGTTTATATTTTTTTGAAAGTCATCTATGGCCCATAAGTGCGTAGATGGACTTGGTATGATTATGATTAAGGATTATTCAATTGTAATCATGACCGTAATGTTACAAATGATATGGTAAAAGTCCTCATTGGCCTGTAGTGCATTGATGGACAGTTGTTGGCATGATCATGACCATTGATGTATGTACGAATGTCCTTGGCCCGTAGTGCATGGATAATTTGTGGTCGTGATACTAAAAGATATCTTTGGCCGTAGTGTAGGGATGATGTGGATTATTTATTAAGCTGAGTCCCAGCGATAAAAGTGATGAAAAACCTTTTAAATCATAAAAGATAGTAGATTTTATTCTCTACTTGACTCTTTTAATGGATTGCATGTTCATTGCAGATTAAACTTGATGGCTATTGTATTTTATCAATTTAACCTTTGTTGAAGACTAATGATAATTTATTACGCATTATCTTAGTCATAATATTTCTTCTTGGCTAGTTGAGCTCACCCTTTCTTTCTTTATTTCTCTTGAAATGAGAAGCGTGGCGGGACTAGTCGGGAGCGGAGTGGCCGGTCCGGATGATAGTATTAGTAGTCCTCACTATTACATTAAATAGTGTGATAATAAATGTAATGAGGACTTATTACGAGAGTAGATATTATCAGAAGACAATATTTGTATTAAAACTCATGACTTTTCTTGTTGTATATTAAAGATTGTATTTGTATTACGTACCATGTATTTGGCGACTCGAATAGGTGATGTATACTATTTTGGGGGCGCCACGGTTAGTATCAAAGCTTAGGGATATGATCCCTGGCTAAGATGTGAGACAAGAACTAGGTGGGGAGAGACGGGGAATTCTTTCGCTAGTATGACCTACTTAAGTTTATTTGGTATTTAATTGGTCGATCAGAGTATAGGGATAATATGTGATATGTTATTTTAACCCTTGTTTTGTGGCAATATTTGAAAATGACATCCGAGAATGTTGAGAATATCAATGGAGCACAGGATACCGTTGAGTCTCCACAGATCAATAATCAGGATAATATGCATCAGGAAGGCGACATTCCTCAGGTAAACAACAACACTGACCAAATGATGAACGATGAAATGTTCAGAGGCTTTATCTGATTCATGCAACATCGGTAAGAACGGCTCGCATCCAAAATGCGGTGGAAATCTTGGCAACTCTCTCGGACCGGTCGCCAAGCAGTTTAAGGGCTGGGACCACCAGAATTTTTGGAGAGCCAAAACCACTTAAAATTTGAAGCGTGGATTAAAGCAGATCAACAAGATATTTGATGTCTTGGGATGCTTGAGGAGCAAAAGGTTCCCTTTGCCACCTTCGTATTGCGAGCGAAATGATTCTTGGTGGGAATTTGTAAAGCGTACTCAACCTGCCGCACTGAAGATGTCTTGGGAGAAGTTCCAGGAACTATTCAACGACAAGTACTTGCGTCACATATTATTCAGGAATAAAAATTTGATAACGTACAAGAGTAAATATATAATTTTATCTATTTAGTTAACTCTGAAAACTTGCAGGAGTACTAAATGTTACTTAAAAAATTAGAAAAGATGTAAATGTTATTATGGTTATCTAAAGGGGTGTCACTATATTTTATTCTAAAAAATATTATAATTTTATAATAAGACATGTTCTTTGTTCGGGATTATGATATTGAATATCTGATATCCGTTATTTGATAAATATTTGGTGGATGAATTTTAAACATATACAAATATATGTGTATCTGTATTCATATCTGTTTATTTGTGAATATTTCTAATCGAATACGAATAATATATGCTTTAAACGAATACGAATACGGACGAATATCCTAACTTCCGGTTACCATTTACAATCTTAAATTTTTGTTCTTTTTTATTTGTCGTTTTAGAGAGATTTGCGTTCCCTTTTTGATTTAGAGAGATTTTTATTTGTTTAATCATTGTCATATTATCTTTTATATAATTAAATACTAATTTACTTTCTCTCTCATCTTTTTAATTAATTTTACAAGGCTCCAATTAATTCACATCTTTCTAATTAATTTTATAAAGCTAATATTAAAATTTTACACTCAGACAAGAGTAAATTAAAAAGAGAATTTATACTGAATTAGTTAATCAGACAAAAGTAAATTAAAAAGAAACAGATAGTAGTTTCGCAATTTTATTTATATCCGTATGAACCCATCCCATCAAAGGCAAGCATCTTTCAATTGTGATTTCCCTATTTTACCTATTTTATATTAACTAATGTGGGACTAAATAAGAATTGTGCACATATCTTCGATCATCATTTGAAACTCATTGTTGTAGCATTGAAAATGAAATACCCTAATTTGAGAAAGTCGGTAAAATAGAGTTTCTACATTATTATATCACGACATCTATGAAGTAATATTATACGGATGGGTTCATGCATCAGTAAGTAAGAAAACGTAGGTTTCTGTCAATGTTTCAAGTGACTAATGATCAAGCTTAGTAGTAGGAGTCTCTTATTATTATTATTATTATTATTATTATTATTATTATTATGTACAATGAAGAGAAGAGAAGAGAAGAGGAGAGGAGAGGAGAGTTTTGGCAAACACATGAAAATTCCAAGTAGCATTCTCTGGAGGGTAATAACTCTCCGTCAAAGACGCCATCAGGCAGGTGCCTTCAACTAACCGTCAAAGGACCTGAACAAATAAATACATGAAGAAAAAGAAAATCATTTCAAAGAGGGATAACAAGTACGGCAATGATTCTGCATCAATTAAGTGCACAAGGTTACCTAGAATCCCAGCCTACTGAAATTGCTCAACAGCTTTGTGAAGATATATTCTCAAATTAGGGCAAAAGCTTCACATTGTTGAGGTAAGAGACCTATGTAAATGAAAACTCAAAGTAAATTTGTGCATTTAATTAATGGTAGTCATCTTTCACGTTGAGAAGACTTTGAACTTCTTGACCAACACGAGTTTGTCCCCTGAAATCGCCAACCAAGACTTATCAGTTTCACTTGTTAGTGGGACTACCTATTTCTTTTTTAAAGAAAATAAAAATAAAAAGATGGATTGAACGACCAATGGTCACAATAAAATCGGTATTATACATAGAATATTGTTCCAAGGATAATTTGATGGCATGCCTCAAAGATTTATCTTCCTCCAATTCAAGATAAAGATTATTAGTTGGTTCTTGTAAAAGCATCAGGTTCTTACATGTACATTGTTCTCTCTTAAAGTTTCCATTGACTCGGCAAGTTCTATTTGTTTTGATGCCGTTGCAAGTAACACCTGCAAAAAAACGTTTAGTTCCACTATCAGTTGCAGACCATCAAGAAAGAATATGCAATCTAAGTTTCAGTTTTTTCCTTTCATGACGTACTATAGACACGCAAGAATACAACTTACCTTCTTTGTCTTCTGCAAGTCATACTCGATGGATTTTATGCGATTCAGTGAGTCAAGAAGTATGTCATCTTTCTCTGGAGGTATTCTTGTAGGTTTATGGACCAGCTCAGTTACCATAGATTCTAAATTTTGCAATCTTTGCCAGCATGGATGAAGAAAGTTCTCTTCTTTAGCATGTGAAATCTGCTGGGACCCAATGGCATCTGAGAATTCAGGTTCATTTTCCAACTTCTCCGCGTCTTTCTTCACAAAAAACTTCCCCATCCCAAGCAGTAAAAAATATATACATGCTAATAATTTGCATAAGAAGTCAACTACACTTGTTATGAACTTATTCATCAGCTTTCTTTGTGCAACATCACTGATCAAATCATCTGTTGCAAGGGTCGAAAGAAAAATATATAAATGCCTTGCAGTGCATATCATAACTTCCTTGGTAATGAGAAAGTAACAAATTCTACAGTCTTGGTCAGTAAAAGGTCAAACTGGTATGTCTTTACTAAATTTACTCTTCATGATTTAAGTCCCTCGTACAATTAATGTTATTCAATTTAATAACTTTATGTATTTTCATAATAGAAAGGAAGTATTTTCGTAACGGATTAAAGCTAACTGATGACAAGTATTTTGCTGATATCAATATATACTTCCAAGTTCCAAGCAGACATAGGTTGATTGACAGACTGATGCCAATATGCAGTAGCGACCAAATTCCTGATGAGAGTCTACATAGGTTAATCTACATTAAGTAGCATTATGATCATCACAAAGTTTAAAATATGAAAGTACATAGTTTAATAATAGATTCAGAGGTAATCAAGTATGAAGTATTGTTGGCAAGGTCAGAATAAGTTAGGCTTGAACGGGGTCCATAGCCATCTGAAAATCTCGCTTGCTTTAGACTTGATATGTAGCTGGGTCTCAAAGTTTTAAGTTGATCTAGAACAACCAAGCCAGTTGGTGGCTGATTGGTTGTGGTCACTAATCCTCTTTATGGATTTTTATTCATTGAACCTTTTCTTTTTATCTAACAAAAAGTACATGTTTATGGGTGTTCAGACCATATTATGACACATGCTATGATTTCCATCATTCAACATTAAATATTAATACTAATATAAAGAGAAATTGAGTAAATAAAGGACACTTACTTGTTGGACTCGTATTTATTCTAGGCCCACCACCAACTGGTTCAGCTGACCTAAGGTTGTACACAGGATCTCTCCTTGTTTCCTAATCCAATGAAAGGAAAAATAAAGAATACTGAAAATCAGTTTATCACTTTAATGTGTTTGCATATATAAATAATAGTGTGGAATTGGAAAAGTTCATACATACAGAACAATTATCATTTTTACATCTCTAGCTGTTTATAAATTACTCACTATTACGAGGAAATACAAGAAACAACTTAGTATGTTTATTCTAATTTTAAGTATATAAAGCAATATATCATTGAGCAAGTGTCCCAAATCATTCTAGAAGCCTTTAGTAAGCAAGTACAAGAAATTCAATACTTGCTTTAAGTTTCTTATAGCATCTAACACAAGCTCTGTTGTCAATTATAGGTATGGGTCCTAAATTAATCTACTGGGGAATTCACACTTCCTAGCATTATTACTAAGCATTCAAATACAATGAGATCATTTGATAATATGCATATAAATTCTTCAATTGTTAAATAATTCATCTTTTAGCTATCCGTTTCTTGGTATGAGGGAGCATAAGGTCAAAATACCTACTTCTTCACGAAGCATCCTGGGTTGCATGACAGCAAAAGACGAAATTCCTGCATCTGATCCAGACTCAGCTGTAACAATTTCTGAACTTGGACGCTTTATAAAGAACCAAAGTTTTTGTTAGAGCATCGCATATTACTAGGTGATTGAAAGTTCATATATGTAATAATAAATCAACATCACACCTTACGAACAACAGACTTGGCTTCTAATTCATCGATATCAGAAGAGCTACTAATCTTCCCCAAATACATTGCGTCTTCAATATGCACCAGCTGTCATTAACGGTCCAAGAAGCAACAATTCAGAGGTACATATAAGAACAAAGGAAGGTGTCAAGGAAACAGACTGAGTCACTGAAGCCTATTATTCCTGTTCATCACATTTTATGACTAATACCACTTCCAACTGTCAAAGGATCACACCTTCATCAATTCTGGATCATTCCAGGGTCCTTTGTCAGATCTAAGACAGCCACCTTCATTTCGGCATGAGCAGGTTCCACCAAGAAATTCTGGCAACTGGCTGTTCAGAATAAAGGTGCAGATTAAATATCACCAAAACAGAATTCTAAACATCTCCAGATGTAACCATGTAAAGATTCTAGATTACCAGAGAAAGATATCCCAACCTTGAGTCTATTATTTCAAACAACTGTTTCTGAAATTTGTTGCCAAACACCTGCGGATCAGCTCACCATCAATGATCGATAGTTCAGTAACCTTGAATATTTTAGGAATGTTTAAAAAGAAATTTTCATACATGTATCTTTGCTGTAGTCCTTGGATCGAGAAATCCTTTGGCTGTGTTCCACAGAAACTTGAATCCACTACCAGCATTAACAATATACATCTGATTTAAAGTCTGCAGGGAACAAGCAAAATGGATCAATGAACGTGGATAAAAAGATTCAAATCTCTGTAACTTTAGAAAAACAGCACCTCAGGATAGTTGTCACCATCTATTTTCTGCATGCGCATGACAAGATCATGTGCAACCTTGCCAAAACTCATCCAATTCTGCACAATTGACAAATATTGAGAAGCATTGAAGATTGTACAAAATGGAGATGTTATTTATAGATGAATCATCTTAGTGGGTTCTAAACTAACCATCCCGTGCACATCCAGTATCGTGGTGGTAGAATCTATATGCCTCCTGGCTGCAACCGAACATGCTGGAAACTTCTCAGAAAAAGTTTTCTCAAACCCTTGGACATGATATTTTAAGAATCTGTCGACTGTGGTGACACTCATAAGCTTACTCGGTTCAACTTTACCAAGTCTTTCAATATAGACAGGCCGTCCTGCTTTGTCTACACCATGGTAACCATGAGGATAATATCTCTGAACTTTTTCATGTTCATCATATACGAAGTCCTAACATTGATCATTGTACTTCAATATCAATATATTTACATAAATAGATTTATATATTTAATTGAATGTTTGAAACTATAATAGTATAATCACACAATGACAAAAATATAGCAGATACATTAGTGAGTCAAAAACAATCTGTATGATTTACTTATTTTCTTTTTAATGTTAAAGCTACTAGTATAGTGGAAGGGGGGATTGATGAAGTTGCAGCCAAGGCTAAACCCCAACTATGAGCCCCGGCTGCCCCCATCTCTGTGCTTGTCTCGATCAAGATTAAGAATAGATGCATCCAGGCATTAGGAAGAAGACAGAAACTAAAGTGTAACCATTAAACTCACACCTCATACTATGATAGCCTCATACCTGTATTATAGTGTCTACTCCATACTCTCTCCTCCAGTTTAGCATTTCTGTCCACATATGGACTGTCTTATCAAGGTCAAACTTCCGTGCCTTCAAAAATCTGCAATAAAACCAAATGTCCTCTAACAATTTGAACAAAAAATACAGGATGACAAAAAAGATTTGTTTTCAAGAGAAGACAACAAACTGAGAAGTTTTTAATAGCTCAAAATATTTGATAATAGAAGTTACTTGATGAATTAAGCCTACGGGATACATATTTTACATAACTTAGCAGGCACTAGGCCTTTTTTGGGTAATTATGGCATCAAGGAGTACAAACAGAAAAAACAAATGTGAACCCGACAATTTCACTCATAAAAAGTAAATTTTTAAGGTACTTTTTGCACGGTAGTTGGTAGGCTAGAAGAGGAGAATAGCAGCAGAAAAGAAGAAGACAACATAAGAAAAGAACAAATTCCATTCATTGAACACAGCATTTTGAGGTGATTACAGGATAACAGAATATACATACAAGACCCAAATTTTCATAACATTCACTTAAATTAATAAGATTACGAGTGAAGAAAACTCAGTACTTTCACTTAACTTCAGTGTATCACAAAATAGAAGGCAATGCACGCACAACGTAAAACAGAGAATAAAACTTAGCAGCTGCTCTTATATTTTGTCAATGAGATTTCTGAAGTCAGATGCAGCAAGCTGGACCATTCATTTGATTTCCAAGATGTGTAGTCATTCAAACCAGAAAGGACGGACAAGCAATAATGGGTTGTTTTGCTGAATAGCCAATGAATATTTTAAAAATGAGGCAGGAAGTCCAGTGTCAAGTAAGAAGGTAATTATTTTACTCAATGAGACAGTAGCTAAGGCATTCATGGACAATTAAGAAGATAATCACGCACAAAGAGGTGGTCCATATTCAAAATAATGCAAAGATCAACCCAGTGTTTTAAAAAGCGGGCGGCCGCCTTGGCGCTAGGCCTCCCGGCGCCTCGCCCAGGCCCAAGGCTGCGAAAAATCTCTCTAAGTGGGCTAGGCAGGCAAGAAATTAGGCGGGCTAGGCAGGCAATTTAAATTTTATTATTTAATAGCTATCTTGTTTATGAATAAACCTAATACATTAAAGATATGTTAGCCATAGGCATATGGTATTTGTCATTTTCTTTAAGTCCTCAATTTTGAAGATTACACAAATAAAAATAATTTCATAATTAATAATATCAAATATCTTATTCAATAAACTTCACACTAATTTTTAAAAATAACATTTATTTAAATTTAAAAATATCTCAAATTGATTTTTAAGAAATTAATATTAATTTGTTTGTGTTTGAACTTTGAACAATTGCACGTTTGTGTTTGAACTTTGACATTGACAATATGGATATGTGTTTGAACTTTAAGCAAAGGGCTTTATTATAGTTGTTTTGCTTTATATTATTATTTTGTTTGGATAAATATAAGATAAAATATTAAAATTGACTTAAAATAAAAAATCTCTCCTAGGCCCTAGGCCTCCCGCCTATCGACTTTTAGAACATTGGATCAACCTAAATATAGCACTAGCAAAAGTCTAGTAAACTTCAAGATAAATCACTTCAGATCTCAATTATTTAGAGTCATACTGCAATTTAACTTTCTTTAATGTGGAGTAACACAAAAACATTCTGCATTACAAGATTTTATTACATTACCGAAAATACTAGTTAATCTACCAAAGCTGACTGTGTTAGTCCAACAAAATGACTCTGATATCCACCTCTCTTAGTATGCAAATCAGTTTCCAATTATTTTTTGAGAAGTAGCTGACCCCCAATTCCTACTTGTTGTCTGGTGTCAATGTTAACTGGCTGATAGCATATTTAGTGTACTATAGAAAACATGTCCATGTGTACCACTTAATAAATGAAGGGATTGATTTTTAATCCAAGAGCCTTCATCTACACTATCAGTCATCTCGACATCCCCCAACTAAAGGTTAATATTTCTCCCCTCCCCAACCATACAATAGAAAAGGATAGGGAGAGAGGGGGAGAGAGAGCGTGGGTAGGAGGAGAAAGTGTTCGCCTACCACCAAAACCGTGGGTTTCAACACTACTACCTTAGCGTGCAGCCAATTTCCATTTATATATTGAGAAGTAGCCAACCCCCAATTTCTACTTCTTGTTTGGTGTCAATATTAACTGGCCAAAAGTAATTAGTCTAGAAGACATGTCCATGTGTATCACTTTAGAAATAATTGATTTCTTCTATCTAAGAGTGCTCATCTACACTGTCAATCATCTCAACATTCCTCAACTAAAGATTAACATTTCCCCCCTCCCCAACCATCCAAGAGAAATGGATGGAGAGAGAAAGAGGAGAATGTGTTGGCCTTCCACCAAAACCATGGGCTTCAATACAACTACCCTATAGTTTCAGTCAGACCTCTTCAGCTATGGGACTTTCTATACTATCCCTCATCTCAGCAACACAACAAAGGATTGAGAGTATTCTGGTAGGCTTAAGTATATGCTGAAACCTAGGTCAATTTAGTTCAACTGAACTCATATTTGAACTTCTTCATGTAAATTTGACCTCTTTGAAGACAGTATGCAAGACTCCTTCAGTTGCTTGTAAACTGGAATTTCTAACAATGCCAAACTACATCAGTATGGGTTCAACACATCATTTAATAACGTATGATTGAGTACTAAATAGTTTATTTACTGACATATACAACTGATCATGTGAACTATAGCTCACCCACTATAACCAATCTCTGCTCTTTGAGAGGAGAGATCCAAAAGGATTGATATGACGAAGGCCAATCTGGTTGCATTGCATTTAAAAGGATGGGACTCAAAGTTTATCAGTGAAAATCAGTGCACAATGCTTGAAACAGAAAAGAGAAGGAAATCAAGAAAGCTTAGTTGAGCATGCATGAGTGTATAGGCACCAACCATAATGTTTAAGCCTCTTATCATAACTTTCCTAATTAGAAGAGTCACTCAAATTACAGATGAATTTTAAATGGATGCATGCTCCCAACTTGGTTGTGCAATTTCTAATATTTCAGACTGGCCACTGAGTTTAAACTATGTTCATGTATGATGTTTATAAGTTATAACTACATAATTGTCATGAACTGCAAGCATTGGCGTTTCCTTTACATTTCTTGCGTTAAGGTTCTTTCCAGAATTCTTTTTGAATTTCCAAATCTCATGTTATATGCTGTTTTTAACTTACTATAACTAGTTCTCCTTTACCAGTAATTCTTTCATGTTGACTCAATCTTGTGTTCTATCATTTGAGTCAGTAATAATATAATCACCGAATGCAAAATCTACTCTCCTCAAACAGTGAAAGCTTATCATTTTGTCCTCCATCTCCAGAGAAGATAAGAATGTTGACAGTGGTTTCTTTCAAGCTTTTAGTAGGGGTGTACAAGTCTGACAAGAGTTGGTAAAGTTCAAAAGTAGATTTAATGTGCCTCGTTTTTGGCCTAACGAAATATGGTAAGAATTTAGTCTAAAAATAAGGTCCTTTCTACAGTGAACTTATTATCCAACAAATGAATGTAATGACTCTATATACATATACAGCTATGAGCATCATACTGATATGTGCAACACACTTGATTTAGCATTACACATTTGGCTGTTCCTTCAATGAAATGATCCAATTTTCTAATCCTCATTTTCACTTGGCAATTGAAAATCTGAAATGTAACCTTACGCAAATTACGTTGAAATTTAAAGTAAACTTTAGACAATGTAGAATCAAATATATTGATCTCGACAAAAATTAAATATTTCATGAATTTGGTCATAAAACTGTATAACTTACCTCAACATGGTGTGGTAATCATCGTGGCGAGGTGGAAGCAGATCTTTCTCAATCAAAACCTGGCGGAACGCATTCACCGAGTGTTCTTCCTTCTCATCTCGAAAATCATCAATTGATATTGATGCATACCGGCAATGAGCAACTCGCTTACTACGTTTCCTGAGAGTTTGCGAAATTTTTGTTGAAGCATTCATTGCCTTCTTCTTCAAAGATCTGACCCGAATTCTTTTCTTCTCGTCCTCAAAAATCTCAAAATCAGATCTTCTAGCTCTTTCATCTTCTTGAGTTAGACCTACACCCAATTTCAATCAATCAATAAATCAAAGATACATATAGAGCAAAAGGGGGACACTATTTCTGTCCACCTGATCTAAATATGAACATGTTCTACTAAAAAATGACGGGGAAAAACTTGTAATTATCAAAATGAAGTACCTGGCATTGTATTTCAAATGGATAAAATTGAACAAGGTGAAAAAATCTGCATCAAACAAGAACGTAAAACTTGTGATATCCGTAAAGAAATTCTGAAACGGAAACAGAATATATGATAGATCTACAATATTCTCAGTTCAAACTTTTAGCCATTGAACAAGTCAAAATCAACACGAATTCATGACAGTCTGATAAATACGACAAAATTCAGCAGCAGAAGTGATTAAAAAACTGGCATTGAGCTATATAAGAGTTATAAAACAGGAAACATTCAGAAAAGAATATCAGAATTATCAAATGTCGGAGATTTTCGAATGATTAATAAATCGATGATCAATCGAATCTATGTACCTTGAAAAAAGCAGCCGCCGCAGCTACATTCATATGATGAAGGCGATCAATGAGCAATTCTCTTCGTATTACTGGATTTAGAGGCATATAATTCCCGTTAACAGTGGGCGTAGTTGAAGTTGTGTTGATGTGTAGATACTCTTTCTCTCTCTAAAACTTTCTCTCTCACTATAAGTTATAAGTATAATTCTCGTGAAAGCGTAGATGACGTTGCTTTCTGGTTACGATGGCTCTTTCACTCTCTTCAATCCTTCTATACACTTTCTCTCTCTATATTATGTATAATAATAATAATAATAATAATAATAATTATTATTATTATTATTATTATTATTATTATTATTATTATTATCTAAAGAATAAAATCATATACCCGGCGGATTTGCAGGTGGGGTATCTTTTCTGCAAACAAACTAACAAATGGGACGTCGCTGTCAAAAAGTATTTATAGACAGAGAAATATAGAGTAGCGTAGAACGACCGCTTTTGCCTGGCTGGGATTTGGAAGCGCCGTGCAGTTGCTTTAACCCGGCGATTGAGCCACCCCTTTTTTCTTGTGTTTTTTTTCCTTATGAGTTCAAGGACGCGTACGTTACTATTTTATCCTATAGCTTACATTTAATTTAGTATGCATAAAAATTATTTACATCTCTCCTATATTATGTATGCATCTATGGACAAATAAAATTTAAATATAACTACATTTTCACTATCATTTCATATATATATATATATATATATATATATATAACACACGAAAGTTTATAGAAAGTGTTGTGAAAATATTAATATATATATATATATATATATATATATATATATAAAAGTTCTCTACAATTGAATTGAATTATATGTTTGGCTTACTATATTAAATAATATAGATGAATAAAATATTATTAATTATAATTATTTACATAAATTGCACCCAAAATTGATATATAAATTATAAAATATATTATTTTTCTATATATATACATTTGTTAATATTTAATATCGACATAAATTTATATATAACAAGGTATGTTATATTTGATTTGTAATTATTTTTTAAAAAATAATATTTTAGCATGATAAATCGTAAAGTAAAATTAATAATAAATTATTGACGATTTTTATGTGATAATATTAAAGAGAAATATCAATTTCCTTTTTTACTTTGTTTTTGTTGTGTTGTTCTTGTAACGCTACTATTTTTTTGATGGTGCGAGCTTTCATATTTCCCAGGCTCAATGAGACGCCGCCGTCCGTAACTGACTGAGGTTATCAAGTGTTTTAATTGTGTCAAGACTAGGCAGCATTGCCGCTTTACTTTTCTTTCTTTTTTTTTCTTCTTAAAGGGGGATGAATTTAATTTCCTTTATTAGTTTTCCTCAATACTTACACATAATCTTTTTTGAATATCCATTCTTAATAATTCACCCATCCCAAACTAAATGTCCAACTTTGAGTTTTTTGGGTCAAACTAATTATTTTTAAAATTAATAATTAAGCACATGTAAATACATTTTTTAAATTATAAAAATTAGGATTAATAATAAATTGTATACATGTTTTTTTTGTTAAAATCTCTCCACTTATATTTTGACAAAAAAAAGTATAAAATTTAATTTTACAAACTGTCTATTTAACCCAAAAAGTCAAAATTGATCATTTAAGGCTGAGGGAATATTATATAAATTTTTGAAATTAACTATTTTATTATAGTCTTTTGTAAAAATGTATCTTATCTTCTTTTTTTGAAAGTCTCATTTTGAGAAATATAATATAATTTCATAATAAAGTATATCATTATTATTACAATATCAGTAATGAATCAAACCTGATAAAGAAGGAATAAATCAATCAAACCTCGTAGAGTAAAGGAGAAAAAAACAAACTCACAAATAAATCTCACATAAAGAAAAAAGAAACAAACTTACATAAAAAAGAAAATAAATTCACCTACCTACTTACCTACCGTGAGAATTTGTAAAAATATAAATTGATATTTTTGTAAAATTCTTCGGAATAATTAATTAATAAACTGAGCTCACATTTATGGGAATAAGATTGTGTGAAAATATTTTATTATTATTTTTGGGTATAAAAATAACAAATTTAGTGTTGCTAATGTAAGACCCCAACTTATTATAAATAAAATTGAATTTTTCTTTATTCATTATTCTAAATTAATAAGGGTTAATTTGATATAATTCTTTGGTTATGGGTGAAATGTGCAAAGTTTACAAAATAAGCAAGTGGTTATAAAATATTCATTATTATTGGGGAATATTCGTTTGGTCGTGGAATATTCTTTTTTATGGGAATCTAAAATGCTGCCAGTAGCTTGATCATTGGTGGGCCCCATAACGGAAAAGCGGTTGGATGAAGGAAAAGCGACAAAGATTGAGTTTTATAAATAACGGCGTAAATTATTACAGAATTAACCTTTGTTGGGTTACACGGTGGTTAAAATCTGATGTCTGGCGTGGTTTGCGCGATGGCTGCGGTATTACATGCGATATTATTGAATTATTGATCCTTACGTGAAGAAGGCACTACTTTCGATAATTATTACGATGAATTCTTGTTGATATTATATTTTATTGATTGATAATTCTTTGCGTTGATATTTTGTATCTTTGTTGTTTGATAATTGTCATTTACGGTATTTTCCATTATCAAATTAATAATTCATATTATTTGAATAATATTATCGAGATAACATTATTGGCAATGTCTAGAAAGTTACATCTAAGGAGAGGTTTGGTCACCTAATTAATTGCTTGTAGAGTGAGGAGAAATCATTATTGGAAAGCCCCTCTTTCACAGGAGCGGCACGGTTGTCGATCTTTGTGATTACGTAATATTATTTTTAAAATAATTAATTATTGATTATTATGATAAAGAAAATATTTATTTTATGTGGATATAGATGGAGAAAATTTTAATGTGACAATTGTTGAAAATTAATATTTTATCTTTTACGATAAAATAATTCATTTAAATATATTATTTTAATAATATATTATGGTGATATTTTTATAATGAGCGTGGGATATATGAGTATATGAGGAGGTAGAGTATTTTGTGGCATTAAATGTTTAACATATGTTTTGTGTGTCGGTGGACCTGATTCTTAATAGAAAATTTATTATAGGTGTAAAATTGCCCGTTTGTGGATTTTGGATAATTTTTGTTTGGAATTTGGAAAATTTTTCTTACGCAAAGTTGTAGAGAATTGAAATTACTATAAAAAGTCGCGAGATTTGAATTTTTACGATAAAAAGGATATTTATTGTGAATTATTGATGTTTTGGAGTTAAAATAATTGATTTTAGAAATTTTAATTATTATTTTCAAGAAAAACGTTTTTCAAAGGTTGGTGAGCATCTTTAACATGTGGTTGGTGGCTAAAATCAGATTCCTTGGTGGTGGGCTTGAATATTTGGTAAATAATAATAATTTATTAATTTAGTCTCTTTTGGCGTTAACATTTTTTCTATAAATAGAGGCTAAGTTAGAATTGAAAATCACACGAAACTAAGTTTTCTCTCTTTCTCTCTCTAAATTATCGAGCGTATTCTTGTGAGTATACTTTGAGTGTTCTTTATCTGGTCTTGAGGTTTACATCGACCTTATCTGAAATTCGATCAAAATACGGTTATTTTGAGGTAAAGGGTATTATTTTCTTCTTAAATGATATTTTTTCTTGATATCATTATCTTGCGAAGTATTAGTGAACTTTTTATCAAATTTGGAACTTGTTGTGTATCGGGAGTTCTTATTCACGTATCGGCCTTTATTCACGTATACGACCTTTATTCACGAATCTGGCCCTTATTCACCAAAAAAATAAAAATTTTCTTTTTGTCCAAAATATCTAATACGGATACTAGCTTTGATTGTATCCATGTTTTGATCATTCTTGAATTTTACACCAATATGATTATTTTCGAGGTATTTTTTGGACATGGGTAAAACAAAGTACGAATCCTTAATCCTTAATCCTTGTCATTTTGTTTCCTTTGGATTCGTTTCTTTAAAAATATTTTTCATCATCCTCGGTCTTAAATGATGATATAAATGAATATCTTTGGCACATGTAGTGCGAAGATGAGCGATTAAGCGATGAATATCTTTGGCTGTAGTGCTGAAGATGAGCAGTGTTGAGATGAACATGACCCATTTGGTGATCTGAATGAATATCTTTGGCTGTAGTGCAAAGATGATTAAAGATGTATATTGATTGTTATTACGAGGATAAACTATTGATGATGGACTTTTAAACCTTAGAAGGCGGTAGAATTCTTTCTCTCGTGACTCTTACAATGGATTCTTTGTTCCATTGCATTTGTTGATCTAAAACTTGTTATCTATTGTATTACATTAGATTTTTTCCTGTTGAAGACTAACGATAATTTGTTGTATATTATCTTAGTCATAATATTCTTCTCTTGGGCTAGTTGAGCTCACCCTTTTCTTTTTGTTCCATTTTTCTTCTCGGGAGGTGAGAACATAGCGAGGATCGAGTCGGGGTATGGAGTGATGGTTACAGGAAGATGTTTTATTTATCCTCATTTATTTACGTAAAATAGTGTATGAATAATTAATGAGGACTTATTTGGGTGTGTATATTATACAGAAGACAATATTTGTATTCAAACTTCACAGTTGTATTGTCGTATTCTACCCACGACATCTGTATTATCAAAGTTGTAGTTTGCTTTACATACCATGTATTTTGGTGACTTAGAATGGGTGTTGTATACCTATTTTGGGGGCGTCATGGTTTGGTATCGAGCTTAGGGATATGATCTCTGGCGGAGATGGGGAATAGAACTAGGAGGAGAGGCGAGTAAATCCTTGTTAGTGTGTCTACTAAGCTTATTTGTTGGTCGGTCATAATATAGGATATTATGTGATATGTTAATTTATTTAATTAACCCTTGTTTTATGGCGATTTAAGAATGGTACTGAACATTATGATGGGTTTATGAGGCTAGTAGAGCAGCAAGTCTTTCAACAGCGAGGAGAAACGTCTGACAGTGGCAATGTTCCTCTGTGAACAACGCTTGCTTGAGCAAATGATGAGCAGCGGGATGTTTAGAAGCTTTTTGCGGTTCATGCAAAATCAGACGAGGAGACTTCGTGTACAAAATCTGGGAGGAAATGATAAGCGTGCGGTTTGTCACGCCGAACAATTCAAAGAGTTGGGACCACAGATTTCCATGGAAAGCCGGATCCGATCAAAGCGAAGCGTGGGTCAAGCAAATTACCAAGATATTCGATGTCTTGGGGTGCGGAGAACGAAGGTTCCATTCGCCACCTTTATGTTTTCGTGGTGAAGCGATTCTTTGGTGGGAATCGTGAAGCGTACCAACCAGATGCACTTAACATGTCTTGGGAAAGATTTGAAGCTGTTCAATGACAAGTACTTTCCGGAAAGTATTAAATCTATATGAAGGAAAGTAGAGTTTATTAGACTCGAGCGAGAACAACATGGCGGTGTCTCAATCTGAGGCAAGGTTCGCGAGAATTATCGAGTTTGCACCTCATTTGGTGGAGAATGAGAGCGAATGGCGTATATTTACGAGAGGTCTAAAACCGGAGATTCGTCGATACCTTATCTCTCACAAATTTTCTCTATATTAGGATGTTGTCAGCGGGGCTCGGTTATTAGGCGAGATAGTGAGTATACTCAAATGGGGACCCTGATCGGGGTAGTCATCGAGCGATGATAACCGGTGAGGAGGAGGAAAGAATACGGACAAAGCGGTAACCACTCGGTGGTAATCGTAGACATGATAATAGGAGAGGTGACTCAAGTGGAAATTTCGAAAAAGAAGATTCAACAATGGCGGGAAGATATCAACAATGAAGACCAAGCCCAACAACAAATGCTTGGGGAGGAGAACGTAGCCTTGATTAGATGTTACAAATCACGGGAAGGAGGACATATCGTCCAAAGCTATCCACAACAATCCAAGGTATGTTACAATTTGTGGAAAGGAAGGCCACATCGCTCGAGATTGTCTTATTGCGAAACTAAGTTCGTGAGGAATGGTGATTCCAAATACATCCGGATAAGTCGAAATCGGGCCGGTTCTGGAAGGCGTTTGTCGTATTTGGACAAAGCGTGAGGAACCAAGCGAGGTGATCACGGGTAAGCTAATCTTGAATTCTTGCGAAGTTTATACCTTACTGAATCTGGGGTTCTACCCATTCTTTATCTCTCCGCTTGTGCTCAGCGTTTAAACTTGACTCAGGAGAAATTAGATTTTGATTTATCTGTTGAAACTCAGTTGGGTGAAACCTTCGTTACATCTACGGTTTATAAATCTTGCATGATCCAAGTTGGCACTATCACATTACTGTTGATCTTATCTCTTTAAAGATACTTGCTTTTGATGTGATTTTAGGAATTGATTGGTTAACCACTCATCATTGCCAAAATTGATGGTTGTTAGTTTTATTATATTCTAACTTGACTATCATACAATTCAAACCACTAAACCACTAAAATCGATCCATTGTCATATCAAGCCCACAAAGCTATTCGTTTATTGAAAAAGCGGATGTCAAGCTTTCTTAGCCCATGTTATGGATTTGAATAAAACAAGTCGATTTGAATAATATTTACGTGGTTAGAGAATTCCATGATGTATTTCTGAAGAGCTTCTGGTTTACCCCGAGCGTGATGTTGAATTCTTTATTAACCTTGAACCGAAAGTACAAAACCCATTTCTAAAACCCCATATCGAATGGCTCTATTGAACTTGAGGAGTTAAAAGTCCAACTACTGGGAATTATTAGACATCGGTTTCATTCGTCTGAAATCACGTCTCCTTGGGGTGCTCTTTTTTATTAAGTAAAGAAGAAAGAGCGGGAGTATCGACTTTTGTATTATTATCGAGAATTGAACCATGTCACCATCAAGAATAGGTATCCATTACCTCGCATTGATGACATGTTCGACCCGATTACAAGGATATGATTCTTTTTAAAGATTGATCTTCGATTCGGATATCATCAATTTAAAGATTAAAAGCGAGGATATTTCAAAAGGCGGCATTCGAGGACTCGATCTGGGCATTATGAATTCTTGGTCATGTCTTTTGGATTGACTAATGCTCATGCTTGCTTTCGTGGATATGATGAGCAGGTGTATTCAAGGAATATTTGGATCGATTCGTTGTTGTCTTTATTGATGACATCCTCATCTATTCAAAAATAGTGAAGATCATGAGCACCATTTGAAATTTGGTACTACAAAGACTTCGTGAACACAAGCTTTATGCCAAAAGTGAAGAAATGCGAGTTCGGAGCGAGGAAGTAGCATTCCTTGGGCGCGTGGTGTCAAAACAAGGAGTATCTCATTGACGTGAAGAATTGAAGCAATACAAAGTTGGGAACAACAGAAATCGGTGGCCGAAGTCTGCGACTTTACGGGCTTAGCTAGTTATTATCGGAGATTTGTGGAAGGATTTTCTCGAATCGCTACTCAGTTAACTCAGGTGACTCGGAAGGATGCAAAATTCTTATGGAGTGAGGAATGCGAGAAGAGCTTCCAAGAGCTCAAGAGGAGACTCATTTCGGCACCTGTTCTGACAATACCATCTGGTTCAGATGGATTTGTTATCTCAAATGATCTTACGGCGAGGGTTAGGATGTGTTCTCATGCAACATGGGAAAGTCATAGCTTTATGCCTCACGACAACTCAAAGAATATGAGAGGAATTATCCTACTCGTGATGCGGAGTTAGCGGCGATCGTGTTCGCGTTGAAGATATGGAACCTTACTTATGCGGGGAGAAAGTGAAGATTTATATGGACCATAAAAGCCTCAAATATTTCTTCACCCAAAAGAACTCAATATGCGGCAACGACGTTGGCTTGCGAGCTATTGAAGATTACGATCACTTATTGATATCATCTGGAAAAGCGAGCGTAGTAGGCGGCGCATTAAGTAGAAGATCATATGCAATCTGAGTGCGATATTGTCAACGTATGAGCCCATTTTGTATGACTTGCAAAGGATGGAGGTAGAATTAAAGACTCAGGGACCCACATAATGATGGCGAATATCAAGTAGAACCAGAGCTTTAATCGATAAAGTTAAAATTTGCAAGCTACTACGGGCTGGGGTGATGCGTCGTTATGAAGAAGAAAGTGCGAAGGAGCTATTAGGAAGCGAGAATTGATGAGGAAGGAATACTTGAGTCGATTCTAGACTTTGCGTTCTAACGATTTAACACGAAGCATAAAATCATGATGGAGGCACACTGACACCCGTTTTGCGATCCATCACAGGAGTACCAAAATGTATCATGATATTCGGACATACATTTTGGTGGAACAATATGAAGAGAGATTGCGGAGTTTATCTCAAGATGTTTAACTTTGTCGGCGTGTAAAGGCAGAGCATCAAGTGCCAAAAGGTCCATTGCAACCACTTGAGATTAGGAATGGAAATGGGAACACATTACTATGGATTTATTCTGGTCTTCCCAAAGTTTCTCAAAGGCGTAGATCTGATTTGGGTTATTGTTGATAAATTAACCAAGTCGCCCATTTTTCACCGATCTGAGACTTATCCCTCAAGCGTCTTACTCGTATGTACGTGAATGAGATTGTCTGATTGCATGGCATGCCGATATCCATAGTTTGGATCGTGACCGAGATTCACTTCAAGATTTTGGGTTAGCTTGCGAAAGCTATGAGCGCAGATTTCTGATTACGATTCAAAGATACCATCCTCAAAGCAGACGGACAATCGAGAGGACTATTCAAACCTGAAGATCTATTAAGACTACGTGTCCTAGATTTCAAAGGAAGTTGGGATAAGTACTACCCTTTGGTGGAATTCTCCTACAACAACGATTATCGAAGCAAGTATAGGCATGGCTCCATTTGAGGCGTTGTATGGGCCGAAAATGTCGTTTACCGGTATCTTTGGGGACGAGGTGGGAGAAGCAACATTGTTGGGACGTAATTAAGACGCGTAGCTCTGAGAAAAGATCAAATGATTCGACAACGTATTCAAACTTCACAAGATCGACAAAGAGTTATCTTTGATCTTCATAGAAAGGACGTGGAGTTTAATATTGGAGATCATGTATTATTACGTATTGCTCCGTGGAAAGGAGTTACAAGATTTGAGAAAAGGAAAGCTCGATCAAGGTTTGTTGGTCCATTTGAGATTCTTGGCCAAGAATAGGAAGCGTAGCTTTATAGACTCGCGTTACCTCCAGTATGTCTCGTGTTTCTGATGTATTCCACATATCTATGCTTCGTAAATATGTGAAAGACGAACCACATTATTGCATTAGAACCAGACGAGATAGTGAAGATTTAACCTACGAGGAGATACTATTGAGATTTTGGATAGGGAAGAAGCATGTCTTACATACGAAGGTTATACCACAAGTTAAGGTTTTGTGGAGAAACCATGCGATTGAGGAAATGACATGGGAGTTGGAATCGGAGATGAAAGCGAGGTACCTCGACTTTTCGATATACTGAAGTACGTCGTCAATTTCGAGGACGAAATTTCATAAGGAGGGAGGTAGTAAGACCCCAACTTATTATAAATAAAATTGAATTTTCCTTTATTCATTATTCTAAATTAATAAGGGTTAATTTGATATAATTCTTTGGTTATGGGTGAAATGTGCAAAGTTTACAAAATAAGCAAGTGGTTATAAAATATTCATTATTGTCGGGGAATATTCGTTTGGTCGTGGAATATTCTTTTTGTCGGGAATCTCAAATGCGGCCAGTATGATCGTTGGTGGGCCCATGTGAAAAGCGGTTGGATGAAGGAAAGCGACAAAGATTGAGTTTTATAAATAACGACGTAAATTATTACAGATTAACCTTTGTTGGGTTACACTGGTGGTTAAAATAAAAATGTCTGGCGTGGTTAAAGCGATGGCATCGGTATTGCACAAAGTATTATTGAATTATTGATCCTTACGTGAAGGCCTTCTACTCGATAATTATTACGGTGAATTCTTATTCAATATTATATTTTATTGATTCAATAATTCTTTGCGTTGATATTTTGTATCATTTGTTGTTTTGATAATTGTCATTCTGCGATTATTTTAATTATCAATTAATAATTCGTATTATTTGAATAATATTATCGAGATAACACGAATTCATGACAGTCTGATAAATACGACAAAATTCAGCAGCAGAAGTGATTAAAAAACTGGCATTGAGCTATATAAGAGTTATAAAACAGGAAACATTCAGAAAAGAATATCAGAATTATCAAATGTCGGAGATTTTCGAATGATTAATAAATCGATGATCAATCGAATCTATGTACCTTGAAAAAAGCAGCCGCCGCAGCTACATTCATATGATGAAGGCGATCAATGAGCAATTCTCTTCGTATTACTGGATTTAGAGGCATATAATTCCCGTTAACAGTGGGCGTAGTTGAAGTTGTGTTGATGTGTAGATACTCTTTCTCTCTCTAAAACTTTCTCTCTCACTATAAGTTATAAGTATAATTCTCGTGAAAGCGTAGATGACGTTGCTTTCTGGTTACGATGGCTCTTTCACTCTCTTCAATCCTTCTATACACTTTCTCTCTCTATATTATGTATAATAATAATAATAATAATAATAATTATTATTATTATTATTATTATTATTATTATTATTATTATCTAAAGAATAAAATCATATACCCGGCGGATTTGCAGGTGGGGTATCTTTTCTGCAAACAAACTAACAAATGGGACGTCGCTGTCAAAAAGTATTTATAGACAGAGAAATATAGAGTAGCGTAGAACGACCGCTTTTGCCTGGCTGGGATTTGGAAGCGCCGTGCAGTTGCTTTAACCCGGCGATTGAGCCACCCCTTTTTTCTTGTGTTTTTTTTCCTTATGAGTTCAAGGACGCGTACGTTACTATTTTATCCTATAGCTTACATTTAATTTAGTATGCATAAAAATTATTTACATCTCTCCTATATTATGTATGCATCTATGGACAAATAAGAATTTAAATATAACTACATTTTCACTATCATTTCATATATATATATATATATATATATATATATAACACACGAAAGTTTATAGAAAGTGTTGTGAAAATATTAATATATATATATATATATATATATATATATATATAAAAGTTCTCTACAATTGAATTGAATTATATGTTTGGCTTACTATATTA
This sequence comes from Panax ginseng, assembly GCA_020205605.1. NCBI lineage: Eukaryota > Viridiplantae > Streptophyta > Magnoliopsida > Apiales > Araliaceae > Panax > Panax ginseng. The sequence continues at coordinate 1,790,496 of CM035131.1, forward strand.
AATAATATAGATGAATAAAATATTATTAATTATAATTATTTACATAAATTGCACCCAAAAATTGATATATAAATTATAAAATATATTATTTTTCTATATATATACATTTGTTAATATTTAATATCGACATAAATTTATATATAACAGTATGTTATATTTGATTTGTAATTATTTTTTTAAAAAAATAATATTTTCACATGATCGTCGTCGTAAAATTAATAATAAATTATTGACGATTTTTATGTGATAATATTAAAGAGAAATATCAATTTCCTTTTTTACTTTGTTTTTGTTGTGTTGTTCTTGTAACGCTACTATTTTTTTGATGGTGCGAGCTTTCATATTTCCCAGGCTCAATGAGACGCCGCCGTCCGTAACTGACTGAGGTTATCAAGTGTTTTAATTGTGTCAAGACTAGGCAGCATTGCCGCTTTACTTTTCTTTCTTTTTTTTTCTTCTTAAAGGGGGATGAATTTAATTTCCTTTATTAGTTTTCCTCAATACTTACACATAATCTTTTTTGAATATCCATTCTTAATAATTCACCATCCCAAACTAAATGTCCAACTTTGAGTTTTTGGGTCAAACTAATTATTTTAAAATTAATAATTAAGCACATGTAAATACATTTTTAAATTATAAAATTAGGATTAATAATAAATTGTATACATGTTTTTTTTGTTAAAATCTCTCCACTTATATTTTGACAAAAAAAGTATAAAATTTAATTTTACAAACTGTCTATTTAACCCAAAAAGTCAAAATTGATCATTTTAAGGCTGAGGGAATATTATATAAATTTTTGAAATTAACTATTTTATTATAGTCTTTTGTAAAAATGTATCTTATCTTCTTTTTTGAAAGTCTCATTTTGAGAAATATAATATAATTTCATAATAAAGTATATCATTATTATTACAATATCAGTAATGAATCAAACCTGATAAAGAAGGAATAAATCAATCAAACCTCGTAGAAGTAAAGGAGAAAAAAACAAACTCACAAATAAATCTCACATAAAGAAAAAAGAAACAAACTTACATAAAGAAAATAAATTCACCTACCTACTTACCTACCGTGAGAATTTGTAAAAATATAAATTGATATTTTGTAAAATTCTTCGGAATAATTAATTAATAAACTGAGCTCACATTTATGGGAATAAGATTGTGTGAAAATATTTTATTATTATTTTTGGGTATAAAAATAACAAATTTAGTGTTGCTAATGTAAGACCCCAACTTATTATAAATAAAATTGAATTTTTCTTTATTCATTATTCTAAATTAATAAGGGTTAATTTGATATAATTCTTTGGTTATGGGTGAAATGTGCAAAGTTTACAAAATAAGCAAGTGGTTATAAAATATTCATTATTGTCGGGGAATATTCGTTTGGTCGTGGAATATTCTTTTTTGTCGGGAATCTCCGTCGACGGTAGCCTTGATCATTAAGTGGGCCCCATAGCGGAAAAGCAGTTGGATGAAGGAAAGCGACAAAGATTGAGTTTTATAAATACTTGGCGTAAATTATTCTGAATTAACCTTTGTTGGGTTACACGGTGGTTAAAATCTGATGTCTGGCGTGGTTCTTTGATGCTTTACGGTATTGCCGCAGTATTATTGAATTATTGATCCTTACGTGAAAGGCCTTTACTTTCGATAATTATTACGGTAATTCTTTATTCAATATTATATTTTATTGATTGATAATTTGCTGCGTTGATATTTTGTATATTATTGTTGTTTTGATAATTGTTATTACAGTATTTTCCATTATCAAATTAATAATTCATATTATTTGAATAATATTATCGAGATAACATTATTGGCAATGTCTAGAAAGTTACATCTACAGGAGAGGTTTGGTCACTAATTAATTGCGCCCGATAAGGAGAAATCATTATTGGAAAGCCCCTGCTCACAGGAGCGGCACGGTTATCGATCTTGTGATTACGTAATATTATTTTTAAAATAATTAATTATTGATTATTATGATAAAGAAAATATTTATTTTATGTGGATATAGATGGAGAAATTTTTAATGTGACAATTGTTGAAATTTAATATTTTATCTTTTTACGATAAAATAATTCATTTAAATATATTATTTTAATAATATATTAGCGGTGATATTTTATAATGAGCGTGGGATATATGAGTATATGAGGAGGTAGAGTATTTTGTGGCATTAAATGTTTAACATATATGTTTTGTGTGTCGGTGGACCTGATTCTTAATAGAAAATTTATTATAATTTGTAAAATTGCCCGTTTGTGGATTTTGGATAATTTTTGTTTGGAATTTGGAAAAATTTTCTTACGCAAAGTTGTAGAAATTGAAATTACTATAAAAAATGTGAGATTTGAATTTTTACGATAAAAGGGATATTTATTGTGAATTATTGATGTTTGGAGTTAAAATAATTGATTTTGGAAATTTTAAATTATTTTCAAGAAAAAACGTTTTTCAAAGGTTGGTGAGCATCTTTAACATGTGGTTGGTGGCTAAAATCAGATTCTTTGGTGGTGGGCTTGAATATTTAGTAAATAATAATAATTTATTAGTTTAGTCTCTTTGGCGTTAACATTTTCTTATAAATAGAGGGCTAAGTTAAATTGAAAATCACACGAAACTAAGTTTTCTCTTCTCTCTCTAAATTATCGGCGTATTCTTGTGAGTATACTTTGAGTGTTCTTTATCTGGTGCGGGTTACTATCGACCTTATCTAGAAATTCGATCGAAATACGGTTATTTTGAGGTAAAGGTATTATTTTTTCTTAAATGATATTTTTTCTTGATATCATTATGCGAAGTATTGGTGAACTTTTTTTATCAAATTTGGAACTTGTTGTGTCGGGATTACTATTCACGTATCGACCTTTATTCACGATATCTGACCTTTATTCACGAATACGGTACAATTCTGAGTGTAATAAAATACTGAACTTTGAATTTGAATATAAATATTACAATCTTTGTGAGTTTGAATACAAATACAATATACACACCTCAAATAAGTCCTCATTAATTATTATATTTATTTTACGAGAAATAGTGAGGGCAATTAAAACATCTTCCTAGAGCCATCACTCCATTACCCAGGCTCGATCCTGCTTTATGTTACCGCTCACGAGAAGAAAAATGGAACAAAAAGGAAAAGGGTGAGCTCAGTAGCCCGATAAAGAATATTATGACTAAGATAATATCTGACAAATTATCGTTAGTCTTGACGGGGAAAAATCTAACGAGAATCTGATAAATGACAAGTTTTAGATCAACAAATCTGGTGAAGCTTGACAATCCATTAGAAAAGTCGCGTAGAAAGAATTCTCTTGTCTTTACAGGTTTTAAAAATCCATCATCGATAGTTTATCACTGTAATAACAATCGATATACATCTTTAATCATCTTTGCGCTCTGGGCCGAAGATATTCATTTATATCACCGGTTGGTCGTATTAAATCTCAACTTTTTAATTCATCTTTGCTACTTCTGGGCGAAAGATATTCATCGATTAATCGTTCATCTTTTGCCTTCTGGGCCGAAGATATTCATTTATATCACCATTTAGGGGTGAGGATGATGAAAAACATTTTTAAAAGCGAATCGGTGAAACAAAATGTGAGGATTAAGGATTAAGGATTCGTACTTTGTTTTACCCGTGTCAAAAATACTTGAAAATAATCATATTGGTGTAAAATTCAAGAATGATCAAAACATGGATCTGATCAAAGCTAGTATCGAGAATAGATATTTTAGAAAAAAGAAAAATTTTTATTTTTAATTGAATAGTCTTAAAGTATTCGTGAATAATGTATGGTATCGTGAATAATAGTATCGTGTAGTATCGTGAATAGTAACCCAAACACAACAAGTTCCAAATTTGATAAAAAAAGTTCACCGATACTTGGCATAATGATATTGAAGAAAAATATCATTTAAGAAGAAAATAATACCACTTACCAAAATAATAATCGTCTTACATTTGAATTTCGGTATAGTCTTGTGAAACCATATAGTATAGCAACACTCAAAGTATACTCACAAGAATCGCTCGATAATTTAGAGAGAGAAAAAGAAAACTTTGTTTACGGTGTGATTTTCGATTCTAACAGCCTCTATTTATAGGAAAATGTTAGAGCATGAAAGGAGACTAAATTAATAAATTATTATTATTTACCAAATATTCAAGCCCACCACCAAGGAATCTGATTTTAGCCACCAACCACATATTAAAGATCTTCACTGACCTTTGAAAAACGTTTTTCTTGAAAATAATAATTAAAATTTCCAAAAATCGATTATTTGAACTCAAAACATCGATAATTCACAATAAATATCCCTTTTATCAGAAAATTCAAATCTCGCGACTTTTTATAGGAATTTCAATTCTCTACAACTTGCGAGAAGAAAATTTTTCCAAATTCCAAGCAGAAATTATCCAAAAATCACAAGCGGGCAATTTTACGATCTATAATAAATTTTCGGTCGAGAATTGTGTCCGCAAACACACAAAACATATATTAAACATTTAATGCCACAAATACTCTACCTCCTCATATACTCATATATCCCACAATTATTATAAAAATATCATAGTTAATATATTATTAAAATAATATATTTAAATGAATTATTTTATCGAGAAAAAGATAAAATATTAATTTTCAACAATTGTCACATTAAAAATTTTCTCCATCTATATCCACATAAAATAAATATTTTCTTTATCATAATAATCAATAATTAATTATTCAAAAATAATATTACTGAGAATCGCGATCTTGTGACGGTAGTTAAGGAAGAGAACTTTCGATAAGGATTTCTCTCTTCTTGGTGGTAGCATGATTAGGTGACGAACCTCTCTTGGAAGCGAACTTTCTAGACATTACCAATAATGTTATCGATAATATTATTCAAATAATATGAATTATTGATTTGATAATGGAAAATCTTGTGTAATAATGATTATTGAAACAATAATAATATAAATATCAATGCGACAATTATTGAATCGATAAGATAAAATAATGAGCGATAATTCTTTGTAACAATTATTGAGTAGTGCCTTACTACGTAAGGATCGATAATTCAACAAATCTTTATGCGATCTGGTGTCTTTCTTGTGTAACCATGCGCGTATTCTTGTATTTTAACCACCGAGGTAACCCAACGGTGTTAGCGGTAATAATTTCGTCGTTATTTATAAAACTCGATCTTTGTCGTTTTCCTTCATCCAATAGTTTTTAGTTATGGGGCCCTGATATGGCTGCTTGGTGGTAAATGCGGAGATTAAAACAAAAAGAATATTCCACGACCGACGAATATTCCAAATGATAATGAATATTTTATAACCAACTTTGCTTATTTTGTAAACTTTGCACATTTCACCCATAACGAAAGAATTATATCAAATTAACCCTTATTAATTTAGAATAATGAATAAAGAAAAAAATTGATTTTATTTATAATAAGTTGGGGTCTTCTGACCTCCCTCTTATGAAATTTCGTCCTCGAAATTGGCGTACGATACAGTATATCGAAAGGTGAGGTACCTTGCTTTTCGTCTCGATTCGACTCCCGTATCATTTCCTCGATTGCATGGTTTCTCCATAAAACCTTAACTTGTGGTATAACGCCCGTGCGTAAGACATCTTTCTTTCTATCAAAATCTCAGCAGGTATCTCTCGTGGGTTAAATCTTTACTTTATCTAAATGCGGTTACAATCTGATAATGTGGTTGGGTCTTTCACGTATTCTGAAGCATAGATATGTGGAATACATTGTGAACACGAGACATACTTGGAGAATGTAGCGAGTCTATAGGCTCGTTCCTACCGGTCGAGAATCTCGAATGGACCAATGAACCTTGGATTGAGCTTTCCTCTTTTCCCCGAATCTTGTAACTCCCTTCCGTGGAAGCGATACGTAACAATACATGATCTCGATATTAAACTCCCGTCCTTTACATGAAGATCGGCGTATAACTCTTTTGTCGATCTTGTGAAGTTTGAATCGTTGTCGAATCATTTGGATCTTTTACGTGAGTAAATGCGTACTAATTACGGTCCCAACAATATTCTTCTCCCTTTCGTCGGCATCTTGAGAAGCGACATTTTAAATCCATCTGGCGCCTCGAATGGAGCCATACTATCTTAGCGATAAGCTGTTGTTGTAGGAGAATTCCACCGGTGGTAAGTCTTATCGACTTCCTTTGAAATCTAGGGACACGAGTCTTAATAGATCTTGAGGTTTGAATAGTCTCTACGATTGTCAAAAAGTCAGGTTTGAGGATGGTATCTTTGGCCAGATAAATAAATCCGTGCCCATAGCTTCTTAAGGTAACCCAAAATCTTGAAGTGAATCTCGGGTCGCGATCGAAACTATGGATCTTTGGCGTGCCATGATCTGATCGTCTGATCTCATTCACGTCATCTGACGAGAGCGTTCGAGGAATAAGTCTCGGCGTATCGGTAAGAAATGGGCGGACTTGGTTAATCTATCAATAACCCAAATTGCATCTACGCCTTGAGAAACTTTGGGAAGACGTAACAAAATCCATAGTAATGTGTTCCCATTTCCATTCCAGGAATCTCAGTGGTTCTGATGGACCTTTTGGCACTTGATCTTCGCGCTTTACTGCGTTGTGGGTTAAACATCTTGAGATAAACTCATGATCTCTCTCTTCGTATTGTTCCACCAAAATGTATGTCGAATATCATGATACATTTTGGTACTTCGAGATGGATTGCAAGCGGGGTGTTGTGTGCCTCCATCATGATTTTATCTTGGTCGAGAATCGTTAGGAGCATGAAAGTCTAGAATTGACTCGAAGTATTCCTTCCTCATCGATTCTTGCTTAGGAATAGCTCTTCTTGCACTTTCTTCTTCATACGCGCCATTTGGTCAAGTAGCTTGGCGACTTTAACTTTATCGATTAAAGTCGGTTCTACTCGTATATTCGCCATCATCATGTGGGACCACAGGTCTTTAATTCTATCTTCATCCTTTTGTAAATCATATAAAATGGGCGCTGCGTTGACAATATTACTTTCGTGCTTGCGTATGATCTTACTTTAATCGTCATACTACCACGTTCGCTTTTCGAGGATGATATTGAATAGTGTGATCGTAATCTTTTATGACTCGACCCACGTCGTTCTTAGCGTGTTGAGTTCTTTTGGGTGAAGAAATATTTGAGGCTTTTATGGTTAAAGTATAAATCTCACTTTCTCTCCATACAAGTAGTGTCTCCGTATCTTGGCCTTGAATCATTGCTTTGATTCGAGATCATGAGTAGGATAATTCTCTCGTATTCTTTGAGTTATCGTGAGGCGTAGGCTATGACTTTCCCATGTTGCATGAGAACACATCTAACCCCTTTCCGGAAGCATCGTTGTAGATAACAAATCCATCCCGAACGGATGGTATTGTCGAAACAGTCTTAGAAATGAGTCTCTCTTGAGCTCTTGGAAAGCTCTTCTCGCGTTCCTCGCTCCATAAAAATTTTGCATCCTTAAAGTCAATTTGAGTTAGCAGATAGCGATTCGAGAAAATCCTTCCACAAATCTCGATAATAACCAATTTAAGCCCAGAAAAGCTGCGTCTTGATCATGCAAACTTGGTTGCTCTGAACTTTGTATTGCTTGATCTTGGCCAAGGGTCAGCAGATATCTCCTTGTTTTGACACTGCGTGCCCGAGGAATGCTACTTCCTCGAGCGAACTTCGCGTTTCTTGACTTGGCATAAAGCTTGTGTTCACGAAGTCTTTGTAGTACCGAACGAATGGTGCTCATGATCTTCGCGGCTTTTGGAATAGATGAGGATGTCGTGATAAAAAACAACGATGGTGATCAAATATTCCTTAAATCTGCGGTTCATCGTATCCATGAAAGCGGCGGGAGCATTAGTCGATCAAAAGACATGACCAAGAATTCATAATGCGTGTCGAGTCTGAATAAAAGTCTTTGGAATATCCTCGGTTTTAATCTTGGTGATGATATCGAGCGAAGAATCGATCTTTGAAAAAATTGCGCTCCTTATGGCTGGTCGAGCAGGTCATCGATGCGAGTGGCGGATACTATTCTTGATGGTGACATGGTTCGATTCTCGATAGTCGATCAAAATCGCATCTCCGTCTTTCTTCTTTCTGAATAAAGCAGGAGCACCCCGAGGAGGCGTCTTGGGGCAGAATGAAAGCAGATGTCTAATAACTCTGTAGTTGGACTTTTAACTCACGAAGTTGATAGGAGCCATTCGATATGGGGTTTTAGAAATGGGCTTTGTGCGGTTCGAGGTCGATAAAGAATTCAACATCACGTTACGGGGTAGGCAGGAAGCTCTTGAAATACATCGGGGAATTCTTTAACCACGAAATATTATTCAAATCGACTTGTCTTTATTCAAATCCATAACATGGGCTAAGAAAGCTTGACATCAGTTTTTCGATAAGCGAATAGCTTTGTGGCTTGATATAATGATGGTGATTTTAGTGGTTTAGTGGTTTGAATTAAGTATAGCGAGGTTGGTTAGGAATATGAAAACTAATGACCTTACGAAAACAATCAATTTTGGCATGATGAGTGGTTAACGATCAATTCCTAAAATCACATCAAAAGCAAGTATCTTTAAAGAGATAAGATCGGCGGGTAATGTGATAGTAGTTGACTTGGATCATGCAAGATTTATAAGCTGTAGATGTAACGAAGGTTTCACCAACGGAGTTTCAACAGATAAATCAAAATCTAATTTCTCGAGTCGAGTTTAAGCGTTGAGCACTGGCGGGAGAGATAAAGAATGGGTAGAAGGCAGGGTATCTAGTAAGGTATAAACTTACTTGAAATTCAAGATTAGCTTTACCGTGATCACCTCGTTTGGGTTCCTCGCGTTTTGTCGATCGCGACAAAATATTTCTTCCGAGAGGCCGTGATTTCGACTTATCGGAACGACCCCTTGGAATCACCACTCTCTTGAACTTGGTTTCGCGATAGTCTGATCTCGGCGATGTGGCCTTCCTTTCCACGGTTATAACATACCTTGGATTGTTGTGGGCGATTTTGGTGATATATCCCTCCTTCCGCATTTGTAACATCTAGCGGCGGTCGTTCTCCTCCCCAGCATTTGTTGTTGGTCTTTGGTCTGCTAGTTGATATCTTCCGTCATTGTTGAATCTTCTCTTTACGAAATTTCCTTGAGTCACCTCTCTATTATCATGTCCACGATTACCACGAGTGGTTCTGGCGCTGTCCAAGTATTCTTTCCTCCTCATTTGGTTATCATCGTTACGATGACTACCACGATTGTGGTCCCTCGGTTGAGTATACTCATTATCTCGTTCTAATAATGAGCCACATTGACAACATCGAATCTGAGAGAAAATTTATGAGAGATAAGGTATTGCCGAATCTACGGTTTTAGACCTCTCGAAACATCGTGGCGTCATTCGTTCCTCATTCTCCACTGAATGAGGTCTGAGCACAGATAACTCTGCGAACTTTGCCTCGTCTTTGAGACACCGTCGTGTTGTTACTGTTCGAGTCTAATAAACTCTACCCTCTTTCATATGATGAATACTTTACGGAAAGTACTTGTCATTGACGATTCTGAAATCTTTCCCAAGACATGTTAAGTGCATCTGGTGAGTGCACGCTTCTGATTCCCACGAGTGTCTGCTTCACCACGAAACATAAAGGTGGCGAATGGAACATACATTCTCCGTGTGACCCCAAGACATCGAATATCTTGGTAATTTGCTTGACCCGCGTTTACGCCTTGATCGGATCAGAACTTTCCATGGAAATCTGGTGGTCCCGACTCCTTAAAGCGCTTTGTTTGTGATGAATGATGCATTGCCATCATTTCCACCGTATTTTGTACACGAGTCTCCGCTTATGCGATTTTGCATGAGCTGAAAAAGCTTCTAAACATCCGTCGTTCATCATTTGCTCGATTGGCGTTGTTCACGGGAGGAACATTTTGACTGTTGTTGCGTTCTCCTCGTTGGTGAGTGAAAAAGGCGTCTCCACGGTCTCATAAACTCCATTGTTAACGTTCTCGTGACCATTCTTAAATCGCCATAAAATAAGGGTTAATTAAACAAATTAACATATCACATAATATCCTATATTATAATGAGCCAACAAATAAGCTTAGGTAGGACACCTGCAGCGAAGGATTTACTCGTCTCTCCCTCTAGTTCTATTTCCCGATCTCCGCCGGAGATCGTATCCTAAGCTACGATACAGTATGTGGCGCCCCAAAATAGGTATCTGACACCCATTACGAGTCGCCAAAATACATGGTATAGAAAGCAAACTACAACTTTGACAATACTGGATGTCGTGTAGAATACGACAATCTGTTGTGAGTTTGAATACAAATATTGTCTTACAGGCAATATACACCCAAATAAGTCCTCATTAATTATTCATACACTACTTTTTTCTGAAATAGTGAGGGACATTAAAACATCTTCTAGAGCCATCACTCCATACCCCAGAGCTCGATCCTGCTTTATGTTCTCACCTCACGAGAAGAAAAATGGAACAAAAAAGGAAAGGGTGAGCTCAACTAGCCCGATAAAGAATATTATGACTAAGATAATATACAACAAATTATCGTTAGTCTTCAACGAGGAAAAATCTAATGAGAATCTGATAGGCAACAAGTTTTAGATCAACAAATGCGTGGAAGCAATGATCCATTAGAAAGTCACGTGAGAGAAAGAATTCTCTTTGTCTTACAAGGTTTAAAAATCCATCATCGATAGTTTATCCACTGTAATAACAATCGATATACATCTTTAATCATCTTTTTGCACTCTGGCCAAAGATATTCATTTTATATCACCAGGTTGGTCGTATTAAATCTCTACACTGTTCATCTTTGCACTACGGGCCAAAGATATTCATCGATTAATCGTTCATCTTTGCACTACTGGGACCAAAGATATTCATTTATATCACCATTTAGGGTGAGGATGATGAAAAACATTTTAAAAAAGCGAATCCGGTGAAACAAAATGATGAGGATTAAGGATTAAGGATTAGTACTTTGTTTTACCCGTGTCCAAAAATACTTGAAAATAATCATATTGGTGTAAAATTCAAGAATGATCAAAACATGGATCAATCAAAGCTAGTATCCGAATAGATATTTTAGATGAAAAGAAAAATTTTTATTTTTCGATTGAATAGTCAAATATTCGTGAATAGTCGTAATAAGTATCGTGAATAGTCTTAAGTATCGTGAATAATAACTTCCCAAACACAACAAGTTCAAATTTGATAAAAAAGTTCACCGATACTTGGCATAATGATATTGAAGAAAAATATCATTTAAGAAGAAAATAATACCCTTTACCTTAATAATCGTCTTACATTTGAATTTCGGTATAGTCTTGTGAAACCATAGTATAGCAACACTCAAAGTATACTCACAAGAATAAACTCGATAATTTAGAGAGAGAAAGAAAGAAAACTTTGTTTACGGTGTGATTTTCAATTCTAACTTAGCCCTCTATTTATAGGAAAATGTTTAGAGCATGAAAGAGAGACTAAATTAATAAATTATTATTATTTACCAAATATTCAAGCCCACCACCAAGGAATCTGATTTTAGCCACCAACCACATGTTAAAGATGCTCACCAACCTTTGAAAACGTTTTTCTTGAAAATAATAATTAAAATTTCCAAAAATCAATTATTTGAACTCAAAACATCGATAATTCACAATAAATATCCCTTTTATCAGAAAATTCAAATCTCGCGACTTTTTATAGGAATTTCAATTCTCTACAACTTTGCGAAGAAGAAAATTTTTCCAAATTCCAAACAGAAATTATCCAAAATTCACAAACAGGCAATTTTACGATCTATAATAAATTTTGGTCGAGAATCGTGTCCGCAAACACACAAAACATATATTAAACATTTAATGCCACAAAATACTCTACCTCCTCATATACTCATATATCCCACAATTATTATAAAAAATATCATAGTTAATATATTATTAAAATAATATATTTAAATGTATTATTTTATCGAGAAAAAGATAAAATATTAATTTTCAACAATTGTCACATTAAAAATTTTCTCCATCTATATCCACATAAAATAAATATTTTCTTTATCATAATAATCAATAATTAATTATTCAAAAATAATATTACGAGAATCACGATCTTGTGACCGGTAGTTCAGGAAGAGAACTTTCGATAAGGATTTCTCTTCTTACTGGCCTATGATTAGGTGACCAAACCTCTCCTTGAATGCAGAACTTTCTAGACATTACCAATAATGTTATCGATAATATTATTCAAATAATATGAATTATTGATTTGATAATGGAAAATCTTGTGTAATGACAATTATTGAAACAATAATAATATAAATATCAATGCAAACAATTATTGAATCGATAAGATAAAATAATGAGCGATAATTCTGTAACAATTATTGAGTAGTGCTTACTTACGTAAGGATCGATAATTCAACAATCACTGTCTTCGTCTGGTGTCTTCTTTGTGTAACCGCGCGTATTCTTTGTATTTTAACCACCGAGTAACCCAACGGTGTTAGCGGTAATAATTTCGTCGTTATTTATAAAACTCGATCTTTGTCGTTTTCCTTCATCCAATAGATTTTTTAGTTATAGGGCCCCACCAATATTTGCTTGTAGTAAATCACGGAGATTCCAAAACAAAAAGAATATTCCACGACCAAACTAATATTTCAAGCAATAATGAATATTTTATAACCACTTCTTATTTTGTAAACTTTGCACATTTCACCCATAACCGAAGAATTATATCAAATTAACCCTTATTAATTTAGAATAATGAATAAAGAAAAATTCAATTTTATTTATAATAAGTTGGGGTCTTACATTTGGCACATAGTGCAAAGATGATTAAAGATGTATATTGATTGTTATTACGGGGATAAACTATTGATGATGGACTTTTAAACCTTAGAAAATGCAGTGAATTCTTTCTCTACGTGACTCTTCTAATGGATTCTTTATTTCATTGCATTTGTTGATCTAAAACTTGTTATCTATTGTGATTCTGTTAGATTTTTTTCTGTTGAAGACTAACGATAATTTGTTGTATATTATCTTAGTCGTAATATTCTTCTTTTGGGCTAGTTGAGCTCACCCTTTTCCTCTTTGTTCCATTTTTTCTTCTCGGGAGGTGAGAACATAGCGAGGATCGAGTCGGGGTATGGAGTGATGGTTCTAGGAAGATGTTTTATTTATCCTCACTATTTACGTAAAATAGTGTATGAATAATTAATGAGGACTTATTTGGGTGTGTATATTGTCTAGAAGACAATATTTGTATTCAAACTCACAGTTGTATTGTCGTATTCTACATGACATCTGTATTGTCAAAGTTGTAGTTTGCTTTCTATACCGTGTATTTTGGCGACTCAGAATGGGTGTTGTATACCTATTTTGGGGGCGTCACAGCTAATGTAAGTCAAAGGTAGCATTGCCTACTTTGTAGAGCGATCTCCGTAGTTTGGAGGTAGAATTTTTAGTATACTAAAATGATTTTCAAGAAAATAAAAATTTTACTTTCTTCATTTGACACACTATATAAAAAAATAAAATTTATGATTAAAAAAAGAGAATCAGAAAAAAGTGTTACGCATGTTTGAAGTATTATTTAAATCAAACCAGTCGGATATAAGTATATTTTAAATATCCAGTCGGCCAGCTTTCAAAAACTACAAACATAAAACATTGACTTGTGTTATACAAATGGAACACAAACCGTAAGATCTTCAAAGGGCTAATGGCCTGGCCCGGCCCAGCTTGGAAGACTATGTTATGGGACTTGGGCTCTGAACAACAAAACAAAACTTTTGGGTCCTTTACATAAGTATACAACAAATAGAAAGTAATTACAAGAAAAGTGCATCAACTAAATAATTACAAAAAGAGTGTAATTAAGACTCATATTACAAAAATAGTACAATTCACATTAATAAAGAAACCTAAAATCAAGGATAACTAATAATTCAAATTCAAATTCAAATCTTGTCTCTAACAACAATTTCAAATCCATATTTCAAAATTCAAATCAAAATGAGAAAATTAAAAATAAAAAAATTATGAAGGAGCTAATGTTCATCATCCTCTCTCTCTCACCATTCTTATGCCATGCTCATGCATGCATGCCATAGCCACAAAAATTGACTAGTAACTGCATCACATTTAAAATAAAATTGGTAATCAAATACAACTGAATTGGTTACCTTGGTCTAAAAGTTTGACAACCAATTTCATGTTGGTAAATAAAAAATAGAACACTGCATATTTATACCAAGGTAACCAAAACTTTATACCAAGGTAACCAAACTTTTATACCAAGGTAATCAAACTTTTATACCAAGATAATCAATCTACCTTCACACCTGCAGTATGAATTAGTTACATTGATCTGAAAGTTTGGCAACCAACTGCACGAAGGTTTGGCTACCAACTGTATTACATGCAAAATAAATTGGAAACTTAATAAAACAGAATTAGTTACCTTGATATAAAGGTTTGGCTGTTGCATTATAAAAAAGCTGCAAAGCAGGCGGCGATGGCGGAGGGAGGAGGGGGCGTGGGCGATGGGAGGAGGAGGAGGCGGAGGAAGGGGGATGAGGGGTGGCGGAGAGGGGAGGAGGAGGAGGAGGAGGCGGAGGGGGGAGGATGAGGGTGGAGGAGGAGGGGAGGAGGAGGGGTGGCGGAGGGAGGGGGTGGGGGTGGCGGATGGAGGTGGAGGGAGGGAGGAGGAGGAGGAGGAGGAGGAGGAGGGAGGAGGGTGGCGGAGTGAGGGGGTGGGGCGTGGGCGGTGGAGGAAGAGGAAGGAGAGGGTGTGGGGCTAGGGTTGGGGCGGGAGGAGTAGTGGCGGGGCGGTGGCATAATGGGGGGAGGCGGGAGGCGGGAGGAAGGGAGGCGGAGGTGGGGAGGGTTGACCGGGAGGAGGAGGAGGAGGAGGAGGAGGAGAAGAAGAAGGGAAACATAAATGGAGTGGGAGAAAATCGTGGGAGAGATGGGGAGAAAATTGTGGGAAAGATAATTGAGAATTAAAACACATCCCATAATTAAATGAATCATAAATATGTACTAATAATGAAAATAAAATTTTAAAGATATTAATTATGTAAATATTTAATGAGGGCACTTTTCTTATAATTATATTTTTAAATGTACTATAAAATGTAATTGTTCCAAAATTTTATATGAAATAATGGATTGGATTGGATTGCACGCACAATTATCAATTCTGCCAAAAATAACCATCATATTTCAATTGAACCTGTGAAGTAATAGTTGCTACTGGTCTTTCTTTATATACTCCATTCTCCCCGTAATAACAGTTTATTTGTTAGTTTTATTATTATTATTGACAGTATAAAATGATATATATATATATATATATTCTCAACATGTAAGAGGTGAGCTTAAGATCCAGACTCATATATATATTATTAACATGTAAATTTTGTAAATGGACCTATTTTTTATGGTACAAAGGGTAAATACTTTCTAATTGTTGTATATTAGTGTTAAGAACCCTTAATAATTTTAATATTTTATATATACAAAACTAATAAAGCCCCATAATAAATAAATAATTTAATATGCAATCCGTACAAAACGTCCAGATGAAGTTGAGGAATTGGCCTCCTGAATTTATGAGGGCAAGAGAATTCAAATACTCCACTAAAGAGTAACAGTAACTCTTTAGCTTTTCAATTAAAATAAAAATAAATAAAAAACTACAATAATGTTTATAAATTTAATACTTATAAAAAATTGATGGTAAAATGTAAATAGGGAATGTTATCGAAGCTTTCAGTCCAAATTAGATTGATTTCCACTCAACCAACCATGCAACTACTCCCTCGATTCCAACAACAACAAATATCATTTATAAAATTTATCAAGTTAGTAGTAAAATCATGAGGAAAAATTTGACCACACTTCATCAATTAGTACTATTAATAAAAATAGTATATCTTTATTCGATAAATATCTTCTTTTTTTAAATAAAATTATTTTTGCGGGACAAGGGAGTAATAAAACTCGGCATACCAGACACTAAGGAGAACATTTGTTTAGACATCGTCGATCGAACTTAATCGATTGACCATCAAGCCCGCTTTTTTTGGAAAAAAAATTATGCGAATATTCATTAAATCGGTCAGATGATTGAGTTGAATGACTAAGTTAGATTTTTTTCGATGAATAGCTGAATGAGCAGCTGAATAAAGGAAAAAAAATAACTATTATATTAAGTAATATTAAATAAATTTACAACAACTTTAAATTTTTTCAAATAGATAAAATAATAAAATTATGTTATTCAGATGTTTTAGACATATTAATTATCAAATAACTTTTTTAATTCAGATTCAGATTCAGCTCATTCAGATTCAGATTCATTTATTTTTATCAAACACTTTCTAAGTTTCTAGGGTGGCTGAAGATGATGAGCAAATGTTGTTTTATTCATCCTCCATGATGTTTGTACACGAGCAACAGTAGAAGCAATATATTTGAATTTCACTTATTTATATTTTTATTCACTATTAAAAATTAAAATATAAATAAATAAAATTTAAATATTTTTATATTTAATTTTTAATTTCCATGTCCACGTAGTTTTTGTATAAGAAATTTTGTTAACCACACTATTTTTTCGGAACTGATGGATTGAATAATTAAAAAACTCCCACCTAAATTGTTGAAACTTCGAAGTTTGACTCCAGTGAGCAGAGCCCAGAATCAGACAGCCCATCTGAACTTTGCGCTCTCTCACCAACCCTCTACCCGCCAACTTAAAATTTCTCATTTTCTCATTTTTCTGAGAGCCAAGTTGATAGATTTCTTTCCCACCAATATCTCCAATTTTTCTCTGTTTATCCCCTTACCGGAAATGGGTGCCGACGGCAAGGTCTATTCTTTGGTCCAGGTCTCCGAGCACAACACGCCCAAGGATTGTTGGGTCGTCATCGATGGCAAGGTCTATTCTAATCAATATATCTTAATGTTATTTCTTTCTATCTAACTTTCTTTTTTAATCTATTTTTTCAAGATTGTTTTTTTTATTAATTAATTGCATGTGGAGATGGATTAGATAACTTAGATCTGTTAAAGATATTTGTTGGTAACATTTTTGTCATCTGGGGTTGATTTGTGTTGTTAGAATATGTGAATTTGTGATCCTTATACTCTGAAGCATTTGATTTTCTTGTATGCTACTATCTTTATCTATTTCCCCATTGTTTTTTAGGCTTAGATGCAATTTGATTGAACTTGATTATAATTTTTTCTTTAGGGAATTTCAGGGAGTTAAACTGCATTTAAGATTTGTTATCGGGTTACTTAGTTTACTTTTGTTAGAATTTGAGCCAAAATTAAAGTGAATTTAATTAATTATTTGAAGTGAATCTATATATCAATGTGTTCTACTCCATGAGTATATTTGGAAACTCAAATCTATGGAGTAATAAATGAGACATTAGCTCCCAAAGATTACCCTTGGAAATGGTAAATGATAATAAATATACAATAGAACCTCTATAAATTAATATTGTTGGGACTAGAAATTTTTATTATTTTAGGGAGTTATTATTTAATCGATAAATTAATAATTTATTAATTTAAATATTGGTTTTCTATTAGGTGAACATAAATTTAATTACATTAAAATTATTGCATTTTATTGATATTTATATCATACTTTTTTTTGATCTGATGTATCATACTTATTAAATTAATAATAATAGAATTCATTGCAAGTGATATTAATTATTTTTAATAATTAAATAATGTTCATTGTATCCACTTTTCAAATTACATTCACATTTAATTTAAAAAAAAATTATATTCACATTAAGTTTAATTAATTTGTATATATAAGTTCATTGTACTAGAATTTAATACATTCAATGTATGATGATAAAGAGAACTACTATATAAACATCAACAAAAAAATTTCAAATCATACTCAACAATGACTTCTCATCTAAAAGGTGTCCATAAATCCATCATGACAGATCAAATAAACAAGGAATTATGCGAGTATAAGAGAGATCACGAAAGATTTACAACAGTGGCTTGATGAATCATATTTTACAAGATTACCCTAAATAAATTTGTAATTTAAAAGAATTATTAATTTATGATTTTGATGGGACCATACATTTATATAAGTCTTTTTAAAAATTATTATTTTATTATTTTATCGAAATTATTAATTTATCCCATTAGCCCAAGTCGGGACTGAGAAAAAATATTATTTTAGAGAGATTATTAATTTATAGATGTTTTACTGTATGTGGGAAGCTAAGTCCCACATTGGTTAAGAACTAAAGATTTAATAGGTTTATATACATGAAAGTTGCTCTTAAGTTTGGGCCCTAAAGGGACACCCCACTTTTGTGAAAGGGAGAGGACCTAACCAAGGCTTGGTTTGACCGGCTGGCCTGGCCTGATTCGGGTTCGTGGGTCCTTGTATATAATTTTTTGGACAAAATTTATTTAAATTTTTAATTAAAAACTTATTTAAATTTTATTTTATTATTTATTTAGTTCTATAATCAAAACTGTGTCGTTTTGTTTATTATCATTATACTGTGTCGTTTTGTGAAGTGTTATTTGATGAACGGACGCGTCTAAACTGCGTCGTTTTGGTAAAGGCTAACTGCCTGAACAAGAGCTACAAAACTACGTCGTTTTTGCCTGAACGGACGCGTCTTTTCTATTAAAGCAGTCGTTTTTGTTCTGTTGAGCCTAAAAAAACTACGTCGTTTTTGTTCCAAACGGACGCGCCTTTTCTGTTTAAAGCCAAAACTACGTCGTTTTTGGCTTAATCGTATCTTTTCAGTGGGTTGTGTTCCTTCTGATGAGTCACTTACCCTACTATAAATAGAGAAGGGAGGATGTCATTTTCATTCATTCAAATCATTCGAGCATTAATCATTATAAGTCTTCTTTTTCTTCTTCTTCATTTCATAAATAGTTTATATTGAGAGAGAGTCTAGAGCATTTATTTTAGTTGTGTTATTTGTAGTGCTGCTATAACACACGTTGTTATTGTATTATGGGAAACAAGTGCTATCAACTCTAAGCACCATTTGAAGGGCATAATTGTCTTAAAGATATAGTACTAAGTACTAGTCTTGACAAGTTAAATTCTACAATTTGAGATAAGTTAATATATATATATATATATATATATATATATATATATATATATATAGAAAGAGAGTCCGGATCCTATACGGGATCCCGGACTTTCTTAAAATGCGGGCCATTTTTTTTATTTTATTTTTATTTTTTTTTAAAACAACTAAAAAAAATGTTTAATATTTTATAAAACTGGAATTTTTCCATAATATAGTGTTTTGGGCGTGATTTGGATACATATAACAAAATATGTCTGTACAGACTGTGCCTTGGATGATAAAGTAATAAAGTATGCATTTTAACAAAAAAAATAAAAAAATGCGGACTCCCGCACCTGATCTCCCACCTATATATATATATATATATATATATATATATATATATATATATAGTATCCATTTTCAGTTTGCTAACAGGTTTTTCACTCTTATATAACATGTCCATGTGTAGGAGCAGGACTTTATAATTCTGTTAAAAAGAAATTTAAAGGGCTGTAAAACAGAAGTGATAACTGATTGCTTATATTTGGATGTAACCCAAATTTGGCCAAGCATCTCAATTAATTTTGTATGAGACCCAAATTTGGCCAAGCATCTCAGTTAATCTTGTATGAGACAACTACTTTTGCATGCTTATTTCTGAAGTTGTGGTGATAAAATACCCAAATGGGATCAAATGATTTTGGCTCCAGATTACCAAATGATTTGACACTTCTAATACCCACTATGCTATTGTGTTGCTAGCCTATTTGTGTTGGTAATTCTGTATCAGAATAGTCAAATGGAATTTGGATATTGAGTTTTTAAATGCAACATTAACTAATGGTTGTAATATTCATTTGGTTAAGCATAAGATGCAAGATTCACAAGCAAGTAAAGTTCATAAAAATGTCCCGATGGGAGGTCTATGAATTAAGAAGTTTTCTGTTAAAAAGTTTAGCGCGTGAACTGGGCAAAACAAAAGAATTTTAGAAGGGAAGCTGTTGTTGGTAGATTAAACGTTACTAATATTGGTTTTAAGGTTGGGTGGTTCTATTGATAGTTGAATGCTGCTGTATTACATGTGCAACTTAGTGATTCTTCCCATTTTAAGTTGATGTTTTATGTTTGATCTAATCATGACAGATGTATATCAGAATGAATTTTTCGTGTTCAAATAATTGATGTTTTTTTTATGCTTTTTAACTGTTCATCCCTGTTTTTAGAGTGATGGTGCATTCTATGCTGTTAGAAGGAAACGGCTATTTTGAACTGAGCAATTTTTATGATAATAAAAGAGCTATATTTTGAACTGAGCAATTTTTATGATAATAAAAGAGCTATTATGACTTAATTAATATGAAACTCCGTTAGATCTAGATTATTTAATCTACTTGCAATCTGTTTATTAAGTTCAGTTGTTTGCTATATGTACCACTATTATTTCCATTTGCCACATTGGCCTACATTCTGACTGCTACATCTACCAACAAGTTATGGAAGGCACCATTTTATTCCATTACTTAGGTATGCGTCTGACTCAGGTAATCATTTAGTTGTCAGATTCGCACAATTCCTAAATTTGAGGCATGGTGGTTATATGGCCAAATTATCACCGTTTTAAATGCACTGTCATCATGCATACAATAGAATTTATACTCTAGACAACTTCTTAGACCTGGGTTGCCATATATATTTCAGTATGTTCATATATACACGTGTATGTGTGTGTGATCACGCTCCTCTGTCTAAAGCACATGCGCCTAAAAGAGTTCTAGGGTGCCAAGACAAATTATGTGCTATCAAGGTAACCCAAGAGGAGTCCATATTCTCATCTCGGATATCTTAGTTTTCTACTGGATAACCATAACTTGTTCAAGAAAATACCCCCAAGCATTGAGTGAACAAATGCAGTTGGGTTAGTACGGAAAGTCGGCTGATAAATGCATGTTGTAGATTAATTAATTTATCAAGGTTTTCTTCATGCCTCTGTTAGTGTTAGTTACTTGGTTGTTGTATAATGTGTTATTTTATGTGCTTTTAGTTTTAAAAAATTCATCCATTTTTTCAATTTTGACGTGCTGGAGCAGGTATATGATGTGACAAAGTTCTTGGAGGACCATCCCGGAGGTGATGAGGTCTTGTTATCAGCCACAGGTACAATAATATGTTGTGATATTAATTCTTTTATATATATATATATATATATATGGCTCCGGTTGATGCCTGCTTATGCCTTAATGGTTTGCCCTTGCAGGAAAGGATGCAACTGATGATTTTGAGGATGTGGGGCACAGTAGCACTGCGAGGGCAATGCTGGATGAATTATATGTGGGAGACATTGATACAGTAAGCATCCCTTCGAAGGTCAAGTACACTCCTCCAAAGCAGCCTCAATACAATCAAGACAAGACATCAGAGTTCATCATCAAGCTTCTCCAGTTTTTAGTTCCAATCCTCATCTTGGGTGTGGCAGTTGGCATCCGTTTCTATACCGAATCAGCTTAAGGATCGGGTGTATGTCTTGTAATTGGAATCCCATTAAATAATTCAGTTTATACTAGTTATGAGAGACCGACCCCCTTCTGTGTCAATTTACATGGCAGCTGTGTAAAATATGGGGGTTTTAGGATGTTTGAACTTTTATCTGGTAAAAGAACATGTTTATATCACTTTCGGCTTCCATCGATATGACAATATCACAAGGTGCCATATGTATGCGGCCAACTGCATTTATTGAAAAAACCAATGGATTGGAATTGTTAATTTAGTTTAATTAAATGTTCTTTTGGCACTTAATGTGCTTCTGTGAGCTCCAGCAGACCATTCTTGTTGCTTTCCTGTAATGTTAAGAGACCACAAGGTGTGAATGGCCTAATCCTATATGGATATTTGTTGCTTAGGGCAAGTCTTGTTTTGAAGTTTTCAGTCTTTTGATCTTGCTGCAAATATAAACAATGTTGTCTTCTTAATCCATATCCACAGTCCAATTATTGAATAATATCATGACTCTCTTTAGTAAGGACTAAGGAGGAAGGGGTGCATACAATCCTCCATACCATCCATGCGGAAGTGTAACTTATTTTCCATAACATCAAGACTTTTAGCTGGGATATCAAAATTTACTTTATCACCTCTGTTCTAAAATAGTCACACACTTTAAACTTTTTAAAGTTAATTTACAAAATTCAAAAATCCAAAATTGATAAGAATATATTAGATTTTAATGCATACAAAATTTAATTATCATAAACTAACTAAAAATTGCCGCTAACTAGTAACATCCATATTTGTTGTTTTTAAAACTTAATTAGTTCATACAAAGTTTAAATCTTCTAGATTATTCTAAAATATCAAAATATATCTTTAGTTTTAAAACAGACGAGGTTTCAAAAAAAACCTGAGAAATAGAATACTTTAGACTTGTGTAGGAAAAAATGAAATGATTCGAATGCCGAAATTCAACCACCAGTGACATTTAGCGAAGGCCAGCCAAAGTGACCTTGTGACAAAACAACCTACACTGAAAGTAAGAGGGAAGAGACATAATTCACAAGGGGAAATTTTGCAAAACCAAGCTATAAATTTAACTGATATTATAAATTTGATAGATTTATAGCACAGTCATTATTATTTTTTTGTTGCAAAGGAGAACTCACGACTATAGATTAATAAAATAAGGCTTCATTATAATCAATCTCTAGAAACTTACTACTAATAATATCAAAACTACAGCTATGATCCAAATCTTTCGGACATCTATTTCATTTCCGTCTCGTGTGTATAAGCTTCGCATTCCAAGGCTTCCATAAAAATTGACTGCATTGTATGATCGAACTTACATCTTGGTTATCCTTAACGTCTCCCTCTTTTATGAGTTTGATAATAGCGCTAGAATCAGTTTACACTTCTATGTTAAGAATTCTCATGTCCCAAGCAAATATGAGACCATCTCGGATGACTCAAATTTCCGAGGTCAAGATAGAACAGGTGCCTATTTTTTCATAACCCAGCACCCTCTAGCATTTCGGATGAGACCACCAATAGCAACAGAGAAAGGATTTTGTTTTAAACTAGCATCCGTATTAAGTTTTAGCCCGCCCACAAGAGGGCTACCTCTTCCAAGGAGGGTGCAAGTAGACCGGTACGTGGACAGTGTCGATAGATTGTTGTTGTTTTTTCCTACATTTCTATATAGCACAGTATAGTAATATCAGCTTTTTCAGTGAAGCATATTCATAAATCACAGGTTCTGAACTTTCCATCTTTTCATTATTACTTTTGCCTCCCTTCCTGTACATTTTTCTTAGCTTATTTCCTCCCAACAAAAAGATAATTATTTAACATAAGAAATTCTAGTAATATTAGTCCAGCCTTTAAATATAGACAAAAGGGTCTCTCTTGGCTTTGCTTGTGACACATCCAACTACAAACTCAAAAAAAAAAAAAAAAAAGTAAGTTGTTGGCATAAAAAATAAACCAAGATTTTAGTCATAGCAAAGAAATGGACGTCATCAAATCTGGGTTGAAATAAAAATGTATATGTAAGTTACAAAATGTGATGCAAACATCTGTCCCATCCCATGTGAAAAAGGCAACAATTTATTCACGCAAGTCTTCGTGGCCTTCAATCATACCTCTTCTTGATTTTACTACCGGTTATTACCCCACCACAAAAGTCTGGCAAAAAGACAAAAATATTATTACTTGAGTAAACCAACAGACTTTTAGACTCCATTGCCACCGACATTGAAGCTTCTGACTTTATTTCAGAACCTGAAACCCTCTAACGAAATGCCAAAATTTATTCAGCTAACCCCACCACATGATACAAGGGGAGGCCCCCCACCCCACCGCTTCTATCACCAGCTTTACTTTCAAGAAAGAGGGAGAGAATTCATAAAGTTAATAGTAGCAGTAATATAAACTTTTTTTTTAATGGTAAAGGTATTACTGAGTCACTTTACGCATCTATTTGACATTAAATTCCTCCCGAGCGATTTAAGAGCGCATCTCTCATATCGGCGTGTTGCATTCGGAAGATTTATTTTCTGAATGCTAACCCCAAAATAGCAAATCTCATTTATCACTAGGGCAACTCCTTGGGATTCATTAGCTAAACAGTTAACATCCAATTAAACAAAAAATCCAATCAAGCACAGGCTCCATCTTTCCTCTAGATTTATTATTTATAAATAAGAGACATCACAATCTTGACTTGAATTCAAAGGAACAAAACGTATAATGCAGGAAAATTGCTCAGCAAAAGAAAAAAAAAATAAGGGGTAAACCAATTACTTTTATGAATTACTCCTACAAGTTGGCTTCATAGCCAATTTATACAGAGGGAGGAAAGAAAATCAGGTGATTCGTTTATAAGCATTTTCAAATTACATTGAAGAAACCACCAAAAGCCTAAACCACTACCAGATATCTGGTTCCAATAAGTTAGTAACTCATCTGGCTCTGTTATGTTACAAATCACTAAATTACACATAGTTCATAGCTTGTTTCCTTTTTTACATCAATTAAGAGTATAGAAATTAACCACCCTTTACCCCTAGGCCCTTTTTAGCAGCATATTGGACTTTCAGGAAATCGAATAACAGGAAGTCACCAGTCCTGCTTTTAGGGGGAACAGACTCTAACCCATTCGTAACGGCCAGGGATGGGCAAGTCATTCACAACATCAAAGTTGTACCTGAAAATAATACAGAGATTCATTAACCAAATAAGGTATAATATAACTGCACATGTAATCTACCAGAAGCATTTTGCTTTATTAGATAATAATAATAATTAAAGACAAAACTGAAACAAATTTATTAAGCCAATGCTAAAATATTAGAGGCTATGACATACTTTTCAGTAAAAAGTCTTTGTTGTTCCTGCTCAGCAAAGGTGAAGAATTCTTCCATCTCATGCGTAGTTGGCATATCTCGCATGGAATTCCATATTTGTCGATTAGATACAGTTAAACTTGTAGGTCTCGTACTAGAACCAGGAGGGGTCCCAATGGTGTCTGATTCCCTTATCAAGCTACAAGGTGTGCTTTCCCTGGTGCTCCTGCTGGAAATATGCAAATTTAGTAGTATATTAATAATATTATGTCCAATATTCTGCATTAGACACTTCAGTAATACTCTTTTACATAGAGGTTATATACTTGTATCCAACAAGGTGCATTTTATGCACTTGAGACGCCTAAAAAGAAACAATTAAGAACCAGGTCTATTACAGAGCTGTTCCTTATATAGAATGAAAGGGTAATTCAGAAAATCTATAGGGGGCAATATTTCACTGGATATTATACAATTTAGAAGAAGAAAATACAAATTAAAAAAAGGTGGAAAAGGAACTAAAGCAAAATGTAGCAGCAAATTATTACCGACACACTTTTATCGGTAGATACCCAAATGACATTCATTGTTACTTACCTAAAATCCCCACAACAGAGTATCCCACATACTTTTGGGTAAGGCTCCATGAATAAATACATCATTGCCAACACAAATGAGGCAGTTAAGTTTTAGCTGCCAGTGTAATCAATGAGGGGGGAAAAATCTAGCTTCGATGATTACAATAAATTCAACCTTTTCTTCTTTTTTCAGTGAATTTGTTACTGCCGAAAAGTAAAAACTTGTCTGGCAATTTTCTTAATTCATGCAATAAAAACAATAAGAAAATCAAATTGGGTAACTTAGCGAGGGAATCCCACTACTGAAAGCTATTATTTCCAAAAAAAAAGTTTATAACATCATCCTTAAAATTTATCTAATACGGAGTATCTGAGAAGTACAACTGCAACATCATAGAATAAAGTTTGCTCACCATAGCAAGACTTTAACCATAAATAACCATGTGGGGGCAGCAACCAATGATGCAGTACCAATGTTATTTATATTATTAAAAGGACCTCTCATTAGTCACAAACATCATTAAACTCTTTATGAAAGCAAAGTTACAAGGTGTTCGTGCTTCTAACATTATAAAATAACACAAAATATGATAGACTACACAGAACATTACAGACCTTTAAAAGAAAGTGGTGCCTACAAGAAAATCTAATCACTTTTATTTTTTTAAACTCTCATTTGTAAAATTTATAAACCTTAGGTAAAAATTTTGTTTTGTGTTTATCGGTGTTCTAAAAATCCCCGTCTAGTCCCAGGCAAAATTTAAACTCTACCTTGAAACTCTACAATACTGAAAATGAATTTGTTAAGTATTAAAAGATTTTTTATTGGTACTGATTCTTGTAAAATTTTAAAAAAATTAAATCTATTATATGCTTTAAATAGTATAACAAGTATGTACAACAGAAAAATAAAGAAATGAGACCGTTCGCTTAGGAAAATGTCTAGGCACCACCTAACCCTCCGCCGCTTAGGTTTGCCTAATGATTTTAAGAACCTAAATTTATTAATCTACTAAAGAGTTTAGTTTAGTAGTGATGACGTCATAACAGAATTGTGATGATAAACTTACACATTGTGTCATTTAAAACAATGAAAATAAACGGGATTCATTTTTCAGGGGGGAAAAAAGGAGGTAAATGAGACTATTTAATGGAAAAATAATATTCAGAAAACACATAGATCACAAATAACATTAAAAGATGAAAGAAACATGCAGAAATATCAAATAAAAGGCAGATCAAGAAAAACATAGACGTAGCATAAAGATAATGAAACCAATACACAGAAACTGAATTACAAATAAAGAAAGAGAACATGCAGAGAGATATTTAACAAAGAAGAACAAAGC
Source organism: Panax ginseng (assembly GCA_020205605.1). Taxonomy (NCBI): domain Eukaryota; kingdom Viridiplantae; phylum Streptophyta; class Magnoliopsida; order Apiales; family Araliaceae; genus Panax; species Panax ginseng. The sequence goes on from CM035131.1 coordinate 1,817,438, forward strand.
CCAAAGAGAAAAAACCAAAAACCACTTTTAAATGCAAATTAACAAGTGAAAACTGAAAAGTGACATGCAGCACCCAGTACCATTAACCAACAGAGGTTATAAAATTTTACAAGTTCAAGCCCTTTCCTTTTTCTCTTTTGAAAAATGTAGTACCCACCAGATCAACACAAAATGAAAAGAAAGGAACCCTTTTCAATTAGGATATGAAAGTTCTCCCAAAGAGCTTTCTAACTGTCAAATTGGAAAACGCCAAAAATCATAACCCCAATAAAATTTTAAAAATTACCAACAAGGAGAGAAACCAACCCCTTTCCTCGGCACTCAGATCATCCAAGACATGAAAACACACACCAAAAAAACATGACATATGGAGAGAAAAAGATTAATATAGAGAGAAGAAGATATACCTCTCTCTACCTTCAAACCCCAAATTGTTGTCGCCAAAAGAAGCCTCACCACCAAAATCAGTAAAATCCTCTTCTTCTTTTTCTTTGCTTCCGCCTAAAATGTTCTCAACAAAAAAACCCTGTTCTTTCTTTGAATAGCCAATTGAGTCCGACCCAACAGAACCAGTGGCCATAGGCCTCATCCTAGGGTTAGGGTTTGTTGGACAGAAATTGGGTTCTGGGTTTTGCCTACAACTCTCTTTAGCGGTTGATTTTTGTTGTTTTCCAGCAAGGTTTGATTTTTCAAGCCTTCGATTGCGAAGCTGAAGGTAAAATAATGAGGAATCATCAGGTGTGTTCGGTGAGTGGCTTGAATCTTGGATTTTCTGTAAAGCAAGGGTTTTGGCTCTTGTACGGACAGGAAAAGAGGATTGTGAGAGCTCCGTCACTGCAACATCGCTTGTAATTTTAGCTTTCCTCATGTACTTCCCCATTTCTATCCGTTTCCGGTGAGAACAAAAACAAAGACTCTGTTTTAAAGTTGAGGTTTAAAGGGTTCCAAATGGTGGGAGACAGAAAATAGAGGTGAGAGAGAGAGAGAGAGAGAGAGAGGAGGAGGGAAAGGGAGAGTGATTTGTATGTGTGGGGTTGGGAAAAGTTAGGATTGGGGTTATAAATCTCATCGCACGAATATATTCTTTAGAGTGCGTACTGTCACACATTTGTATTGTTATACATATATGGAATTCTGTATAGAATTATCCATGCCATAATATATAATATTTTATTTTTCTAAAATTATTTATTATTTTATATAATTTAAAAGAATTAATTATAATTCTTTAAAATTATTTCTCATATGAAAATATTACGGATAGAAGTGAGTATGAGATAAATATAATAGTAATATTATAGGCAATTGATACTATATTTAATATTATATAATTATTTTTTTAATTTTATGTATAACTCTAAAAGCCTCGTATATTATAGAAAAGAAAAGAACTATCGTTTTACAAAATTATTAATAATGCTTGTCAAGTATGATATATAAAATTATAATAGAATATCGTTTATTATTACATATCTTTTCAAAAGAAAGTATCACTAGTACTTGTCGAGTCCTACTAGGCATGACAAAAAGTTTATGTCGATAAAAAATGTTGTTATATGTGGATACATTTTTATACTTATCTATAAGACTTACGATTGAAAAATCAACACAAACACTCCTAATATATAACATTTTTCTTTTCTTTTTATTTGACATGTTCCAATTTCTTTTTGCCTAAACAAAACGTACTAACGCAGACTATTCTTATTTTATGTTTAATGAAAATTATAAAATATAACATGAGTTTGAAGAAATTAAATTAAATTTATCCTAAACATTTCTTTTCAACAATTTTTTAAAAATGATTCATAAATGATACTCACTCCGTCCATTTTTTAAATATCGTTTTAGAGTAGTATTTTATCTCTTAATAATTATCGTTTGAAAATTTTAATTAAGCATTAATTGCTTAGTTTTCGATATTAACCCAAGTATAAAATACAATTTTGATTCTCTCACTATTTTCTACCCAATAAATAAACTATTTTCCCAATATAATGGACAAATATTACAAGCTATCTAAAAAATATTACTTAATTATAAGGTTTAGAAGCTTTGTATTTTCATAAGTAAAATTGATATTTTCACAGATATGAGTACGAGGCATATTTACAATTATTGTGAGAGGGATATATTTTGTAAAATTAGCATTTTTATTTTAAAAAAACATCAACTCTCATAATTTATTATTTCGTAATTTTTTTAATGAAATACATGTATTTTAATTTGAAATTGACTTTGAAAACAAAACAATGATCTCATAATTTGATTATTTCTTCTCTTTCCCTTATTTAAAAAAAACAAAAAATTGAACTGGCTTTCATTGATGAGCATTTATGAAGCAAGCATTAGTTTCGGCTAGACACAAGTCAAATGCCGCAGGCCGCAGATCGCAGCACTTGTTTATGATCTTGTATGTATCATGAATACACACAGTTTGATTATTCAAACTTTGGTGTGAAATTTCATAATGAATGTGAGTTATACGGCTGCCTTGATCCAGGTACGTACGTACTACTACTAGACTGTTTATGACTAGGCCGAGGGATAAGCTATGCTATGCCATGACAACAGATCTTCTGTATTCAAATTTTTTCTTCTCTTTGTGAACCTCTACTTAAATTTTGATACATATTCTTTTATTTAATTTTAAAATTAATTAATATTAAGTAAAAAATTAAATGTCAAAATTTAAGTGGAGGAAGACGAGTGGACAGAGAATTTATGAAAAAGAAGATTTGCTCTCATGCTCCCTAGGCATAGTTGCATGAAAAGATGTCAAATTCTTGAAAATACCAGAGCATTATACCAATAGCATCATGCCAAACTGATAGCTTAGCTAGGCCCCTAAATTCTGGATGCATGTTCCTATCCAAATTTATGAGGTCATATATATGTTTGGCTTGAATTTAAAAGGTGTATTAATTAAATATGTTTATTAAATTTTATTGTATTTAGGTTGAAAAATACATCTAGAAAATGTTGAAAGAGCAGGCTGTCTATTTCTCTTTGTTTGAGCCGTCTCGTGTAAATACCTTACTCTAATCCATATGTTCCCCCTACCATATTTTATGACTTTGCCGTACGAAAGAATTGAAAGCACAATAAATTAATGGTAACATTATTTTTATATGAATTTTTAATATTTTTATATAATTTTTTATCACATTATATAAAAATGAGATTTATTTTTTTCTCATATGAAAAAAATGTGAAAATATCAAAAATACTCATGTAAATATCAGTTTCCTAAACTATGATATCCGGTTACCATAAAGTTAATTTCATAATAAATTGGTGAATTGATCAATACTGTACTAGTATAGTATAACACGCAAAAAAAAATCACCTCTCAATCTACGTCTGTATCAATATTGTATTAATTAATTAATTAAAATTAATTTTATATTAACCATTCTCGATTAGTAGTAGTAGAGGGTAGCCATGCGCGCATATATAAAAGGGTGTAGTATCTTTTTCATCCAATCATCCCAATGATTTTTCCCGCCAAATAATATCTCCCAATTTCATTGGTCCAAGTGGAAAGAATCAGCCAGCTCTACTCAAATACCCATGGAGTATTCTTTTACTTAGTTTATAGCACTTCGTAAATTGTGCCACCGTGTAATTTGATTTGATTTGATTGCTCACCCAATCATGAATCTTTCCCTTGAGATATGTATATCCACATGGACGGATTTCCCACCAATATTATTACCTAACCAATTTTGGATTCTGCTTTCAAGTCCTCCCGCCCTTTTGAAATTTTAGTACTTTAAATAATAATATAGAAAAATGAAAATGAAAATTAAAAATTAAAAATATGAGTTAATTATGTTAGACCACGACTCACTTTATTCCCTTCTTTACATTACATACATGTATGAACTTCGAACATTAGGCCCCAATAACTTACAATCAAAAATAATATACGTCTTCAATTTACCAATCACATTGTACGATCATTAAATATTAGCTAGAGAGGCTTGAGAGATTGAAATCGGTTTAGGGTAGCAACTATGCAAGTGTTTAATAATCATAAAAGCAAAAAAAAAATGTATATTTAAATTTTATAAAATATATGCTAAACTGGTCCTAGTATTTTTTAAAAAATAGAAAGTAATTTCAAAAGATAAAAATATAATTTATAGTAAGTTAATTTTATTTTGCATCTAGTCATGTATCGCAGTAGATTGTATTCAAATTATATTTTTTATGAAGAAAAACTGTGCATAGCTGATAGTAGACATACATTTAGGAAATTAATTTATTTTATATTCTAATTATATCTAAATTATATTTTCCTTTAATTTAAGAAAAATATATTTATTTTTGTTTTAATTATCCAACAAATATTGATGTCAAGTAGAATATTTAAATAAAATAATTCTCAAAAAGCTTGTATTATTTTTACAAAATTTTATTAATTTATATTTTTAATATTTAACATTAAAAAAAAAAAATTGATCAGACCAACCTAGGTCCTGGGCCTAGCCTGCAGGCTTAACCAGACCATAGCCCAATCAAAGACTTTGCCTAAGTCCTAAGTCAACAACCTGATTTATCTAGTCAAAGCCTAATGCCTAACAAACAATAAGTTAAGTATTGTACAGACTGTACAACTTTATTTTTTATATGTATTTAAATTATTGAATTTTATAAAAATTTCAGTTAGAATAAATATTATACATTTTTTTGGAGCCAAAATAATAATAAAAAAAAAAAAAAAAACCAAATTTTGGCCGGTCCAAAAAAATTGTAAATGTAGAACCACTCCCTAACAAATTCAATCTAAATCAGACCGTGAGACCGACCTGTTGTATTATCTTATCGACTGACGACAACTCTTTCTTACTTTATTACATATAATAATAATCTTTTATCAACTAATCCAACGGTCCCGACACAAAGTACAAACACCTCAGGCCTTACCGAGGGTTTGTTTTGCATTTAAATCAAGTGTTTGAGGATCAGTATGCACTAATAAACGTACTCATTTAGGAATATGTTTGTTTATTTATAAGAAATTTATTTTAAAAATAACTTATTTAATTAAAAATGTAGTCGATCATAAAAAATAACGTAGGGCGTTTAATACTAAATTACGACGAATATTTAATTAAATCTTGGACGCCCACTTCCACTTTCACTTTCGAATAATTAAAATAATTTAATCAATAAAAGAGTAATGGCCATCATAATTTATTCTTTGAAACTAACGCTATGCAGTAGAATTGTAGTATTCATGTCACATAAATTTATTACCGATGCAGTGCTTATCTATCTGTGTAGATTGGGATGTTGAAGCATACAATCTTAAATTTATTCAATATGAGATTTATGTAAACGTCTTTGCGTCCGGGCCAACACAAGCTCTATCCGAACACGCTAGCTAGCCTACTCCATTATTAGAGGACAAAGCCCGCACAAGCTCTATCCTTTTTGACTGATCTGTAATTTCAGAAGAAGAAGTGCAGACCAAAATGTCAAATGGAGATGATGAATTGTCAAGGGCGATGCAGCTGAATGCTGGGTCAGTTCTTCCCATGGTGTTAAGAGCTGCTATTGAGCTTGATTTATTTGAGATCATGGCTAAATCTAGTAGCACTGGAACTCAAAAATTATGGTCTAGTTATGAGATTGCATCCCATCTTCCTACAAAGAATCCAGATGCACCGGTGATGCTTGAACGGATCCTCCGATTTCTAGCCTCCGAATCCATCCTCACTTGCACTATCATCACCGATGAAAATGGACAGAATCACAAGCCTTCATATGGTCTAGCACCTATTTGCAAATATTATGTCCGTGATCAAGATGGAATTTCCTTGGCTCCTTCATTGCTATTGCTTCAAGACAAAGTTGTTCTTGATTCTTGGTTGGTTTCTTAATTTCCTCTCCTCCTCCTCCTTCTCCTTAATCTCTCTCTGTTATGAATATAGGTATTAGATATATATATAAATAAATGAAAGCCTAGAATTAGACTATTCTGCGGTTGAGATTAGCTTTTATAGATCTAGGGTAAGATTAGTTTTTATTTTTTCATTGTTGCTATATAAGAATGATAATAGATATCAAGGAATTAACCAAACTTTTCTCTATCTTCTCTAGATTTCTTCTATTCTCCCTCATTTTTCTGGAGTTATTGCAAGAGACTATAATTTCTTGCTACACTCTCTCTCACACACACACTTGTATGTATGTATATATATATATATATATAATAGTGTACGTTTAATTACTCCATCTCTATATATCATCGATCGATCATATTTAGAGATGGAGTAATTAAACGTACACTATTATATGAATCCTTTTCTTAATTAATAATAGGTATCACTTGAAAGATGCAATTATTGAGGGAGGAATTCCATTCAACAAGGCGCATGGCATGCACGCATTTGAATACCCGGCAATAGACAACAGATTCAATGAGGTTTTCAATAAAGCAATGTATAACACCACCACTGTAATCATGAAAAAGGTTCTTGAAACTTACAATGGGTTTGAGGACATTCAAGAGGTTGTAGATGTGGGTGGTGGATTTGGGCAAACACTAGCCACTATCATTTCCAAATATCCCCACATCAAGGGAATTAACTTCGATTTGCCTCATGTCATCGAGGATGCCTCTCCTATTGCAGGTCTATCAGTTTCTTGATTTTTAATTCAATTTATAATGCCTTTGTTATTAATATATATGGTTGGTTACTTTGTTGATGCTAGGTGTGATGCATGTTGGAGGTGACATGTTTGAAAGTGTCCCAAAAGGAGAGGCCGTCTTCCTAAAGGTCAACTCTATACTTCAGAGAGAAGAATAATATTTTTTAATTTATAACTCGGCAAAAAACATTAAACAGCATTTGCAATTCTTGAAACATCACAACATTACTTTAAACTTCTGTGCTATTTTAATATGTAGTGGATACTGCATGATTGGGGCGATGAACACTGCCTAAGGCTTTTGAACAACTGTTGGAACGCGCTACCGGATTCTGGTAAGGTGATAGTTGTGGAGTCAATACTGCCAGAGTATTCCAATGGTGATTTTAAGTCGACAATTGTCAGTAGTCACGGTGATATGATAATGTTGACACTCAACCCCGGGGGAAAAGAGAGGACAGAGAGAGAATTTGAGGCATTGGCAGTAGGAGCTGGATTCGCAGCTTTCAAAGTCATATGTCATGCATCTGCTTTTGCTGTCATAGAATTTCATAAGAAGATATAACAAAACTCGCATCATTCTGTATTAATAAAGGACATGAGCTCAAACTAAACTTATTATGTTACGAGCTAAAAGTATGATGATATTTGTTGTCAACCCAATCTCGTACAAGTTTTAGATGCTTACACACATAGATTACCTCGGGGATACTTGTATCCATTCCTTCTTAGTCAGCAGTCACCATATAAAGAGAGAATAATGACGTAAATTGTGCATAGTATCAGCTAACTATTGCCAAAATTGACATAGCACCTACAAGGAATTAACTTGAAACACTAAACTGAAGATCTGAAACAAAATTGTTTCATTACTATTACTACAATAAGCACTAAAACAGAAACCAAAAACCAATATTCATTACTATTACTATTATTGTGGTTTCTAGTACACGGGCAATTCCTAATAAAGATCCTACTCTTTCCAACTTTTCAAACAACGCACTCTGAGTCTGAGCCTCTCAACTCTTACCATCTTCAAACCCAACAAAGTTGCAGGTTGAATATATATAAATATTTAAAACCTATAATAAAACATTCCTTATAATAATAGTGCATAAGAAACTTGTATTTGACGTCCTGTAGCAGATGAAACCACTTTCTCAGATAACCATTAATCAGTATTACTTATTTCCATAACTTGACGGAACTGTCATGACTTGCAGAGGCCACCATTCCTGTGACAGGGGACTGTGCCAAAGCAGAAATTATATTTTCATGTGCTGCCACTGTCATGCTTTTGTTCTCGGCCATGTTCCACAGCTCCAAAGACTGCACACGTGGTTCAGATATAATATTAGTAAGATCTGAGATTTCTTTCATGTTTACTAGTAAAAAAGCAAAAACACAGCATAGAAAGAGGTCACCATGTCACTACATCTTGGCATTTATTGATTGTACCAAGGGAGCACCAACGCACGGGTAAATGCATTTACTCAAAGTCATTTCTGACCCTCAAAGATGGCATTACCAATAACAGTGACCCGGTACAGATTCAATAATCACAGCAAGTCCAGGGGAAGTTGTTAGCCTAACTTCTGAACATAAAAGTTACACTCCTACTAACTTCTTTTAATAAATGACATTTATCAAAAATGTTACACATAATACATGAAAAACTTAATGCAATGTCGTTCAGAGTAGAACACTGGGAAATAGAAGCAATTACCCTCATTCCACCTATCACCAAGAGAGCTGAATAACTTGGATGGAAAACACAAGAATAGAACTGGTTCCCATTGGAGCTGAGCTCATGAATGCACTCCCCAGAGGCTGATGACCAAACTCTCACAGAATCCTCACTGACGGATGCCAAATAATCTCCATTAAGATCCCAGCACAGGTAGTTTACGACTCCAGTGTGTCCCTAATAAATATGGAGAAGGTTAAAAAAAACAGAAAGTACCAAGTTAAAATGGAGTTAGATTCCAAAGAAAAAGTGAGTGCATAAAGCGTCCAACTAATTATGTTTACAAAGGTTTCATCAATAATTGACAAATATCATCAAATGCCCAAACCTGGAAAGAAAGTGTTTGCCTGTCAGTTTCAACATCAAAGATGGAAACAACTTTATCTGATGCTGCGGCTAGAAGATGACCAATAATTGGTTGAAATCTCACTTGTGCACTGCCTCCTTGCTGCACCAAAGAAAGGAAAATTTATGGAAACTCAAAAGAGAATCAACAGTAACTCTAAGAAATTGAAAGTTATACAAGACAGGAAAGGTATATCAATTTTACAAACCAACCTTGGAAACTCGAGTACATGAGAATGGATTGATATTCCAATAGCGAATTTCATTGTTACTATCGCAAAAACAAAAAAGGTCATTCTTCTTGGGATGGAAATCTAGGGACATAACATGAGAAGTGTGGCCAATGTACGCATGCAAACAATAGCTTGGCTGCAAGAATAAGTTAATACGTGTAATTAACAATGGAAATAATATATATGATGGTTCAAAGGCTGAATTGTACCGGGAATAGATATAACTATAAAAACAAGCAGAGATAATTACATTAGCTGCATCCCATAATCTCACAGACTTGTCAAATGAAGCTGTTGCAAGCTCAGTTGAATTCGGTCTGAAACGGACATCTGTAATCAAGTATTGGTGTTCTTCGGGGGTGCTCTCCGTTTGCAAGGTATCCATGTTCCAAAGAACAGCCTGACACATGACCAGCGATTCCTTATTTGCTAACATTTTCTATCACATTGGCTTCAATAAAATAAAACCAAACTAATGAAACAAAGATCCAACAAGTTTGTAACTAGTAGAAATATTTTCATATTACTTTCTTGTCATATCCAGCACTAGCTAGCAGCTTCCCATCTGAAGAAAAATGACAGCAGGTGACTTTATTTCTTGTACGTATACAGCCAACTTCTCCAAAGGAAAACCCTGAGATTGGGAGTTAAGTGATAAAACAGTTAAACGGAGTTCAGGAAAACTTTAAAGCAGTTACTCCCAACATAGTCGAGACAGAACATGATAATACATTACCTTTAGAAGACTCAGTTTTGTGTTCAGTAAGTGTTTGTTTTAGTGTACCATATAAATTCCGTCCATCTTCTCCATCATTAGACAGAAATGATTCCACATCTCCAAAATGATCTATATCATCCTGCATTAAGAAATATTGTTCGAGGCCGAAGGCAATGTTGAACTTTAAGTTGCACAAAAACTTAAATCATTCAAATGAACATGCCATTATCACAAACTTGACACTTACTACCCAAAGCATATTATTTACAAATGTAATGGTAATTTTCTTAATCAATTGAGTTGAAAGACAGCAAGTGATGATTGAGAATAACCTCAATTTTGGTTTTGCATTAGCAGGAAATATATTTAGAGAAGCATAATGATAATTGCACCACAGGTTGAAGATATTCAGTGTAGCTGCATATGAGGAACTTAAATGGGCCTACCAGCTGATTTGTGGACGATGCAAGACCTGTTGCCTCTGCACCATACATCATCAATCCCTTTTGCCCACTGTTTACATGCTGCAGGCTACTAGCGGTAGTTATTCCATCACCAGGCGTGTGAGTTGTTGATGGTGGGGAGTTTGGGGAAGGACCCACCGTATTTCCTGTACCCGTACTATTGGCCGGTCCAGAAGAAGATTGCTGTTTCCTTTTTCTATTGTTGTTCTGCATAATGATAACAAGGCAATAAAATTCAATTAGTTTAAATCCCAAAATCTGGGATGGGGAAGGAAACAAAAATCACCATCATTGATTTTTGAAGTGCAAATCACGACGTAGACAGCAAAACCAAGTCCCAGTCGCAACTAGAATATGTGCATGAAACAGATAAATAATTCAGCTTGTAGATGATATCCTGAACTACATGTGAATCAGAGATCACAAACTTGTATTGGTAGCAGAATTGGAAGTTTCTAATGGCATATTTTTAACATATTATAATTCACCTCTTAGATAAAAGCCTAAAACTACATACGGGTTTACAAGAACAACCTGTTGCAGTTGCTGCTGCGGCAACTGGTCCTGTTGTTGAGAGGATGATTGTTGCATCTGAGACATCTTCATCTGAAAACATCAAAAAAGTAAGTAAGATTTATAGAAATTAAAGTAAACCACTAATTTAAATGTGTTCTGAACCACTAAATATTAGTAACTGGATGTAAAAAAAAGTGATGTAACTAAGGTGAGAAATCGATAGCAGTTTTAGAAAACACGGCGAACCACAAAAATTAGAGCATGACTTGTTCATGAAAAAGGAAAAGCAGGTACATATCTTTTTTTTTTTTACAATTATCTTAAATATCTATAGAAACTAGTAACCAGTAAATAATGTACGAATCCATACATATAGTACATACATAAAATCTGAAGGAAACTAATAAACAAAGATACAAACTAATGAAACAAAAATCTACGACGGATGCCTATTCTAGTTCAGTTTGTGCTAACTCAACAAGCTTATAAGACAAGCCCACTTCAATTAAATGAAAGAAATAAAATGTCCTATAATAATTTTCACCAAATCATATGCAAAAATACATACACAATAAACAAGAGCTGAATGAACAAAAAAGGCATAAAGTAAATAAAAATAGGCATTTAAATCTATCCACGAGTCCTTCCGAGTGGAGCTTAAGCTTCTCGGGCTTGGCATCGGGAACAAGTTGGAAAAACTCCTGTCATGACTCGCATTATGAATGCACGTATATAAGAGCCAAACGAAATTGTATCAAGCAGCTCATGATGGCTTAATTTAAAAGCCACCCTATACCTAGGCAATGTGCTGCCAAAATTTTGACAGCAAAACAATCTCAAATACTTTTCTCTTCATTTCTGAGAAACTACATGGAGAACATCCACCAAATAAATATTAAACATATTAGAGTACACAAGCAAATAGGAAATCAGCTAGCACAAATCTTTTAAGTTCATTCCAATGCAAAAAGGTAGCATCTTGTCTAGTGCATGCACATATGCATTTGTTGGTGGATGTCACAGTCACTTGGCTACATTTTCTTTTATTCATAACCTTTGGCGAATTCGAATGCACTGGAGAGCATATAGATCCATCATTTCTTGTAAGTTGACCATCTTTTGCATTCAAGCTACCTCTTGGTAGTCCGCCAAACCCATAGTTAGGTGAACTTCCAAGGCTGCCTTGTGCCTGAGCTTGTGCTAAAACCTGCTGGTGTTGTGATGCCAAGTGAAACTGATTCTGGGTCTGTAGATTGGGCTTTTGTACTTGTAAACCTAAAGTTGGCCTTAATTGGTCAATTCCCTGTATGATAACCAGTAGTCAAACACTCGTACAGCTCCATATTTCATAAATTAAGAAAATACTGAAAACAAAAGGCCTTGTATACTCACTGTTAGAGGCCAACCCTTCAATGGAAGACCAGTGACACCTTGATTCAATCCTGGAAAGAGGCAAAACAAACGAGTGAATAAATGTACTTTCTGTAGCTTTTTATATTTATTTTCATAATAGATGACTAGTATACTGAAATTGTGAGAAGTTTCCAAGTCTTTGTTCAATTTAGACAGATTTCTAAGAACTACTTAACGCTAGCTCCAATCTGATGCTATGTAAAGGTCTTCAGATTTTAATGCTCACAAAAACAAAGAAAATAACAATTCCGGAAACAAGAGAGTTCCCATAAAAGTCCATGACACATACTTGTGGAGGTGTTGCTTAACTTCGTATTAAGGCATTGCATTAACCACTCTTAAGGGATGTTTGTTTACTTCTGAATAAGTCTTAATAAGAGCGAATAAGTCATTCAGACCATTTGTTTTATAATTTTTAAACTTTGAATACGTCTGAATGTGTCTGAACAGTTCATCCAAATAAAATGAGTAAGTAGTGTTGAATGATACTTTTACTTGCATACCCTCTTAAACAATTAAAAGTTGCATTCAATATCCTTCTTGTTTTACTATTGTAAACAAATTTTATTATGTACAAATTGTTTTTTATTTTTCTTTAACAAATTTGTCAATAACCAATTTAATAAATGTTGTTGTAGTCTTTTGTTTTGTTTTATGAACTATAAAATGTTATTAATATTTTTAGTGTTTTATTCTTAAAAATATATTACTAATAATATAGTCTCTCAAAGATCGTTCAAAAGTTTATATTAATTTTTCTTAGATAACATTGTTTATTTATGAATACATAATAAATTTATTCATAACAGTCCAAAATATTAAAATAAAAAATACATGTATTCAAATGTGTTAGACAAACAATTATCAAACACATCATTTCATTCCGTATTCAGAGTTTCTACTCCATTCAGCTCATTCAAATTCTCTTATACATTCATAATTTTTCATTTAGTTTTATCAAACAGCACCTTAGGGTCCCTAATAGGAAACGGGTAAACTTAAAAAAGAGTCAATTTTCTAGAAGCCGTCAAACATCAGTGAGTGATTCTATCATCATTCACCAAAAAAACAACTTACGTTCGTAAAAGTTCAATACTCCCCGTCAACACAATCATAACATCAATGTCCCTGGTAGGAAATGGGTAAACTTAAAATAGTCCATTTTCTAGAAGTCTTCAAACATCGGTGAGTGATTCTACCATCATTCAGCAAACAAAAAACTTACTTTTGTAAAAGTTCAATACTCCCCATCAACATAATCATAACAACTGATATATTCTCAATTTCTTATTCAGCCTCATCTTTCAAATACATCAACAATGATGGCGAACTGACAAGTGCCAAAATGAAAAATATGCAAAGAAAATGCAGCCAAAACATTTTTCATGTTGAACAGAAGGGAAGCTAAAAGGAATTTCAATAGGAAGACAAACATCCCCTCTCTCAATTACACGAGAAAAAAAGAAGAAAAAAACAGTTAAAAGAGAAATAAATGTCTTCTTATCAGTAGTTGGGGGGAAAAAGGATAAAATAAATACATAAACCAGAAAGGGGAACATTATTTCTTCTTTCACCTATAAAATGGGGGAATTCTCATATGTTTCATCATCCCAGGAGATTTCTTCAGAGAAAATCCCAGGAGATAATTCATTATTTCCGTACAGAATATGTAACCTAACAGTAAAGGGAACTTTAAACCCTTGCCTGGAAGCCTCCAAACCTTCAAACTTATGCCAATTCTCAATGACAAAAGAGAACACCACAGAAGCATCAGAGCTCCCCACCAACTAGCATCCCATCTCTTTGTAACCCAATCGTTACTCCAACATTCAACAATATCCTAAGCAAACTAGAAGAAAGGTCAAATGATATCATAATGTCTCATCCCCTCTGGAAATCCATAACTAGGCTGGGTTTGAACAGAAGTACTGCTGAATGTGACTGGACAACAAACCTCTATTCAATAACCCCCAAACTCTCAGCTCATTACATCTGTTTTAGTCCTGCTTCATGGTGCCTAGAATGACTAAATTTCTTCATACGGACTGACATTTTATGCATCCTTCGTATAGGATCTCTGAAAAGAGAAGATTTTTCGGTGGATATTGTAAACAGATGGAGATAACAAACATTCAAATTTAAGTCAGTATTTTACAATGTGCTACTTGAAATATACAGCACAATTATCATACCTTAACTTAAACCCTGACAATCATTGCATCCAATAATTGTGCAAGTACGAAGGAAAAAGAAGAGGGAAAATTTCTTGCATCCAATAATTGTGCAAGTACGAAGGAAAAAGAAGAGGGAAAATTTCTCAAAATCCGTACATCCTAAACAAAGACGAATGAATAAATTTATACCTTCACAGTCTTAAAAGTTTGCTTATCAAGTAAGATCCTTTTCTTCTTAAAGGTTTGATAATGTTACCTGCACCACACAATCCAGACTTTGACTGCAAGATTGCTTGTCCATAAATTGATGAAGGATCTGTAGCCAAAGATTTCTGATTCCCCAAGTTAACCTCACTTTTTATGTCCTAAAGTTTAACATGGCAAGTCCAAGCACGGAAGAAATCAGTTGAACTGATTATATAAAAAAAACTAAATAAACAAAATAAAGAAAAGAGCATATATAAAAACATATAGTCCAAGTACCCACAGTGGTCAGTTGAGGACGCATTTGTTGCAAAGCTGCGGACATGCTCCCAGAATTTCCTTGTACCAACTGGCTGAATCAGCAAGAAGAACAAGAGAATCCAGTGATGAAACTAAACTAAGTAATGTAAAAGTGTAAAGTTGATCAGTTGATCTCAACTATTGAATAAGGTTCTACTGACTTTACCCTGGACGATTGGTTGCGGATTTGAGAAGGGCCATCCTATTGGCATCAATAAGAGCTGGAGATGTCTCTGAATCTACTGAATGAGGGTGTTTCATACGCTCTTCATACATTTTCATAGCCAATGCACTGGCTGAAGGTTGGCCCATCATTCCTTCAGAATTCATAGCATTTATTGGGCCACCAAGGGTAGGATGATTAGGATCCCTTCTTTGCAATTGTGCATTCCGCTGCTGCATGAGTTGCAATTGCTGCATTTGTAGCATTTGCTGGTGCTCCCTTGATTTGATTTGCTGCGTCTGAAAATCATAAAAGTAAAAGACTAAAAATAAAAATGAGAAATAGCATCATATTGAATTTTTAATCACCTTCCCTCCCAATCCCCCCGCCCCAAAAAAAATAAAATAAAAATAAAAATAAAAACAGCCTCTGCCACCACTTTACCCCTTTCTCTTCCAAGAAAATAAAACAGAAGAATAAACTGGATAACTTGCAATTTGCAGACGTAGACACATCATTCCAAAATTTATACACACCTCTATGTAAGACGCAGCAGACTCAGAATGTTTCTCATTTGTCCTTGCAATGAAGATGTCCCAGAAGACAGACCACCATTCAAAGAGAAATCCTCCGGGTGCATCAATAGCTACAATTCAAATCAATACTACTTAAATAGGGATTCAAAACAAACCTAAGAGAACTAAACCATAACATGATCATCTGACAATATTACCTACTGGGTCTGCGGCAACCTTCCCTTCTGTCATGAAAGCTTTAGCGGATGCATGCAATTTTCTTTTCAATAAATAGTCGTGTATGTAAACATCAAGCCTAGACCCAAAAAAAGAAAGACAGAAATTTAACAGTGAAGCCCAACTGGATGACCAAGCAATTAGCCAGAAGCATAAAGTAACTATTAGTACATATATAAGAATATGATAGAAGAACAAACAAACTTCTGAACAAACAAATCTCTATTGGATTGTGAAGAAAGGTCAGGAAGAAAAATCTAACTTCTGAATTTGAAAATAACTTGATTAAAAAATTACAACAATTTTTTTGTTTATTGGCTGATATTGTCTTAATTAAGTAGCAGTTTAAGTTTTTGGTTACGGAGGAAACATAATTAGATACTGAAAGTTTTCTTCCTCTACCTTCCTTATGCTCCCAACATCCAAACTAGTAATACTAAGGAGAGACCACAAATGGAAGATTAAAAGTAAAAAGGAACTTAATAAAAATAAAAGAACAGGAACACAACATACATCTTATCAGCTTCCCAATTACTCTGTGCCATGATTGGTTCAAACACCTACCACAAAAAGTCAATCAACGCACTTGATTGCAATTAACTCCTGCACAGTCACACAGCAATCTCTAAATACAATTCAGCAGGCATTCATAGTTTGAAATTTGGCATAAATCTTAACTGCACTCAGACCCCAAAAACTCGATAGATCAAGGCCTGCATTGCCAATTAACTCAAGATATCCACATAAAAGTCTCTAATTTAAAGGAAATAACCACAAATTAACATAGTTTGACAAATAAAATTAAGATCTTCGCAAAATTTACAAACTGATAGATTACAACATCCGTACAATTCACACTGATCGTATACTCTCAAACACACAGAATTCTAAATTCTTATTTGAATTTGAAACTTTCACAGAAAATTCGTAGACTCTGATCTAATAGCAAAAGAAGAAGTACTAACAATTTACAAGGAAAAATATATAATAATTGTACATTTTTCGCGATCGGAAGCGAATTCACTTACATGTGTTAGTAAAATACATAAAACAGTACGAAACTCGAGCTTTCTTATTAGAATTAAACTCAGAAATAGAATTTGTTGATAATGTTTTAGTTTCTGAGTGGAGTTGAACTTGAAGGAGTGCTCAAACTTCGACAAGACGGAGAGAGAAAAAATATCAGATAAAAGAGTAAAAAAAGGTTGGTTAGATATCCGAACCTGAGGCTAGGACTTTGGCTAGTGGTGCTGGTACGCCATGCTTGTTTATTCCCAAAATATGATCTGATCTTCATTGTGTTTATTACACGGAAAATTTTACATTCTTGATAATCAGATATCTGATAAAATATCAAGATTTTAGATAATTAAATAACAAAAAAATGGATGGTAATCTCAACTTAAATTTTTATTTAGACAAAAATATATTTATATTTAATATTTGGAACATAAATATCTTTCTTAGTCACATAATTTATATTTAATTTATATATTTTTATTTTTTTATTGTTTGTCGACATGTTTAGTTTAATTAAAATAACTCAGTGCCCATAGTATGTAATGTTATTTATTACTATCTCAGTTTTCTTAATGTAGGTCGTTTTTTAGAGAAATATTTTTGTTCCTAAGTATAAATCGTTTGAAAATTTCAAATAAGCATTTAAAGATTAGATGTTAAAATTATTTTGAGGCAAATGGGAGAGAAAATTGGGAGCAGATTTTTTATATACGAGACATTTAAGCCACTTAAATTTGTTGGGACTCTTTGAGCCATTTATTGTCAACTTTATTTAGCAAGAGGTCGGTCCGATTGGATCGACCCATTAGATATTTTAATATCATTACTTTGACTTGTGATGATGAAAAAGCATGACGGTTGACGAGGCTCTGCCATGCATTAATGTGGATGGGATCATAGTGGCCGTGGCGGTGAAAAGCGATTAAAAGCGGTAGATAAAACTGATATAGTCGGTGAGTCCATCGGATCGGAGGGGTGTCGGTAGTAGTGGGTGTACGATAATCAAGCAAAGTAATATAACTATGAGGAAGCCATCGTATGGAGAGTGCGTTCTCGTATATATTGATTATTCATATTCTCCATATACACATATTTGAGAATTATTATCTCTCTCGATACACCTGAGACCATATATTCTCTCCATTGTTAACCTTGTGAACACGTCTTAATTCTCACGCTTTGAAATTTATCCCAAGCGGAGCCGTAGTCGAGCTTTCGGTGTTATTTGTGTTTCTTTCTGCGGGATCGGGGCGTCTTACGTGATTGGGGCGTGGAGAAAGATCTGGCGTTAACATTGGTATTATTTAGAAGAGGGGCTTTGAGTTCTAGTGTCATTAAAATTTTCAATCTGATCGTTTAACCTACTTTGGAAGATGATGAGGAGTAGGGATGGTACACGGAAGAGGCGGCGATGGTACATTGGCTCGTCTTTGCCTCGTGTTTGGTGAAGGATAAATGCAGGTCCTTCGAGAGTGCTCACGAAACACGGCTTAGCATAATTCGGGGATCTCGTCAGAAGATTCTGGCGGGGCGAACGAAGATTGGTTTTCGATGCGAATGAGGCGAGATCATAGTCGAGGGCGGTGGAAGGCTCCTGACCAAGATTTATCATAGAAGTAGCGAGGAGTTAGAGCGCCAAGTTGGCAAAGATGGCGAGATGAAGCGAGATAGAAACCGTGGCGGTCTGTTAAAAGCAAAAGAAGATATAGCCGAACAGATGCTTGGTGGCGGAATTGCGGGCCGAAGCATCTAGCCGTGATCAATCTGAAAGGCGAAGTGGGCATAAGGAGGAGACTCGACGAAAGGTAAGAGGCCGAAGCGTTCCCGCGTGTTTAAGGATCATTCTCGAAGTAGGAGGAGATCGAAGCGAGAACTCCGTGGCCTCGAAGAAGGCGATAATGGTAGATTACCTCTCGACATCGAGATGATTATCAACAAAGGAAGCGGTCGAAGGAGGTCGTGCAGAAGTCCGGGTAATGGACTATCAGCGTGATCATTCTCACCCTGAGGAAAAAGTTATGTCTGAAGCGGATCAAGAAGTCCTACAGAGGCGGTAGGATCGGCGGGGAGGTCGATCCTCTCGGAGACATAATGTTGTTCATGAGAAAGAGGTTTCCCAGCGACTGAAGGCGTTGATTTTCTAGTAAAGGAGCTTAAAGAGCTCGAAAAGCAATGGTGAGGTCCGGCGGTGAAGGGCGCTCGGGAAAGAAAGCATCCCTTTTTCCTCGGATATTCTCGAGGAAAAGCGGATATCACTAAAAATTGCCTCGCGTGGAAATTCTGATGGGCAGGGGACCACTTATGACCATAGCGAGGCGTTCGGATGGCTAATGGACTATTACGACTTCTTGTGTTGCCAAGTGCCACACCTTTATTCTGGCACTAAGAAAAGATGCGAGGCGGTGGTTGGGAACTTTGCCTTGATTCCATATCCTCGTGGGCCGAACTTTGTGATAAGTTCCATGCCGTTCGAAGAACAGAAGAAGAAGAGGAAAGCCTACGGGTTCTTTAGCGCAATCCGTGATTTGCGGTGAATCTTTGGGCGATATGTAAAGAAGGTTGAGGAGAAGCGATCGGTCGGTGTCCGATCTTAATGATCTCGGTGTAGGTTTGTTCGAGAATGGATTGGATCGGTAAAAGTCAGAAAAGTTGGTGAAGAAGTTGATGTTCGATCATCAGAAGAGCTTGGCGAAGCCTTTGACAAAAGAGAAGGCTACATCGTTGTGGAAGAAGCTATGAGCGACTGAAACATCTCTCTTCGGGTCGAGGGGAAAAAGTCGGTGGCTCTAAGCCGAAGTTGAGCAGAGAGGAGAAGCAGGGGGTATAATGATCGGACGGAGGCGATTCGAAAAAGTACAATAATTCTGGCGGCGAGAAGCGGTCATCCCTCCGTTCCGACCCCAGAAGGTGAATAAGATCTACACCAAACTAAACAACGATAGATCGATAATTTTGGATCAAATCGAAACCAACCTTTCTTTGAGCCACCCGTGATAATTCTAGAAGGCTGGCGGGGTAACTCTCGTAAGTATTTGTGGCTATCATCGGTATTTGGTACGACACTAACGAGTGTTGCAATTTGAAAGACTTTGTGGAGAGGAAGATTAAAGGCGGCTTGTTTAGTGCGATATGTGGTAGTAAATAATCGTGAGCGTTAGCCGTCTTTGTTCGAGACAGTTCGAGGGCTCGATCTGCGAGGCATGTTATCGATGTGATATGGGGTGGGTCATGCGGGGAAGTTGATAGGGAGGAAGAAGAAGGGCTTACGAATTCGGTCGTGACTATGACGGATCTCCCTGAGCAGATAGACCATTCCGGGGTCGTATCATATCATTCACAAGCATTGATTATCCTTGGAGCCCATCGCCGCGCGTGAGGGGGGCCTTGGTGATCCACAGTATGAAGTGGGCACGGTGGACATAAGCGCGTGATGATAGATAATGGATCTTGATGGATATCTGTATGCCCGTACTATCGGAGGATGCGCCTTGATGGGCGAGAAAATGGAGGTCGAGGCGGGAAGCTCCTTTATCTGGCTTGATGATGATCTGTCAAAGTTGCGAGCCTTTATTGAACTCCGGTTGTCTTGACACTGACACCCCGTGGTCGAAATAGTGTGTAAATTCTATGTTGTGTGCGTTGATTGACTTACAATATTTATCTTTGGGAAGACCTACTTTAGCTTGCTCTCAATTTGTGACCTCCATCCCTCATTTCAAAATCAAGTTCCCCACGGCTCATGGAGTAGGAGAGGTGGCGGGGACTTGGATCTGGCCGACGATCTTATCGGAATCTTTGTTATTTCCTCCGGAGTGAAATTCGACAAACAAAAGCGGCGATGACAATTGAGATCGAGCCTTTTACTAGAAAGTAGTTACGAGCAGAGTGGTGATTCTGCTGGGAGGAGCGGAAGAGGTCGAATTGATCCTTGGAAGCCGGACAAGGCAAGTGAAGATCGGTTCGGGACTACGAGAACCTCTTCGGACAAATCTCTCATAGAACTCTTCTGTTGCTTTATGCGGATATTTTTGCATATGGGAACCAAGGGACATGCACAGAGTTAGTCGGAAGATAGCGAGCATAGCTTTGAATGTAGATCCCTTGAAGAAGCGGGGTTGGCGGCGAAAAAGCGGATCTTTGCGCTGAGCGACGAAAATTATTGATCGAGGAAATAGCAAATTTGTTTGGTACCCGACTTTATATATGAGATTGATTATCCGAATGGATGGCTAATGTGGTGTTGGTGCGAAGCGAGAATGGAAAATGGCGGGTTTGCATCGACTACTGCAAACTCTCAATAAAGCTTGTCAGAAGGATTTTATCCTCTACCCATATTGATCGACTTATCGATGCCACTTGGGTATGCATTACTAAGCTTTATGGATGCTTTTTGGGTTATCACCAAATATCCATGTGTAAAGAGGACATCCCAAAGACCGCATTTATTACACAGATTGATTGTCGCTTTCTGAAGATGACTTTTGGCCTTATAAATCTTTGGAGCCCTTACGAGAGAATGATGAACTTCATCTTGATGGCATTTGGGAAGAACATGGAAGTATCGTTGATGACATGATCGTGAAAAGCATGCGTTCGAGTCATTTAGACGATCTAGAGGAATGCTTTCGGTCGTCGTCGTCATCGTCGACTAAGGCTTAATCGGCGAAGTGCACTTTCGGCCTCGGTGCGGGGAAGTTTACGGGTTATCTTGTTAGTCGAAAGGGGTATCGAGGCCAATCGGAGAAGATTGAGGCCATTCTTGACATGAAGACTCCTCGGTCATTCAAAGGCGTCCAACGTCATTGGCGAGGATGCGGCATTAAGGAGGTTAAATCGCGCGAATCTGCGAGAGAGGTGCCTTCCTTTCTTTGATACATTGAAAAAGTAGAAGAATGCGAAAGGCGTTCGGTGGACTTTAGAGTGTGAAGCGCCTTCGAGGAGCATAAAGGCGTATCTTTCTTGGCTCCTTTATTGGTGAAACCCATTCAGCGGAGACCTTATATCTATATATCTGGCGGCAAGTTCGTTAGCGGTTGGAAGCGATCTTTGGTTCGGGAGATCGGTGGAAAGGCGACATCCGATCTATTATGTCGATCGCGTCTGCGAGATCTTTGAAACCGGTATCAAATGTTGAAAATTTGCCTTCGCCTTGATAATTGCTAGTAGGAAGCTTGGCGATATTTTCAAGGTCGGCTCTGGTTGTCTACGGATCGACCATTGAAGAAGGTGATGGGCAAGCCGAAAGTTCGGGAAGGTTAGCGGCGTGGACAATGGGTTATCCACGATTTTTCATCGAATACCATCCACGAACCCATTATAAAGGCCAAGCTTTGGCGATTTCATAATAGAATGTTCGTTCGCAAAGCGGAATCTTAGAAGTTAGGAAATTTGAATCCTCCGTCGGCGATTGCGAGTTCTTGCAGGGAGGCGAGAATGTTTGGACTCTATATGCGAGATGGTTCCTCTACCCTAGCATTAGTGGGGCGGGAATTATCTTGACAAGTCGGAGACGGGTTCAAAGTTCAACGAGCCATCGATTTGGATTTAAAGCGACAAAACAACGAAGCGAGTATGAAGCGGTCTTAGCGGGTGTTCGATTGGCAAAAAAAGTCTAGAGGTCGGAACCTTATCATCTCTGATGACTCTCGGTTGGTTGTCAGCGACTATCGGGGACTATGAAGCTCGTGGAAATCGGATGATCAAGTATTTGGCGGAGTTAAAGAATGAAACTTGATATTTTGCTTCGTCACAATTTCGGGGCATAGGCGTAATGACAATTCTATCGCCGATGCATTGTCGAAATTGGCTACTACGGATCGAGATGTTTTTAACGGATCGATTTACTTGGAAGTTTCTGACGGTAGAGTGTTGACATGAAGTTGTGATGTGTATCGGCGATCTAGCTCTTTGGATGACCCCTACATCAGTATTTGGCGGATGGCGTCCTTCGGCCGGATCGGATGTTAGCAAAGAAGATCAAATACAAAGCGCTTGACTTTGTTCTTATTGATGGGGATCTTTCTCGATTGGCCTTTTCTTCACCATTCTTTGAAGTGCTGGTCCCATCGAGGCGGAATATGCTCTTGGGAAGTTCACGAGGGCATTTGCGGTGATCATATAATTGCTAAATCTTTGGCTTACAAAGTACTTGACAAGGATACTATTATTGGCCTACAATTTTCAAAGAAAGCTCTGAGTATGTCAAAAAATGTGAAAAGTGCTGACTCAGCGGTCAGATCCCATCGACCATGCCGGAAGAGCTATACTCGATTTTATCTCTATACCCTTATTTATGCAGGGGGTAGATATATTGGGTCCATTGCCTAAAGCTAAAGGTCGAGTTAGCTTTGTCATAATTCTTATTGATTACATGACTAAGTGGGTAGGCGAAGCCACTTGGTTAATTCTGAGGCAAGAATGTTTGAAGTTCATAAAAAAAGTAGTAGTGTTTAACCGGGATCCTAGAGTATTAATATCGGACAGCGGACGTCGGTTAAATGGGATCAAAATTTGAAGCATTTTTAAAGGGTTGGGGATTGACATAAGAAGACTTGGTGGCTCATCCACGGTCGAATGGCGAGTTGAGGTGACCCAGCGGAATGACTGCTTTGAGCAGGATCAAGCCTTGAGACTAGATGAAGCTAAGGAAGATGATGGAGGAGGCTGCTCGGCGTGTTGTGGGCTAGGACTACACGAGGACTACCGGCTGAGGATTCACCCTTTCGGTGGCTATAGTAATGCGATGCCTTAGTCACTGTCGAAATCGGATCTCAAGTCTTGGTCGATCAATACTGAAAAGAAATATCTGATATGTGAAGGTGAAGGCCAATTTGGATCTCTAGAAGAAGTTAGAGGTTGCTTTCTACTTAAATTGGGCTGCTTTATCAGCGAAGAGTAGCTAAGCATTATAACAAAGAGTCGAACTTTGATTGAGTAGGAGACCGTCCTCGGAGAAATAAAAACCTACACCTCAAAACACGGGAAAGTTAATGCCAAGCTGGGAAGGACCATATGAGGTGATGAAGTATCCAAACCGGGCACTTACTTAGGTTAAGGGCATTAGATGGTTAGAATCAAAAAAAACACTTGCGCATTTGGCGGGCTTGGAAATACTGATAAAGATCAAGTTAATTCATGAATGCTGTATATTATTGTTCATTATCAATAAAAGACACTTTTTTCACTATTGGTCTTGGTCTATTTTGTCCTATGGTCCTTTATGGTGTAAGGAGGTATGGTAGGACTTCATTTGGCCATTCGATGGCGACCCATTTGTCGTTTCTACCCGAGTGGTGAGCGAAGGATCTATATTGATTTTACCGGGGTGGTAAATCAATGGTCCTTAATAGTCTGGTCTATTTTGTCCTATGGTCACTTTATGGTGTAAGGAGGTATGGTAGGACTTCATTTGGCCATTCGATGGCGACCCATTGTCGTTACTACCCGAGTGGTGAGCGAAGGATCTATATTGATTTTACCGGGGTGGTAAGTCGATGGTCTTATATTGATCCTTATATCTTGATCCTTATATCTTGATCCTTATATCTTGATCTTATATCTTGATCCTTATATCTTGGTTTTCATATATA
Organism: Panax ginseng; assembly: GCA_020205605.1. Taxonomy (NCBI): domain Eukaryota; kingdom Viridiplantae; phylum Streptophyta; class Magnoliopsida; order Apiales; family Araliaceae; genus Panax; species Panax ginseng. The sequence continues at coordinate 1,841,739 of CM035131.1, forward strand.
ATTGTTTCACCTCGGTGGTAAACAAATGGTAGATCTCTCACACTTGAATGAGATGAGTATGTGGTACTTTATTTTATTTAAGTGTTGAGTTGAATGCCTCGTTCTTTAACATCACTTTATACATTATATGACATGCTTAATCATTTGAAGTTAAATCCTCGAAAGGGTTTTTGTACACTTGTCCATATAAATTCATATTGAAGTATTGACATAAAATAAAAAAGTACTTTGAAGTCATAAGGAAGAAAATCATTTCTCATTAATATTTAAGTTCATTTACAAATAAGGAAATAACATAAAATTTTTACAAATATTCATAATAAGACCAGAAGAAGACGATCCATAAAATTTGGTGCTTCGTGCGGCGCCATCATCATCAAGAAGAGTCCGGCGGTAAGGATCTAAGTTAGCCTTGATCGAACCTTTCCTTGCCAAGACTTGGCCGAGCTCGTAGCTTTCTTTGTGAATCCTCATGATTTCTCCGTTTATTTTCGTCCAGAGTTCTATACTCTTCACAAATTTCTTTCTTGAAGAGCATCGGTTAAAGGAGGCCCGAGGTCGAAGAGCCTTGAGTTCTCGGATCTCTTGCTTTCATTTCTTTGCTTAGTATATTCGGTTGAAGCTTTTCATCTGCTCCATCTTACGGATCGTCTGGTCAAGATTTTGGCGTTGGACTTGACTCCTTGATCTTATTCATCCTCGGTTCACTCCTACGAACTAAGTCGACATTCATGTTGACAATTTGACATCTTGAGCCTTAGTCGACTTTAGTTCTTCCTTGGAGGCCTTCAACTTCTCCCTTAGCTTGGGCGACTCTTTACGAAGACCTTCGTTAGTATGAAGAAGGCCTTCACGGTGAGTCTTTTCGAGACGAGCTGATTCGGGAGAATTTTCCTTCTTGGCGCCTCCTCCTCGGATTGACTTGGAGAGATGCAGGGGCCTTGAGACGTCAGAAGAATCTGACATTGCTGTACATGTTCGGTGTTATTGATCGACGGATGTATGAGTATGAAAATAAGTAAGCAAAGGAAGAGAAGAGTCATTTACCGCCTTGAAGTAGCTCGTGCCTTATTTGAAGCAAGTCCCCATTGAGTATGTTCCCGAGCAGAGTGGTCATCGGTCTACCATGACGAAGGCCTCAAGCAGTTGAAAGGGAAATTGGCGTTGAGCAAGGCCACATAGTCGGTGGACCCATGGCGTCATCTTTGAAATTCGGAGGTCATTGGTCCTTGAGGAGGAGGCATAGGTGCATTATGAGCCGGTGAAGGATCGCGTCATTGCCTCTGGAGAAGGTGATCGGTGGCATTGGCTCGGGGAGTTGAAAAAGTTTGAAGTCGAGCCAAAATTTGGCCGTCAGAAAAACATTTTTTTTCGGAGACGGGAGAAGAATTAAACCCCGACTGCTTCGGCGTTAGGTGTTGGGGTTTCATTTAAAAGTTGGTTGTTGAAGGAGGGGGGAGCGGAGTTAAATCGGCGATGAAGGAATTATTTTGCTTCTTAATTTTTTATACGAAGGACTTTCGCCCGATCGTGTGGAGGAATGTCGAGGAGACTCCTCTTTTTAGGGTTGGTTCGAGAAGTTGGTGGGGTTGGTTGGTGAGGTTGTTGGAGGTTTGTGGTTCGATTGAAGGAATTGGTTGTGGGTTTACCTCGGGAAGTACCTCTCGTCGCTTTCGAGATTTATCTCATGAAGAGTCACGGCCCTTTTGGCGGCCTTCTTCCTTGGCGGTCGGAGGACCCGCCGAGGATGATAGGATTATCGACTTGAGGTCATCATCCGAAGAGGGGTTGTTGTTGGCTCGAGGCGGGGGTTCGATTAAGGAAGGCTCCTCGTTAGGGAGTTCTTCATTTGCATCGATAATCCTCCCTTGAGAAATCTTCAAGTCTTTTACTTGAGGAAGTTGGTTTGATCAAAAACAACGCAAATAATCACAAGTTAAAATCCGTACCACATAAACATTTCAAAAATTATATCCGCAGAATGGTCAAGAGACTTACGTTTATGGTCATCTGACCATGCTTGCTTAGTCGATGAAGTGAAGCTCCACTCTTGAGGAGGATCTATTCATGAAGTCACCCATCTCCTCGCGCTCCTCGGGATGATGTCAGAAAGTCGGTGAGATCTCGCTCAAAATGGTCAATCGGGAAGGAGGAGATTCGGGACCGATGTGAAGAACCATTTCTCGTGCCATCCTTTGTTGCTCGAGGGGTGCTCATCGGGGGCCTCTTCTCGAATTTCGAGTTTAGGCGTGGGGATGTTTTGCTCGGCATTTTGAACCCTCGTTCTCGGGATGCCGGTAGAGAAGAGGGTGAAAAAGATCAGCAGAGGGTAACCCCTAATTCATGGCGGAAAGCGATGAGCAGCGATATATGGATATAGGAGTTGGGCACCGGTTATGCGAAGCCTACTCCGATAAACCCTAGGAGGTAACTATGAAGGCGTGGAGGGTGGCGAATCCCCTTTTCGTGTGAGTAGTCGGCATGGCGACCAGTAGTGCAGTCATTTGGTACATTCGACTCTCGGTAATTTGGAGCCCTCATATAAAGTTATCCGGAACATGATATCGAATCAGGAGAGCTCATGATTGATTCGAGGAGGCGGTGGAGGTGATGTTAGCATGAAATTGTTCCCCATCTTTGAAGAAATCGGTTGGAGATGGTGGATTGGCACTTGAACCCTCTTGGTTGGGGTTTGAGCGAGAAGAACTTGAAGGGGTTTGGCTTGGATTCACCATTGTTGAGTTTGCGAAAGCTAAAGAGAGGTTTTACGAGAGAGAGGAAGAAAGCTCAAAGGTTGAATTTCAAATCGATGGGTAAAAGCGAAGTCAAATTTGGTGAGGTTTATCTTTTATCTTGTGATTTACTGCGTGGGCGGTAGTAGGCGCATTTAATGTCGATAATAATGAGAATTAAAGTGGAATGCGTTTGGATGACCTTTGAATATCTTATCAGTTAGGCATTTGTTGGATTTCTATCTTATTGGCCCATCTGTTCAAATTCAAATCCTTTATCAATTGGGCTTATTGCTGCGGGTATCCTTATCCGACCCTCCTTATTCCACGCCATTATGTTAAAAGTGGGTATGATTCACTTATTTCTATCCTTGGGCCTTTATTAAATTCTAAATATCATGAATCATATATAGTTTTCCATTAAACATCTTGTTTAACTAAAAAAACTAGGGGGTAATGTTGGGTCGTAATATTTCTCTATTTTGGTAGGGGTAGATTGGGCCCATTTATCGGTTTAATCTGTTGGGCTTTTATAATTAAGCCATGGGACTCTTTGAGCCCATTTATTGTGTCAACTTTATTTAATCCTATTGGATAAGAATTAGGTCGATTGGATCGACCCATTAGATATTTTAATATCATTACTTTGACTTGTGATGATGAAAAAGCATGATGAGTTGACGAGGCTCTGCCATGCATTAATGTGGATGGGATCATAGGCCGTGCGTGGTGAAAAGCGATGGTAAAAGCGGTAGATAAACTGATATAGTCGTGAGTCCATCGGATCGAGAGGGGGTGTCGGGGTAGTAGTGGGTGTACGATAATCCAAGCAAAAGGTAATATAACTTAGTGAGAAGAAGCCATCGTATGGAGTGCGTTCTCACGTATATTGATTATTCATATTCTCTCCATATACAGTTGAGAATTATTATCTCTCTCGATACACTAGACCATATATTCCTCCATTGTTAACCTTGTGAACACGTCTAATTCTCACGCTTTGAGCTATCCCAAGCGGAATCCGCCGTCAAGCTTTCGGTGTTATTGTGTATTTCTTGTGCGAGGATCGGGGCGTCTTACGTGATTGGGGCGTGGAGAAAGATCTTGGCGTTAACATTAAGTGAGGAAACAGGGCTTGCATTTATTTTCATGAAATTGGTTAAAGCAATTGGACAGTTGCAAATTTAATGTACTGATTAAATTGAACAATTGCAACAGGAAATCAAATAACTTTTCAAACAGGTTTGATTCAATATAAAATCAATGGTGTTAGATGCCTCTTCAAAATACTGCGGTAAATCCACCAGCTGAAACGGTATCGCCATCTCTAATGGTTTGATTTGCAGCAACGGTGTCAGCTGCAGTACAGGAGGGTATTAACAAAAAGGAGCAAAACCAGAATAGGGTAATAAAGCATTCTATCAACTTGCTCATGTTTGATGACCTAAAGGAGTAATAAGTTTCTTAGGTGTTATAGTCAATTTGATCACCCTTCTTAAAGATTTTCATATTCCTTAACAAGAATTGAACTAGGCATAAATAGTCAAACTTTGCATATTAAAGTTTCGGGGTGAAGACTAGAAACAGTCAGTCACTATTCATATTTCATAGACTGGTATCTGGTAAGTCACTTTATTCATGGACCGGCATCTGGTAACCTTAGGCCACATCATATACTCATAAAAATAATAGGTAGATTAAGAAATAATTGAGGTTATTTACCTCATTTTCAAAGTCAATTCGGACGTACTTATGTGAGATTAGTACTATAAATTTTTCTTAAATGCAACTGACATTTACTGACATTTCAAGTGACATTTTTTATTTATTTATTTTTTTTGGTTTTTTTTTTGTAGTACCTCCCAAAAAATGTATAGTATTTATTTTAATTAAATTTTTTATAAAAAATAGTATTTTAGGTGTAATTTGGATACATACAAAAATGTAAGGCATGCATCGAGTATGCATTTCTTGTATGTATCCAAATTATACCTAAATACTATTTTTTATAAAAATTTCAGTTAAAATAAATACTATACATTTTTTGAGAGATACTACAAAAAAAAAAATTAAAAAAATAAATAAAAAAATAATGTCGCTACAATGTCGCCAAAACAATGTCGCCGTAGAAGGACTCTTTCAGATACAATAAGTCTAGGGAGATATTTTTTAGTGACATTTCTAGTGACATTTTTTATTTATTTATTTATTTATTTTTGTAGTACCTCCCAAAAAATGTATAGTATTTATTCCAATTGAATTTTTTATAAAAAAAATAGTATTTTAGGTGTAATGTGGATACATACAAGAAACATAATTGTACAGACTGTACAGGTCCTATTTCTTGTATGTATCCAAATTACACCTAAAACACTATTTTTTTTACAAAAATTTCAGTTAAAATAAATACTATACATTTTTTGAGAGATACTACAAAAAAAATTCAAAAAAAATAAAATAAAATAATGTCGCTACAATGTCGCCAAAATAATGTCGCCGTAGAAGGACTCTTCCAGATACAATAAGTCTAGGGGAATATTTTTTAGTGACATTTCTAGTGACATTTTTAATTTATTTATTTTATTTTTAATTTTTTTTGTAGTACCTTCCAAAAAATGTATAGTATTTATTTTAATTGAATTTTTTATAAAAAATAGTATTTTAGGTGTAATTTGGATACATATAAAAGCGAGGGTTTATGCATCGTATGCACACTTTTTTATGTATCCAAATTATGCCTAAAACACTGTTTTTTTATAAAAATTTCAGTTAAAATAAATATTATATATTTTTTGAGAGATACTACAAAAAAAAACAAAAAAAAATAAAAACAAAATAATGTCGCTACAATGTCGCCAAAACAATGTCGCCGTAGAAGGACTCTTCCAGATACAATAAGTCTAGGGGGATATTTTTTAGTGACATTTCTAGTGATATTTTTTTTTTAATTTTTTTTTGTAGTACTTTCAAAAAAATGTATAGTATTTATTCTAATTGAATTTTTTGTAAAAAAAAGTATTTTAGGTGTAATTTAGATACATCTGAAAGAAAATTATGCATGCATATGCATTGCCACATTTCTTGTATGTATCAAATACACCTAAATTATTATTTTTTATAAAATTTTAATTAAAATAAATACTTATATTTTTTGAGATCTACAAAAAAACCAAATAAAATAAAATAAAAAGAATGTCATTCTGATATTTGCCATGAAGGACTCTTCCAGATACAATAAGTCTAGGGGACATTTTTAAGTGACATTTCTAGTTACATTTTTTATTTATTTATTTTTTTTTATTTTATTTTTTGTAGTACCTCCCAAAAAATGTATAATATTTATTCCAATTGAATTTTTTGTAAAAAATAGTATTTTATGTAAGACCCCAACTTTTTTTTAATAAAGATTATTTTTTTCTATAAATATCACTTTTGAATATTATGGAGTGAATTTGATATAATATTATAGTTGTGGATAATATTTATAAATTTTGCTAAGTATGCAAGTTGTTATAAAATCTCACGTTTTGATGGTCACTATGACCATCAGAGTTTGCTAATGGAGAATTTTATGCGGTCGAAAGAATATTGGCCCATCATTGAATTTAGAATTGGCGAACAAACAAAAGCAAAAGATATAGTCTTGATAGATGCCCAAAAAACAACGTTGGAAGGAAGAAAACTAAAAGATTTGAAGGCAAAAAATTACCTCTTTCAGGCCATTGATCGTCCTATCTTGAAAATAATTCTTAGCAAAGAAACTTCCAAGGATATTTGGGATTCCATGAAGAAAAAATATCAAGTCTCTACTAGAGTGAAACGTGCACAACTTCAAGCCTTGAGAAGAGATTTTGAGATCCTACAAATAACAGATGGGGAATCTATCACCAACTACTGTGCTAGCTAGGACTATGGAAATAAGTAACAAAATGCGATTTCATGGTCAGAAGATGGAAGATGTCACCATTGTGAAGAAGATATTGCATGGCTCCTAACGACACCAAAGTTCGATTATGTTGTGTGCTCGATTGAATAATCGAAAGCCATAGATGGACTTTCTTTTGATGAATGCAGAGCTCTTTGTTAGTCAATGAACAGAAGATGAACCGAAGTTCAACTTTAGAGGAACGAGCTTTGAAGGCTTCTACCTTTACTCATTTGTCAAACACTAGAGGAAGGGAAAGAGGAAGAGGAAGGGGAGCTTGGGGCAATAGAGATGACAACATGTATTTTAAAGCCAATAATGATCAATTTCTGGGCAAAAACAGATGACGAGATCAACATTTTGACAAATCCAAGGTAAGGTGCTTTAAATGTCATAAATCTGGACATTATCGTTTTGAATGTTACACTAAGCCGCCTTATGACAAAGAAAAGGAAGAGTAATCGAATTTTACAGAAAAGAAGGAAGTGGAAACTTTGTTGATGGCTGTTCAAGCTAATTAGGAACCTTAGTCTGATTTTTGGTATGTGGATACGGGGTGAAGTACCATATGTGTGGAAATAAGTCTTTTTTCTCTTATTTAAATGAAGATTTTAATTCTACAGTAAGTTTTGGTGATTGCTCCACTGTGAATGTGATGGTAAAAGGTGATATTGAGATAAGAACAAATAATGGTCTTGTAGAAACAATTTCTAATGTTCTTTATGTTTCTAATTTGAAAAACAATTTGTTAAGTGTTGGGCAATTACAAGAAAAAAGTTATGTGATAACTATCCAGAAAGGTGTTTGTGAGATATATTGTAAGATCCCAACTATTTTTTTAATAAAGATGATTTTTTTTTATAAATATCATTTTTGAATATTATGGAATGAATTTGATATAATGTTATAGTTGTGGGTAATATTTATAAATTTTGCTAAGTATGCAAGTTGTTATAAAATATTCGATTGGTCGGGGAATATTCTTTTGGTCGGGAATATTCGTACAATGGCACAATCATTGGTGGATCCTGATGAAATTATTATCATAGGATTGAAAGCGACAAAATATTTTATAAATAACGGTGAGGTGTTATTGTTAAAGCTGATTGAACTACCCTTAGTAAAAATGCGATGTCTGGCGTGGTTGCGTAGTAGCACACCGGTATTAATTATTGATACTTACGTGATAAGTCACTCGGTTATACTCAATTATTGCTACGAGTAATTCTTTGCATCATATCTCTCGTATTATTGATTCGATTATTGTCACAATATCATCTGCATTATATGTTATATTATTAAATCAATAATTGAGGCGACAAAGTTATTCATATTATTAAATTGTAATATTTATAATGTCTAGAAGTTACATCGAGGAGATGTTTGGTAACCTAATTGCGGCATGATAGGGAGAAATCCTTATGGAAAGCCCCCTCTAAAGGAAACAACCCGGTTGCTAAATATTGTGAGTTATAATATTAATGATGAATACGTTCGTGTTGATTAAAGATGAATTTGATAGTTTCATTGTGTTGGAATTATTTGTGTTAGTAGAAATCGACATCTATTCTGATGATAATTGATGTCTGGAGGTTATATTGTTCAATCGGGTATTCGAAAAACTTTTCGTGTCAGAGTACTATTCACGAGTTACTATTCATGGTAATCAATTCGGTGGTAATCATGACCAATACAATAAGAATGGACATTTCAAGAAGAGGAGATTCAACAATGATGGAAAGACGTCAGCACCATCACCCGTTGTTAAGGAAGGAGAATGAGTTCTCTTCTGAAAATGAGAATATAGCAGGGACTAGTCAGGGAACGGAGTGATGGTCCAGATGATAGTATTAGTAGTCCTCACTATTCTGTTAAATAGTGTGACAATAAATATAATGAGGACTTATTCTGAGAGTGGATATTGTCTAGAAGATAATATTTATATTAAAACTCACAGCTTTCTTGTTGTATATTAAAGATTATATTTGTATTCTGCACCATGTATCTGGCGACCCAAGATGGGTGATGTATACCTATTTTGGGGGCGTCACATTTTAGGTGTAATTTGGATACTTACAAGAAACAGGATTGTACAGACTGTACAGGCTCTGTTTCTTGTATGTATTTAAATTACGCCTAAAACACTATTTTGTTATAAAAATTTTAGTTAAAACAAATACTATACATTTTTTGAGAGATACTACAGAAAAAAAACCAAAATAATAATAATAATAATAATGTCGCTACAATGTCGCCAAAACAATATCGCCGTAGAAGGACTCTTCCAGATACAATAAGTCTAGGGGGATATTTTTTAGTGACATTTTTAGTGATATTTTTTTTATTTTTTTTTGGTTTTTTTTGTAGTACCTCCCAAAAAATGTATAATATTTATTTCAATTAAATTTTTTATAAAAAATAGTATTTTAGGTATAATTTGGATACATCTGAAAGCGAGTTATGCAATGTATACATGCCCTGTTTCTTGTATGTATCCAAATTACACCTAAAACACTGTTTTTTTACAAAAATTTCATTTAAAATAAATACTATACATTTTTTGAGAGATACTACAAAAAAAAAAAACTAAAAAAAATAATGTCGCTACAATGTCGCCAAAACAATGTCGCCGTAGAAGGACTCTTCCAGATACAATAAGTCTAGGGGGATATTTTTTAGTGACATTTCTAGTGACATTTTTTTATTTTTTTTGATTTTTTTTTTTGTAGTACCTCTCAAAAAATGTATAGTATTTATTCCAATTGAATTTTTTTATAAAAAATAGTATTTTAGGTGTAATTTGGATACATACCAGAAACAGGATTGTACAGACTGCACATGCCTTGTTTTTCTTGTATGTATCCAAATTACACCTAAAACACTGTTTTTTTACAAAAATTTCAATTAAAATAAATACTATACATTTTTTGAGAAATACTACAAAAAAAAAAACCAAAAAAAAAACAAAATAAAATAATGTCGCTACAATGTCGCCAAAACAATGTCGTCGTAGAAGGACTCTTCCAGATAAGTATTAATGTAATAGTATTGGGTAATAGTCCCTCCATTGCACAAAAAAATCCCATTTTACTTCTAAAAGTAAATCCGTAAAGTCCTAAAATTGAATATTGGTACAAACTTTGTTAGTTTTAATTAGTACAACTATAATTGTTGTAAACAATCCAAAATGTATTACTATACTACTTAATAAAAAAAAATTCTCCCAAAAAAAAATGTATAAGAGCTGGATACTTGATTTAACTTGAGGCTAGATCAGATCATTCTTTTAGTACAGCTATAAAAAATCAAAACTGTAAGTATACCTCTGTTTCCCACAATCATAAACCAAGAGACACCATAATACATTTAAGTGGCAGTCATCGTCAAAGGTTCATGAATGTAAACATCCAATGTTATCTGTAAAGGGATAAATAACGTTTTGGTCATTGTATTAAAGTTCGGTTTTTATTGTGGTTATCGAATTTTTTTTTGTTACAATCGAATAACTGTACTTTCAAAACTTATAAAATGTAGGGCAGTAAATGGTAACCGGAAAATTCGTATTCGTTCGCATCTGTATTCGAAAAAAAGCGGATATTATTTGCATTCGAAAAAAAATGAATATATCCGTATTCGATTTAAAGGTATCCGTAAATAAACGGATACGAATACGGATATAGGCGTATTCGTATTCGATTAACATCATGCGTAAATATATCCGTGGATACGGATATAGAATCCGATATCAGAATCCAAGTATCAGAATAACTTATATATATATATATATATATATATATATATATATACACACACACACACACACACACACTTAATATTTACATTAATTAAGTTATTAATTAATGTAAATTATTAATTAATAATTTATCTATATAAGTTGTTAATAATTTATATATATATATATATATATATTAATAAAACATAACTTAGATTCATTAATTAATCACTTTAACTTAAATTGTGTTTAATTAATATGTATGATTTAAACTTTAATTTTTTTTTAAGTAAATATTTTGAATGAATTTTATATTAGAGTTCTTGATAAGCTAATTCGGATATTGGATATTCGAATAATTTATCTATTCGAATAAAATAAGCAGTAACGGATATTATCCGTATTCGAATATTTTTGAATCTAGGATACTGGATAATATTTTTAAAATCCATGGGATCTTAGGATACGGATAAGCGAATTGGTTTTTTAGGATACGGATATGGATATACTCGTATCCGTATTATTACGTTTATCATCGTTTACACCCTAACAAAATGGTCATTCAGTTCGATTTTTTCGTCAAAAAAAGCGGACGGAATCTTGTTATCTTGAAGTTGACTCCATTTTTTTTTTTACGTGGAAGACAGAAAAAGCAAGCAAACGAATTATTATGGCACAAACCAACAAAACTATTAACTACTTCACCTAAACAATTCCAAAACTAATAATAATAATAATAATAATAATAATAATAATAATAATAATAATAATTTCAAAATAATAATAATAATAATAAAATACTATTAATAGTAATAATTTTAAAATAATAATAATTTTTAATAATAATAATAATAGTATTACTAATAATTTTTTGAATAATAATAATAATAATAATAAATTCTTTTTCTTTTTTATTTTAATGGAGAATAAAAATAATTTGTCAAATTTACCCTTACTCAAATAATTTAAATTAATAAAATAATAAAAATATTTTTTTTTAATACACATAAACTTCATATAAAATATTTTTATAATTTATATAATCTTTTTTAAAATTTTAAATTTTAAAAATTATTATTATAATTATTACAATAATTTATATAATTTAAATTTTTATATTAATATTAACATAAATTAAACTCCTTTTTTGTAATAAAAAAAATGGTGAATGAGATACGAAAATATTTTTAGATCCGGAAACTAAAACTGCAGTGACCCTTGGATTCCAAATGATATAAAATAATAGTAATTGTAATAATAATATTGTGAAATAGACAGATAGTAAATTATTATTGTGAAATTATTATTATTATTTTGTAATTATTATTATTTTTATTAATTAAAAATTATTATTATTGTTATTATTATTATTATTTTGAAATTAGTATTATTATTCTTAATATTATTATTATTATTTTTATTATTCTTAATAATATTATTTTTATTATTATTATTTTAAAATTATTATTAAGATACAATTATTCTTAATATCTATGAGATATTAAGAATATTCTTAATATCATAGATATTAAGAATAATTGTATTTAAAAAAATATTTTTATTATTTTATTAATTTAAATTATTTGAGTAAGGGTAAATTTGACAAATTATTTTTTATTCTCCATTAAAATAAAATAAAAAGAAATTATTATTATTATTTAAAAAATTATTATTATTTAAAATTATTAGTAATACTATTATTATTAAAAATTATTATTATTATTTTAAAATTATTACTATTAATAGTATTTTTTTTTATTATTATTATTATTTTGAAATTATTATTATTATTATTATTATTATTATTATTATTATTAGTTTTAGAATTGTTTAGGTGAAATAGTTAATAGTTTTGTTGGTTTGTCTTTATAATAATCAAATGCGCTTTTCTTTTACATGCTCACGTAAGCAAAAAAATGGAGTCAACTTGCACAGTCAACATTCCGTCCGTTTTTTGGACGGAAAATTGAACGGAATGACCATTTTGTAAGTTTTTGAAAGTACAGTTATTCGATTGTAACAAAAAAAGTTTCGGTAACCACAATGAAAACCGGACCCAGTACAGTGACCAAAACGTTATTTATCCCTATCGGTAAAAGATATGATATATTACATATATAGAAAATTTTCCCATTTTCCAGTGAACTTCAACCCCGCAAGCAGAAGTGAATGACCCCTCTTTCTTACCTTGTTGAGAGGTGATCTTGATCAGCTGAATCATGATTTCCATTTTCTAATTCAAGGCTGGGTTCTTTTGATCTTGAGAAGGTATCTGAAGGGATGTTGATGCCTGCAAAGCCAACCATGACAGCAGCAGCTCCAATGTAATCCATGAAATTTGGTGCATTGCCCGTCACTGAATCCACAACAGCGGCTAATGGGACTTGAATTGTAAGTCCTGCTGTCGCTACTGTGGTGGTTGTAAGAAGAACAGCCTTGGCCCATAAGTAATCGCTTAGAACATTGTCCAACAAACCTAAACAACGGTGACATTAAAAGTTCAGATGTTATGGTAGCATATTTCTGTGATGCGTAGCATCCCTTAATATGCATTTAGGCACAATTTGTCAGTATTAAATCTAATTTATCTAACCGTAGAAAATGATTCCAGAATTATATCATTCTGTTCTGAGAAAACAATAGTTGTTACTATGGTAATAAATGAATAAATTATCTGTTCTTGTATTCAAATGCATTAAAGCAGTTACTAAGATGAAATTTTTTCATGCAAGTTAATCGCACAAAGAGCTTCAGCAAGTAGAGAAGTACAGTAAACTAGAATATGCTCTTAATATTGGCTACCTTAAAATTAGCATCCATCAGATTATTTAATGTTCAAAAAGTTCCTTGAATTAAACCTAAAAATCACTTGTTGTCAAAAAATGATCTCCAATGCTCTTAATATTGGCTACCTTAAAATTAGCATCCATCAGATTATTTAATGTTCAAAAAGTTCCTTGAATTAAACCTAAAAATCACTTGTTGTCAAAAAATGATCTCCAATGTATAATGGGGCTCCATATAGACCTTCAATAATGTGTTACAAAATATAGGAATATCTATTGTTTCTTTCTTAAGAGATATATGTGAAAGTAGTATGCACACAAGTCAATCATGTTTAATTTATCTACATGGTGTTATTTTACAATATGTGATAAACTCATAGTTTTGAACAATGCTTTTAGAATCATGATAATGATCATGCTAATGAGATCTAAGTTCTTAGATAGCTCATAAACTAAAATTGTTCATAATCGTTGGATTACTAAAAAGGGGATTAGTGAATCCGGATAGATTGGTACATACGTTGCTTGCTCATTGGATGAGAATGATTGATCTCATGATCATTTATGTGGAGACACTAAAACAAGTAAGTAGGTACTTATTGGAAAATAAGTTCACTGAACGTGGCTCGCTAAGGAATACCTAATGGAGTTTTACTTGTCTGTCAATAAGAATTCCTATAGTGATAGTAGTACAAGTGATCCTTTGATTTGAGATCATCATAGTATCTTATGTATAATGAATTATACTTTCACTTATTCCTTAAGACCCTTTGGGTATATCAAAGGGTATGTTTGGATGTAATAACTTATATATGGATATAATGAATGATCAAAGAATCTACCATTTCTAGTAAAAGAAGAGAAATGTCCAATGATTCGATAAATGACAATCCAGTAGTCCTTGGTCAAGGCAGAATGAAATTAGAGAGTAGTTTCTAGTTTGCATTATTTGGAGTTGTGCATTTAATAATCGAAATACATAGAATTAAATAAAATAAGACTTGACAACAATTCCATGTCTTATATTTAATTGAGACATTGTATGGTGGAAGGATTGAATTGTACGATACTATTTACTCGAAGGTTCTTTTATGATTAATGTTGAAATCTATATTATCTGAAAAGTCGTTGATCGCTAAGGAGGTTTATCCTTATTGTAGAATAAATGTTATTTATTTAAATGAATTAATAGTTTAATTTATTTATTTAAATAAGATTACAATTGTTCTAATTAATTTATTCACAACCGGTTTAATATAAAGAACCTAAAGGGTCACACCATAAAATGAAAAATATTTATTTAAGAAGTAAATGGCATAATCGTAATAATAAGTTAAGTGTATTTAATTTAATTTATAGTGATAGAATAAATTAAATAACTTAATATTTATTATTTAATATTTTGAAAATATTAAATATAAATTAATAAGAGGACTCTTATTATTATTATTATTTAATTCCTAAAGGAGTTTGGGAATTAATTAATAAAAGTACTCTCATATATTCCTAATAATACTAAGAGGCTAATTAATTAAAAGAGTTTTATTAATTATTATTAATAAGATTAGGAGCCTAATTAATTAAAATTTAATTAATTAAAATAAAACTCAATTCCTTAATTGTTAAGGAGGGTTGCCTACATCTATAAATAAGATGAGTCTTATTATGGGTGAGGGTTATGTTTTTCACAACGCACGTGAATAATTTTTTCAAGAGTTGGGAGAGTACATATTTTCTATAGAAATAGAAATAGAAAAACTAGGGTTTTGCCAAACACCAATCTTTTTGAATACTTCTTCTTTTTTGGTGGATCACCTCTAGAGGCCAAACACTTGGGTAGCTAACGTTGATTAAAGGAAAGAATCAAACCCGGTGGATTCAAGTTGAATGCAAGAAGGATTGGTGGCGAACTTGTACCTGAGGAAGCTAGTTTTACAAGGGTATGAATTTATCTCCATCACTTTCGTCTAATTAATAATTGCGCATAAAAGATGATCCGGATAATTGGTTTATAAAATTTTAGAATCTATTTTTACCATGCTTCCACTACTTTTATGCAATTTGATTGTGTACATGAATATTACAAACCTAACAATATGAACTCCTTAACAAACATAAATGTGAGACAGCTATATGTTGAGCCAAATAAACTCAGGGTGTGAAACCATTTCACATAATACTTTAATAATAGGTCAGAAAATAAGCAAGAAAAAGAACCACAGAAAATATATATATATATATATATATATATATATATATATGTATTTTAAAAGGTCGAACTTTAGTTCCATATGCATATCTTAATTCATCTGTGATATATCACACTTAAGACTGTAAAATGAACCAAACAATTCGGGCTTGATTCGTACTCGCTCGACTAAAAGTTCAATTCATTCAAATATGAGTAAATTTTAAAGTTTAATAAATTACTTGAAGCTCTTCAAATTGTATTTTTCTATTGATACTCGGATCATATTCGTTCAAAAAATTTAAACTGCTCGGGATGGATTCAAGATTGTGCTTGACTCGGTAGCTAAACGAGTCTTAATCAAACCTTATTTCATACTCGATAAATTTTATAAATCAAATCTGAGTAACTCAATACTCGGCTCGACTTGGTTCATTTACACCCCTAATCAAACTGACAAAAACACTTATTCCTAAGAAATTTAGTCAATATTTCACTCCCAAGTCTTGGGACTTGAATTGCTAGCTGACTTATATTTAGCACAGACACTTAACAGAAATGGTATTCCATTGGACCTTAACTAGGAAAAACATATCATAAAAAATAACTAGATTCAACTTTTAAGTAAAAATAAATTTTTCTGGTGGTTGAATATTGTTTTACAGTTTTGATAAACAAACATGACACGTCACACACATCTTTTAAGAGTAAGAATCATTAGAACTGGAAACAAAATCAATGGCAACATGAATGAAGAAAATGAGAAAGAAATAAACCTATATCAACATGCATATTCATGTATTTAAATGTGAAGTCAGATTAGATAAACGGCATGTCTAGTAAATGAGTGTTGCTAGCTGTAGCAAATTTATACAGCAAGTCTACGTTCAATATCACAGCTAAAATCTCGAATCATAGTCAATACGACAGACGGGTTTTATGCAAAAGAAAATATAAAAAATAAAGTCAAATATGTAAGTGAAAGACCTGGACCTACAGAAAACATACCTTTCCCGACAATTAGACCAAGCTGTTTCCCGGTAAGCATGTTAAAAGGCTCCAACTTGGTGAAATTAAGTACGAGGACAACAGGTAGGAAAATCAGAAAGTTGAATAGCCCTAGAAAACCAAGGAATTGCGCCATACTGACACGTCCATTTTTTCCATCGTCATCATCAGGCAAATGTTTACGAATAAGGGTAATATACACAGAATAAAAAGCAGCTGACAGAAGAGCAAGGATGTCCCCAAGAAAAGGGTTTGAAGCAATTGAACTTGATCCAGTTTCTGAGTCCCCCAAGCTGACAAGTATTGTTCCTCCCATGCAAAGAAGAACACTAATCAGCTTCACCCAAGTGAACATCTCACCCAAGAATGTAAGAGAGACGAGAAAGGTGAAAAGACTTGAGGCACTGCTTAAGATGGTATTTGACTGAAAACCAGAAGGAGAAAATTGCATAATATACCAAAAGTGAATATCTAGATTATAAACAAAATTAAAGAAATTAAAGAAATCCAAATTAAGAAAGAAATGCATACTGTGACCGTAGTATATTTCAAGGAAAGATTGAATGTGAGTTGTGCCAGAAACCAAAATGGGCATACCAACAGGCTAACCTTTGCCACCCTGGTTCGTGTCCACCGCCCTTTTGTGTCCAATCCATCAGTGAGATTTTCAAGGAAATCTGGTCGACTAGACTCAAATTTGGGTGCCAATATAGGATCTTCCTGGCGACTTACTTCTATATGCTCCTCCACGACACCTTGCCTCAAACCCTCAACTTGGACACTGCCATCACTTTCGCCAAGAAGAATGACCTCCTCCGAGTCTGGCAATCCATGCAAACTAGTATCATTCCTACTTTGCCAAAACAACAAATTGCCACATGTATCCTCCAAATATAGCCCAATCTCAGTTAAGGGGATGTAAACCACAAACAAAGAATTGCAAATATAGGTGATAATAAAGGGAGAAACTCCAGCATCAACGACTGATTGAACTACAAAACTAGCAGCAATCCAGATAATCGCAACAGCAATTATATATGCCAAACCTAAACCCCATCTCCAAACTTTACTTCTCATGTCTTCCAAGCTCAAATCCAGATAAAACTACCGTTTTAGTGCCTCTTAAAATATGTAAGAATTTAACAATCAATAAAGTTCTCCAACTTAGAACACCCATACTGCAGAATATGCAAAACCTCGCATTTGTTGTTGATACGCTAGAATGAAGAATCTGTCCATAATCCATACGACCACAAAATTTCAAACCTCGCATTAGCACAAACAAATAAAATCTTGGCCTAATTCTAGAATACTAAAGTAATTAAGCTAAGATCAATCCATGAGTCTGTATAGCAACAATTCCCAAATTTAATATAGAACCCCCCACATCATTCACAAAAAAGATTGGATCTTTATATATTCCAGCACATATATAATATATGTTTGTATCTAAATAACAAGAAATATTGAAGAATAAAGGAAAGTCAACTTTAAATAGCGTACGGAAATACCTGTTCTGAGGTTCAGCAGGTCCTTCCGCTGAAGAGGTTGAAGGGGGAAGTGTGAAGCTGGTCTTTTGGGAAGATGTTTGATTAACAGAAATGGATTTAGTTGGATTTGGAGCATGTTTGCCACGTTGTTACAATTTCTCAAAACATTTCTTCTAATACTTTTAAGCCTGCTCCATGACCCGGCCCGATAAATTCGGGTTTTGTGTACAGTTTTGAAAAATGTAGTATTTGAGTTTCTTTAGGACAAGAGTCTTACCTTGAAAAAGCATTCATTCTCATAGCAAATTTATAGTAATTTTTACATGGATAAAATTGAAACATTCTTAGTTTATTTTATGAAAGAGGCTGAGACTCGCAAAACATTAATTAAATTAGGTAATAGTAGATTTTGGAGGCAAGCAAAAGAAATGTTGCAGCCATTAAACAGTTAAAAATCAGAAGTTTATTACAGTTCCATCATTCATCTCAAAATCAATGGCGCATCTATGAAAGAATGTGTTAAGCAGTATGTATGATATATAACCCATTATCTAACCTTTAGCGACGAACCGGGTCAAGATCCGTCGCTATATATATATAGCACACACAAAACATATGTACTTTTGTTCCGTACGTCACGTAGCTTCGTCCTCCATTAATAATTCAACACAATCGTCAGCTTTCTAAAACTTCCAAGAAAAAATCGTTATCTCCCATACAAATAGGTTCATCTTACACTGACGAACCATTTCAAGCTTGTCTCATGTGTTGGTCCCTTGAACATGAACCCCATTCCTTAGCTTCTGCAATCGCTATTTCGTGTTCCCTTGTATTTATATCCCTAGACTGGCTTTCAGTGGCTTGTGGAGAAGGAGCTGAGATAGGTGAAGCCGTTCCCAATTGTGGTCCAACCCCAAGAACACTGAGAGCACTGACCACATCACTCATCAATGGACGGGCTGCTGCATCACCTTGCAGACACATGGCAGCAACAGCAACTGCTTGATTCAAACTTTTGCTTGGAAAGTTTCCTTCAAGAAGTGGATCAGCTAATTCTGAATATCTCCTTGGTTTCCTAAATATGGGTTCTGCCTGCTCAGAGGTTACAATATCAATAGCCATAAGTAGTGTTGTTTGCACCAAAACGGACTAGGTGAAGAAGGAAAAGGACTTACCCAGGAGACTAGAGTTTGCTCTTGATTTCTTTTTGTGGTATCGATGGCTCTCCTTCCGGTAATTATCTCCAATAACAAAACACCAAAGCTGTATACGTCTGACTTTACGGTTAGTTGACCTGTTCTTTGATACTCGGGGGCGCAGTATCCATATGTTCCCATCACCCTTGATGATACATGTGACTTATCCCCAACAGGTCCAAGCTTGGCTAGTCCAAAATCCGACAGTTTAGCATTGAAATCCTGGTCCAGTAAGATGTTTGAGGATTTTAGATCGCGATAAATGACAGGTGGGTTGGCCCTATCGTGTAAGTATTCTAGACCTTTGGCAGCATGCAGAGCAATTTTCATTCGTGTAAACCAATCCAATGGCGGTCTACCTGGTCGAAGATCTGCAAGTCAATCCATTACAGAATATTAGTAAAGGCAACAGGAAACTGCCTAAAGAAATTGAGGGAGATCTTAATTTTCTTATTCGGACATAATAAGGACAGCACAAGACATTGTCCTAGGACCTAGCTAAAAGACCTTAGTTATTTCTCTTACACATTTAAGATAAAATCATGTTAGCACTTCAGTGGCTGAGAGCTAATCCTAGAGTTGTTCACATTGTTAACTTGTTTTTCGATGCTGAATAGAACTTTCAAAACCTGGTTTCATCTTCATGGTGAACCCTATCACTTTATAAATGAAAAGAGAAAAGACTTGATTATTTTGTAACAATAATTGACAAATGAAATATAGGATACCGGGTCTTTCTATTTCCTTTTCCTTATTTAGAGGATTAGGCCATTGAGAATTTAAACAAATAATTTCACTTTTTCGGTGCACGTATTTGGACGATAACTCAAATTACATATGATTCCAGCATGATCAAGCTTTATGAGCGTAACATTAACTTTCAAATTATAGCGTGTCCAAAACATGCATAGGTCATTTATCCAAGAAGGGAAAAAAAAGTACCTAGTAGATGGTCTTCCAAAGATCCTAATTCCATGAACTCGTAAACCAGAAGTCTCTGATCTCCATCGGCACAATATCCAATAAGGTTTACCAGACTTGAATGGTGGAGGAGGCTCAGCATCAAAACCTCTACAAGAAACTCCCTGTTTCCTTGTAATCCATTACGGTCTAGTTGCTTCACAGCTACAACCTGAATGAAAATGAACCAAGGTTTCTATGCGTTGATAGAAGAATAAAGATACTAAGTCTAGCATAGTTATTCCAATAGGCAAAAACTACCTGGCCAGTTTTTTCAAGTTTTCCCTTATAAACTCGTCCAAATCCTCCTTCCCCTACAAGACATTCCTGACGGAAATTCTTCGTTGCAGTTGCTAGCTCACGGAATGTGAAAGTTTGGGCTGCAATATTTTTGTTCCCAGCGTCTGTAGTGGCAGCCTTATCGTTTGTAGCATCAGTTGAGGGCTTTCTAGGTGAAGACCTATTGTTTGAAGCATCAAATGAGAGTTTTCTTGGTTGATGCTTACTGTTAGTAGCTTCAGCTGTGACCCTTCTAGGGTTTTCTACTGCACAAGATAAATTGTAGCATTTTAGCTACTTCCTAGCATAGAAATCAGCATTGAAAGTATTGATTATGTATCATTCCCGCAACATATTTCAATTCACATAAAGCCAAAACTCTATAAGATGCCTTATTCTTGGACAAATAAATGCCAAGGCAACCTTTTGTTAAAATTGTCACTAAATATTTATACAATTTTAAAGAAGCCTGCGTAAGAAGAATGTCATAATGATTTCTCAAAAGCAATATTTTTCTGATAAAATGTATAGAAAAACCAGGTTCAAACCCGAGTTCAAAATAAGGCTCAATCCACTCCCAACATCACCAAAAGTAACCCAAAAGTCATTGACAAGTTATTGGTACTTTCATTTGTAGAAGAACATGTTCCGATGTGAGACTAGGGTATGACAATATTCTTCATAAGAAATCAATCGCATAATTTTATGTTAAGAGGGCTCGATTTAGCATGTATGTCACAAGCAAAGATGAATAAATAAAGCTATAAAAACAAGAAGAGGCTTGTTACATATGACAACAAATTTATAAAGATATTAAATACCAACTATGTTCGTACATGTGATAGGTAAGAATTAAGAACGACCCACCTTAATTTATTCTATTTTCTCTCTTAGACTTTCATATTAGTTGCGATTCAATTCCGTCATAAATTTGTCGACATATAAATCATTTCCCAAACAACAAGAATAACTCAAGATGTTGCTTTCAGCAACCAACACAGTAATATATTCTTCTGACAATAGCAAAATAGCATTCTAAAACCCTCTAAATCAAATTTAAACTGACAATATATTCTTCTGCATAATTCATACAACTAGCTTCACAGTAATATATACCGCATCCTGTCCTAAAAACATGGGACTCTTTTTCTTACTAGACAATGGATTGTGTAAAAAAATAATAATTGCAATGTAGATACTCCATGATAACTAGTCACTTGCAATTATATACAAAAGGCAAATGTACTTACCGTGCCGTTGTGGAGGGGGAGGAGGTGCAGCTGCCGGCATCAAATTCCTCGAACTTCCACTCTTTATCCTTCTAGATGCTTTATTTTCACGGGATGGAAAACATGGAAAACAACCCATGTTTTGAGTCCAAGAAATCCAACCAAATGCAGATTTTGACAATTTCCAAAAAGGGTCTCTTCTTTGTTTTCCCCTCTGAAACCCAGAATCAGAATTTCATCTATAAATATGCAAAACATAAACTTTCAATTGAATTGAAAATTTGGGTATATGTGAACAAAAAACAGAGTGGGATCCAAGCTTCAAACTCTTGAAATGATTTGAAAGCTGTAAACTTTTATAAGGAAACCAACAATAGTAAAGTTTTCAAATTTGTGGGGGTTTTTTTATTATTATTATTTTTCTTGGCTAATGTGAACATAAAAGATTATTGGGTTTTGTCAAATCCTCAATCGGGTAAAAGGCTTACAGTTCATTAATTCTGGATTCAGCCAATTCAACCCCAAAATTAAAGATATGATGAAACTAGCATAAAAATTCAAAAACCAAGAAATGGGTCGATAATTATGGGAATTGAAACAGCTAGCTAGAACAAGAAAATCACAAAAAAAGAAAAAAATTAAAAAAAATAGAGGAGTATATAGGGAATGCATGTTTAAAGAGGGGAGAGATTAAGAAAAGGGTTAGTAATATATCCCCGTTAAAAATGGGGGAGAGAAAGGAAGGAGAAATTGAAGGATATATATATATATATATATATATATATATATATATATATATATATATATATATATATATAAGAAAGAGCCAAAACGTGGGAACCAATTTGGCGGGGTTTTGGACCGGTTAGACAGCTTACAAAAAGAGTTGCCTTTTTATAATTAATAGTAATACTCTTGTACTACCTTTTGGATTGAAGGAATTAAATCATTCATTTATAATTGGAATGAATTATTCTTTATATTAAATACAATTTTTTTTATTTCAATCGCAATCAAATATAATTTTTTTCATTTCATATGAATAAAACATTTCATTGTCACCTTCATTACTTTAATCCAAACGTAACACTAAAATAACACAATATTTTAACATTTGTCATCGTAACCAAACATCTTATCATTTTAAGAATGAACTTGGAATAAAAATACATACTCTCTCCGTCCCAGAATAAAAATCATGGTAGACTTTTCACGCATATTAAGAAGATGAATGAAATGATAAAATTGCCCATAATAATATCATTAAATATGGAGAGAGAATTAGAATAAGAAAAGTATGAAATATTTAATGTTGCTGAGTATAATAGAAAAATATATGTAAAAGTTTGGTTATTAAAGGAAAGTAGACATTTAACATAGGACTACCTAAAATAGTAATAAGGACTTTTATGTGGGACGGAGGGAGTATTTAATATTTTGTAAATTCTGTCCTTATTATTCCAACTGGTTTTTTCGAATTAAGTTGAAGGATCTATGTATAATATGTTGTGATGGGGTTGGAAAACACAACTATTAATTTCTCCCAGACTTGAGGGGTTGACCAAATTCATATTGGACAAGATAGGTAGACAAGGGGAGGAGTTTGGCCGGGCATTGGTCTCGATCGGTTACGAATATCTTCACCAGGGTTAAAATATCTTCGAATTGACTTATGGGCTTCAGATTTTACACTATGTAATCAATCTCTTCTGGAAGATCTGCAGATCAATGTGCACGTATACAGAATTAAGTAGGGGTGGCCATTTTTATTTTTTTTTGATTTTTCAATTTTTGGACTAATCGAACTGCAATGGCCGACCATCTAAAATTTAAAAAAAGAGACACTAGAATATATAGATTATTTAGTATCAGGTTCAGGAAGGTATGTTGGAGATTAGGTACATACCGTGTCGGTTTAATTGAATAAATGTTTTATTTCCCTAATTGTAAGTCTATTGGTAGATTATTTTGCGTTCTTATGATCTCGAGGTTGGAGAAGTTAAGACTCTTGGAAGTTTCGAATCGTTTTGTAGATCTGGTATATTTTATCTTGAATCTTTTGTGGAGAGCCTGGTTTTAATTTAGTTGATCAAAAGGAAAGTTATTGGGACACAATTACTACTCCTTGTTCACCTGGTTCACATGATGAAAACAGAGTAACAAAAAATGATGAAGATGTGAATGGGAAATCACATGTGTTCCCCTGCATGCATGGCGCTTTACCTGAAAAAGTGGAGAGCATTCAGAGAATTGATGATTCTGTAGGGAAATCAGAAAGAAGATGGAGTTCCTTCCTTGCCGACTTGCCGTTGGACGTGAAAGGAAAAGCAGAGCAGCATTAAGGCATGATCTTGCATTATTTGTCTTTCTAGTATTTTCTCCTTTTCCTTAATCTCTTGGTGTTCAACAAATTTCTCTTATTTATGCTAACAAGTTTATGAGTATCTAACAAAGTTTATTGTTTAAATGAAATCAAACATATTTTTGTTATTCAACCTGTACAAATATACAAAAACCGGTATCGTTTTGGTACCAAACTTGCTAATCGATTCGGGACACGAGTTTGATCGGTATCAGTATAAGTACGTAATTTTTGATGGTACGATTCGGACCGATCCGATAATTAAGGCCAACTTTATACATTGATATACACTTTGTAAATAATCTCATCAGCGTGTTCAAAAGTCTCTCTAATGCAAAATCAGTCGCACTCACTATATATATATTACACGTACATAGAACAAATATTTGCTAAATTCTTGAATTTATGTATTGTTTTATTTATATTATCATCATGTCATAGGTTTAAAATGTGAAATTGCATGAGCTCTTTTAAGATTTTCTACATCAGATTAAGCCCTCCCTCCCTTGCTCCCTCGTCCCTCCCTTGCAACAACTAATTATAATTATAGGACCACTTATTTTACAAGAGGCGTAATACACCAACTAAGCTAAAACTCATTAGTAATTCGGAGTCTTTTTTGGCTGCAAATTGTAATGAGTGCGTCTATCTTTTTAGCTATTTCTTTTACTGCATGTATGATTAATTTTATTAGTTAATAATGGACTTATTTTGATCAAAATTGATCAGATGGGACAATTTTACAAAAAAATGAAACAATAGCTATGATATTGCAAAAAAATTTAGTAGTAAAGCCATTTTTCCAAGACACGGAAAGTACATGAAAATCATAAAAGATGACACAAATAAGTGTGATCAAATTCATAAACCTGTCTTTTGAGGTCCTATTAATTAGTACTATTATTATGGCAATACCAAACATTGTACTACTACTTTGGAGCAAATAAGTTAATGTCTCCAGCCCAACTCTTAACCCACTTTACATTTACAGCTAAGGCTCCTTATTTGCACACACCTACTCTGACCAATTTCTGTTTTCATTCCCTACATAACCCCCCCCCTTTTCTTGTTGGACATTACTTAACTTAATTCACAAGGCTACAAGTAAGAATAAAAAGAACAACATTAACAGGCCAACTGATCTCTAGATGTGGACATCTCTTCAAATATTGGAAGCCTTCTTGATCTACTGGGGGCCCATTCATTCATCAATCTCTCAAGCCCATCAACAAAATCTTCATCAAGATCAAGGCCCGTGAGATCAGACAGCACAGGTGGAGGCTGCTTTAATTCCAATTCCGTAAACAATTCCTCGGCCCGATTTCTAGGCTTGACATCATCAGAGCCTGGAAGTTTACCTAACAACACGTCTTCAAGGACTGAACGTGCCTCATTATACCGAGCCTGCTTCATCAGGCAGAGGCCCAAGTTACAGGCCTTATTGGCATCTGGATCAATCATTTGAGCCTTTCTGTATACTACCTCTGCTGCCATATAATTTGGTTTCTGCATATAAGCCCAGCCCAAGTTTCCCTGTTCAGAAAAAGACCAATTGGAATGGAGAAATAAGAAACAAGGCAGTGGAGAAGTGAATAGTTAAAATCATTGAATAAATTAGAGTGGAGTCGTTATTCTTAATTTCTACTTATCATTTGGCTTAAAACTTTCGCAATACATAATAGCACTTTATAATCTAAATGATTACGTAGCAATAACTGATGGTTTTTTGTTTGGCCTTTTGACCTTTTTAGGCATATTAACATTAATTTGCTTAGAATATACTAGTGCTTAATTTATTTGAAAATCAAATTTTAAGTCTAAATATTTTTTACATGAAGGGTTATTAGAATAATTTAATTATGCTTAATATATATATATATATATATATATATATATATATATATATATATATATATATATATATATATTGTCGTTGGCAAGGATAAACTTCAAGAAGCGTGCGTGCGTGTGTTTATATCAAATAATTAATGGTCATATAAATCACATGAAATATTAAAAAGAATTAAGTCCTCTAAAAAAGTTATTTTGTCTGTAATAGAAGTTAACGTTGGAAATTATTTGAATTTTGAGGAAAAATAACAATATATATATATATATATATATATATATAGGCATCAGCCATACCAGTATCCTCGAGGTTTCTTGCTTGACAGAAACCTGAAATTTCTTGCCATGAGATCTCGCAGTTTTTGTGGGTTTTCCATTGAAGGCTTCTCCTCTATAAATCAACCTTAGTTTCTGTTTAAGGAGTGCAATTTGTTCATCTACTTTCCCACATTTCTACACACACACACGTGTATATATATATATATATATATATACCCATAATTAATTATTAGAACTGCCAATTATTTGCATGAATTAATAAGAAACTAAGTTAAATTTACATGCATGAATTCATACATAATATATATATATAGAAAGAGATAGAGATGTAGATATACCTTGTATAAGTCAATGAGAACATTATCAATAGATTCTTGAGAATGTTTGGAGCAAAGGACCCGAAAAGACTTGATGGCTTCAATGGCCTCTTCAGTTCTATCCAACTGCTTCATCACCACAGCCATGTCCTTAAGTGCACTGTCTACTCTATCTCCTGCATTTATTGCCTTCCAAAACAATACTATTGCTGCCTCCGGATCCTTTTGTACTAGCTGGTACAATTAATACTTATAGAACAAAATTAAGCAAATCATCCCAAATAAAATTAAGTCCAGCTATTGATCCTGATGGAAGATCATGCATAAGGAAACTTGTTACTACATGCTTATAATTTTATCAAATTGAAGTACAAGAATTAGGGTTATGGTATGGTTAAGTTAATTCCAACTGATCAATTAATATATAGCATGACTAACGGAAATGCTCCCTCCATGCTCCAATTAGAGTAAATGGTATGGTAAAATGAGGTAATTATATATGTCATTTTATATTTTGCAACAATAGAAGTAAGACAATATTTTGAAATTTTTAAAAAAAATCATCAAACAAGACTCTTTTTGTATAATGGATGGAGTAATCGACAAGAACTAGTAAAGTCAACGTTAAAGATAAAGTTGATCTGCACCTGTGGATTATGAATGAAGTTCCAACCAGATCGATCCATTCCAATATAATGAATCTTAATTAACTAACTACGTAGTCATAGTAATTAACAATCCAAAATCAAAGTTGTCAATTTACAACACTCGAGCAAATATATAGATGATAAATTATAAACACATGATACACGAAAGCAATCAATATAAATTCTAAAATAAGTAACTCATGAGATCTTTGAATTAGGAAAGAGATCTATAAATATATAGAAGTACTAGGGTTGATTAAATGTTAATCAAGAGATTCATAATTATCCTAATTAAAAGTTTTGAAAATATTGTATATGTTGTAATTAATTCGATCGACTAGCAATCAATTTTGAATATATAATTAGTAGGGAGTAGTAACAAAGTCGAACATAAATAGTCAATATTGTGGGTCATGATGAGATCGAGCCAAATAAACCAAAATGTACAATGTTGTAAACAAATATATAGTCAATATATATATATATATATATATATATATATATATATATATATATTGATGATCAATTACTTTCCTTTATCAAACTAAAGAAGAAATCGTTTTATTTTGGGGAAAAAATAAAGAATAACAAAACTCACAAACAAATAAACCATAATCCTCCGTGAACTATATATATATATATATATATATATATATATATATATATATATATATATTTATGTATGTATATATAATTAATATATATATAAAGGTCGGTACCTGAGCATGTTTAGCTCGAACATAAGGACCGTTGCCAGAAGGAACCTTATAAATAACATGAAAAAGATGCTGCTCTTCCTGATCTCTCTCTACCACAACCTTTCTATTTGAACTACTACCTTCCATTCTCTCTCTAAAAACAAAGAAAAAGAAAACTCAGATGAAACAATACTACTACTACAGCTAGCTACTTAGCTGGAGACAAGAAGAAGAAGAAGGAGGAGGAATAGAATATTATTATTATTGAGAGAGAAAGAGATCAGAAACAGATGATAACTAATACTATATATATATATATATATATATAGAGAGAGAGAGAGAGAGGGAGAGATGAACACACAAAATCATTGATGAAAATAAAAATGAATGTGGAGTATAATCCCGTCCACATTCTTTGTACGAAGTCGTTGTATTGCAGTCAGCCCAAACTACTGGGCCAGGCAATCTTGATCAACTAGTATCTTTTAATTCCTATGCCCCGCGCAACAACAGGCATTACTATTTACTACTAGTAGTAGTAATTAGTAAATATATCAAATCCTCCGGTATTTGATTTTTTTTTTTTCTATCAACATCACCAATTTTTTCTTCTTTAATTTTGCATTACTGATATTATTATGGTATACTTAATCAATAATTGTCAACTAGTGCTATTAAAAAAAGTATTGGATATATATATACACACATACATAGATAATAACAACAGGGTTGTTAGTTATAACATATAAGTAATACCCAATTATTTATATTTTTTGTTTGTTGATAAATAAATATATATTTTGCGACACTTTTATAATTATTTTAATAATATTTTAAACTACTTTGTTTTTTTAGATATTTGCTTTCTCTTACCGGCACATGGCCTAAATTAATCAATTTTACTACATAATTGGCTCTGCAAAATAGTCCTAATATAATTTTTCTAAAATCATTTGGAAACATATTTAATTCAAATTTAATATGATTTCGTTTGACTTAATTACTACAATTGAAATTATTTTAAATTATATAAAAACTACTACTACTACTAATAGTAAAAAAAAATGATTGTTTCAAAACTAGACTGAATTCGTTCATGTAAATTTTCAAAAATTAAATTTCTTTAGTAAATAGACAAACATGCTACTGTGTGCTCTGTGCTTATTTAGAAAATAATTATGTCCAAACAAAGACAAGCACCCTTTTTTTCTTTTGTTTCCTGCTTATTTTTATTTAGAAGAGCGATAAGATTTCCAGTATAAAGATGAACATGGACACAAAAGCAGCCTGATACAACACAATTATTAGGCTTTATTTTTTTACCACCCATACAAGTGTTTGGGCATTCTTGTATGCAAGTGGTGTTATTAGGGAGAAGATTCATTTACTTATATGACGGCACGAGTGACAAATAAAAATTTCAAGTATAGAATAAAAGCAGATTGATAAAATGTAATGAGAAACAACAGCTGGATCCTGGGTAAAGATTAAGATACAGGAATGGATACAATGGCAAAATGAGACCACAAAAATACAACTGCCTACTTGCTCTTGGCTTTATATAAAACACCTTAGGGAATACCAAGCTCATCTACATGCTTACCACCATCAAAAAAGATCAACATCACTGCTTACTACAGCTAATTAACCTTCGGAAAAGGTATAACCCACGAGTTCAAGCTCTCAAAACAGATTCCAACATAGAACTGCTAGACCAAGGCAAGCATTTAGCTATAGAGCAAAATAAGCACCCCACAATCCAAACTACGCCTGGTTGCCACCATCCATGGGGTAACCACCCATCCTTCCGCGACTGCGACCATAACCTCTTCCCCCTCCTCCACCCCTACCTCTGCCATATCCACCGCCTGTCAAACAGAAGGCTATCACAGTCATCACCGGTACTAATATTCATGTGAACATTTAAACAAAAATATGTGTAATTGCATATGAAGTATCAGCATTAAAGCAGATAAAGATACGTTTATAGCATAGGCAACATGCACAAAGAAGATTTGAAGCTAGTATGTATGTATATATGTACATATTTATTTCTGTGCGTATTGATAAGTTATTTTCAGCTAGTAAATTAGATTAAGGTGATACTTACAAATACAAAAGAGGAATGAATTCAAATGTTACCCTAAAATTTGACACTAATTCCAGGAATACAGGAAAACAATTGCACACAAAAAAGTGTATATAAACTCTCAATAAAAGTAAACTAACCACGATTGTCATAACCTCCACCACGGCTGCCACCTCGGCTCCAGTTTGAATACCCACCATTTTCTGTCAGAAAATTTAGTGAAAATCATGTATATAGATTAACATTGGAGTGATCATAATAATGAGATCAACTAGGTTGTCTCGATGACAAAATTTAAGGGTTAAAACTAATACCTTGATAGTTCCCTTGGTAGTTCCCTCGATAGTTTCCTTCATAATTTCCTTGATAGTTTCCATATCCACCCCTGCTCCAACCCCTTCCTCTCCCTATACCACGGCCACGGCCCCGCACATATGAATCTTAAATTAAGCAAAACATGCTTCAATATATAATACAGTATCAACAATAAACAACACTGATAGCTTATGCTCTCAAAAACTTATTGTTGACAACTTGACATCACCTTCATTGACAACATAGTGAACAGGGCGTGCTTGTCTAGGTTGTTGCTGAGGTTGTTGTTGCTGATAATTCTGTCGTGGCCTTGATTGCTCCACATAAGATGGAGCTTGGTACCTAGGAATAATTAAAGCCAAAAAAATCCATAACTAGGCGAGACAAAGGACCCATAAAACGGCCAAGGGTATAAACAAAATAGGGGGTGGGGTTAATGCAAAAAGAAAGGAAACAGCAACTAAGCAAAAGCAAAGAATTTCAAGCATGGATATTCTGCATTTTCTGAATCATGCAACTTTTGTAAGAATCATAAAAAGAGTAATACCAATCATTTTGCCACATTTCTTGGCTTCTAGAACCCCATTTAAAACATAGATAAAATTTGAATTTAATTTTACCCTGGAGAATTCTTGTTTAACTCCTTAGTTGACAAGGTGATTGAAATCATCGAGACTTGGCGACTCGTCTCCACACTGCATTTGACATAAATGTGCAAAAATTGTAAGAATAGCTTCCATACATATATTTCGAGGGAATTAAGACACTAAAGACCTCACCTCATCTTTGAAAAAGGAAAACTCAATGGAAAACTTGTAAAAAATAAGTAAAGACAGATAAGATACTTACGGTAGAAGCCCCTCTTCAATGGGCTCCCATACATCGACTATGCTTACTGAACTGATGGCAGTATCTTGATGCAATCGAGGAATTCTTCTCTGTTAAAAGAAAAGTAGAATGAGTAACTTTTGAACATGAGAAATTCAATAGAGAACAACAAATTCATCTAATTATGTAGACAAACCAACCTTTATATTCTCTGTGATGGCTACTGTTTTGTTTATTGCCTGTCCCATTGCTTTAAAAACAATTTCCCTTCCACGTCTCTCCTGAATATTTAATCATTAATTATAATGTATTATAGAGACAAAAATAAATAAATAAAAAATAAAAAGAAAGAAAGAAGATGAAGCAAAATAAATTAAATCAAAAGATACTTGACCACACTTCCACATGCAGTGCACTTAATGAAATAACTTATGGTAAGATTATTATGGCAAATGAGAGCCAGGACCAATTTTGAATCAACCTGGTCCTGCAGTGACAACGACTCAACTACTGCAACGGTGCATATTGACAACAATAATAAATAGGCACGAAAAGATGTCCACCTAATTATCTAATTCAAAGATAATGTTCTAACATTAAGTAAAACTTATGTGACGCATGAATTTAGCTAGCTAATTTTCTATATGTCCTCGCTCAGGATATATTACAAATATACTGCTCAATGAGCAGCTGTCAGCAAAAAAATCATAAAAAAAATGTGTTTCGGGCATGTAGCACCTGAAATCTAAAATAAGTTGCTCTCAGTTCATCAAGAAGTATGTGATCCAGAAATGCCAAGTTTCCCCGAGTTTAATCCTACTTGGCTACTCATACCTAAAATCGCTGTCTAACCATTTGAAATCATGCCAGTTGATTGTTAATTTCCATAGGAAGGCAGTTAAGTGTTAGTGAATATCATAGTCGCATAGTTCTAAGTCGTGAAGGATGCAAAAAATTACTTAATACATTACCAATTTATCAGATGTTAACAGATCTCAATGCGCCTTGGCACCTCCAGGCATGAGACACCAACGAGTTCAAATTATGAACCTTTTTTAGTTCCAAGAACACAGCTAGGAAAAACATATAAATTATCATGACATGCTCAACAAGTAATAGCTCTAATACTGAAATGCATTCAGGTTATTATCACAAGGTTATTCTCCTCGTACCTTGCAAATACTTGCCTATGATTCCCAAAGTTTAAACTAGCAACCTAGATTCTAATGTTTAAAGTTAAAATACCAACACAACAATAGTATCTCTTCGAACCAGAAGACATGGAATATTCTGAAAGTTTAAAGAGAAAAGAAATCCATCTGAAGACTACAGTGATACACACATTATCACATTACCTATCTACCTTGATGGCCTCATAAATACAACTGTTTACATAATCCTAGAGAGTATTCACAATAGTAAGCCCTTTTGTGCTAGAGCACAAAACAGTATTACGATATTATAACAGTTTGTTATATATAAACATTAACATTGAAAACTAAACAAAATTACAATAATACTTATGCAAAAACTCGAAAGAACCAGGGAAAAAAAGTGCACATACAATGTAGAAAACTAATATATGATCAATATAAGCTACATTTCAAATTTATCATATTAATCAACAGAAATGCAGGAAAGAGGCACACAAACACCACCAAAGAGACTATAAAAAATATAAAAATCCACAAATACCATTTATCCATTATAAATGGCATAAACTTTCCCATTAACTTACAGAGAAACCCGACCTACTACTCTTAAGAATCCATAAATCAATCCCAAACAAACCATCAACAACGATAAAAACTTTAGAAGATAGAAATGAATCCAGTACTGCAAACTATTAGGGGAGTCAAACAAAAACCCTTAAGAACAAACATGCATGCAACCATTAATCGACGGAATAAAGAAGAAAAGAGCAACCTGAAGCAGATTAGTGGCATAGCTGATGTAGTTCCTAAACAAACCCTGTGAAGTGATTCTGATCTCATTCTCGCTAATGGGTATATTTGGCTTTGGTTTCTCCACCTTCTGGTACCTATCCATGGTCTTTGTGCCCTAGAGAAATAGTGTTTATGGAGAGAGAAACCCTAAAACCCTTTATGCGCAGCAGAGGGAGAAAGGGCATATAAACCTCAGAGTGATGTGGGTTTCATTTATTTTAACTGGAAATTACCCCTGAAATTATAAAGGCGTAACACCAGGTAGAAAGAAAGACGCGTGTATATAGAACGTGACAACCACGACGGTAAATGTTATGGTTTTGACGAACCGGAAATAATAAATTAAGAATGAATTGACGATTTTTTTCGTGGTTATAACATAAAAAATTAATTTTTATAAAAAAAATTGTGGTTCGTTGAAAAGAGTCGGCTTTGATTTAATATATATATATATATATATATATATATATATATATATTTTGCCATATATCAATAATATTCTTGCAATATTGATGCAGTAAATATTTGTAATTAAATTTCAAATGTTTTAAATTAAAACTCTAAGTTGGATTAAATCTAAAAGTTGTTCAAGTGGTATAGTGATAGTAAAAATCATGATAAGTGTATGTAATAATATATAAACATGCTTTCATTTTCATGCTTCAATTCAAATCAAATTGGCAAAAAACATTTTTATTACACCATGGTTGTAGTGTTTTAAGCAATTAGTCACTGTACTTTTAAAATATTCAATTAGTCCACTGTATTTTTTTAAAATGTTCAATCAACCCATTCCGTCCAAGAAATTGGACGGACGTTAAAAAATTAGCTTGGATTGCTTTCGTGGCTTTTTGAAAAAAAATAAAAAATATTTTAATTCATTTTCTATATAATTTTTTTCTCTTTCCTCTTATTCATTTTCTCTTTCATCTTATTCATCTTCAACCCATAAAATTCTCGATTCTTCTTCATCTTCAACCCATAAAATCAATTCAAACAACTTATTTGATTCCATCAAAAAATATGGGTTGATTCACTTCTATGAAGTTAAGCACATGGGCTAAGTTTATAGTGTTAATTTCAAAACCCTTCTAATTTTCTAAATCTCATCGATTTTCAAAACAAAACCCACAAGTCCAAAAACTCTCGAGTTCTAGGTGTAAAGAAGATATGAGCTTGATGTGTTCTCAGATTTTCTTAGCAAGATTCGTCATGCGAGAGAGTTTTGGAGGTGCCCATAAATTCTCCAGAAAGCAAGGAGATCAATATTCCTCTGGTATTATGGTGTGAGAGGTTTTTCTTCTTTGATTGTAGCCTTGGCGGCAATGGTGGTTGTGGGTGTAGCGGCCATTGTTGAACACCAACGCCCGCCATGAATCATTCTAGAAAACTTTTGTGACGCCCCAAAAGTAGGTCCACACGACCCATTCTGAGTCGCCAGATATCACACTATAAAAATCAAATACAAACTTCATTTATACTAATCATTGAATTGAGCAGAAGTATAGAATACGATTACGATTAATCATGAGTTTTAATACAATATTGTCTCGTAGCGGTATCAAACTCAAATTATTACAATGCCATATAAAATCAAATGACAAATATTTTAAGACCCCAAAGAAGAACGAGAAGATTACTATCATATTCATTTTAATGAGGTGCACTTTTGACGCTTTCAAAGTTGGGTTTCATCACCCTATTGTTGTTCGCCAAAATCAATTATTAAGTGACGTATAAAATATGATACACACATCTTAGGTCCTCAATACAATTATCATTGCATGTAAATACTGTGGTTTTATAATGTATTGAGAAACTTGACGATCTCGGACCATCCCACTATTTCTGTTATCCCCATTTCGACCCATTTACACTCTTATTACACGAAAGGAATTGTGAAGCAAAAGGGTGAGCACAATTACTCAATAAAAGAATATCATGGCTAAGATAATTAATTTATCAACGACCTTTATCGAATAAATCGAGATTTATAACATATGGTAGATAATAAAAGTTTTTCAACCATAATTGCAGTGGAATCAACAATCCATTAGAAGAGTCGAGTAGAACATAATGTCTACTATCTCTCTAAATTAAAAAAGTCCATCGTTGATATTTTATTCCTGTAATACTCATTAACAGTTCTTTGTTATTCTTAAGACAAATAGAACTTTCAACACTTGTCTTCACCTAAACCACCAAAGATGTTAGTTAAATTAACAATTCATATTTATAATAATGTGAATTAACGGTTCTTCTTCGCCACAAAGGCTTAATAGAACGTTTACTCAATATCCTTACCCCCAAAGGTGAAGATATTCAAATGTAATAACAATGATCATACCAATCAGTTGTCTATCTTTGCACTACGGGCCAAAGATATTCAACTATAAAAACAATGGTCATGATCATACCAATCAATTGCCTGTCAGTGCACTACGGCCAAAGACATTCAACTGTTAACTAATGGTCATGATCCTGCCAATCACATCATTGAATTATCCATACACTACGGTCAAGGATATTCGTTAGTATCACTAGTGGTCATGATCATGTCATACACCTGTCCATCTTGGCACTACGGGTCAAAGCTATCAAACAACAGATCATCTTTACACTACAGGCCAACGATATTCAACAACATATCATCTTTGCACTACAGGCTAAAGACATACAACTGTAAAACCAATAACCAACAGTATAAGAAAGAATGGAATAATAAAAGAATTTCACCATGTATGCGGTACTTCGCATAGACAGGTTATTCCAACATAATAATAAAGAATGGAATAATAGAAGAATTTCACCATGTATGCGGTGCTCAGCATAAACAAGTTATTCAACATAATAATAAAGAATAGAATAATAGAAGAATTTCACCATGTATGCAGATTGATGTATGACAAAGTTATTCCAACATAATAATAAAGAATGGAATAATAGAAGAATTTCACCATATATGTGGTACTCAGATGCATAGACGAGTTATTCAACATAATAATAAAGAATGGAATAATAGAAGAATTTCACCGTGTATGCGGTGCTTGGCAAACAAAAGTTATTCTAACATAATAATAAATAACGGAACCGAGTCAATGTGTAATACGACGACCGACGGGATATTTCAACAGAATAATAAATAACGGAACCAGGTCGGCGTAAAATGCAGACACGAGGATATTCCAATGAATAATAAAGGCGAAACCGGTCAAAGGCGTAAAACGCATTGAATGAGGATATTCCAATGAGAATAATAAAGAATGGAATAATGAGAAGAATTTCACCAAGTATAGGGTGAAGCTAGCATTATACAAAAGTTATTCCAACAGAATAATAAAAAAATAGAATAACAGAAGTTCTCTTCATGAATACAAAAGAAATAATACCCCTTACATGTACAACAAATAATATTCCTTACTATAATAATAACATCCCTTACCTTAGAATAAAATTGGATACTGGAATAATGAGGTAGCAGACTTCTCTTCTTCTTTCTCTCTATAATTTCTCCCTCTAGAGTTTCAGTGAATTCGTAAGAAATAATGAAGGAATGAACTTCTATTTATAGGAGAATGTGTGACACCCCCAAAACAGGTATACATCACCCATTCTGAGTTGTCAAAAATAAGGTACAGAAATAACTACAACTTTATTGTTACAACATATAAAGCTGTGAGTTTAAATACGAGATATTGTCATCAGACAATATCCACATACAAATAAATCCTCATCATAATTATTGATACATTATTTTACAAAAATGGTGAGGACTACTAAACAACTCTCTAAAACCATCATTCCATACCCAGACACTGCATTACTCGCTACATTCTCGCCTTACGAGAAGAAAAATGGAACAAAAAGGAAAAGGGTAAGCTTCAACTAGCCCAAGTAAAGAATATTATGACTAAGATAGTGCAGAACAAATTATTGTTAGTCTTCAACGGGGAAAAATCTAATAGAATACAATAGACAACAAGTTTTAAATTAATACTGCATGATGGAAAATATTAATTCATAGAAGAGTTACGTAGAGGATGAAATCTACTAATATCTATGAATTTAACGATCCATCATCAATATTTTTATCCTGTAACATCAATCAATATATATCCGGAATCATATATTCATCATCGCACTCACTGGCCGAGGATATTCATCGGTTGGTCATGTTCATCTAAACACATGTTCATCTTCAGACTACGGGCCAAAGATATTCATCGAAATCATTCATCTTTGCACTACAGCCAAAGATATTCAATAATATCATCATTTAGGACCGAGGATGATGAAAATATTTTAAAGAAAGCGAATCCAGTGAAACAAAATGACAAGGATTAAGGATTAAGGATTCGTATTTTTGTTTTATCCATGTCCAAAAATACCTCAAAAATAATCATAGTGGTGTAAAATTCAAGAATGATCAAAACATGGATACAATCAAAGCTAGTATCCGAGAATAGATATTTTGGACGAAAAGGAAAATTTTATTTTTCGATGAATAGTATCGTCGATTCGTGAATAATGTCAGATATCGTGAATGAAGGTAGTATACGTGAATAGTAACTCAGACACCAAAAGTTCCAAATTTGATAAAACTTCAGATCAATATTTCAAACATAATGATATTGAAGAAATAATATCATTCTGAAAAAATAATATCCCTTACCTCTGGAAAGGACAAAGATTTAAGCTGGAATAATGGATATAAATTTATAACTTGAATTTTCACCTTAGTATAGCAATACTCAAAGTATACTCAAAATACTTACAAGAATAAACTCGATAATATAGAGAGAAAAAACTTGGAGTTTACGGTGTAATTTTCAATTCTAACATAAGCACCCTATTTATAGGAAAATGCTTAGAACACCAAAGCAGAAAATTTAATATAATAATAATATATATAACAAATTCTCTACGCACACTTTCTAGATTTTGAATTCAGCATTTACATCACATGCTAGGCTTCCCACAAACAAAAAATCGTTTTCATTCTTTAAATATTTTAAACTTCCAAAATCAATTATTTCAGTAACCCGGAACTTCAATAATTCACAATAAATAGCCCTTTTGTCGTAAAATTGAATCTCGCGAGTTTTTATAGGAAATTCAATTTTCTACAACTTTGCAGAAGAAAGTTTTCCAAATTCCAAACAAAAATTAACCGAAATCCACAAACGGGTGATTTTAGAATTTATAATCAAATTTCGGTAATAAATGGGGTCCCGAGCATGTTTAACATGTTTTAAACATTTATTGCAACAAAAATACTCTTCCTCCTCGTATACTCATATATCCCACATTCATTGTAAAAATATCACCATATTAAAATATAATAATATATATTTAAATGAATTATTTTATCAGAAAAAGATAAAATTTCAATTTTCAACAATTGTCACATTAAAAATTTTCTCCATCTATATCCACATAAAATCAATATTTTCCTCATCATATGAATCAATAATTAATTATTCACAAATAATATTACAGAATCACAATATTGACAACGAGTGCAATTCCTGGAAAAAGGGCTTTCTAATAAGAATTTCTCCTTACTAATAGCCTTGATTAGGTGACCAAACCTCTCCTTGAAGATGAGAACTTTTTAGACATTGCCAATGATGTTATCTAATAATATTATTTAGATAATATGAATTATTGCTTCGATAATAAAAAATATCGTAATGACAATTATTGAAACAACAAGAATATAAAATATCAACGCAACAATTATTGAACCAATAAAATAAAATCAATGAAGAATAATTCAGTAACCATTATTGAGTAGTGCCTTCTTTACGTGAAGAGTCAATAATTGGTGCAATCTGGTGTCTTCTTGTGCAACAACGCGTATTCATCGTGTTTTAACCACCGGGTATTCCAACAGTGTAAACGGTAATAACTACGCCGTTATTTTTAAACAACTTATATTTGTCGTTTTCTTCCTCCAATCGCTTTTCGTTATGGGGCCCACATATGGGTTGGCTGCTTAGTCGTCATTTAATATTCCACGACCAAACGAATATTCTCAAAACAACAATGAATATTTTATAACCACTGCTTATTTTGAAATATTTGCGTATTTTACCCATAACTATCCACATTAATCACATCAACCCTTACTATTTCAAAATAATAATTAGAGGAAATTAAATTTTATTTATTAATTATTTGGGGTCTTACAGAATGGACTATATAGTAACTAATTCATGAACGGTCCAGATTGATTTACTTTTAATCGGACGGTCTATATTTAAAGCAAAATCTTTTAAATAAAATATAATATATTCTATTTATAATCTAATAAAACGAATAACTTTATAAAAGTATTCTGTTTTATATAAAAAGATTTACTATGCAAAATACTATGCAGGCACTATGCATAATAAAATATAATATATTCTATTTATAGAATAACTTTATAAAAATATTCTGTTTTATATAAAAAGATTTTACTATACAAAATACTATGCATAATAGAATATAATATATTCTATTTATAGAATAACTTTATAAAAGTATTCTGTTTTATATAAAAAGCTTTTCTACTATTATAATTTCAATCAACGATCTGAAAAATTAGTACATCTCTTCATGGAATAATATTGTACCCAAAAATGATTTGGACTGAAAAGAAAAATATTTTTCGGGTGAATAGTATTCCGTGAATAGTAACTCATGAATAGTAACTCGTGAATAGTACTTCGACACAAAAAGTACCCCAAATACCCGAGTGAATAATACTAGAGTGAATAGTAACCAGATATTTTATGATAACTTGTCTACTTAAAAAAAAAAATTCACATATCACCCTTAACTTTAACCTTTTATCAATTTAACTATTTACTAAAATAGAAAATTTGAATACTTTTATTTCATAAAATTTGGGGTCTCACAATCTCCCCTCATGAAATTTCACCCTCAAAATTTACGTACGTACCTGATATTCGAAGAGATAAGAATACCTTACTTTCTTTTCAGATTGTACATTCCTGTAATTTCTTATTTATCATGATTTTTTTCGCATTTCATCTCCCAGATTTTGAGATATCATTCTAGAATATAGCTTCAAAACAAAGGTTAATTGACATATCATAATTTGTCAACTTATCAAGTAAACAATTTCATCTTAGGTAAGTCACACTTCACGAAGTATATAACTCGTCTATCCCTCCTAGTTCTAGACTTTTATCTCGCCAATGACCATATCCCTAAGCTCGATACTAATTGTGGCGCCCCAAAAATAGGTCCACACGACCCATTACGAGTCATTAGATATCACCTTTATAAAAATCAAATACAAACTTCATTTATACTGTTGTTTGAATCTGTCGTATAGAATACGACCACGATTAATCTGTGAGTTTTAATACAATATTGTCTCGTGCACGTTATCCAAACTCAAATTATTACAATGCCATATAAAATACAACAACAAATATTTTAAGACCCCAAAAGAAGAACGAGAAGATTCAAGTGACACCCCAAAATAGGTATACATCACCCATTTTGAGTAAATCGATAACATAATGCTGAAACAACTACAACTTTATTAATACAACATGAAAAGCTGTGAGTTTAAATACAAATATTGTAAATGCAGACAATATTCACACCCAAATAAGTCCTCATTACAATTATTGGTACATTATTTTACAAAAATGGTGAGACCTACTAAAACAACTTTCTAGAATCATCATTCCACACTCTGACTAGAACTCGCTACATTATTGCCTCCTGAGAAGAAAAATGGAACAAAAAAGAAAAGGGTGAGCTTAACTAGCCCAGTAAAGAATATTATGACTAAGATAATATAGAACAAATTATCGTTAGTCTTCAACAGGGGAAAAATCGATAAAATACAATAGACAACAAGTTTCAGATCAATATTCGCAGCGGAAATAATAATTCATAGAAAAGTTACGTAGAGAATGAAATCTACTTTTATCTATGAATTTAAAAGCCCATCATCAATATTTTATCCCTGTAACATCAATCAATATTCATCTTGAATCAAATATTCATTTTTGCACTACAGGCCAAAGATATTCATCAGTCGGTCATGTTCATCTTAACACATGTACATCTTTGCATTACTGGCCAAAGATATTCATCAAAAATTCATTCATCTTTGCATTACAGGCCAAAGATATTCAGTAATACCATCATTTAGGACTGAGGATGATGAAAAATATTTTAAAGAAAACAAATCCAGTGAAACAAAAGAGCAAATATTAAGGATTCGTACTTTAAACAGTCCAAGTTCAAAAATACTTCATTAATAATCATAGTGAAGTAAAATTCAAGAATGATCAAACTATGGATACAATCAAAACTAGTATCCATAATAGATATTTTGGACAAAAATCAAAAATTTAATTTTTTACGTGAATAGTGTAAGTATTAAGTGAATAGTCTGAGTATCGTGAATAGTGTTGTATCGTGAATAGTAACCCCAGGCACTAAAAGATGAAATTTCACAAAAATTTTTTACCGATAATCCGACATAATGA
Organism: Panax ginseng; assembly: GCA_020205605.1. Lineage (NCBI taxonomy): Eukaryota > Viridiplantae > Streptophyta > Magnoliopsida > Apiales > Araliaceae > Panax > Panax ginseng. Next base: position 1,883,116 of record CM035131.1, read on the forward strand.
TAATAGAAGAAATAATACCATTTTAAAAAATAATATCCTTACCTTGAAAATCTTGTCTTAAAGTGAAATCTAGGATATAGTCTTTGAAGGAACTTGACGTAGTATAAAGCAACACTCAAATTATCAAAATACTCACAAGAATCGCTCGATAATATAGAGAGAAGAGAAAACTTCAATTTCTGGTGTGATTTTCAATTCTAACCTAAGCACCCTATTTATAGGAAAATGCTTAGAACACCAAAACATAAAATTTAGTAAAATATTAATATATTTATATAAATTTTCCTTAGCCCACATTTTTGGTCTAGACATCGATACCAACCCACCAAAATCAAAAAAAACATTTTTGTTAATAAAATTATTTAAAACTTCCAAAAATCAATTATTTCGGAACTCCGGAACTTCAATAATTCATAATAAATAGCTCTTTTGTCAGAAAAATTAGAACCTCATGTCCTTTCCATAGGAAATTCTATTCTCTACAACTTTGCAGAAGAAAATTTTTCCAAATTCCAAATAAAAATTGACTGAAATCCACAAACGGGCAATTTTACGGGCTATAAAACAATTTCAATCAAGAAATGGGGTCCACCGACATGTTTAACATTTTTTAAACATTAATTGTAATAAAAACACTCCTCCTCCTCATATACTCATATATTCCACATTCATTGTAAAAATATCACTATTATTATATTATTAAAGTATAATAATATATTTAAATAAATTATTTATTAGAAAAGATAAAATAACAATTTTTCAACAATTGTCACATTAAACTTTTTCTCCATCTATATCCACATGAAATGAATATTTTCTTTATCATATAAATCAATAATTAATTATTCACAAATAATATTACAGAATCACAATCATCGTGATAACGAAGTGCGGTTCCCAAGAAAGAGAGGGCTTTCGATAAGGATTTCTCTCTTCTTGGCTGCAATGATTAGGTGACCAAACCTCTATTTATTATTTTGAAATAGTAAGGGTTGATTTGATTAATGTGGTTAGTTATGGGTAAAATGCACAAATATTTTAAATATGCAAGTGGTTATAAAATATTCATTTTTATCGGAGAATATTCGTTTGGTCGTGGAATATTCTTCTGCTTGTGGGAATATTAAATACTGACGGTAGCGGTCTTGTGTGGGCCCCATAACGTAAAAGCGATTGGATGAAGAAAATGACAAGTATAAGTTGTTTATAAATACGGTGTAGTTATTCACAGGTTAATCACATTTGGAATACCGGTGGTTAAAACACGAGAGCATTGCGGTATTACATCAATTATTGATTCTTACGTAGGAAGGCATTACTCAATAATTGTTACAATAGTTATTGTTCAATATTTTATTTTATTGATTCAATAATTGCTACATTGATATTTTATATTATTGTTGTTTGAATAATTGTCACTACACGATTTTTATTATCGGATCAATAATTCATATTATTTGAATAATATTATTAGATAACATTATTGGCAATGTCTAGAAAGTTACATCTAAGGAGAGGTTTGGTCACCTAATTGCGCGCCAGTAAGGAGAAATTCTTATTGGAAAGCCCCCTCTTCTTTAGGGAACTACGGTTGTCGATATTGTGATTACGTAATATTATTTATGAATAATTAATTATTGATTTATATGATAAGGAAAATATTCATTTCATGTGGATATAGATGGAGAAAATTTTTAATGTGACAATTGTTGAAAAATTGTTATTTTATCTTTTTTGATAAATAATTCATTTAAATATATTATTATATTTTAATCATATAATAATGGTGATATTTTTACAATGAACGTGGGATATATGAGTATATGAGAAGGAGGAGTATTTTTGTTACAATTAATGTTTAAAACATGTTAAACATGTCGGTGGACCCCATTTCTTGATTGAAATTGGTTTATAGCAAGTAAAATCGCATGGTTTATGGATTTTGGTCAATTTCATTTGGAATTTGGAAAAATTTTCTTCTGCAAAGTTGTAGAGAATAGAATTTCCTATGAAAAGGACATGAGGTTCGAATTTTCTGATAAAAGGGCTATTTATTCTGAATTATTGAAGTTCCGGAGTTCCGAAATAATTGATTTTTGGAAGTTTTAAATAATTTTATTAACAAAAATGTTTTTTTTTGATTTTGGTGGGTTGGTGGCTGATGTCTAGACCAAAAATGTGGGCTAAGGAAAATTTATATGAATATATTAATATTTTATTAAATTTTCTGTTTTGGTGTTTTAAGCATTTTCCTATAAATAGGGTGCTTAGGTTAGAATTGAAAATCACACTAGAAACTAAAGTTTTCTCTCTCTTTCGCTCTCTATATTATTGAGCGTATTCTTGTGAGTATTTTGATACTTTGAGTGTTCTTTATACAGTGCAAGTTCCTTCAAAGACTATGTCCGGTATTAGATTCCAAAAGTAAGATCTTTTCAAGTAAGTGGATATTATTTTTTTTAAAATGGTATTATTTCTTCTATTATCATTATGTCGGATTATTGGTAAAAAAAATTTTGTGAAATTCTTGTCTTTTAGTGTCGGGGTTACTATTCACGCATACAACACTATTCACGTATACGGCAATATTCACGAATACGACACTATTCACAGAAAAATTAAAATTTTGTTTTTTTGTCCAAAATATCTATTATGGATACTAGCTTTGATTGTATCCATGTTTTGATCATTCTTGAATTTTACTTCACTATGATTATTAATGAAGTATTTTTGAACTTGGCGGAGATCGGGGAATAGAACTAGAGGAGGGAGGCGAGGTAAATCCTTCGCTAGTGTGTCCTACCTAAGCTTATATGTTGGTTGGTCAAGTTATATAGGGATATTATGTGATATATTGATTTCCTTAATTAATCCTTGTTTTATGATGATTATTTGAGTATGTCGAATCGAGAATATTGCAGTGGAAATGAGGCCGAAGTGGAGGCGTCAGACTCACCAACGAGGATAACGTGCAATAGGTTGGCAATGTTCCTCGTGAACAACAACAACCGGAAAGCGAGATGATGAGCGAGGGATGTTTAGAAGCTTTTTGCGATTCATGCAAAATCGGCGAGGAAGACTTCGTGTTCAAAATCTGAGGAGGAAATGATAGCAATTCACGGGTTGTCACAGCCAAGCAGTTCAAAGAGTTCGGACCACCGGAATTTAAGGGAAAGCCAGATCCGATCATGGAGGAAACATGGGTCAAATAAATTACCAAGATATTCGATGTCTTGGGATGCACGGAGGAACATAAGTTTCAATTCACCACCTTTATGTTCCGTGGCGAGGCAGACTACTGGTGGGAGTTTGTGAAGCGTACCCATCCAGCCGCACTCAGCATGACTTGGGAGACATTTCAGAAACTATTTAATGACAAATACTTTCCTGAAAGTGTTCGTCATATGAAGGAAGTGGGGTTTATTAGATTGGAGCAGAATAACATGACGGTGTCCCAGTACGAGGCAAAGTTTGCATAGTTATCCAGGTTTGCACCTCATTTGGTGGAGAATGAGGAATGTATGACGCGAATGTTTCTTAGAGGTTTGAAACCCAGCATACGTCAGTATCTCATTTCTCATAAATTTTCTCTCTATTCAGGATGTTGTAAGCAGGCTCAATTATTAGGCGAGATAACGAGTACGGTCCAATCGAGGGACCACACCCGATAATATCTAGGAGATAGCGATCAACAAAACAACGATAACCAAAGGAGAAAGAAAAAGGCGGACAAAAATGGTAATCACTCACGGTGGTAATCATGGCCATGAAAAATAAAAGCGAGTCGGGGAGGAGATTTTAAAAAGAGGAGATTTAACAACGACTATGTGAAGGCAGCGGTCGCGGCAAGAAGAATCGGGTTCAGTGGAGGAGGAGCGACCGGTCGTATCTTATAAATCTGAAAAAGAGGACATATCGATCCAAGCGCCCACAACAGTTCAAGGTATGCTATAATTATGGAAAGGAAGGACATATCGCTTCGAGATTAGACGGTAGCGAAACCTAGTTCGTGGGGACGGTGACTTAAAAGACATCCCGGAAAAGTCAAAGTTAACGGTTCTTGAAGAAGGCGTTTAGAATCGTGGTCAAAATGCGAAGAACCCAAACGAGGTGATCACGGGTAAGCTATTTATAAATTCTTACGAAGTTTATACCTTACTTGATCTGGGGTCTGGTTACCCATTCATTTATCTCTCCCCGCTTGTGCTCGGCGTTTAAACTTGACTCAGGAGAAATTAGACTTTAACCTATCTGTGGAAACTCCGTTAGGAGAAACTTTCATCACATCCATCATTTATAAATCTTGTTTGATTCAAGTTGGCACTATCACCTTACACATTGACCTTTTATCTCCTTAAACATACTTGCTTTTGATGTGATTTTAGGGATTGATTGGTTAACTACTCATCATGCCAAAATTGATTGTTTTTCGTAAGGTTGTTAGTTTTCATATTCCTAACCAACCTATTATACGAATTCAAGCAACTAAATCATTAAAATCAATCACTGTCATATCTAATCATAAAGCTATTCGTTTATTGAAAAGCGGATGTCAAGTTTTCTTAGCCCGTGTTATGGATTTGAATAAAGACACGTCAAATTTGAATAATATTCCCGTTGTTATTGACTTTCCGACGATTTACGAAGAACTTCCGATTACACCCCGAGCGTGAAGTTGAATTCTTTATTGATCTTGAACACAATACAAAGCCCATTTCTAAAACCCCATATCGAATGGTTCTATTGAACTCAGGAGTTAAAGGTCCAATTACGGGAATTGTTGGACATCGGTTTCATTAAATCTAAGACATCTCCTTTGGGTGCTCTGTTTTATTCGTAAAGAAGAAAGGCGGAGGAGTATCGACTTTGTATTGACTATCGAGAATTGAACCATGTCACCATCAAGAACACGTATCCTCTACCTCGTATTGATGACTTGTTTGACACAATTGCAAGAGCACAATTCTTTTCAAAATCGATCTTCGTTACGGATATCATCGACTTAAGATTAGGCGAGGATATTCCAAAGACCGCCGAACTCGAATGACGGGCATTATGAATTCTTAGTCATGTCTTTCGGATTGACTAATGCTCCTGCGGCTTTCATGGATATGATGAACCAAAGTATTCAAGGAATATTTGGATCGATTCGTTGTTGTCTTTATTGATGACATCCTCATATATTCCAAAAGTCGTGAAGATCATGAGCACCATTTGAATTTGGTACTCCAAAGGCTTCGTGAAAACAAACTATATGCCAAATTGAAGAAATGCGAGTTACGGCGAGGAAGTAGCATTCCTTGGGCGCGTGGTGTCGAAACATGGAGTATCTGTGGACCCGTGAAGATTGAAGCAATACAAAGTTAGGAACAACCAAGAAGTCGGTGGCCAAAAGACGTAACTACGGGCTTATCTGGTTATTATCGGAGATTCGTGGAAGGATTTTCTCGAATCGCTACTCCATTAACTTCGGTGACTCGGAAAGATATAAAATTAAGTATGGAGCGAGGAATGCGAGAAGAGTTTTCAAGAGCTTAAGAGGAGACTTATTTGGCACTGTCTTAACAATACCATCTGGTTCGGATGGATTTGTTATCTACAACGATCTTGTGCAAAGGTTAGGATGTGTTCTCATGCAACGTGGGAAAGTCATAGCTTTATGCTGCGCGACAACTTAAAAGAGTATGAGAGGAATTATCCTACTCATGATCTAGAGTTAGCGTAGCTTGTTTTCATGTTAAAGATCCTGGAGGCACTATCTATATGGGGAGAAAGTGGAGATATATTCAGATCATAAAAGCCTTAAATATTTCTTCACGCAAAATGAACTCAACATGCGGCAACGATGTTGGCTTGAGTTGTTGAAAGATTACGACCACACTATTCAATACCATCCCGGAAAAGCGAGCGTGGTCGACGCGTTAGTGAAGATCATATGCGAGGAGCGAGTGCGATGATGTCAAGTATCGCGTAGAGCCAACTTTAATAGAAAAAGTTAAGGTTCTTTCGAGCCAACCAGAGCCAGTGATGCGTATAAAGAAGAAAGTACAAGAGGTGCTTTATTCTAGAAGCAAGAATCGATGAAGAAGGAATACTTGAGTCCACTCCGGACTTTTGTGTTCTAACGATTACGATTTAAAGAACAAGATCATCATGGAAGCACCTAATACACCATTTGCAATCCATCACGGAAGTACCAAGATGTATTATGATCTTTTGACATACATTTTGGTGGAACAAAATGAAGAGAGAGATCGTGAAGTTTATCTCGAGGTGTTTAACTTGTCAATGTGTAAAGCGAGCATCAAGTGCCTAAGGGTCCGTTTTGAACCACTTGAGATTAGAAATGGAAGTGGGAACACATTACCATGGATTTCGTTCACGGGTCTTCCTACACGGTTTCTTAAGGCATAAATGATATTTGAGTTATTGTTGATAGATTAACCAAGTCTGCTCATTTCTTGTCGATACGAGAGACTTATTCCCTTGAACGTCTTGCTCGTATATATATGTAAATGAGATTGTGATATTCGTGGCATGCCGAGTATCCATAGTTTGAATCGTGACCCAAGATTCACTTCACGATTTTAGGTTAACTTGCAAAAAGCTATGAGCGCGGATTTACGATTCATTGACATACCATCCTCAAGCAGACGGACAATCGAGAGGACTATTCAAACTCTTGAAGATCTATTAAGACTCTGTGTCCTAGATTTCAAAGGAGTTGGGATAAGTATTTACCATTAGTGGAATTCTCCTACAACAAGCGATTATCGAGGCAAGTATAGGTGTGGCTCCATTCGAAGCATTGTATGGACGAAAGTGTCGCTCTCCAATATGTTGAGATAAGGTGGGTGAAGCAACATTGTTGGGACCCGAGTTGGTACGTATGACTACGGAAAAGATCCAAATGATTCGACAACGTATACAAACAACTCAAAATCGACAAAAGAGTTATGCGGATCTTCATCAAAAGGACGTGAAATTTAGTATTGGGGATCATATATTGTTGTGTGTTGCCCCATGGAAGAGAGTTACAAGATTCGGGAAGAGAGGAAAGCTCAATCCACGATTTATTTGTCCATTTTAGATTCTTGACCGAGTAGGAAATGTAGCATATAGACTTGCGTTATCTCCAAGTATGTCTCGTGTTCATAATGTTTTTCATATATATGTGTTTCGTAAATATGTGAAAGACCCGAACCACATTATTGAGTTAGAACCGGATGAGATAGCCGAAGACTTAACGTACGAAGAGGTACCTGTCAAGATCTTGGATAGGAAGGAGCATGTCTTACGTCTGAAAAGGTCATACCACAAGTTAAAGTTTTGTGGAAAAATCATGTTATTGAAGAAATGACCTGGGAGTTGGAAACGAAAATGAAAGCGAGGTATCCTCACCTTTTCGAAACACCAGGTACGTACGTCAATTTCGAGGACGAAATTTCATAAGGAGGGGAGGTTGTAATAACCCAACTTATTATAAATAAAATTAAATTTCCTCTATTTATTATTTTGAAATGTAAGGGTTGATTTGATTAATGTGGTTAGTTATGGGTAAAATGCACAAATATTTCAAATATGCAAGTGGTTATAAAATATTCATTTTTATCGGAGAATATTCATTTGGTCGTGGAATATTCTTACTGTCGAGGAATATTAAATGCAATGCCTTTGACCTTGTGTGAGGCCCATAACGGAAAGCGATTGGATAAAAAAAACGACAAGTATAAGTTGTTTATAAATACTTGGCGTAGTTTGTTACTGATTATCTTGTTGGAATACGGGTGGTTAAAACACGGTAGCACACATTATTACACCAATTATTGATTCTTACGTAGGAAGACATTACTTAATAATTATTACGATGAATTCTTATTCAATATTTTATTTTATTGATTCAATAATTACTACATTGATATTTTATATTATTGTTGTTTTAATAATTGTCCTTACTACACGATATTTTTATTATCGGATCAATAATTCATATTATTTGAATAATATTATTAGATAACATTATTGGCAATGTCTAGAAAGTTACATCAAGGAGAGGTTTGGTCACCTAATTAAGCGCTTTAGTAAGGAGAAATCCTTATTGGAAAGCCCTCTTTCTTAGGAGCTGCTGGTTGTCGATATTGTGATTCGTAATATTATTTGTGAATAATTAATTATTGATTTATATGATAAGGAAAATATTCATTTCATATGGATATAGATGGAAAAAAAATTTAATGTGACAATTGTTGAAAAATTGTTATTTTATCTTTTACGATAAATAATTCATTTTAAATATATTATTATATTTTAATAATATAATAATGGTGATATTTTACAATGAATGTGGGATATATGAGTATATGAGGAGGAGGAGTATTTTTTGTTACAATTAATGTTTAAAACATGTTAAACATGTCGGTGGACCCCATTTCTTGACTGAAATTGGTTTATAGCCCGTAAAAGCGCTCGTTTGTGGATTTCGGTCAATTTCTGTTTGGAATTTGGAAAAACTTTCTTCTGCAAAGTTGTAGAGAATAGAATTTCCTATGGAAAGGACATGAGGTTCGAATTTTTCTGACAAAAGAGCTATTTATTATGAATTATTGAAGTTTCGGAGTTCCGAAATAATAGATTTTTGGAAGTTTTAAATAATTTTATTAACAAAAACATTTTTTTGATTTTGGTGGGTTGGTGGCTGATGTCTAGACCAAAAATGTGGGCTAAGGAAAATTTATATAAATATATTAATATTTTATTAAATTTTCTGTTTTGGTATTCTAAGTATTTTTCTATAAATAGGGTGCTTAGGTTAGAATTGAAAATCACATTTAAAGCCAAGTTTTCTCTCTCTTTCTCTCTATATTATTGAGCGTATTCTTGTGAGTATTTTGATACTTTGAGTGTTCTTTATCTGGTCTGAAGTTTCAAAGACTATATCTCCAGTATTCCATTTGAAGACAGTCTTTTCAAGGTAAGGGATATTATTTTTTTTAAAATGATATTATTTCTTCTAATATCATTATGTCGGATTATTGGTAAGATTTTTTTTGTGAAATTCTTGTCTTTTAGTGTCTGGGCTAGTTAAGCTCACCATTTTCCTTTTTGTTCCATTTTTCTTCTCAGGAGGCGAGAATGTAGTGAGTTCTAGTCGGGGTGTGGAATGATGATTCTAGAAAGTTGTTTTAATAGTCCTCACTATTTTTGTAAAATAATGTACCAATAATTGTAATGAGGACTTATTTGGGTGTGAATATTGTCTAGACGACAATATTTGTATTTAAACTCACAGTTTTCATGTTGTATTAATAAAGTTGTAGTTGTTTCTGTACCATGTTATTGACGACTCAAAATGGGTGATGTATACCTATTTTGGGGCGTCACATGGTAGTCAACCAAGTCCACAACAGAAGCTTAATTTTGGTGTGGTATGCTAGTAATCCTACTCATTGAATGTGAAGTTACCGTTAGTGGGGAAAAATAGGTAGTAAAGAACATACTTCTGTTTCCGACTCACTCAGATTAAGGTCTTAAAATGTTCTTGCACTTATTTGCATTAGTTGATAATAAACATTTTGCTTTCTTACGATCTAATCATTATCAGCTGAACTTGCTACACAGCAATCCACATATTCTATTTTTCACAACATTAAGGCTAAATAACAAGTTCAACAATCAATATGCTGAAGAAGATTGTGCAATATATATTGCAATACAATGACTAAAGCAAAATAAACATTATCTTTTAAAGGCACATTGTCATGTGAAGTTCACTACTTCACAGAATTTAGTATTTCAATAACACTAATGAAACGACTGCCATCATCAATGCCCTGCAATTAGATGGAATACATTTGAATAACTAGTGCAATAACTAAACAATGCATACTAAAAGGAAATTCTCAAGATGGGCGAATCATACCAAGAAGAAAAGTTAACAATTAATAGATAGCCTGCCATGGACCAAGTTCGTCCTCTCCAAGGCGAAGAATGTTCTCAAGTGAAACAGTTGAACAAAAGGTTATGGCCTTGTGGAAATGATTTAGAGGTACTGGCAAATCCGGAACCCTCCTCCAGCTACATATACCAGACCCCTTGCTAATTTCACAAACACAAGCTGGATAATTCCAATGATGTTCTTCATTGAACACATACACAAGATTACCAAACCCCACACATTTCAAGCTTGCAAACTTATCATCCTCATCACCATCAAACAAACTGCAAAGCAATTCATGAGGCATGATTGCCACCTCGCTAAACTCCATTGTGTTCTCATCCATTCTCCACAAATTAAAACTAGTCCCACGAGAACCATTACACAATCCAGCTAACAAAAGCTGCTCGTTACATGAAATCAAGAACGAAAACAAAACCCCAGGAGGCCGAAGTGTTTGGACCTCACTCCAAACATACTTATTCAAATCAATCATAGCAACAAAACCCGAATATATCCCAAAGACATAAAACTTATCATTAAACAATGCTGATGATAAAGACTGGGACGAATTCCCGGACCCAAAATCCGCAGGCAAAGGCGGACAGAGCTCCCAAGAATCAAAACTAGGATTGTATATCTCGACAGCTAATCTATCCTCTATATCAACTAACCCACCAATGAACTTAACGCCTCCTACAACAATGAACCTAGGCAATTTGGTCCCACTATAGAACACACCCACCAGAGGGTTTAACCTTGGGAATTTAAGCGAACATGTTTCGTGCATTACGCGACAGGGAATCGGAGAGAATTTGAATTTAGCAGTGATCGAGAAAAAGAATCCATTACAGCCAGTAAAGGTAGAATGGTTGGGTTCTTGGGAAACGGGGAGCTTGAACCACTGATTGGATTCGGGGTCGAAAGCGAAGAACTGGTTGTTTTGGGGGAAGATGTTGTTTTGGCCGTAGAGGAAGAAAAAGGGTTTCTTTTGGGCAGCGGAGACGGCGGAGGAGAAGGTGGCGATGGAGTACCAGAGCTTGCAGACGGAGGTGGCGCGTATAATGAAGGGAATTGGGAGGAGAGAGAGGATGAGTTCGGTTAGATCTGAGCTAAGCGAGCTGAAATTGGATATGGAATTCATGGATTCTTTGGAAGAATTTGATTCTTCCATTTTTATGAAAGTTGGGTTTCTTTATTATCAGTAGTAATTGGGTATTGAATTCAATACAATAATTTTTCATAATGCAAGAAGATTGGGAGAGAAACGGAAGTTTAAGAAGGTTGGTTATTGGTTGACCGTTGAATCATTGTCCAGCCGTACGAACAGGGTCAGCGAATGGTCCAGCTACTCGAGTGGTACTCCTAGTCTTAACAACCTCCAAATGGCGAATGGCGATGGGTTTTTTTTCGCTCAACAAACAACGGTAATAGCCATAACAATTTCGCTTCTTTTTTTTTTTAATGAATTTTTTTTTAAAAAAAAGAAGAATATTTCAATATAAGATTAATTTCACTTCCCTTCATTCTAGATCTTAGTAGTCATACTTTTCAAATAAAAATAAAAATAGCTTAGTAGTCATTGTTATTATTTATCTGCATGACTGCATCACAAAAAGAGTCAAATTTATAAAATGTTATGTCTATTTCATGTATAACTCTAAAAAAAAGTTATTATTTTAATAATGTAATATGAATTATGATAGAGTACATATTGTTATTGTATACTACTATCATTAAAAAATAACTCTTTTGTGGAGTAATTCTTTTTTTTTTTAAATAAGGCTATTTTTTATAAAACAGAGGGAGAATTTTTTATCATTTACTACTGAATACTTTTTTTAATGTATAATTAAGTGCATTATATGCATATATTATGCAATATGCAATGTTTATGCAAAATAGTGAAGCCATGTTAGACAGTTTCTGTTTCCCATCATCATCTCATGTTAACCATTCTCATATTATGCATGTCCGTTCACATTTTTAATCAAAAATAAAATAAAAGCACATGCATGCATGTCCATTACTTAGACAATTACATCTATCTTTAACTACTAGTGTAGTGTATTTTAGCTATATATCACATCCTTAAATTAATGCTGCCCAATTTATAGAAATATTTATGAAGGGAGATCCAAAACTTTCTTAGAATTTTCATTGATTATTGAGTAGGTCATGCTCACTGCACAAATACATATCACATATCCTCAATTGATCTCACATACATTTAATTCCTTTGATCTTCAAAAAACAATTAACATGAACAATACCCATCTGGCAATAGCTCTAATACAATAGCTAAGCAGTAAAATTCTACCGCTGGAAGCCTTCCTTATATCTAATCTTCAAAGCTCTAGCACCACAACTGTAATAAACATAAAATACCATATTAGTAACTGAGACACACACATATAATATATATATATATATATATATACACACACACACACACACTGATCACGCACAAAGTGAAAGAGGAGAGGCCTTACATTCAGAGTCTGTGGTGATCCAATTTCCTGTTTTAGTAGTAGAGTGATCATTATCATTATCATGAATAGGAGTAGAGTTGAAAGAAGGAGGCATGTTCATATTCTGCTCAATATTAATCCTTGTGGAAAGAAGAGCAGAGTAAACAGAGGAAGAGGTGGTGGAGCAACTCTCCACATCCCATCTGAAACTGATCTTTGGAGAGTCGTTGCTTAATTGATCATCATCTGGTACTGATTTTAATGTTGCTCTATTTCGAAAATGTAAAACCTGAAATATAATCTCACACTCAATTAAAATAAGACCCCATGAATCCTTTAGAAGAATAACAAAAGTTTACCTCCTTATTTGTCGTATAGGTAGAGAATACTATATATATAATGGCCTATTTAAAAAATAATAATAATTTACCTTTCGACTGATGTATTTTCCTCCCTTCTCAGCCTTGGTGGTAGCAGCCCATCTCAAAAGCTCCTTCATTTTAGACAAGGTTTTGGTTTTGTCACTCTTAACCTTCTGATCTTTCTTTTCCTCATGGCCACATTGGCTGGATGATAATGCAGCATCACAAATAGGTAGAACCTTAGTATTTCCGACATGAGCAGCAGCCAAATCTTCCCCCTTGTTGTTACTAATGCCTAGTCCTCGAGCAATGTCTTCTTTCTTCATCATCTTCATGGTATGGACCGTCTTCAGATTAAGCGTGCTATAAAAGCAACTATTTGCAATGTCTCTTCCTCGTAGTATAGTGAACAAATTAAAGTTCTTGCAACCCAAACTGATTTTTTCTACTCTCTTCTGCCATTGATTAATACTACGATGATTTGACAAAACTATTTCTTTTGCTTGAGCTGAAAAAATAACCAAACAAACAAATTTTGATAGTGAAAATCTGTAGAATCTGATATATACGTGTGTGTGTGTGTGTGTGTGTGTTTACTCTCATGACTAATGTTAGTAAAAGTTTTGTCTTACCACAACTTTCCTTCTTGTTGGTTGGACTAGAAGCACCAGTGCTATGACACTCTTTTGGTGGTTCATGTGCTACCTAGAGGAGCCACTGAATGATCTGTTATATATATTAAATTTAGAATCATGAATGATATACATCCATCTTCATGTGAAGGGTTACACCAGATCACAGTGTGTGTGTGTGTGTGTATATATATATATATATATATATGCGTGTGTGAGTGCGTGAAATATGTATATATATATATATATATATATATATATGCTAGTATTACAAAAGCTAGCTCACCTGCATGTTATGCTTGATGCTATGAAATATTTGCAAGTAAATAGTGATGACAGTTGAGAAATAATTGGTCAAATGGACAGCACACAGGAGATCTATCTGTGCTGTCTGTATGCCTAGAGATTCCTTGTCTGGATTAGTGGATATACATATATGAATACTACTCTATTAGGCCTTTTGTAAGAAGAAGTTAAGACAATTAGCTGAGACTTGGACTAAGAATCTAAGAAGATGGTGGTGAGACAACCAGGCAGTGAGTGGGGGCTACTTCGGCCTAGCTTGTGATTCCAATTGTCAAGGGGAATTATATTATGTATGTATGTATGTATTTATAGTAACTAATTAATTAATCATGTAGCTATTGAACCACTTAATCAAGGATTATATATGCTATGATTTTAGCCTTTGTGACACGACACCTCTCTAAGCCATACACGTGTAGGGCTAGCGTACGTTCTCCGAGAAGGTGGTCCTGGTCCCTAGCTAGCTAATTCATTGGGCTTCTTTTTGGGGTGCTGCTTGTACAAACAGATTGAACATGAGGTCAGGGCTTACACTTTGCATGGTTGCAAGTTGACAAGGTGTATGTTATTTTTGTACTGGATGAGACTTGGCCTCTCCTAATTTGATGCAAAAAGGACATTTTATCCACTTGATTCTGCCTCGTCGACTGCATCGATCTCCTTTTTTTTTCTTTTTTACGTTAACAAGAACGCTAGCTTTTAAACAACCATAAAAACTGAATTTAATTTGTTGGAGATCAGCAATAATCCTCAAATGGCGAAGTGGACTATTATAATATGTTAGGATTATACATATAAAATGTATGTATATATGTATGTATTTTTTCTTAAAATTTTTTACCAAAGTGGGTAGAGGGGGAATAAAAATGTGTTGTTGAGTTACTGTCTGCAAGTCTGTTGATCATGTGGGGAAATATATATATTATAGGAGAAAGGAGACTGTAATGAATGGACCTCACATGGGGGTGGGGTAGTAACTAGTAAGGGCAAGGATTTATATATATATATTTATATATATATATATGCTCTAATACAATTTTTCCTTAATAAACTAAGTGTAGTTAACATCTCTCTGTTGACCATATATTTGTTGTTGGTATGGAAATGAAAAATGGAGGAAGCTTATAGCTGTATTATTGGGCTCGTCATTTATATATGCATGTGTTTGAGCTTCCCTAACCTTTCCTTCTCACGTGTTTTCAATGGGGGATGGCGTGTCACACCACCATCCATCTAAAATTTTGAGGTTGACGTGGCCTCATAGCCGTGGTTCTGGGGCTGAACCAATCAAAGGGAGTGCATCAAAACTGTTCCAAATTATTAGGAATACAATAAATTTCATCACAAATAGTTATATTATTAGTACCATCACTAGATGCAATATTTTATGTTGCTAAATGTGTATAAAAATAAATTAAAACAAACATATAATGTTGGAAAATTATGTTAACTGTTAAATTAAATATAAGTAAAAATGTATAAATCATAGTTCAACTCGATCAGGGTTATAAATATTAAATTTTGCAAAAGATATATCTTTTTGAGATAAAATTGACTAATTTGAAAACATTTCGTTGATACATGTAGTGGATTTATGTATTGAGGTATTATGCACATGACTATTGCTTCAATTCTGCGGTGCAAGTGCATGTTTTAAGACTTCAGCAATTTCTTACTCAAGGCTGTATTTCTTCAAAAAATTTAGGGCTGTGCTTTATTAAAATTTCGGTTTACTGCTTTGGAGCATTGCACAAGGACTTGTTTTTGGATTTACTATAAGGATTCTGTTTTTGCTTTGTGCTAACTTTACCAGTGTCATCAAGATTAAGAAGCTCCTATTGGGAACTGTTCTGAGATTGCATTCTCTTGGTGAGTGCTTGTGTAAATTGATTACGTTTACGTGATTTCAGATTTCAGGCTTTCATCTTTATTGTTGATATCTGTCTCTTCATCATCTATAAAGTTTTTTTTCTCTTACTAATTTTTAGTTTATTGGAACTGATCTATTATTGTATTTTTGTTAAAACTGGCTTTTATCCAAGATGATCTAGTTGATAAATGTCTTTGATCCAAAATGACTGCCAACTGGTTTGAAACTTATTAAGTTTTTGCTTGAAAACCATGAAAAAAATGTTTGGGATTGTGTTGAATTTTAGGTATAGATGCTTTGGTGTTACTTATAAGATTAATTTTTACTACACATTACTTTAGAAAGTTACCCTCCTACAACATTCTACTTTATTAATTCCTCTTACAGGATTAGAATTTTTTGGTGGATTTTATTTTTGGTTATTTGGTTGCATAAGATTTATCATTACTAGGGTGCAACTCACCTTGTTTCCCTTTCAATAAGAATGAAGATGGTTGCGGTGGTAATATAATCTTTTCGACATTTATGATCAATTTGATTAACAATACATATACAAAAATGAGGAATAAGCAATTTTTTTGTTATGGGTATTTCTTGTACCATTTTCTAGATTTTATCTCATCAGGAATTTGGTTGGGTTCCTAGAAATTTTTTTGTCTGTTTGTAGGATTGATTTTGCTAGTATATGGTCTTTGAATATCACATTATACATGGTGTCCCCGAAAAAAAAAAAAAAACTGTCCAAAAATATAAAAATAGCTTGCTACCTCTTACGATATCTCTGTATAATGTATACTCTCTTAGTCTATATTCCACACATCTTGCTCTGATCAGTTGTTAATAAGTTTCTTGGATTTTGGTAATAACTTAGAAGATGAAGCAGTTCTTCTTTTAGAGTGTTCCTTTTTCCCCTGCTAACAGTCTAGCATTGCTTTTCAGTTACATATGGCATGCACACATTCCCATGTTTGATGTTTCATTTCGATTTGGAGAACGTGTGAGTTTGAATTTTTTAGTTTCATTTAAAAATGTTATGGAATTTGGTTAGAAGATGTGTTCAGTTTAGGCAATATATTGATTTTATTAGTGAATATGACATCTTAGACTACATGTACGCGGTTGAAGGGGGTTCCTTCGTTTTCTTTCTCTTTGTCTCCCCTCTCCCCTCTTCCCTCTCCCTTTCATCATTTTCTGTTTTCATTCACGTGTGCCAGCATGGGCATTTGAGTGTTAGTGTTTGGTCACGGTAATTGTGAAGAAGAGTATTGTGTGTTCTGAAGAAAAGACATTAAATAAATGGTATTGCAATTGGTCATGTTCGGCTTGTTTAATAATTTTATTATCATGCATGAATTTTCAGAAGTCGGCTAAAAGGGAAAATTGTTATGACAGATTATGGGTTATTGATCTTTAAAAAATATGAAAAAAGGACGAGGCAGAGAAGACTAACATTCCACCTTCTTTTCTCTCATATGATGCAATGGATTAGTGAGATGGTTTTGTAACATTATTCTAAGCATATGATATGTACTTATTTAACTTGTCAATAATGTTGCTTCTTTTAGTAATCGACTTCTTTTTACTCATGGAGAATAACGGTTTTCATTTGAGGATTCTCCTATGAATATGTGGTACACTTAAAAAGTTATTTTGATATATTGCAAGTCACATCGAGTTCGTTGATTCAATGCTCTGTTGGACTAGTACTGCTGTGCTGATCATTTTGGTGTTTTAGTAACATACTATAGCGAACGTAGATGGCTAGTAGGAAACGAAGCTTATCGAATGATGCAGATAGTAGTGCCCTCCACAAGGAATGGGACGAAGCTTTATGCCCCATCTGCATGGACCACCCACACAATGCTGTTCTTCTCACGTGCAGTTCACATGATAAGGGGTGCATATCTTACATATGTGACACAAGTTACAGGCATTCAAATTGCTTGGACCGTTTTAAGAAACTTAGAGCGGAAAGCAAGAACCCACCCTCACCTCCCAGATTGTTACCCAGAAACCAGCACCTATCTTTCAATTCTGAGAGAAACTCTAGTTTTAGAACTACAAGCGACTATACTGAGGATGACACTGTAGCTGAATTTCCAGGAGGACTAGGTGAGAATGATATCCTTGCTGGTAGTAGGCCCTTTGGTATGGAAGACGAATATCTAGAAACCGGAGGTTCTGATGTCTTTGAAAGGGTTGATCCTGCAGTAGGGAATGATGGGAATTTTTCTGAAGCAAGATCAAGTTTGAGATGCCCTTTGTGCCGGGAAATGTACTTGGCTGGGAGGTTGTTGAAGAGGCCAGAAAGTACCTCAACTCAAAGATTAGAAGTTGCTCTCATGAATCATGCTCATTTACTGGTAGCTACAGAGAACTGCGTAGGCATGCCAGGAGAATTCACCCATCAGCACGACCTTCAGATGTTGACCCTTCAAGAGAACAAGCATGGCGCCATCTTCAGAACCAGAGAGCTTATGGTGATATTGTGAGCGCCATTCATACAGCCATGCCAGGTGCTATTGTGCTTGGGGACTATGTAATTGAAAATGGGGAGACAGCATCAGGTGAAAGGGGATGGGGTTCAGGTGAGAGCGATGGACCATGGTGGACTACGCTTTTCTTGTTTCACATGCTAGACTCAACGGATCCAGTTGCTGAGAGAAGGTCTGGGAGATCAAGGGTTTCTTCAACCAGACATCGTCGCTCTACAGGAGCCTCTACTGGACATCGGTTCCTGTGGGGCCGGAATTTGCTGGGTGTACGTGATGACGACAACGACGACATCGCCCTCGATTACGGGGAGGATGGCCTGGACATCCCGATAACATGAATGGAGATTCTTTGGAGAAGACGACGACGTTTGACATGATATCGTTCTGATGAAGACCAGTCAACCAAGCAGAGTCTGGTAGATTTCCTGTTTCTGATCATGAATTTGGTTTAACCTACAGGAATAGTGATTTGGAATTACTTTCTTTGAATTTATCACAATGTTCGGGTAATGTGCAGAATAAGTTAATAATCTGAGATGAGGACCTGGTTTCAGAAACTCACTTCTTAGTCATATCTTGGAGACAATTTATCTCGGAATTCTTGTCCCCATTGATTGTACAGGTTGTTGCCTTGTGAAGGGGGAAGAACAATTTAGAAGAAGAAACATAACAAAATTGTTTGGTTTGGTTTGGTTACTGTGGATAGTGTTCCTTGGGAGTATCAGCCTTCATCACTTTATTTCTTGTTGTTTTTCTGTCCTTACTTTCTGTTCTTATTAATTTATTATTATTAGTATTATTTTTAAGTCCTTATTGGTGTGGACTGGCTAGTTTATTCTTGGAAAATTTCATACAATAGTCAATGTATCAAGAAATGCAAGTGCATTGGTCCATGTTGCTTTCGGGTTTGAAGTCTTTTGGTCGTCTCATATGATTATTTGGAGAGGCATTTTTATGAAATTTTTGAAGTTATAATAAATGCCCTCTGCTCTGCCCTGCCCTATGAAGAAAAGAATCTCATTTATTTATAAAAATTCGTAATTTTAAGAGAGACTGTTATATGTGTACCTTAGATTTATAGAGTATTTAATTTAGTATATCGATGATATAAGAATGAATTTGTAATGATAATATATGATGGATGATATTTTAACCATTGAAAAATAAAAAAAATATTATCTTTTAGTACAATTTTTTTTTTCATCCTCTAATTTCAAAGTCCCTCAAAAATGAAAAATAACAAACCTTAGTGAGTAGAATAATTGAAAATAACTGAAGAATAATAAGTAGTATACATCAGTTATCAGTTTATCACAAATTGCAAAATCATGCTTGTAATTGTAACATCCTTTAGGTGGCTTTATTGATTTCAAAGGGAAAATTTGAAATGCAATTGCAATCCATTAAATAAAGAGTCGGTGCATCATCAAATTTAAACTCCTAGATAAAATACAACCTATTGGGCTTCCTTTGATAAGAGATTGTTGGTTCCATCATTGCACAAGTCATCTACACCATCTCCTCCTCCTCCTCCTCTTTCAAAAACAGCTGCAGCCCCCATGCCTGAGCCTGTAATTATTAATGCACAAACGTGCATTAAGAATGTATTTTACTACTAAAACAGACCCCGCCCAAAAGATTACATAAACTAATTACTAAAACAGACCCCGGATTATATATAAACTAGAGCTCGTAAAGGGGAAGGGGTTGGAATGTGTTTTAAGAATGTAGAGCTACATACCTATGCACATGGAAATCACACCATAACGACAGCCTTTACCCCGGCGCTTCATCTCATTCAGTAATGTTGCAACACAACGAGCACCTGTAAAAGAAGATTTGTGGTTTGTAACACTTTTAACTAATCTATAAGGTTCTGGGAGAAATTAGCCTCTCAAACTTGATATCATGCATTTTTCTTTTCAAGTTGTTGGTAAACAAATCAAATAAACAAGATAAGTGTCTTCTAAATCTGACAAGCTTGCTATGTTGACTGCACCCAATCCCTGTTCAACAAGCTGACCTTTAAATGTAGGAATGCTTTCTATTTTGAGTTGTCTTAATTAAAAGTAATTAAAATTCTTAATTGAGCACAAAATTGTGTCTTAATTCATATTGATCAAGATTCACGACCTGCTGCACCTCCTGCCCCATGTACTGCCATTCTATATATATATATATATATATATATATATATATATATATATATATATATATATTATACTTGCATTCAGAATGACAAAATGCCTTTCTTAAGAAACAGAATAACACAGATAGAAGTTGTTGAAGACAAATCATTAGTGACATAAATGTGTAAGCATATATGAGCAAAGTAGCGAGCTTCGAGTACGGTTGCAAGTGGCATAATGAATATTTGTGGATTATATCATATACTGCATCCCGTGAACATAGTTTGCAAAATAAGATTACCTGTAGCACCCAAAGGGTGCCCAAGAGCTATTGCTCCTCCATTCACATTGACTTTTTCAGTATCAAGCTCCAGTTTCTTACAGCAATATACGTACTGGGATGCAAATGCCTGTATAAATAATATTGGAATAGCTCAGTCAATGTTCTTGGGTTTACACCAACTAAAACATATAAGAACGTAGTGATCAAGCAAACAAATTACCTCATTTATTTCAAACAAGTCAATATCATCAAGTTGAAGACCAGCAGACTTAACAGCAACTGGAATAGCAGCAGCTGGCCCGACTCCCATGACAGCAGGATCCACTCCAACAGCAGTAAAACTCCTGCATGAGATGCACAAAATGATATCAACCATTTGATCAAGAATGTGATATGGAAACATTGCCATTGGTTATGCAACTCAACAATGCCATTGGAAATAAAGTACCTGAATACACCAAGAATTGGAAGTCCCTTCTGCATAGCCAAACTTCTCTTCATGAGGAGGACCGCCCCAGCACCATCACTCACCTGGCTAGCATTACCTGGGGAAAGCAGAAGAGTAATATTTCAGGTGAAATTCTCAATGCATTGCATCGAAGGATGAAGAATTTGTTGGAGTTGATAATTTCACAAGTACAGCACTAGTGCATACCAGCAGTTGTGGTTCCATCCTTCTTAAATGCAGGCTTCAACTTTGCCAAATCTTCCATATTTGTACTTGGGCGAATGCCATCATCTATAGAAATTGTCACAGGCTTCTCCTCTCCAGTTTTGGGGTCCACAATCTTCCAATTATATTCATCAGTTACAAACCATCAAGGAACTGGGTAGATATCGTATAGGCAAGATAGTAGTTTTTTAATGACACTACCTTGGTATAAACCGGAATAATTTCATCCTTGAATTTTCCAGATGCAGTTGCAGCAGCAGCACGCTTATGAGATAAAACCTATTTAAGCATAAGGGATTTAAACTTCAATCCAAAATTTAAGAATTGGGAAATAATATCACATTAATTGATCTTTGTAACTCACTGCAGCATGATCTTGTTCTTGTCGTGTCACACCAAAACGTTCTGCAACATTTTCAGAAGTAATGCCCATTGGAAGAAGACAGTCTCGGGCTTGTGTAAAAGTTTTTGCCTGTCGACATCAAAAATTTCCTGTCAAGGACAGCACTCTTATAAATCAAACTAGATCCAAGAAAAATCCAGGTTCCAAACTTACTCTTGGATTGACTTTTTGAATCCTGCCAACTTGATCAACTGTCATGGACTCTAGTCCAGCCCCGATCCCTACATGGAAAGAATAAAGCAAAAATTGGAAAAACAATATGTAGTAACATCCACCAAGTTTACTCTTTACCTATATCATAAAATCCTGCTTTTATGGAGGCAGCTACGTCTGCAACTGCTTGGAGGCCAGATGAACATTGCCTGTTGACGGTTCTGATAGGCACAGTGTCTGGATAAGATTTAAAATCATAAACTGCACAGTTATAAACCCTAAAATTGGGGGTGTTTTGTTGGTGCTGGTTTTTTTGTCTGGGGGGTGGGGGGCTTACTAGAGGTAGTGAGTGCAGATATTTACATATTTCATGTAAATGGTAAAATTTAAATTTATGTTTTGAAATTAATTATTATAATTTGTCTATTATAACAGGATTATCGACATGGCATCAAAACTAGCTTGTGTTCATAACTTCGAACTATTTGGCTGCTAAATTCAATCATTATTTCTTTTTTGGTGCAATTACTACAAAGCATGGAAACTCTCCCAAGTCACATATTGTGTTCAGAAACCGAACTTTCTGAACACTTGGGGGAACGTCTCAGAAACCTGATTTTTAGTTTCCTACATCTTTAAAGAACAGACTAACTTGAAACGTTGTGGAAATGCTGGGGTATGCAGGATGTGATCAAACCTCTGGAATAAACATTTTAACTTCTTTTTTTTTGAAAAATTTGTGGTCAACTTAAAAATATGGAAGAGTGGGTTATAACTTGTGGTGATATACCATAAAAAGTTCCTTTTTATTCTTTATTTGATCGTCCGATTCCATGCTACCTAGAGTTTAAACACGCATAAGAATCATGAAGCTGCAGCTAGTATCATGGAAAAAGGAAAAACTGAAAGAAACATAAAAAAAGGGTAAGTACCAGGAAATCCAGCATAGAAGGCAGCCATCCTGCACTCAGTCGCTTTCTGCGAGCCAGGTGCCAAAACAGTACCAACAACTATATCCCCCACTTCACTTGGATTCAAGTTTGTTTTCTCTATCAATGCCTACAGAAATAATTATAACATGAGAATGTAGAAAGCTAAGTTATTAATTTAATAAATTAATTATCATAGACGACTCCAATGTTCAGCATCACAATAAAAAGGGCACTCAAATTTACTTCATGTATTCAACTGAATTGTACATCTAACCTTCAAAACAGGACCAAGTAAATCATCCGGAAGAGTGTCCTTAAAACCACCACGTTTAGACTTGCATATGGCAGTCCGATATGCACTGCAGGAGACAATTTATACACACACAAATGCATTTAGTTTAAGGAGATCATTATTTTAAGTATTGACAAATAACTACCAGACTAGTTTGATGTCTCTGGAGGTCAAGATCAAGTGACTTACGCCACAATCACAACATCGTCTCCAAAAGCAGCTTGGCGATCATATGCAGCACTATCCCCAGCTAGACAAACTGAAGCCTGGAAAAGCAGGAGTGCAGAGAGAGAGAGAGAGAGAGAGAGAATGAGATAAAAACTAAACACAGGTTGGTAATATATCAGCCAAAAACATCTAAAAACAACTTTTTATGTTCTTATACATCGATAAGAACCCAAATCTTGAAACTAATTGCGGAGTTACGACCTCTGAATTATCAAAAATAAAAAATCAACCATCAAATCATTCAAGTTTATACAACAGTAAAAACAAAAAACCAGAACTGGTTTATGCATTGTTTAAAAAGAGAGAGACGGCCCAAAAAGGCAAAACCATTCGGTGAATAGAACAAAAATTCTAAGGGGACAAAACAAAAGATTTAAAAATTCTCCCAACCAAAAAAAAGAAAGATCAAAACGTTATTAATCAATACCCAGTTATAAACCACAATTCTCTGGCCATATTACAATCCAACCTCAATCTGCTAAGGCTCACACACACACAGACACACTACCGAAAGGGTGAATTGACAGGAAATTGAACATAATTCTACTAATAGGATAAAGATGATTAAGTAACAAAACTTACAGAGAGAGAAGAATAAGGGGTCTGATGAGAAAATGATGAAGAGGGTCGAAGGTGTCCCAACAAAACTTTCTGTCTATTAACAGCTTTCTCCATTCTTCTCTCTTTCTCTCTGTCTCCCTTTCTCTCTTTCTCTCTCACACTAAATATTTAAACTTTAATGGAGTTTATAAACTAGGAGACGAAGCAGAATGTATGTATATATATATATATAGAGAGAGAGAGAGAGAGTAAGGGAAAAGGCCAAAAGGGTAGTGGAAGACTGAATATTTCTTAGAAATTGAGTGGAATCTATCATGGGAAAAGGGAAACCGAAAAGAAAAAGATAAAAAAAGAGAGCATTTGACTAACCACGTTTTCCTAGTGTCGTTTTTCTTTTTTTGAAAACTTAAAAATTATTGTTATTTTAATTAATTATTTTGTTAAAAACATACCCCACCCCACCCCACCCCCCCACCAGCCACCCCACTATATGAAACTAACAAAACAAAAATAAATTCCTATAAAATAAATATGGATTAATTTTGTATCATAAAATTAAATGTAATGCATAATCACAATATTAGAAAAGGTAATATAAAGAATAATAATATTAAGGCCGATGTATAACTTTTAAATACGCAATAACAATTTATATGAATATAGTATTATGTTGATTGAAATATTTGTTATGGTGAAAATATCACTATTCAAAGTAAACACTCCATATATTTTATCAAAAGTCAAATCTAATCCTAGTTAGTTAACTGCCAAATTTTATAGTAATTGGAATTGTAACGTGAATTTATTTTAATTTTTTAAACAATAATTTCATAATTATTAATTTTTTAAAATAATTTATTATATCAAGTATTGTATTGTATTAATTAAAAATAAAATTAACTACATAACAATCAGGTCGTTAGGTCGTTATATCGATGTGGAATAGTTGATATAATTGAATTAAATCGTCTTTCAAATCTTTTTCCAGTGTGAACGGCCACCTCACATTCCAACTAAAATAAGGTGTAGGCCTGTCCATTAACAAGTTGCCTCTATTATTAATTAATACTAAGAATTTTATAAAATTTAGAGGAATAAATAGAAAATAATATTAAAAAAGAGAAGGAAGTACATTATAAAAAGAACATAGGACTCTCATTCATTGAGAGAAGGAAGTACATATGTTGGCCAAATTTATATTATAAAGCAGAAATTTTAAATGTGAAATGTAAACAAGACAACCCAAAGGGGAAAAAATTATACCCTCGAGTCGGGTATGTACATATATGCCACATGTTTCTTGAACAAGAACTTCACATCAGGTGGCAAGTTCAAAAAGAATGAATATACACAATGAACAAAACTGAGAGGAAAGTACACCATCCTTCACCCAGAGCTTCTTGGGGTACGAAGCAGCAGTTGCACGAAAGTTAAGTTCTTTCAACTTAGATATATAGTGGTGTTAGGCTTTCCCCTCTTTGGCTAGATTATTGGGGCCCTTCCCCTGCAATGCTGCAGACATAGATCGTAAACTTTTTGTAATGTCAGTAAATGATGGCCGAACTTCAGGATCAGCTGACCAGCATTCTTCCATCAACTTCTTCCACTCACTGTCACACCTATCTGGAATGGGAGGACGAAGGGTATT
The DNA here is from genome assembly GCA_020205605.1 of Panax ginseng. Taxonomy (NCBI): domain Eukaryota; kingdom Viridiplantae; phylum Streptophyta; class Magnoliopsida; order Apiales; family Araliaceae; genus Panax; species Panax ginseng. The sequence continues at coordinate 1,908,488 of CM035131.1, forward strand.
CTTCACAATCCCACCTACGTTCAGTATCAACAAAAATACTATATCGAATTACCATCTACAAGTTTTAAAACTAGCTTACTTTCTAAATCTAATAATAAGGAAATATATCCTAAAGAGGCCTTCCAAACAGATTTCCGTTGTGTTATTCGGTTAATGACATTACTTACCTATTATCGCCCCACAATGCATATTCCCGTAGGGTTCTTCCCCTGTCAAGATCTCCCACATTGCAATGCCAAATGAGAAAACATCAACCTGTCAAAATGAGATCATATTGCAAATTTCTCCAAAAAGTTTTTCATAATCCCTTAAATGCTAACATTACCATTGCTATGACATGTTATTCCAACCTTTTCAGAAACCCGGTTGCTGCTACCATTCAGCAATTCTGGGGCCATCCATGGTAGGGTTCCTCGCACGCCACCAGAAACTAGAGTATTGCGTTTGATTCTAGAGAGTCCAAAGTCTCCAACCTGCAAGTGCATTTAACCATCAATGACATTGCAGACAATTTGAGTATTCTTCTTTTAAAGTAAAATTGGACAAAAGCGTCCACATAATACCCAAGTAGTATAATTAGAATCTATGTTATGAAAGCCTAAAAGAACCTGTGACGATAGAAACCTGCCAAAGGTGTATCTTGTACACAGTTCAGAAGATGACCTTTTTGTTTTACAATATAGCAAGTACCTTATTATTCTTATACATGTATAATTTGCATTATTTACTGATCTAATCATCCTTCTTACAAATAAGAAGCTTGGAGGTTTTAAATTACCTTGCATATGGGTCGTTGAGGATCCCTTAGATTAACTAGCAAATTGTCACATTTCAAATCAAAATGGACAATATTTTTTGAATGCAAGTATTCCATGCCAAAAGCTGCATCCATGGCAATTATAAGCTTTCTACGACGATCAAGTGATCTGTATAAGAATTCAATTTTCCATTAACTTGCAACTAAAACGAGGGGTATATGCATGGGAACAAATGGGTAGAATATTCACCTATTCTTTTTAAGGAGGACATTCCTAAGTGACCCATTTGCCATAAACTTCGGTTACAGTTGCCAACGTTCCCCTGCCCCATCTGGTACAACCCCATAAAATGCAACCACATTTGGATGATGAAGTTTTGAAAGAATTTGTGCCTCTCTCCAGAAGTCTTTAGTCTGATACAAACAAAAGAATTATCAATTACAGATGCCGATTAGATTAGCTGTATCCAAGAATAATAAGGAGATTGTGACACACCAAGCGTTCTTGCTCTGATGATCTCCCAGCAAAGCAGCTCTTTTTTATTCTTTTAATAGCAACATCTGACCCTCGCCATTTCCCATGATAAACAGTTCCATAGGTACCAGATCCTAACTCCCGTAGTTCCTCTAGATCAGCATTCTTTATGATCTGCATAACAGCAAAAGAAAATTCAGTTGTATATAGCAGTAAAAATCAAGGAGGAAAAATTAGTTAGAAAGTAAAATATAGAGAATGAGCTGCATCTCAGAATAAATATTTTTCCAATTGATTCAATATAACACCTAATAAAATTATAAAATCTGTCATGACTTTTTATGGTTCAAACCTAGCATACTTTATTCGGACCAGTGACCAGGCAGCTAATTAGAAATTTTAAAATTTAGGACCAAAAAAAGTACAAGAAAAGAAGAAGAAGAGATTTTAAAGGGAAAATGATTTCAGAAACAATAATGGAGTGCTTGGATGGGTAGGTGTATTTTATGAAATTAAGTTCATGCATGTGGATATTCTTCAAGACTACTAGAACTCGCATTTAATCACAACTAAGTGGCAGATCTTTGATGTGCATGACCATCAACATTGAGCCTAATTAGAGAAAATAGATTTGATCGACAATCAGTTGGTTGAGGGAACATAAGGACAAGATGTGTATGACCATCAATATTGAGCCTAATTAGAGGCTATAGATTCGATCAATTGACCGTCAGTTGAGGGAATGTAAGGACAAGAGAAAGTTGAATGTTGTCATGTGATAGATTATTTACACCTTTCTTACTTCAATTTAAATAATAGACAGCCTCTTGCTCCAGAATAAATCCAATCACAAAGTAGGCATACCAACCATATGCTCAATTATTACAAAAGCTGCTGTGTTTCACAAATTATTTCCTTGATGTCATTGTCCTAATGCCTGAATGGAAAATATCAAGAGGACAGTGTCTACTACAAACAATTAATCACGTTGAATTGAAACAGCTGCATTGCTATTTCGCGAATTCTAGTGTCTGCAATAGTTTCTTTAACCGGATTATCTAAGGCTAAAGCTCTTCTCTTGCTTTGTCAAATATATGTAACTATGGTCTTCCATAGCTATAAAGATTGAAATTTCATATAGGAGAAGATGGATATATTCTTATAAGCACTTTGACTAGTACCAGCCACCAGGGAGATTTTAGAATCTTATTTTGCACTTTACAATTTAATTAGGTTGGGAGCAGCTGCCAAAGAGAACTCAAATTCATTGAAATGGCACAAGGATGTAGGATATGTTGGCTCCGTTAGATAATATATAGGCAAATCACACATGAGAAGTGATTATCTACGAGCTATTTCACAAATCATACTCCCTCCGTTCCAAACCAAAATATAAGATCAAGTTCGATCTTTTGAAGTCAAAGTGAAAAACATTGACAAATTCAAAATTGATGTAATATATTTAAAATTTTAAAACAATAAATCTTGCAATTAAAAGTATGTTTTAGATAGTCTACAATATATATAATTATATTGACTAAAGTTGAATAAAATGTCATCAAATTTGAATTTGACAATGTTTTTCGCTTTGACTTCAAAAGATCAAACTTGATCTTATATTTTGAAATGGATGAAATAGCATAGAGCTCATTAGAGATATCATCTCTGAAGTGATTGATAGGTTATGGAGTACTTGTGACGCCCCCGAATCCGGGTCCTCTGACCCCGGTTCGGTCATCACGATAAAATACAAACATCCACCTCTAAACAGCATACGATAACTAAAATGCGGAATATAATAAACGTACGTCGTTCATTCAAAAGGTGTTACTAGTCCCAAGATACGATAACCTTAATGTCATCTTACAAACATACCCTAAAATAAACATTAGGGTTCATGTTACATAATAGTAATTAAAACTAAGCGCAAAGTAAAGTTTGCTCCTTGCCACTATTTTACATCTTTCCTTTACCCTTGTCCTTCCCTGAGGTCTCGAGCTTAGCTGCAATATATTCATGATATAGCAAGGATGAGCAACAAGTTTGCTCAACAAGTTTAAATACAACAATAAAGATATATCATGATGAATGAAAAAATATCTAGCAATGGATTCAACAATATGAATATCTGAAGGATTCAACAATATGAATATCATAAGCAAAGGTAATGATTTGCTTTTAGAATAACTGCTAGTCAAGTAGACTTTGAACTATAACACTCCAATGGAATCAATAGCTAATTGACCCTTTTAGTTCTTTGGTTCTGAATAAGTACTTGAGGGGATCGACCTCACGTCTTTATATGTATATGCATAACATTTAAATCGCTCTGTGTATCTTATATTAGATACAGTACTCCCTATCATAGAAAGGGTGTTCTTTCGATCTAAGAATTCTTACCTAAATAGGTTTGGATAGCTTTTATAAAACTTCATACGCATACGTAGTAAGTAACAAAGGTTAGGACTCTATCTCTATGATTCAAGAATTATTTGAACTTTAAATGATGTACAAGTTCAAGACTGTACGAACTCAAGTGCACCAAGTGCGAATATCAATAATATCGATGTAGAATAATTGTAATGTAATTAAACCACTTAATAGCATGCTTGGAAATAAGATTCAAGCTTAAATGAATAACTTTCAATTCAACAATAACCTACTCAATACAATATGAGAAGGATAAGAAATTTTCACAACAAACAAAGTTGTGTAAGTTAGGAAACTTACTGCAACCTGATAAAATAGTGTTCGAATACTTGCTCAAGTAAAAGAGTAAGAATTCAGGAAACTTGCTCAATAATAATTTGAGTAAGGTTAGGGGAAACTTGCCTGTTTGCTCAACTACAATTAAATCTAGCTTTAATTACTTGCGTTGAAACGACCTAATATTAACAAGTCGGTCTTTTCAATTAGTATGTGTAAACTAGTATGAGTCTACACTTAAAAGAATCAAGTCATCACATAGCATGCTTCTCAACACATTATATGGCATATTGGTGGTATATTATATTCTGTAAAGAAATCATATATAAACATGCCTTAAATTTCGGAACCAAAAAGCAGAATCTATTTCAGGATTTGCAGGATGGCGCAGCAATTGCGTACGGGTCTAGAGCTTAGGTGGGCAAACCAAGGTTGAGTCATTGCTTCTCGACTTCGATCGAACTCTAACATACCAATTACATATATATTTTTAACATACGTACATGCTAGAGTTTCACATATAACACATGACCATACTTGAGTTCAATACCACAAGTTTACTTACAATTTATATGTCATTAAAACATAAACAGGTCATGTAATCATCATGCGTTGTAACTTGATTATACGATACTCAATAGTCATGATTGTATATAGACAACACATGTATACTTTACTCACATAGTTCATATTTTAGAAATTTCCCTTTTATGACTATGTGTGAATAAGTGAAAACCATACATTAACCAAACGATGTTCATGCCAATATATCTATAGGCATAATGAGTCCTAATATACATGCTTGTATGGTCATAACGTACTTTACTCATTATTTGACGACATTAGCTTTCTCATTCTAATTTTCTTTGAATTTTACACCAAGTCAACTTAGCATATACAAGGCATATTAGCATATAACTCTCATGCATTTACAACATATAATAAAGTCACATATGCATGTTCAAATGGTCAGAACTTACAAGATAAAAGTCTTGGTTCAAGTTCACTTTGAAAAGTCTTAAGTTTCTTATCTTTGAACTAGTCTAATCTTTCAATCATGTATGCTAGTGTGTTCAATCACTTTAGTCTTGCATTTCATGTCAATATAAATCATTTTATCTTACTCATAAAGTCAGAATGCTCACATGATGTGTTCGTGACAAAGTTCACTTTGAAATCACAAATATCATTTTGAGACCACAAGTGTTGTGTCAATCATGGCTATACTTGTTCATCCTATATGCACATGCTTATGTGTGTGTGCTAAAATAGTTTACATGCTTGCTCTAACCATATATTAACAAGTTAGCACAACATAACTTAGCAGAAACATCAAGTCAGTGCAGTGCAAAATTGCATTTCTTATTTGCACCCTAATCTGATTAAGGCAATTTGCGCCGTAGCAGAAACAGGCGATTTTTGGAGTTCTGGTAGCATTATTGGCAACACCCTAATCTAAATAGGGTGCATGCATAATTACTGCATCGAGAGAGTAAGATTAACTTGCTTTGTTAAAGCGATTCAATGACCCATCATGCAAAATCCTTAAAAAAATTGTTTCTAACATAACCCAACACATTTATAAGTATATATAACACTAAGAAACATACCCCAAATCAACTATCAACCAATACATGCTTAATTCAAGTAATCTTATCAAAACTCAACTAAGAACATAAATTGGGATTTTCATACCTCTTGAGGTACTTGAGTTGCAATACTCTCACTCCTTACAAGCTCCTTAGCAACTAATTCTCAGCAATTGCAATAAAGAAGATGAAGGTCTTATTTATAGAAGAATGGTTAACTAGATAATGCCATTACCTCACAAATTAAACCATTGGCTTTCAAGAATGCACAAGGGTTAAAGGAGAGTTGGTAATCTCAATCATGAATCCCACTCCCCATCCACTAATTGATCTAGATTGGTGAATTTGAGATGAAGAATAGAGTAGGCTTGCTAGCTTTTCACGTGGGAGGATAAAATGGGACTCTTATTATGGGACAAGAGATCAATTCTCAGCATTTGCACAAAATGGAATGCAACAATTAGCTAATACCATATATACCCATAATATAAACTTTGGTTATAAATTTATGTATGCAAAATTCATTTCACATAACATAGGTTATAATGATTTAAAGGCATACAATGTATTTCCTAATTACAAGGTACAAGTAGTGCACATACATATAATTCATGTACATTTTCTATTACCATGACTGTTATTATCATAATAACTTAATGAAATCATTATTAATTTAACAATTGATATTATTATATGTCAATAGGGTATACATGAATGTTTACCCACATACTTCATATCATATAACAATATTATTATGCAACTCACATGAATGCAAATAACTCTTACTATATAGTCTATATATATAATATATAGACATATTAATCAATGCCACCTTATCTATATAAAATATATAGTTAACTACCATATAATAAAGGTTTACTATATTGCACAAATTAATCAAGTACATATAATCATTTTATAAATTATTAATCTTTTACACATATTAATTATTATCTATTCAATAATAATTATTAATTAACACATTATCAATTAATTACTCATAATTGTAATTAATCAATATGTTCAACTCTTGCTACTATATTCAAATAAATTGAATATTTAATTAATAAACTTATCAAGTCTTTGATATTAGAATCTTAGGGTTAGTCCACTAATTTAAATCAACTATTAGCGACTCCCTTTAATCATTTCGTAAATTCACATAACTACTTAAGGTTTAAATAGGCTCACAAAACTAACTCATTAAAATTAAATCACATATTTAATTAATAAGGAGTCTAAAATTTGTGGACGTTACAGTACTAAGATTGCATTATGCAGAATCTCTCTCTGAAGAAAAGCTGAAGTATACTAGAAACTCTATGAAAGAGAAGATTTCAACCAAATGTGGAGATGATATAGTTATTTACAGAAACGTCAGGAAGGGACAAGGATTGAAAAATTATACTCACCCAACTCCTTACCAAAATATGATCTGGTAAACCTTTCTGATTTATTTAGATAACGTCCATTGATGGGGATATGAAAGGCAACCATATGGAGTATACAAACTACGTTGAATAATATACAAGTTACATCATCCTTCACCAATTTCCAAGAAGACAATATTACATTCCTTCCATCCCTGGAATTCATTCCATGATACAAGATGTGCCATAGTGCCTGAAACAAGTCAACCAGCTTGAGATTTGAACTACTCCCTAGTCACCCTTCCCCAATCTTTTGTGTTTTTTTTCAAGTACCTACCTCTGTCCCATTTTATTTGTCATATTTTATCAAGTGAGTGGCATGGATTTTAAGACATGTTAAAAATATGTGTTTATGTGTGTTTGCTTATATATCTTAATACAACTGTAACGGGTATATAAATATATTGAGTATCTAAATAAATATTTAAATAGTAGTACTATTATATACTCCATCCGTTCCTTAATATAGGTCGTTTTAGAGTTGTGCACAAGTATTAAGGAAATGATTGTAAAACATTAAATATACTATCAATTGTCTATATTGCTCTTGTATTAAAAAAAGAGTATTATTTATTGGTCAAAAAATAGTGAGAGAACCAAAGTTATATTTATTACTTGGGTAATATTGGAAACTAAGCAAGTAATGCTTACTTGAAATTCTCAAACGACTTATATTTAGGAACAAAAACATTTCTCTAAAACGACCTATATTAAAGAACGGAGGTAGTATAAAGTATTGGTGGCACGTCTAAAATATGTGCTAACACCCAAAAAAGGATACAGTTAAATGGGAAGGAGGGAGTTTATGTTTCACTCAATGCAATTGCAGCTAGAATGTCATAGTGCTCTGACATTAGATCATTATCAATCAAATATCTACAATTTGAATGATTGACATCAAAGAGGGTGTGCTAATATGCACAGACTCCCATAAACTCATCTCACTAGATATTAAGTAATATTTTACTTAGTTTTAACTGATCTCTTTTTAAAAGGAAACTGTAGCCGCTTTCGTAAATAGAATTTATCCTTGCACATATACAAAATTTCTGCCTTTCAACAAAACTGACCTGGCCAACAAAGTTATTCCCTTTCTTTTTTACCTACTCAATATTATAATTTTCCCTTTATTTTTTCCCACTGATGCACACATTAACAAAACATTGGACAAGGATCCCCTCCACTACACCGTTCACCCAATACAGGTTGTGAGACTGCCGAAGAAGCCCAAGATGCTGTTCACTTCATATTTTCCCCAATACACATTCAGCAACAAAAACATTACATTTAGCGACACAATAATATTTGTCGCAAATAAATGCATCGCTGGTACCGTCACTAAAAGCAATATTTGTGCTGCTAAATGTGTATTGAGGGAAATTTGATGAAAAGGGGATCCTAATCCCAAAACATCACAATTAAGATTACGAATAGATAACCAAAATTAATTTAGAGAAACAAATGAGTACCTGCAAACCATATATATCGGCTTCCATTTCAGCTATCATTGCATCAGTAAAACATTCATCCTTATTTCTGACATCAGCTTGGGCATCCTAAACGAAACAGGAAAGCAACTTAAAACTATAGATATGCAAAACTCATAAACTAAGGTATTCTGATCAGATAGCAAAGAAATATCACCTCAGAATCCGACTCCGCAACAGTGTCGTCAGCTTCTATTGCACTTGGAGACAGAAAGTCACCAATGATTGTATCTATTACATTCTGGACAGCTGCTGAGGAAGATTTTATGCCAGGAGATATACTATCAACGGCAGATCCCAAGACATTCACCGACTCCAACTGCTTTTGCTCATCGTATTTACTTTGAGCAATATCCTCAAATTTTTGCTTCTCATCATAGATTTGTGCAAGGACTGAATTTTCAAAGTTCTGATCAGGAAATTGCATCAAGTCGGTATCAAGGAGTGATACTTCTCCAAAAGCAGTACCTTTGGTTACATGTTGCACCAAAGTAAAGTTATTCAAATTTAGGTTGGTGCCAGCATCATCACAAACTGCAGACGGATGCAAATCATCGGAGCTTATAAGCATGGGTTCTTGTAAAATATTATTCTGGCGTTCAACAGGTAGTGGCACAGTAGAATCGTGAAACACTTGGCCGTTGGATAGTTCACAAAGTAGGTCATTCAGAGAATTTTCTTCCCGTGACTGTTGTATGGAATCTTGAATTGCCCCAGCTATTTCCGAGCTCTTGGCCCATGAAATATTGCTTATATGTTCACCGCCTGTTATCCCAGTCAAGACGTGCAGCTGATCCTCGGCAGTTCTCTGTCCCTTGACAGTACGCTCTGCTGAAATTTTCTCCAGTTGATTCATTTGGGATTGCTCCATCACCGAAACTGTAAAAGGATTGCAGTCAATCACTGATGGTGATGGTCCTTTCGGAAGAATGCCCTCAGAGACTTGCAGATCTTGTGCTTGAGTTTTGACGCCAAGCGTAGATATTGGGTCACAACCGACATTTGATGAAATGTTGATTTGTTCAACGGGATTAAAAGGTATCCTAGAATCACAAACTTTTCCGCTCTGATGCAACAGAGGATCTTTTCCATCAAATCCACTTATTGTATCACAATCCAAGTTGTACTCCTTGTTATGGTTTTGCATAATAAAATTGTAATCATCTAAATCCTTTATTCCCTGTTGGTACCTCACACAAGAACAATTAGCTTCCCCATAAATATTTTCAACTCTATCTAGTGATTCTGAGCTTAACGAACCATTTACCATGTTGACTCTTCTCTGGGGTGCATTAAGCTCAGTATTTAATAACTTAATTTGGACTTCTGGATTGATGAGATTAATATTCTCCTGCAGTTGCACTGGCTTTTCAGGCAAAGCAGCAGAAATTACCCGTGAGGATACTAATGGTAGTATTGCAAAGTTCAACGGGGAAGATGGACTCATTCCTTCTTGTGAGCAGTAAGTAGACCTTCTTCCACATTCCTGAAGGAGTGAATCAGAAAATGCATGTAACAACACAGGATGAGACCCAATGGACTCATTAGATCCCAACAAAGGACTCACTGGATCACCTGGGCATGTAACAGGATTTTCTGAGAGAAATGCACGTTCATTGAGCACTGGCTTTTCAGAACAGTAATTGTTAAGATTGGTATCACTAAAATTTAATCTGGGAGGAGCCACAAAATCTCTGCTTGGATTGTGGATGGGAGAATGCACTTCAACAGGTTCAATAGTATGATTACAATTCGCAGCTATTTGTGGAAAATTGAAAGCATTTCTGGATTTTTCAGGGGTTAATTGAGTAGTAGCAAATACACTGGTGCTTTCAGTACTACCATGTGTTGAGATTTCCTTGCACAATTTTGTTTGACCGTTCATCATATCTCCTTGTCGGGATAGCATAGGAGAAGAAAGAGTAGATAGATTGGAAGACCTCATCAAATTGAAAGATTCATTCATCAATGAAGTCAGATGTGAGCCATTCAGTTTGGCCTTAATTTCCAGAGGATGCAAGGAAGAGGAAGAATCTCCGCAGAGGCTAGGACTTCTTTCAAGATGAGGTTTCAACATACTTACTTCACTAGCCAGATACTGCTCATTGTAGTTTTTACTAAAACTAGGGTCAGCAATGCCATTCAAAGCAACAACATACTGATAATCGGGATTGCTCTGCTCAATAGTGTCAGCATCAGTAGCAGATGTTCTTTCAGATTCACTCAAAGGAATCAAAAATATCCTTAGTCGTTGAGAACCCCCAAGCCTTTCAAGTCCATAGTATTCGTCTATCATGTTTTGAAGATCCTCATCACAAGAAACAGATATAAGGGCATCAAGATCCTCCCCTGGAAGCTGGTACTTGATTGTGTGAGGCTGCTTGCAAATTCCCAAAGTTTTCTTCACAAGTTCTTCCCAAGAAAGAGCCTTCCTTATAGAAATAATACGTGTATCACCCCCAACATATCTAAGTTTCCCATCACTAGGTCGTTGCAAAATTTTCCCACCAAAACTGCAGAGAAACTTTATTTTGATAAATTGAGAACCATCTGAAACACCTGACCCGAAAGTTTGAAGAGACTGGGAAGATGAAGAATCATTTATGACTGGAGCACTTGGCTCAGAACTAACCTGATTATAACACATTTCAGCAGAAGCCTTTCTCGGTCCATGCAAAACAGCACAATCTTCCTTGTGGTTTTGGAATTCTTTATTTATATAATTCTGAAAGTCAACCTCTGAAGTAGACCCTTTTGCTGAATTAAACTCACTTATGTCAGAACCACATTCCGAATCCATCCGTTGCAGACCAAGAATTTTGGCAAGTTCCTCATAGGCCATTGGAATATTCTGTTTACTGATTACCCCAACTACATTCACATGGTTTTGAGCCATGTCAGGCACAGTAACTCTTTTTGAAGTAGCACGATCATGAATGAACTCCATAGAAAATTCCTCACCTGTCTGTACAGATAAATTATTATTTACAGTTTTCCCTGCAGACATCCCATCTCTTGAAATAGCAGAGACTGATTCCTGCTGGACCCACTGACCAGAAGGGCTCTGTGCCTGGCTGGTCATGGCTTCAGGTCGGTTTTTTATTCTATTTAGCTGCATCAAAACCGCGTCTCTCTGCCTCAAGTCCGATTTCCTTCCATTGCCCGAGTTTTGATCAATCTTACAGCAATGCAACAACTTCTCCACGTACTATGACATCATATATCCTATAATCCTCTAGTACCCATAACCTATACCCCAACCTTTCTTCAAACTATCTTAAGAGCAAAAACTACCAACAGTATCCACAAAACTACAGAAGCATCCACTTCAATTGACAACTACCGCAGCAACTCTGGATATAACCAATGCAGATTCTTCGTTTTTTCTTTTTTAATTTCTTGTTTTCAACACTATACTTAAACTATCAACGACTACTAATCCTGATTCCAAAGCAAGCCAGATCCTTTTTAAACATAAAAGAATTAAAAATTGTATTTCTCTGTATGTAATCTCTACAATATATGCACAGTAGTAACAATTATTTAGTACCCACAAACCTTGCTCCTCCAATGATCAAGAAAAGTAAAAAAAACGCAGGTATATCCAGCTGATCACTTATACTTTTGTTCAATTAATAATCTCCACGTCAAACCAGACCTTGAATTAAATATTAAACCTGAGAAACCAACCATTGAGATACGAATCAAAACAATACTTATGATCTTTAATCATAATTTCATACTAAAAGCTATACAAACTTTAAGGGAAAAAAATAGAAATTCACTAAATTGAGTACAATTCCCACATGGGGATTATTAATATGAATCAATCCATCAATGCAACCATGAACGATTGAATTATACGCGGAAAATAAGGCTTTTTTTTGGGCTTTCAAAAAGTACCTGTTTCTTCCATAGTCAGCTCTGTAATTCTCTGTCTCGTCTATGTTCCTAAGCTGATCAGCTATCGTGGCTGTCATAAAGCTTAATTCTTTTTGGGGATTGAATAAATACTAGTGAGAATTCGATCGAGAAAATGGATATGGTGCTGACGTGGAATTGAGGGTTTGTGTTCGATCGATCCGTTGAGATGAGGAGAAAGAAAATGAAAAGGGGCGAAGATGAAGACCGTCGCTTACGGCTAAGGTTTCAGTTAGCGGACATTGCCGAGGATTAGGCGGGCATCAACCCAGGACCAGCCTTTTAACTGAATATACTTCTCAATTTTTCAGATTTTCTCTCTCTAAATATGATCATCATTCATTTGTATGCATGTTGTGTTGTATAAAGTTCTTTCTTTTTCTCTAATCACTCCTACGTGGACTTGCATGGTTTGAAGTTTGAAATGTAAATGAAAAGGACCAATCAGTTAATTTGGGCCTCATAAGAGGGAAATGTAAGCCACGGTGTTAGAATTTTGAGGGCCATATGCTATGGCATGGACTCGAGCTATTGGATTTATTTGAATTTATTGTAGTTTGGGGTTAAATGAACTTTCAGTTTTTTTTAGTGATTTTGTTGTATGGCCTGATTTGGTTGAGATTATGATTGAATTTTGATGTGTTTTGACTATATTTTGTTTGAATATATAAAGTAAATTTGATTTAAGGTTTTGAGCATACGGTCAAAATTATATTTTTTTTAAAAATCGTTCAAATTGAACTGTGACAAGAAAGTTTATAAGTTATGAATTCTTTTAATGTGAAAAGGTCTTTTTTAAAAATTGATTAACAAGAATAAGGTTGAGTTGTATTATCGAGTTTATTTAATGTTGAAACTGATTTTGATTTTGCCGATCGCTAATGTCATGGTGAAAAAGATATTTTCAACGATGAATACTGTTAAAACAACTTTTCGAAACCAAATGCCTATGAGCGATAAAATTCAATAATTTGAAAAAAAATCAAGATAATTTCAATTCATATAAGTGTATATTTTTCTTTATACTATTTATACATATTCACAACAAAAAATACATATAATTAATATTACTTACCAACATTTAAGTACTCCTCTTCTTTTCTTAATTCATTTCTTTTCGTAAAACTAATTTGTCACTGCGATATAATTTAGCATCACCACTTTGTACGTGTAATATGAAATTCTACAAAAATAATCAATATAAATTCATCGCTTCTTTTTTAATTTTTTTTAATACTTACGAGTATAATTTCTTCAATTTTTGAGAAATATAATTGATATATAACTTATAAGATTACCACAAATATCTCTAAAATATTGAGATTTTATATAATATGGTACAAATAACTTTTAAAAAAACTTATATGGCCAAAATATATCTGTGGGTGGTACATTTAGTTAGATGTAACAACAATGCAAAATTATGTAGTTTGAATAATAAAATAACAAAATATCAGAATGATTATTAATAGAATAACGATGTTGTCAATAAAGTACACGTAATTAATTATGTATCTTTACTTCAATTAATTTTGATATTTAACATTGTTTGGGAGCATTTTACCGATATTTACGTGAGTCGAAGACCTGACATTAGAAAGGCTTTAGGAGACCATTAGGCTGAAGCCCATGGAGAAGTTGGAGGTGTTAGGGTTGGCGTCAAGTCCTTTTGAGATAGGAGCCTCACTTTAGTGGATCTTTCCTCGGGTTGGTGTCCAGAGTCTTTTGGTAGGATACATTACTCTGTCGATGTGGAGTTTGGGGTCGGGTCTTGAGTCCTTTGGTAGAAGCCCAGACTTGATGGTGGGATTGTTTGGGCTGCGCTGTTGGGGCTCTCCTGCGTCTGTGATTCAGGATCCTAATCATAATTGAATAAGGTAACTCCAAATGTAGTGGTTGGATTGGATTCTACTTGCACCTTTTAAGGAGATTGTGTTGGACCCAAATTATGGTAACTACCATGATTTGGAGTCCTAATCCGACTCGGAGAAGGATTCTAAAGGTGGTGAGCACTATAAATACAAGACCAAGTTTACAATTAACAGGTAATACCTACTTTTGAGCACTAAACACTTAACTTCCATTGTTAAACCTTGTGAGCGGACTCAGATTTATTCTCACCATGGAATTTATCCCAAACGGCACAATGCCGTCGAAGCTTCGTATGTGATCTGTTATTCATGCGGAGTTCTGGCGTGGATTCTCGTGATTGGATCTTGTGCGTGCAAAACTCAAGCGTTAACATTGGTATTTAGAAGGATGGCGCTTTTAGTGTTCTTCTGATCACAACCCAACTTTTCCGTGAAATGAGCTAATGCAAGTAAGGAGAAGCGATGCCTCTAACAGGAAAAGGCAAAGACCCACCAAAGCTGGTGAGGGGTCGGTGAAAGATAGATTGGGCTCTCGATTACAGGGAGATCGAAGAACCAACCGCTTCTCTCCCGGCGAAGACTCTTCCATGTGACGCCCATCATACCCCAAACTGTAGTCGTGCGGATGAGAACCGTTCTCAAGGCGTTGGAGGTTCATTTGGAAGGACCAGGGAGAACAACCGAGATCGGAGGAATTCATTCTTTGAAAAAGATGCAACGAAACAAGGGCGCCATCGGCCCTATGCCTTCAATGAAGGAACTCGAACAACAGATGACGAGGGTGGCCGGAGAGCAGGAAGCCACCTTAAAAAGTCGTAGGCATCGGAGCCGATCTGAGTCACCTCGACGGGGAGAGGTCGGAAACGAAAGGAGCAGGCATCACAGTCGGTCACGAGAAAGCCGGAGTAGAATGAGGAGTCGTTCTCCAGATCGAAGATCGGACCATCCGGGCAGATTGAGATATAGGAGGAGGGACGCGACCCCTGAATAAGGGAGGGACATACCCCGATCGTCCCCTCGTAAGGAAGAGTCCGACCCCCTCGCATGAGAAGGTGGTTGAATGGAGAAGTTGTTGGTGGCTAAAAAGCGCGTTGGGGACACCTTGAACTTGCTTAGGTCACCTTTCTCATGGGAGATCAATCGAGAGACGGTCGACCCCAAAAGAAGATGCCCCGATGGAGACTCACGATGGGATGGGGATCCGTGATGACCACTCGGATGGGTATATGACAAAGCTAATGACATCTACGACCATTCGATGCGGCCGAAGTGTCACATGTTCGCAACCACTCAGAAGAAGAAGGCAGAGAATGGATGGGGACCTTGGCGGTGGGATCCATTAATTCATGGAATGATCTTGGAAGAAATTTCATGCTCGGTTCGGGAGTAACAAGAGGCGGGGAAAGATCCGCACCTTTCATACAGGTCGGAATGAAGTCGGATGAAAGCTGGGGACGATGCGTCGAAAAGGTTAGGAGATTTGTGGGAATTGATAGCGAGTTAAAACCCATGAGCCACAGGATTTTTCCTTCTTGGCACGGACATCGGGAAGTCGAAGAAGTTGATGAAGGATTTGGTGATCAACCCTCCGGTGACTTGATGAAGCTTTCCCATAGCCGAGGGTCACATAGCAATAGAGGCGATGGGGAACTTGAAAAGCACTCCCAATCTTATGAGAAGTCCAAGGATCGAGATAAGCAGAGTTATCAAAAGTCAGACAATTTGGGGAGGTCGGATAATTACAGTAAGAAAAGCTACAATTGGGGAGGGTCGGGCAACGGACGACCACTTTTCCCAAACAAGAATGTTAACAAAGTCTATCATCATCCTAACTGCAATTTGTCTTTAAAATCTTTGGAGGAGATGCGAAATAAGCCCTTTTTCGAACCATGCCAAGCAATCCCGAAGCCGGGGAAGAGGGGTTGGGACAAATATTGTGCATATCATCAGTGTCGGGGGCATACGATGGAGAAATGCAACAACCTGAAGGATCTGATAGAGAAGAACGTCCAGAATGGGCAACTGCTGCAGTATGTGGTCAGTCGAGAAGGTTTAGAAGCCCAAGGAGAGAATAGAAAGACAGAGCAAGACAAAGGAAGCCTGATCATGGCCGTACCCGCTCCAGGAGTTATTGATGTGATATCAAAGTGGTCGGTAGGGCGTGTAACCTAGTAGGAAGAGGAGCCGGACATCTCAACGCCCGTGTTGTGGTGGGCATCGCCTCATCCGCTAGAAAGGATAGGGCATATTCGGGGAGTATCCATCTCTTTCCGGATGAAGACTATCCTACCGATCATATTGAACCACATGATGGGCGATAATAATAAGCTTGCAGTCGGGCGATGAGACATGAAAAGGATAATGATCGATAACGGGTCCTCGGTCGATATACCCTACACGCATGCCTATCAGAGGATGGATCTGGAAGAAAAGAAGATGGAATTGAGAGGAGAAGGTCCGTTATACGGTTTAAGTGGCGACCCAGTGCATGTGTCAGGAACGATAGAACTACCGGTCGAGGTTGATCTGACCCTTAGCGGTGAAATAATGGTGAAATTTTTGTAGTACAAGTAGATTCTACTCTACTGGCGCCATCTTGGGAGGCCGACATTAAGCGACATTCTGAGGCGATGGCGTACATACCTCACTTCAAAATCAAGTTTCCGAGCGCATCAACAAGATCGGGGAGGTAAAGGTGATCTGGACATTGCAGAAGGTGTTATCGAATACTTTGATTTCCTCGGGGGGTCGGGATCGACAGCGAAGCATACAATGGCTATCGAGATAGAGCCATTCATTGAGAAAGCGATCTTGAACCCCATGGCCTGCAGAAGAGACAGAAGATCTGCGGAGTTGATACACGGAAACCAAAAAAGCGATCAAAATCAAAGGGATTAATAGTAACCGCTTCTGAGCAGTGTCAGTAGATTTGCCGGGGTAAGCCGATATCTTCGACTTGGGAGCCTAGCGATATGCCAGGGTGTAAGGTCGATAGCAATACGTATAAATTTGCATCTGAGACGAAGAGAAACCGGTGATCTGAGAAAAGAAGGATCTTCGCCCTGGAAAGGCAGAGGATCATAGATGAAGAGATTACTAAACTGTTGGAAGCGGGATTCATCTTCGAGATCGACTATCCCGAATGGCTGGCAAATGTGGTTTTGGTTCAGAAGCAAAATAGGAAGTGGAGGTTGTGCATCGACTACACGGATCTGAATAAAGCATGCCCAAAAGATTTTTATCCTCTACCCAACATAGACTAGCTGATTGATACCACTTCGGGGTATGGAATGTTAAGATTCATGGACACTTTCTCGGGATATGTTGGGTAAAATCTAATTACGCACAACATGCAAGTATACGTGGTCAACAAGTAATAAAGTGATAAGTTGAGTATCGTTCCCACGAGAGAATTATTTAATAAAAATCACCAAATCTTAACCCATGACCAATTTAATCTTATTTAAACAAATGATTTAATAATTTAAATTAAAATAATTAAATAAACTATTACTAACTATCCCAGAATGAAACAAGATATTGAAGACTTGAGATTACAATTTCACTTATTATTACATTTAAATCAACACACACTTCTGTTAAGCCAAATTATTTATCTTTGGATTGTTAATCGAGAACACGAAAGTAAAATATGGCCATCTCTCGATGCACCATACTCATATCAAATCAAATCCATGGATGATAAAATCAATTTGAACACCCTAATTAACTAACCCACTATATCTCTATGTGAATTACAATTAAAAAGGGTTTAAGTTCAAGTTCTTATTAGACTACATATAGGCGTAAAGGCATATCTCATCCTAAACACAAATCATGAATTCCATCTATCTGTAAATCACAAACACATCTTTATCATGATCGGATCTAAATTTATACTTCATCTACCGAGTTCATATAGATTATCACGGTAATTGTTAGCTAAGCGATTAAGCAATTCATTACAAATCATAATAAACAATTCAAATATAGCTAATAAGACTAACAAAGAAGCATATCAAAGTAAACTACATAAATAAGATCCATAGTAATCTCAAAATAGAGTTTAATTCATAAATAAACTAGAATCCATCATCCACAATTGATTAAGCATTAAAAAGAATACAAATAAATAAGAAAAGAAATTAGAATTGAGATAAACAAATCTGCATTCTCTTGCTTCCAAATTGATTCTCAATGATAATCAATAGCTTGATCTTGATTCTAATCTAGGGTTCCTAATCTAAGAAAGAAAGTAAAGAATTAGATTCTAGAAATCTATCCCAAGAGGGATTTTATAAAGTCTTAGAATTAGCCTCCCAATCCAAGTTAAACTCAAGTATTTAGAGTTATAATGAACATCCTAGCAAGTTAGGCAACTAAGAATCCTATTCAGCTAAATTTGGACATCAAATAACTTGATTTGACTTAATTCTACCGCCTTTAAGCCTTCGGTGCTGGTGACCCTAGGCCTTTTCGGCCTTTGTCAGCGCTCTTGTAGCGATGTCTACGGTGTCTAGCACGCTCAGCGCTAGGCGAAAGCGGTGATCGCTTCTGTTATTTTTCTCTGCATGACGTCCTTTGGTAAAACATGCATAACTTTTGATCCGCTTGGAGTTACGGGGCCTGCCACCTATCAAATCGAAGATATCGACGAGATCTACAACTTTTATTTTTTGAGCTTTGACAAATTCGAATTCGATCAAGGCGGAAATCGGGCTTGAAGTAGATACTATGTAAATGGCAAACATGACAACTCTTAGCTTTGATCTTCGTTGATAAAAATGCCATAACTCTCGCATCCGAGCTCCGATTAGGATGATTCAAGATGTTCCGGAAAGATAAGAAGTAGATATACCATAAAATCCAAGTTCCAAGCCAAAAACATGCATCTAACTTGGTGTTAAAAGTCCTTCAATATTCCCTTCATGCATTTGCTTGCGTATTTTAGTCCAAAAGATGTCCGAATTGCTTATCCTTGCTTCTTCATGCCAATGTCATGTCATAGCATACAAAATAACATAAAATGTATGAAAAGTAAATAAGAAACATAGGTTCAAGCAACTAATTCAAGTAATAGATACCGAATAAGTAGGTATAAAATCTACTTAACAAATACCCCCAAACTTAAACATTTGCTTGTCCTCAAACAAAAACACAAATTAGACAGATTCATCCTCTAGTAATGATCCACCCAAATAATGAATTAATATGAATTCGATCAATGGCCTCAAAGGTTACAACAGATGATAACCCGTAGAAAATTTTAAAACAATGTCATGTCTAAAATTTCAACAACTGTCATTAGACTCACATCTACTCTTGATCCTTTAAGTGTGTATGTGCATCCACATATTCAATCCGGTCATGATTTAGATTAAATCAACCAATACTCATAAAAGATTTTCAAAATGACTTTTAAAACTTCTTATCACATCAATCACCGCTAATATAGACATAACACAATTTTTCATTGAGGATCAATTTGGATATTTAAACTTTTAAGCACGTAAGAACCCTTCCCAAGTATTTCGAACATACATATTTTCTTTTTTTCTATTTAGTGAGTGCGTTTTACGCTCCATCTCACTTTCCACTTTTCATTGAACGAAAGTCGTTTTACGCCCATCTCGCGGCTCGTGTTTATGGGGAGTGTGTATTTACGCTCCATCTCGACCCACCACAAGATTCAATTATTCAACTCGGGAAGGTTCGATAAATTTTTTTTCATAAATACACCAAGATTTCCCCAAACTTATGTGAATGCCTAATTTTCACTTCGAATGATTCTCAAATAAGATATCTCAAGTTGTAATGGTATCTTTTATAATAAATTAGCCAAAAAAATGTTTCAATCCCAACTGGCTAAACAAATGGATATGTGTAAAAATTTTCAAAAATTTCACAAGTAATATGAAACCCAACTAACTAGTTAAAATATAGACTAAGCATGCTCATCAATTCTCCAAGAGTTAACAATATCAACCATCCACTTATCATTGGCCAAAATCAAATTCCATCAAAACATTGCCCAAGTAAATACTAAACATGATAAATACCCCCAAACTTAAAACAGACATTGTCCTCAATGGCTAAGATAGGAAAAATTAAAAGAGAGGACTTCCCTGACATATAGCAATTTATCTCCTCGTCTGCGAAGTTTGAAGAATAGGTTAAGCACATTGGAATGAATCGGGCATCACACTTGAGTTGGACTTGACTAACCTGTGTATATGATAGAAGCAAGCTTATTAAATCTTTAAAAAAAATGAAAAAAATTCTATCAACTAATATGAAACCTAAAAAAGAAAAAAAAACTAAAAAGAAAAATTAAACTTGGGTTGCCTCCCAATAAGCACTTAATTTATAGTCTTTCACCGGACTTTATGCACGGTGTATTATCAATTCCTCTTCGAAAATTGAGGAATCCTCCATCCATCATTAGCAAATAATCCTTTGGAAGGTTCCCACAAGCGATAGCTATAGCATTAAAGTCATCTAGCATGCTCTGACTCGGTATAATCTCCATGAAGAAGGGAAAATAACTAAGTGATATCTCCATTGTGTTTGTGATCATATTTGGGCATGGAAGTGTGGCAAACATAATGGGCTCTTCATCTATCTTCTCTTTCTTGTCCCACCATGGATTCAAAATTGTATTCGTTCTTATGTCATCAAGAGCTTCGCCAACGACATGACTACCAAGTGGGCATGATTTTGCAAATTTGACTGACTCGTTGATCTTTGGTGGAGACCCATTTAGATCTTCGTCGACCTCTATTTCATTATCCCCATTGTCTCCACACTTTCGATATCTTGTGGCTCATCCAATTGTAGATTTGGCTCGGGCACTTCATTAATTTCATCATCCATGTCATAAAGCCAAGTGTTCGGAGAAAGGTTGCTTACGATTTTGGTCATTTGCTCTATCTGATCCTGCAGATTTTGAATTGATATCTCTTGATTCTAAATTAACCGCTCTTGATTAATCCTCCACTCCTCATTTGATGCTACGAACTTGGACCATAATTCCTCCAACCTTGAATTATCTGTCTCGAAATTTCTAGAATCATGTATTGAGGACCATGAGTTGTATATTGGAGATGAGTTGTTCCATATGGTCTTTGAAAATTGTGGCTCGATATTTCTTGACTCATCATCCTCTCCTCTTGGTTTCTTTATGACCTTTAACATTAATTCCTCAACTTTGACTTTTTTTCTTCTTTTAATGGAGGTTGATATGAGAATTACAGGCGTGTATGTTGGGTTTGGAGTAGAGTATTGGTCTTGATAGTTGTAGCTCTATGAAGAATCCGGGTGATACCCCCAAACTTGATGATAATTAGCATATGTATAATCGTTGAGGTATGCACCACCATGTTGTCCCGGCCCAAAACTACTGGTGCATCGATGACTCGGATGATTACCAGCACAATAATTGCAAGTAACTGTTATCCTTCGATTACGTTGGGTTGCAACAACATCCAACTTCGTCGAAAGTATCTCAAGCTGCGCTGATAATGCAGAATATGCATTGAGACCATCAATCCCCGCTTCCCTTGGTTGTGTCATGTTTGTGTATGGCCATTGATACGCAAAGTCATCCATGGTACCTGAAAAGAGAGAAATATAGGAAGAGAATTAAAAATAAAAATAAAAATATTTAAATTAAGACTAATTTGATTGAAGCTAATATTGGTAAAAATGTATTAAACTAATTCCAAATGGCGGCGCCAAAAACTTGTTGGGTAAAATCTAATTACGCACAACACGTAAAGTATCACGTGGTCAACAAGTAATAAAGTGATAAGTTGAGTATCGTTCCCACGAAGAATTATTTAATAAAAATCACCAATCTTAACCCATTTGACCAATTTAATCTTATTTAAACAAATGATTTAATAATTTAAATTAAAATAATTAAATAAACTATTACTAACTATCCTAGAATGAAACAAGATATTGAAGACTTGAGATTACAATTTCACTTATTGTTACATTTAAATCAACACACTTCTGTTAAGCAAATTATTTATCTTGGATTGTTAATCGAGAACACGAAAGTAAAAATCGGCCATCTCTCGATGCACCATACTCATATCAATCAAATCCACAGATGATAGAATCAATTTGAACACCCTAATTAACTAACCCTTTATATCTCTATGTGAATTACAATTAAAAAGGGTTTAAGTTCAAGTTCTTATTAGACTACATATATGGCGTAAAGGCATATCTCTATCCTAAACACAAATCATGAATTCCATCTATACAGAAATCACAAACACATGCTATCATGATCGGATCTAAATTTATACTTCATCTCTCGAGTTCATATAGATTATCACGGTAATTGTTAGCTAGGCAATTAAGCAATTCATTACAAATCATAATAGACAATCCAAATATAGCTAATAAGACTAACAAAGAAGCATATCAAAGTAAACTACATAAATAAGATCCATAGTAATCTCAAAATAGAGTTTAATTCATAAATAAACTAGAATCCATCATCCACAATTGATTAAGCATTGAAAAGAATACAAATAAATAAGAAAAGAAATTAGAATTGAGATAAACAAATCTGAATTCTCTTGCTTCCAAATTGATTCTCCAATGATAATCAATAGCTTCAATCTTCAATTCCTAATCTAGGGTTCCTAATCTAAGAAAGAAAGTAAAGAATTAGATTCTAGAAATCTATCCCAAGAGGGATTTTATAAAGTCTTAGAATTAGCCTCCCAATCCAAGTTAAACTCAAGTATTTAGAGTTATAATGAACATCCTAGCAAGTTAGGCAACTAAGAATCCTATTCTAGCTAAATTTGGACATCAAATAACCCAATTTGACTTAATTCTCGCACCTTTAAGGCGCTCTCATTGTGACCCTAGGCCTTTACAGCCTTTGTCCGCTCATGTAGCGATGTCTCTCGGTGTCTATGCACGCTCAAGCGCTAGGCGTAGCGCGTGATCATATTCTATTTATTTTTTCTTTATGACGTTCTTTGGTAAAACATGCATAACTTTTGATCCGCTTGGAGTTACGGGGCCTGCCACCTATCAAATCGAAGATATCGACGAGATATACAACTTTCATTTTTTGAGCTTTGACAAATTCGAATTCGATCAAGGCGGAAATCGGGCTTGAAATAGATGCTATGTAAATGGCAAACATGACAACTCTTAGCTTTGATCTTCGTTGATAAAAATGCCATAACTCTCGCATCCGAGCTCCGATTAGGATGATTCAAGATGATCCGGAAAGATAAGACGTAGATCTACCATAAAATCCAAGTTCCAAGCCAAGAACATGAATCTAACTTGGTGTTAAAAGTCCTTCAATATTCCTTTCATGCATTTACTTGCGTATTTTAGTCCAAAAGATGTCCGAATTGCTTATCCTTGCTTCTTCATGCCAATGTCATGTCATAGCCTACAAAATAACATAAAATGTATGAAAAGTAAATAAGAAACATAGGTTCAAGCAACTAATTCAAGTAATAGATACCGAAAAAGTAGGTATAAAACCTACTTAACAAATACCCCCAAACTTAAACATTTGCTTGTCCTCAAACAAAAACACAAATTAGACAGATTCATCCTCTAGCAATGATCCACCCAAATAATGAATTAATATGAATTCGATCAATGGCCTCAAAGGTTACAACAAAAACGTTTTTTTATTTTTGTCATTATTTGGTGGCTAAATTCAGATGGTCAAGGTAGGCTAAGGAAAATTTTATAAATATATTAATATTTTATTAAATTTTTCGCTTTAGTATTCTAAGCATTTTCCTATAAATAGGGTCTTAGGTTAGAATTAAAATCACACTTTAAACTGAAGTTTTCTCTCTTTCTCTATATTATCGGCGTATTTTTTTGTGAGTATTTTGATACTTTGAGTGTTCTTTATCTACGGTCTAAGTTCCTTCTTGACACTATATTCGGTATTCTAGCTGAAATCACAGTCTTTTCAAGGTAAAGGATATTTTTTTAAATGATATTATTTCTTCAATATCATTATGCTTAGGAATATTGGTAAGATTTTTTGTGAAATTCTTGTCTTTTAGTGTTGGATTCTTATTCACGATATCTGAGACTTATTCACGTATACGACCTTATTCACGAATACGACATTATTCATGAAAAATTAAATTTTCGTATTTTGTCCAAAATATCTATTATGGATCTTAGCTTTGATTGTATCCATGTTTTGATCATTCTTGAATTTTACTTCACTATGATTATTTATGAAGTATTTTTGAACTCGGATTGTTTAAAGTACGAATCCATAATACTTGTTCTTTTGTTTCACTGGATTCGTTTTCTTTAAAATATTTTTCATCATCCTCAGTCCTAAATGATGGTATTATTGAATATCTTTTGCTTTTGTAGTGCAAAGATGGTTGATTTTTTATGAATTTCTTTTGGTAGTAGTGCAAAGATGTACAGTGTGAGATGAACATGACCGACTGATGAATATCTTTGGCCTGTAGTGCAAAGATGAATATTTGATTCAAGATGAATATTGGTTGATGTTACAGGGATAAAATATTGATGATGGACTTTTAAATTCATAGATTATAGTAGATTTCATTCTCTACGTAACTCTTACATGACTTATTATTTCATTCCGCAAATATTGATCCGAAACTTGTTTATACATTGTATTTTATCGTCATTTTTTCTGTTGAAGACTAACGATAATTTGTTTTATATTATCTTAGTCATAATATTCTTTACTAAGCTACTTGAGCTCACTCTTTTCCTTTTTGTTCCATTTTTCTTCCCAGAAGGCTAGAATGTAGCGAGTTCTAGTCGGGGTGTGGATTGATGGATCTAAAAAGTTGTCTTAGTAGTCCTCACCATTTTTGCAAAATAATGTACCAATAATTGTAATGAGGACTTATTTGGGTGCTAATATTGTCTAGACGACAATATTTGTATTTAAACTCACAGTTTTCATTTTGTATTAATAAAGTTGTAGTTATTTACAGATTATGTTATTGATTGACTCAAAATGGGTGATGTATACTTATTTTGGGGCGTCCGAGTTGGAATCGAGCTTAGGGATATGATCTCCAGGTGAGATTGGGGAATAGAACTAGGAGGGAGAGACGAGTAAAACCCCATTAATGTGTCTTACCTAAGCTTATTTGTTGGTTGAGTCGGTATATAGGGATATTATGTGATATGTTGATTTTTTAATTAACCCTTGTTTTATGGCGGTATTTGAGAATGTCGAATGAAAATGTTATGATGGAGTAAATGAGGTAGTGGAGACACCTTTCTTACTCACCAACGAGGAGAACGCGTCAACAGTTGGCAATGTTCCTCCCGTGAACAACACCCATTGGAAGATGATGAGCGATGGGATGTTTAGAAGCTTTTTACGATTCATGCAAAATTAGACAAGGGAGACTCGTGCACAAAATCCGGTGGAAATGATAATAACGCATCGGTTTTTTGTCACAAACAAGCGATAAAAGAGTTGGGACCACGTAATTATGGGGAAAGCGAGATCCGATTAAAAGCGAAACGTGGGTCAAAACAAATCACCAAGATATTCGATGTCTTGGGATGTACGGAGGAACAGAAGGTTCCATTTGCCACCTTTATGTTCCGTAATGAGACAGATTACTGGTGGGAATCTGTGAAGCGTACCATCCATCGCATATTTCAAGATGTCTTAGGAGGCGTTTGAATCTGTTCAATGACAAGTACTTTCCTGAAAGTATTCGTCATATGAAGGAAGTAAAGTTTATTAGATTGGAACAAAATAACATGACGGTGTCCCAATAACGAGGTGAAGTTTGCAGAGTTTCCAGGTTTGCACCTCATTTGGTGGAGAATGAGGAATGTATGACGCGGATGTTTCCGAGAGGTTTGAAACCCGACATACGTCAATATCTCATTTCTCATAAATTTTCTCTCTATTCGGATGTTGTCAATGGGGCTCAATTATTAGAGGCGAGATAACGAGTCACGTTCAATAGAAGGACCTGACAGGATCATCTGCGGTGATGGCGATCATCGTGAACAATGATAACCAATGAGAAAGAAAAATACGGACAAAAAGCAAGAACTACTACGGTAGTAATCATGACCATGAGAATAAAAGAAAGCGAAAGTGGGAGGAGATTTTAAAAGAGGAGATTCAACAACGACCATGTGAAGACATCATTGCGGTGAAGAATCGGTTCTAAGGGAGGAGAACGACCACCGATCGTATCTTATAAATGTGGAAAAGAGGGACATATCACCCAAACCCGCCCACAGCAGTTCAAGGTATGTTATAATTGTGAAAAAGAATGACATATCGCTCGAGATTATACTGATAATGAAACCAAGTCCGAGTGGGGATGGTGACTCAAAAGGTCATCCCAAAAAAAGTCAAAGTCAGCGGTCCTGGAAGGCGTTTGTGGTGGATCGGTCAAAATGCGAGGAACCCAAACGAGGTGATCACGGGTAAGCTAATCATAAATTCTTGCGAAGTTTATACCTTACTTGATCTTTGGTGCTACCCATTCATTTATCTCTCTCTGCTTGTGCTCAACGTTTAAACTTAACTCGGGAGAAATTAGACTTTGATTTATCTGTGGAGACTCAGTTAGGAGAAACTTTAATCACATCTACTTATTTATAAATCTTGTTTGATCCAAGTTGGCACCATCACATTACACATTGACCTTATCTCTTTAAAGATACTTGCTTTTGATGTGATTTTAGGGATTGATTGGTTAACTACTCATCATGCCAAAATTGATTTTTTCAGTATGGTTGTTAGTTTTCATATTTCTAACCAACCCGCTGTTATGCAATTCAAGCAACTAAACCATTAAAATCAATCATTATCATATCTAGTCATAAAGCTATTCGTTTATTAAAAAACGGATGTCAAGCTTTCTTAGCCCATGTTATGGATTTGAAAAAAGACACTGATGATTTGAATAATATTCCCGTTATTACTAAATTTCTGACGTGTTTCTGAAGAACTTTCCGCCTACCCCTGAGCGTGAAGTTGAATTCTTTATTGATCTTGAACACAGTACAAAGCCCATTTTAAAACCCCATATCGAATGGCTCCTTTTGAACTTGAGAGTTAAAAGTCCAACTACTGGAATTGTTGGACATCGGTTTTATTAAATCTAGTACATCTCCTTGGGGTGCTCTGCATTTTATTTGTAAAAAGAAGAAAGCGGGAGTATGCGACTTTGTATTGACTATCAAGAATTGAACCATGTCACCATCAAGAATAGGTATCCGTTTCCTCGTATTGATAACCTGTTTGACCAGTTGTAAGGAGCAAAATTCTTTTCAAAGATCGATCTTCGTTCTGGATATCATCAGCTGAAGATTAGAACTGAGGATATTCCAAAGACTACCTTCAGAACTCGGTACGGGCATTATGAATTCTTAGTCATATCTTTTGGATTAACTAATGCTCCTGTGACTTTCATGGATATGATGAACCGAGTATTCTAGGATTATTTGGATCAGTTCGTTGTTGTCTTTATTGATGACATCCTCATGTATTCCAAAAGCTGTGAAGATCATGAGCACCATTTGAAGCTGGTAATTCAAAGGCTTCATGAAAATAAGCTATATGCCAAGTTAAAGAAATACGAGTTCTGGCTTGAGGAAGTAGCATTCCTTGGGCACGTGGTGTCAAAACATGGAGTATCTGTCGATTCCATCGAAGATTGAAGATCTGAAGTTGGGAGCAACCAAAGTCGGTGGTAGAAAGCACGTAGCTATTTTGGGCTAAATTTGGTTATTATCGGAGATTCGTGGAAGGATTTTCTCGAATCGCTACCCCATTAACTCAACTGACTCGGAAAGATACTAAATTCGTATGGAGCGAGGAATGCGAAAAGAGTTTCCAAGAGCTTAAGAGGAGACTCATTTCGGCACCTGTTCTGACAATACCATCTGGTTCGGATGGATTTGTTATCTACATCGATGCTTCAGGCAAAGGGTTAGGATGTGTTCTCATGCAACATGGGAAAGTCATATCTTATGCCTCGCGACAACTTAAAGAATATGAGAGGAATTATCCTACTCATGATTTAGAGTTAGCGCCGATCGATTTTCACGCTTAAAGATCCTGGAGAGCCTTTATTTATATGTAGAGAAAATACAGATATATTCAGACCATAAAAGCCTCAAATATTTCTTCACCCAAAAGGAACTCAACATTCGACAACGACGTTGGCTCGAGCTGTTAAAAGATTATGACCACACCATTTAATACCATCCTGGAAAAGTAAGCGTGATATTGACGCGTTGAGTAGAAGATCATACGCGAGAGCGAGTGCGATGATGTCAAGTATACGATAGAACCAACTTTAATCGATAAAGTTAAAGTTCTTTCGAGCCACGTAATCCGGAGTCGATGCGTATGAAGAAGAAAGTACTGAAGGTCTTATTCCGTAAGAAGAATCGATGAAGAAGGAATACTTGAGTCCACTCCGGACTTTGTGTTCCTAACGATTCTGATTTAAAGAACAAGATCATGATGGAGGCACACAATACACCATTTGCAATTTATCCTGGAAGTACCAAAATATATCGTGATCTTCGACATACATTTTGGTGGAACAATATGAAGAGAGAGATTGCAAAGTTTATCTCGAGGTGTTTAACTTGTCAACGTGTAAAGGCGGAACATCAAGTACCTAAGGGTCCGTTGCAACCACTTGAAATTCCAAAATGGAAGTGGGAACACATTACCATGGATTTCGTTACGAGTCTTCCCACGGTTTCTCAAGGTGTAAATGTTATTTGGGTTATTGTTGATAGATTAACCAAGTCTGCTCATTTCTTACCGATACGGGAGACTTATTCCCTTAAACGTCTTGCTCATATATATGTAAATGAGATTGTGAGATTGCATGGCATGCCAGTATCCATAGTTTCGGATTGTGACCCAAGATTCATTTCACGATTTTGGGTTAGCTTGCAAAAAGCTATGGGCACGGATTTACGATTGATTGGCATCTTATCCTCAAAGCAGACGGACAATCGATAGACTATTCAAACTCTTGAAGATCTATTAAGACTCTGTGACCCTAGACTTCAAAGGAGTTGGGATAAGTATTTACCATTGTTTGAATTCTCCTCTACAACAACATTATCGGCAAGTATATAGGGTAGCTCCATTTGAAGCATTATATGGAAGAAAGTGTATTTCTCAAGTATATGTTGGGATGAGGTGGGTGAAGCAACATTGTTGGGACCAGAGTTGGTATGTCTTACTACGAGAAAAGATCAAATGATTCGACAAGCGATATATAAACGGCACAAGATCGATAAAAGGGTTATGCGGATCTTCGTGAAAGGACGTGAAATTTAGTATTTTGGATCATGTATGGTTGCGTGTTGCCCATGGAAGGAGTTACAAAGATTAGGAAAGAGAAAAGCTCAATCCACGATTTATTGGTCCATTTGATTCTTGACCTAGAGTAGGAAATGTAGCCTATAGACTCGCGTTACCTCCAAGTATGTCTCGTGTTCATAATGTTTTTCATATATCCGTCTTCCGTAAATATGTGAAAGACCGAACCACGTTATTGAGTTAGAAGCCGGATGAGATAGCCAAAGACTTAACGCACGAGGAGGTACTGTCAAGATCTTGGATAGGAAGGAGCACACGTCTTACGTCTGACAAAGGTCATACCACAAGTCAAAGTTTTGTGGAGGAACAATCTTTATTGAGGAAATGACTTGGGAGTTGGAAAGCGGAAATGAAAGCGAGGTATCCTCACCTTTTGAAACACTGAGTACGACGTCAATTTCGAGGACGAAGTTTCATAAGGAGGGAGGTTGTAAGACCCCAACTTATTATAAATAAAATAAAATTTCCTCTATTTATTATTTTGAAATAGTAAGGGTTGATTTGATTAATGTGGTTAGTTATGGGTAAAATCGTAAATATTTCAAATATGCAAAGTGGTTATAAAATATTTATTTTATCGGAGAATATTCGTTTTGGTCGTGGAATATTTTTCTTTGTCGGGGAATATTAAATGCATTTAGTATAATTGTGCAGGGGCCCCATAACTGGAAAGCAATTGGATGAAGAAAATGACAAATATAAGTTTTTTATAAATAACTACAGCGTAGTTACAACAGATTATCTTTGTTAAAATACCCATTGGTAAAAACACAAGATATTAGCGGTATTACATCAATTATTGATTCCTACGTAAGAAGGCACTACTTAATAATTATTCGATGAATTCTTTATTCAATATTTTATTTTATTGATTCGATAATTGCTACGTTGATATTTTATATTATTATTGTTTCAATAATTGTCCTTTACTGCGATATTTTTATTATCGGATCAATAATTCATATTATTTGAATAATATTATTAGATAACATTATTAGCAATGTCTAGAAAGTTACATACAAGGAGAGGTTTGGTCACCTAATTGCATACACAAGTGAGGAGAAATCCTTATTGAAAGCCCCCACTTTCACAGGAGCAACACGGTTGCCGATATTGTGATTCTGTAATATTATCTGTGAATAATTAATTATTGATTTATATGATAAGAAAAATATTCATTTTATGTGAATATAGATGGAGAAAATTTTTAATGTGACAATTGTTGAAAATTGATATTTTATCTTTTTCGATAAAATAATTCATTTAAATATATTATTATATTTTAATAATATAATAATGGTGATATTTTTACAATGAATGTGAGATATATGAATAAATGAGGAGGAAGAGTATTTTTGTTACAAAAAATATTTAAAATATGTTAAACATGTTTGTGGGCCCCACTTTGTAGTAGAAATTGGATTATAAATACCAGTAAAATTGCTTCGTTTGTGGATTTTGATTCAACTTACATTTGGAATTTGGAAAAACTTAAACTTACAAAGTTGTAGAGAATGGAATTTCCTACGGAAAGAACATGTGATTTGAATTTTTCTGATAAAAGGGCTATTTATTATGAATTATTGAAGTTCCTTAGTTCTGAAATAATTGATTTTTAAAATTTTAATTATTTTTAATAACAAAAACGTTTTTTTTTGTTTTTGTCATTATTTGGTGGTGAATTCAGATGGTCGAGGTAGGCTAAGGAAAATTTTATAAATATATTAATATTTTATTAAATTTTTAACTTTGGTGTTCTAGCATTTTCCTATAAATATGGTGCTTAGGTTAGAATTGAAAATCACACCGTAAACTGAAGTTTTTCTCTCTTTCTCTCTATATTATCGAAGCGTATTCTTGTGAGTATTTTGATACTTTGAGTGTTCTTATACGGTCTTGAAGTTCCTTCAAAGACTATATCGTATTCTAAATTTAGAAATCTGGTCTTTTCAAGGTAAGGGATATTTTTTAAAAATTATATTATTTCTACAATATCATTATCTTAGGAATATTGGTAAGATTTTCTTGTGAAATTCTTGTCTTTTTAGTGTCGGGATTCTTATTCACGATATTACACTATTCATGAATACGACACTATTCACAGAAAAATTAAATTTTCGTATTTTGTCCAAAATATCTATTATGGATACTAACTTTGATTGTATCCATATTTTGATCATTCATGAATTTTACTTCACTATGATTATTTATGAAGTATTTTTGAATTCGGATTGTTTAAAGTACGAATCCATAATACTTGTTCTTTTGTTTCACTGAATTCGTTTTCTTTAAAATATTTTTCATCATCCTTAGTCCTAAATGATGGTATTACTGAATATCTTTGGCCTGTAGTGCAAAGATGGTTGATTTTATTATGAATATCTTTGGCCCGTAGTGCAAAGATGTACAGGTGTTGAGATGAACATGACCGATCGATGAATATCTTTGGCTCAGATGGTAAAGATGAATATTTGATTCAAGATGAATATTGGTTGATGTTACGAGGATAAAATATTGATGATGGACTTTTAAATTCATAGATTATAGTAGATTTCATTCTCTACGTAACTCTTCTATGAATTATTATTTCATTGCAAATATTGATCTGAAACTTGTTGTCTATTGTATTTTATCAGATTTTTCCCTGTTGAAGACTAACGATAATTTATTTTATATTATCTTAGTCATAATATTCTTTACTTGGCTAGTTGAGCTCACCCTTTTTCTTTTTGTTTCATTTTTCTTCTCAGGAGGCGAGAATGTAGCGAGTTCTATTCGGGGTGTGGATTGATGGATCTAAAAAGTTGTCTTAGTAGTCCTCACCATTTTTGTAAAATAATGTACCAATAATTGTAATGAGGACTTATTTGGGTGTGAATATTATCTAGACGACAATATTTGTATTTAAACTCACAGTTTTCATGTTGTATTAATAAAGTTGTAGTTGTTTTTGTACCATGTTATTGACGACTCAAAATGGGTGATGTATACCTATTTTGGGGACGTCACAGTAACTGACCGGAAAAACTGTAAATTTTTTATTCAGGCAAGCTTCGGGCATTATCCGATCAAGAGTTTCGGGAAGATACCACTTATCGAGATAAGTCACGATTGTAACTGACCGAGAAAACTGTAAATTTTTTATTCAGGGAAGCTTCGGGCATTATCCGATCAAGAGGTTCGGGAAGATACCACTGATCGAGATAAGTCACAAGCATAGTTGATTACAAAAATTTATAGACCAAAAATACTCTATTTCATTTATACTTGGAAATTTTTACACAACCCGATCGCTTACGATTCGGGCGAAATACAATTTTTTTTTACAAGACCTAACAATATTTATTTAGGAGGAGGGTCATCCTCGGCTTCAGATTCTTCGTCGAAGGAGTCAAGGATGGAGGCATCGAGCCCAAAAGCAGTCAGTTTGGTCCGAGTCTTTTCACGATAAGCCTCATACCCTTCAACAAATTGGGCCATGACTTTATCATTCAAGACTTCGGACTCTTCATACTCGGCAATTGCCTGCTGTTTGGCTTCGGAGAGCTTCTCCGGAAGGGAGTTGACTTCAGCGGATAAACTAGTGTTCTCCCGTATAACTTGCATCATTTTGGCCATCATGTCAGAAAACTTCTCCGAAAGGTCGTCGACAGCCTTTTCCCGATCCTTGACCTCCCCGGCCAGGTGATCCCTCTCCTCCAGAAGTGATGCATATTTCTTCTCAAGCTCCTCAACACGACAATCAGCTCGTGTCGCCTTGTTTCGGGTCTCGGCGTGGAGATTCCGTTCCTTCTTCAGATCTGCGCTCAGACCCCCAACCTCAGCCTCGAGTAGCTGTACATCCGTCCTCAGTTGGATTTCTTTTTTTGTGGTTCGAGCAAGAGGATGGATGGCTCGAGCGAGTATAGCGTTTGGCCTGTAACACACATACACATTAGCAGTCGAAGTAAAAGTACAAGTTTATAACAATAGGAAAATTAAAGCTTAGAATTACCTGGCACTGAGCCCGGACGTATGCCACCAGATATTCCTCAGAAGAAAATCCCTTAAACCATTCGTCATCATCTAAAAGCTTAAAATGATCAAACAGGGTGAACGGGAACACATCCGAGGGGCTTTTTGGCCAACAAGTGGTCGGCGAACCGTGGGATGAGCTCGGTCCGGAGGTAGGAGTGGCGGTGGTGTTGGGGTCAGCAACAACAACTTGTTGTTCAGGCTGTTACGGTGCAGGATCTTTGGCAAGCCGTGGTTTCTTGGATCGGGGCTCAAGAGGAGCCTCTAGGGTGTCTTCCAAGTCCTCGATCACCTCGGCATGAGTAGGAAGAGGGGTCGGTTTCGGGGGTACTGCGGTAATGGATTTAGCGGGTGCTTTGGCAGAAGGCTTCTTGGTTTTCTTTAATAATGCTGCCTTCTCCGCCCGACTCATTTTCAGAAGATATTTGGTGGCATGTTTAGCTAAAGTGGGCGGGGGGGCTAGTCCCGAAGTGGAACCGGTTGAAAGCTCCACTATCGGGATGGTTTCTTCCTCAGCCCTCTTGTCGGTGACTGAAAGGCGGATCGGTTCGATGGTGATGAGGAGAGGAGTTAAGGATTCAGCAGCCCCTTCGGGCTTAAAAATTGTCACCGCATAAAAGAAAACGGGTTAAGACATAAAATAAGAAGGGAAGTCAACAGGGAGAAGGGATGTACTTACAGCTGTGTTTATATAACCAGGCTTCATTGGACAAGGCGGTCAGGTTCCATTCGGTTTTGCTCCACTTCTTGTAGAAAGATTTGAAGGCATCAGCCCGACCCTTCGGAAACTTGGACACCTTGGCTACGGGATCCTCAGGATGGGCCCATTAGGGGAGTAGACGGAGGTCGGTTCCCCTGGCAAAGAACCACTTGTCATGCCAACCCTTGTTGCTTGAATGGGTTTTGACAAGAACGGTTCGAGAGGGCCTTTTGTTTAATTACTTTAAGACGGGTTCTTTCGACTCGGTTACAGTGAAGAGGGCGAAGAAGAAGTCGAGGCCAGGTGTGATCCCGAGCTCCTGGCACAAGGCAATGAAGGCGACCAGGTGGATGTATGAGTTCGGCACGAGCTGTGTGAACCCGATTCCCGCGAAAGAAAGGAAAAAAGAGATGAATTTATGAAGTGGGAACCGAAGCCCATATTTCAGAAGATAAAGGGGAACGGCCACCCATTCACCTTCGGGCCTCCAAAACATTTTCTCATCGGGTTTCGGGGCTCGAAACTTGTATTCTTGTGGAATGTTGAAAAGGGTGTGGATGTTGAAAATTTGAGAGGGTGTAATGGAAGAGGGGGTATTGATATGGGAGAATTCTGTCTCGGAGTGATAGGCGTTGCGGATTTTGGCCTTGGCATTGATGGGGGTAGGAAGTACAGGAAGTTAAGGGTTTACAAGAAAGAAGAAGCGTGTAATTCAACCGGATTAGATCACGGTGGTGACGGAGGGGGAGTTGGCTCGATGGCCAGAACGAGTCTTTAGAATCGACCATTTGGTGTTGAAATGAAAGGGAGTGAGACACAAAGGTGTGCTTTTGAGATGAAAACAAGTGAAAATGAAGTTCAAAGACACGAAGAATGGCCATAATCACAGAGAAATGAAGAACGAGATACTTTCACGGAAATCGCCTACTTTAAAAAAATTTGAAGCAGAGGTTACTGTGATGAGAAGATTCAAGAAAAGTGATCTTGAGGAGAAAAGGGGTTTTATAGGTATAGTGCACGTTACCCAAGGTGGCTATTAAATGCTCAAGGTGGGGCAAGCATGGGAAGGCGTGCGATGTTTCGAGAATTGAGATGCATCGTTTGGATTCCCTGCATAACTCATCATTAATTGTTGTGACCTTTTCAGATATTCGATTTTCAAGTCTCCGATTATAAGTATATTACAATCGAGATCAGGGGCAATGTTCGGGAGCATTTTACCGACCTTCACGCGTGGGCCAAGGCCCCGACGCTAGAAGGGCTTTAGGAGACCATCGAAATTTGAAGCCCGTGGAGAAGTTGGAGGTGTTAGGGTTGGTGTCCGAAGTCCTTTTGGACCGGAGCCTCACTTTTAGTGGATCTTTCTTGGGTTCGGTGTCCAGAGTCTTTTGGGTGGATACATTACCTGTCGTGTGGAGTTCGGGTTGGTCTCGAGTCCTTTGGGCAAAGCCAGACTCGATGGTGGGATTGTTTGGGCTGCACAATGGGCTCTCCTGCGTCAGAGTTCGGGGATCCTAATCATAATTGAATAAGGTAACTCCAAAGGTAGTGGTTGGATTGGATTCCACTTGCACCTTTTAAGGAGATTGTGTTGGACTCAAATTATGGTAACTACCATGATTTGAAGTCCTAATCGACTTCGGAGAATGATTCTAAAAGTGGTGAAAGACTATAAATACAATGCGAGCGTTCTGATTAACGGTGTAATGTGGAACTGCATCAGATTTATTCTCACACCGGAGCTATCCCTGGCCTGACAAGTCGTCAAGCTTCTCGTGTGATTTGTTATTATCTTGATTCGAAGCGCATGGATTCGTGATTGGACGCTGTAAACTTAAACAGGCGTTAATAAACATGATACTCGATACAACGGACAACCTATATACTCAAAACCTATTTCACTTTGGTTCTATTCTTTCATTTCAAATATAGCATTAAAAAAAAAATACATTAGGTGAAAACGACACCATCACAATCACGATTTTAACGCGTTGAGGATATTATTGTAATACTCCATCCTTATTATTATTTTAGATAACCTTAAGTTAAATGTCTATTTACTTTAAATAATATATTTTTTATAAAAATTTATCTATAATACCCTCAGTATTAATTTTCATATATTTTTATTTTTTATGTATATTTATAAAGTATAAAACAAAAAACTATATAATTAAATGATAATTTAAATAGGAATAATTTTATTATTTTATTCTCTATGTTAATACGAGGCAAAAGTCGGACGGAGGTAAAATATTACTCCTTCACAAGTTGACTCCATGTCTCCATGTTCCCCAGTATACAGGAAAATAAAAATATCAAACATGATTTCGACCTCCTAAAACACACGCTCCTTGCGGTTATTTCGCCCCCTGATCCGCTGCTGGCTTCGAGGCTCGAGCACAATCTCGAGCAGAGCCCCTTTATCCACTACTTCGAACGTGGTTTCCTTTCTCCCTCTATCTTTATTCTATCTTCTCAACAAGCTCGCGTAATTTCTAACACGCGAAAAAT
This sequence comes from Panax ginseng, assembly GCA_020205605.1. Taxonomy (NCBI): domain Eukaryota; kingdom Viridiplantae; phylum Streptophyta; class Magnoliopsida; order Apiales; family Araliaceae; genus Panax; species Panax ginseng. Next base: position 1,945,349 of record CM035131.1, read on the forward strand.
TTACAAAGATATATAAAGTTGTGTAAAAGTGCTGCAGATCTGGATCACCAACAACAAGGCGCCGGAGCCAGTTCGCCGGAGTCGGTGAAGCCATCGATGCCTGAGAAGGATGCCGCAAGTTCCGGTGAAGTTCCGGTCTACTTCGAAAAGGAAGCTGTCGGCGGAAGTAGTAGTGGTAGCGAATTGGATAATAAAGAGGCTGTTGCTAGTTTACTATCCAACGGCGGCGGTAACTCTTCAGGTTTGTTGATTTCACTAAACTGTTGTTTTTTCAGTTGATTTCTGTTTGGCTGGAGAGAAACTGTGGGAGACGATTAGAAAATGTTTGAATCAGAGCTTTCATTTCACTCCGCCTTTGTGAAATCGTAGAATTTAGAGTTAATTTGTTTGATTGTCAGTATGTTGGATATCAAACAAATCATTGCTCTCTTTTAAAGTGCAACTTCTCAAGTTTAGATGTATTTTTATAAATCAAATTGGGAAATTATTGAAATTGAAAATGCTAAATACTGTGCACCTAAATTGTAGAAGTTGGTGATGTGTTCACGTTATGGCTTATATGTAGTATTACTTTATGAAAGCCCATGTTAAATCTGGGTTCGGATGAATGTTAATCCATCTAAATGCTTAATCATGCACTTTGTACATCATTTAATAGGATTACTAACATTGGTGGAATATCAGTTCATTTTTTGTTGCTAATCTCTAGCTGAGGGGATTCGGTTAAGGTTAAAGTCCATTGGTCAAGACAATTAAACTTTGTGGTGTTAAGTTCAGAAGCTTCTGAATTGCCCTATGTGAAACTGTTTATGATCGATAATTCGATATGGCAGGCAATGCTAGCCAGAATTTTCCTAGAGTAAATAGTTTGCCGCCAGAGATATTGAACTCTGACAAGTTAATTCCACCTTCAAGCCAGCTTAAGCTGGAAATATCAAAGACCGAGAGGCATAGACATGATAATATACTTGCTGAAGATGCAGCACAAATTTTTGACGATAAAATTCCTATCAAGGAGAAGGTAAAAATCACAATAGTCTCTCTCTCTCTCTCTATATATATATATATTTATATATGCATGTATGTCGGTTATTGTGAAAAGTTTCATTGCTTCTCGCTTCACATTAAATACTCTTTATTTGTTTTGTGAAGCAAAAGGTTAAATCTTATTGGACTGACTTTGCAATCTCATGAATATACAATTACACATTGGTGGAAAGTGTTTTCATAAGCTTGTCTGCAGACCTTATTAAGAAATGACACTACATCCGTCCTATTATAGTTTCCCCCACTTTGACTTTCACGTACCTTAGTAAAATGATGAGTCGTATAAGAAATTGTGCACTTACTACTTAGCCCAAGAAAAAAGCGGAGAGAAGTTGATTAGGTTCCAAAGCTAGCATTTATTGGAACCCACACTCAAATATTCTCTTTTTTTGTAATCTAAGGCTTAAAATGGTGTAGCATAAGCAAAATTAAGGTGGCTAAGTTTTGGGACTCTAAAAATATAGGGGACAACTAATTTGGGACGGAGGGTGTATGTTATTGCCAAATGATAGACACAATTTAATGAATGGTCGAAGGTATGGTTGATTGCTTCTAGGGGATAAACCACTCGTGACTAGATGCTATTTGGTCAAATAGTCGTCATACAATAGCCATCTTATTTTTTCTACATGAATACATGTCTGATTTGTATGAAACATGTAAATTGCTGCAGATCAGTTTATTGAAGAGAATAGCTACTGTGAAAGATGATGGAACTGTAGAATTCGAAGTCCCTGGAGATGTTGAACCCCAGACACTTGGTGTTCGACCCGAAAACGTTTATAATGAAGTTGATGATGATTCTCTTGACTCAGCAGAACTTCAAGATATTCCGCCATTGCAAATAGTAATTCTTATTGTTGGCACACGTGGTGATGTGCAGCCCTTTATTGCAATTGGCAAACGTTTACAGGTGTTGTAATTTTTTTCATCTTTGCAAGTGTGTGTATTAATGTGAACTGCTGGTAATACTGTTTGGCTTAATTGTGATAATCATCTGGATGTTTTAGTTACATATGGACTATTGAACCCAAAAGTTTATGCTTAATCTTATTAAGAGAGATAATGTGCTTTCTCTTATAACAGTTTGATTCTTTGAATTGTTCGAGTACCTCTGATCAAGATTGCTGGTATACAAAGTTGGGTTCCTCTTTAGTTCAATTTCTTTTTTATGAAAGCTATCACCCATGAATGTATATTCTACACTTTACAGCAGCATGGGTGATGCTATAAGTAGATCCCCCCCTTTCATTTTATAATTTCAGAATAATTTCCAAAAGAAAAGCCAAGGCATCAAAATAAGAGGCTAAGAATTCAGCATATTCTGTCAGAAATGTTGGTGGAAATATAAATACAAGTTCAGTTGGAATCATAATACAATTTTTAAAGCTAAAGAAAACATATTACACTGATTCCTCCGTAGTTACATCTAGGAAATGGACTTGAAAACAGACAATGTTTAATCCTATATATGATTATATGCTTTTTGAGCCGAGTATCACCAGTACTCATGATTGACATTAGCTGTGAGCTTCAATAATAGTGTGGTGCTTTTTCAGAAGTCATGTAATATTACTACCTTATTAACATTCCTAGTAATCTTATGTTTTTAAATTTTCTTTAATAGACAATGAAATGACATGAAAATAAACTTGAGTATGGTACTGAACACTATCTTTTTGAAAATAAATTCTGCTCCCATCTGATGAATTTTTTTGTTTCAGAATGGTTGCTACTAGCCAAGGGAATGATGATCTCTATGTTTTAATAAAATTTTATATTTCCTAGTGACTGAAATACAAGTTGCTTTAACACCATTCCTGCAATTGTCAATTGTCGTTATTAGCTTGCACCTTTTGGTAAACTGGTATGGTAGCTTAAACAATTTCCTCAATTGGCCTTTGGCATTTAAGCTAGATGTTTCCATTGTAGTCCATATCTTAACTTGCTGCTGAATTTGTTTTCGCTGTTCCAATTAATTCATGTTTCTCAAGTCTTGTTATTTGGGATTATGATTAGCACTTAATACCTTAATGGCATTTACTTGTGTAGATGAAAATGATCTATTGTTGATCTCCTTATGTTTTGAAAACTTGCTTTTGGTTATAAATAAATTAATATAATAATTCTTTCAACTTTATACTTGGGTCTACTAGTTAATGAGGGTTCTTTTGTGCAGTACTATGGCCATCGTGTTAGACTGGCTACTCATTCGAATTTTAAAGAGTTTGTTTTGACTGCTGGATTGGAGTTCTATCCTCTAGGTGGAGATCCAAAGATTCTTGCTGGATGTATGTTCCTAAAATTCTTCTTTGTTTCAAACTGACCTGATTATTTTGTATGAATTGAATGACAATTATTTTATTTCTTTCTATCGAGTGTTTTGGTTATCAATGGATTTATGATAGGGATCAATCCGTGAGACGTCGTCGTCGTGGATGATTGACTATTTAGTTATTTATTTATCAATTGTCTATTTATTTAGTTTGTTGGACTTATTATTTATTGGTTTATTTCAGTATTGGGTTATTTATTTAGATGCCCAATTGTTACTGGGCTATAAATATGTTTGTAAGACTCTTTATTCTTTGATATTGAAATTATTTTGATTATTAGTTGCGATCAATATTTTTTCTCCTTACTGCGGTTGGAAAACCCTAGGGCAATGTTTGTTTTCCAGGATAACAAAATGACTTAGAATGAGGGATTATTTAATACCATGTCTAACCCGGTATTATAATCTCATTATGAGGGATTAAAAATTTGTGGACAAAACTAACCTTTGTCTTTTCTAATATGACTAATGTATCCTTAAATTAGACTGAATGTCATTTAGTCCTTGTTTTTCCATTCAATTTCGTCCTTAGCTGTGATTGATTATCTCCAGAAGAAAAATTCTTGAATTACTACTATACTTACTGGCTACTGCTCCAACTAGTGTTCATGTATATGAAATATTGACTTTTATTTGTATTTTTCGTCTGAAAGTTAGGATTTTATTTGCTTTGCTTTTTGGGAATTAAATATTTTAAACATCAAACTAGGGAAAAAAAACTAGTATCCAAAAAAACACGTTGAAACTTGAAACAATAAATCTGATTTTATATAGTACATAAATTTATTTGTTAGTTTTTAGTTAAAAATAAAAAGTTTATTTCTCACTTTTTGTTTAGTTGTCATATTAGATTTGATCTGGTGTACGTATGATATATTAATACATTGTTATTGTCGTTTTTTGGTTGTCTAATAAATATAATAAATATATTTGATTGTTTGTCTTCTTTTTATTTTTTTCGGTCCAAGTTTAAATTGTAATATAAAATATCTTATTATTAGTAAGGGAAGCATTGCGAACTTATTAACTTATTTTAGCAATATTTAAAAGTTTATAATTAATTGTTTATAATTTTTTGATATATGTAAATTATAGTTTAAAATATGTTATTATTGGTAAGGGTATAATAGTCCAAACAATATTTTTTTATCCAATCCTTTAATTAATCTTGGAAAAAAACAAACATAACATATGATTATTTTAAGTTATCCCATGAATAATCCCATAAAAAACAAACATGTGACTAGGACTATTTAATCCCAGGATTAATAGTTTGGGACTATAATCTCATGGATTATAATCCCGGGATTATAATCCTTGCAAACAAACATAACCTAGGGGTAGTGGTTCTCCTGTGGTTTAATCTCCCTATTTTTTTTAATTCTCTTTGTTTATTTTCCCTTTTTCAATTAATTATATGTTCAACAACTTTTGTCCTACATCATATTTAGGATTGTTCATGAGAATTAACCGGCTGCACTGCATTGCAAGCATTTGAATCTACCCAAAATTGGGTACCAATACGTCTTGGTATATCGAATCTAAGCAATTTCATTCAAAGATTTGCAGTCTGGTTTTTATGTCATATTGTACTGATTTCCATTCTGCAACATGATCAGAATCAAGCTTCTGAATTCATCTCTTAAGAATGTCAAAGGGGAGTGTTTGATATAAGAACCCACTTGAAGCATTTATAGCTTAAAGGTGTTTGAATGAGAATCATACAGAAGCTTTTAATATTAAAACTCATCAGTAGCTTACACACTTGGATAGTTGGAAACAACAAACTAAAATATTAAATCATTTGAAAAAAAAAATGAAAGCTGAAAAAAATGGTAAAAACAATCAAAATAGTCCCAAATCAAAGTCACAAAAAAATACATTACCAAACACTGGAAAAGGACTTAATATGATGAACTACAATGGTAATTTCTTGTTGGGAATTGAGTTCTTAGAAACCCAACTTTGTTATCAAGTAGGCATTTGCTAAACCTTTCAAAAAGGCATTTGAATTTGGTAACAACTGCTTGACAATAATTGGGTTGGAAAGAAACCCAAAAATTTTCTTAGGTTTTGGACATGAATGTGAAATGGTAGTGTACTGAGAGAAGAAATGGCCATTAAAGTTGTGGACTTGTGGGGCTGAATTGGGTTTGTTTTTGAGAAAGAAAGCAAGGTGTTGCTACTATTTGATAAATTTTCGGGATTTGTTGAGACTAGCTTGAGGGACAATAGTTTGTTTAATTAATTTAATTGATTTTCCGGCTCGGTCCGGTATACCAAACCACTTATGGGTTCCGGTTCCGAATGTCCGGTATATACCTATCCCAAACCAGTTACCATTTGTCCCAAACCAGGCGGTTCGATCTGGTTCGGTCAAAAATCAAAAAAGCTGAACATTTTGCTCTCCCCTAATCATATTCGTATCAGAGTTTGGTTTCTCCATCAATTTGTTAATTTTTGGGAGATTTTGGGGTTGAAAAAAAAAAGAAAAAAAGTGATACTCTTCATCGCAGGAGTGTTATTGTTCATCGCAGGAGTGTTATTGTTCATCGCAATTCACTGTTAAAAAAAAACCTGCTGCTGTTTGTTTCTTCAATTGCTATTGCTATTGTTGCTACGTTGTTTTGGAAATAGGGAGGCAACCTTAATTTCCTAAAATTAAAAAGCCTTGTAAATTACCTTTTAGTACCCCATTTTTTGCTCTCCATTTAAATATTGCCCCACAGTTTATTAATTTATATTTTCTCACCTCTGTTTTTTTGCATAAAGAGCCCTAAACTTTTACCTTTAGCACTTTTCACCCCATTCTCATACTTTCTGATCAGTTAGGTCCATTAAAAAAAGAAGGTAAAAATAAATATTTCATTTTGAATATTCGGATTTTCAATTTTTAATCATTTGCATTCTTCGTTCATTAGTTCTAAAATTTTTGAAAGCTTGTTTTCGGTGGTGTTTGATAAAAACTGAATGATGTTGTTAATAGGAGTTAGGTGATTTGATATGTTGTTAATAGGAATCTAGGTGATTTGATATGTTGTCTTGTGGGTGATTATGTGTCTACATGAGATAGCCATTTTCTCATTGCATTTAGTGCTAGTGAGTCGAGTCTTTTTGTATTCATGATTTGCATGCTGAGATAAGAAAAAATTAATTTGAGCAGTGAAAATTATAAGTTGTAGATGTTTATTGTAGGTATCAAGAGTTTAATGAGAATGATCGAATAATTCTTCAACACCGTACTGAGAGATTACCTCTTGGCACATGAAAGAAAGTGCATGCTAAGAGGATGAGTCTATTTCGAGTTCAAAAGAAGGTTAATGCTAATGCATACGAGTTGGATATGAGTGTTGGTCTTGTATTATGATTTCGCCCCCCCTTCCACTTCTTCACCCACTTCGCCTACACTTGCTAATCCTGATGAGCCTATACTTGTTCCTACTTTAGTTCCACATGCACCTCCTATTGTTTCTACACAACGGACAACAGAGGTTATAGATAGGGGTGGGCATTCAATTCTATTTTTTTTCTTCTGTTTTTTGATTAACCAAACCTGTTTGAACCGGCCGGTTCTTGACAAAACAAAACCGGTTCTGCATCGGTACATATAGCCGGTATATAACGATTATGTGGGATCGGGTTCGGGAAGTTCTTTTGTGTGTTCGGTATATACCATATCGAACCGGTTGTACGGGTAATTGAAGGATTGATCAAGTAAATGGGTTGGTCATCACCTAAGGGTCAAACATGTAGACTAAACCATTAACAGAGCCAATTAATATGAAAACCTAAAATACCCATAAGGCTCAACAAATTTCTGAAATGGGAATTCAATAACTAAAGCTAAATTGAAAGTTAAATAAGAAAATAGGGAGAATTTCCTTTTTGTGAAGATAAAGAAGGTAAGCATCAAATATGGATTTATGAAAATAGGAGTATTCGAGATAGGAGTTGGGATTTTTGATGAAATTGTACCAATCCTTGCAAACACTCATACATATCACTATGAATTCAACAGGTAATCAGACAATTATAGCTAATTAGATGATTTCAGTTGGAAGATTTGTAATAGTAGATTAGTAGTTGGGGGTAAATCAAGGGGCTTACCAAAAGCATCAAAATTTGTTGATTCTGAATCGGGGTTTTCCTTGATTCTCTTCATCATCTGATAAAGCAACACAATTAAGAACTGGGCTATGAAATAAGTTGTCTTGGAATGTAAGAATGAGAGATATATGTAATTAGGTGTTCTTATTAACTCCACCGCGTTTCAGTGTAAGAATGATTTAGTGTGCTGTCACGCATAGAAACAGGGGAGAAAGAAATTCCTTGTTTGGATGAAAGAAAAAATAATCGGTATATTTCTACTTAAAAATCGGTATCGAACCGGCTAACCAATTTGGGATACCAGTCCAATCGGTACTGGTATTGGTACATAATTTTGGTTTGTGTCAACCAGGTAGGGTGGTTACTGTCAGTTTTTGGTAAAGTGAGACAACAGGTCTCGGGGTGATTGTACATGGATTGGTGTTGAGGAGTTTCGTCGGCTTGATTCAGACCTTTTGGAGAGATATGAGGCTTTCACTTCGTCAGAGGCTTTCACTTTGTCAGAGGCTTCGTTTTCGCAATTGGGAAGAGTTGATAGGGATCGACCCGTGAGACGTCGTCGTCATGGATGATTGGCTATTTTGTTACTTATTTATTAATTGTCTATTAATTTCGTTTGTTGGACTTCGTATTTATTGGTTTATTTGTATTGAGTTATTTATTTAGAGGCCTAATTGTTACTGGGCTTAGAGTTATTAGTGTTTATTTTCTTATAGATATGCTTGTAAGTCATGTCAGACTCTTTACACTTTTATATTGAAATTATTTTGATTATTGGTTGTGATCAATATTTTTCCTTTTGCCTGCAGTTGGGAAACTCTAGGGGTAGTGGTTCTCCTGCGGTTTAATCATCCTGCGGTTTAATCACCTCTCTTTATTGATTTTGCATTTTCCAATTAATTATCTGTTCAACAACTTCTGTCCTACATTAATTTGCATGTGGTTGAAGTGTTGTTGTAGATGGCTTAACTGTATGACTTAGTACAATTAGTGGTGGGTCTCAAATTTAATTGATTTTTTTTTTTTTTGGAGAAATACTGAGGCATGTATTCAAGGTTAATAGAAAGCAATTGATGGAATCAGCTGATTCCAAATACTTGGTTGTTTTTCATATGAATTTATTAAGATCTAGTTTTCAAATTTTAACTTCCAAAAATAACATTGCAGATATGGTAAAAAACAAAGGATTCTTGCCATCAGGACCTTCAGAAATACCTGTTCAGAGGAATCAATTAAAGGACATAATATATTCTTTGCTTCCAGCATGCAAAGAACCTGATGTTGATACAGGGATACCTTTCAGAGCAGATGCAATTATTGCCAATCCCCCAGCATATGGTTAGATTAAGAAAATTGTTTTCCCCCGTATGTTAGGATGTTACCCTTGTCAAAATATGCTATTATATATTGATTTCATTCAAATCGTTATCCTCTGTTGGTGATCTAGTCCTCGCGCTTATGACTAAACACCAATCAGAAGCTTTAGTGATTTCAAAGTTTGAATATGTTTGATAATTGTTTCTTTTTAAATTGTCATTTTGGTTAGTTTGCAGCGTCAGTCTATGTGAGAAGGTTACAACGGAATTCTATATGAAGCTTTTAGAGTGTTTCTCTCAAAGAAAAAAGAACAGGGCTGTATCATCTACTTCATTTAAAAGTTACTCCCTCCATCCCAAATTAACTGCAGTATTAGAGAATTTGTGTTGTACCAAATTAACTGCATTTCACTATTTTTTAGACAATTATAATCCCAAATATACATCTAAAAACGAGGAGCTTATTTCTACGTGCTGCATGGGATGATTTATTAATTGTGCACAAGAAAAAGAAAGGAACAACAATAATGGAGGGAACCCAGTTTGTTAAGTTGCATAGTATGGACAGTACTTTTAATAATAAAATTGGCATAATAATTGCATTTCTTAATAAGTGTGTAAATGGTCAAAACTGCAGATAATTTGGGATGGAGGGTTCATTTTATCAAGTGGTGTTTCAGTTCTATTTTGGGGTTCTGCTGTTTTTTTTTGTTTGGGTGGGGGTGGGGGGTAGGATTTCATTCTAGATGGTCAGCTTAACAATAGAGGATAATTTTTAATCCATATCTCGAAGGGATAAACATTGAGTGGTAGGTCCCGTTGTATCTTGAGCATCAAACTGTTTCTTTTTGGCATTTACTATTACAGGATTAGTTATTGGTTAAGGAAATCATTATGTGACCATTTTCTTCGTCTCCTTTTTAATATCTTGGCCAAGTGTATTTTCTGATCCCCTCGCCCCCCCTCAATACTTTAGCAATTTGTTTATTTGTAAACATGTTTGGGATTTCTCGCTTGCTAACTGATCTTTGTAATTTCTTTGTAAGCTATTTGGACTGATGATTTTAGTTTTACTTCCATATTTCCACTTCATAGGCGGTTTATTACCAAGATACATTCCAATACTATTATGGATGACGATCGTTCAATTACCAATCTTGATAATACCATTTCAGGACATACGCATGTGGCAGAGGCACTGAAAGTACCCATTCATGTGTTTTTTACAATGCCATGGACGTAAGTTTTTCCTGGATAATGGTGTATATACTTGGAATTCTATAGCTTTTATCCATTCACTAGTTTGTGTTTTTGTTTCCCTTCTTCCTCCTTGTATTGTATTAAATAATATCTATCTTTTCCTACCAGGCCGACTAGTGAATTTCCACATCCTTTATCTCGTGTTAAGCAACCAGCTGGATATAGAGTAAGTTCATTGAATGACTTGCTTTAGCATCTTATGATACTAGGGTTGTATATGGGTGATGCTGAGTGCCATTTTTTCATGGAAATAACTAAAATCTTAAAGGCTGATGTTAATTTTACGAACTTTAAAATTTGTAGTTCTTTATCAACTTTTTCTTGTGCCATGGGCTACCCATGAGAAAAGAAGTTGTGACAGCAAGCAAACCAAATCAATTTCCTTTATATAATAGAATAATATATTTTTGTTTCCATTGCAACATCATCTAGTTATTTATTAAAAAAAAATCCCTGCTAAATGTTTGGGCTAAAATACTTGTGATCTTGAATAAATCTTGCAGCTGTCATATCAAATAGTTGACTCTTTGATTTGGCTTGGAATCCGAGACATGATAAATGATGTTAGGAAGAAAAAGTTGAAGCTACGACCAGTCACGTATTTAAGTGGTTCACAAGGTTATGATTCTGATGTGCCATACGGATATATTTGGAGTCCTCACCTTGTTCCTAAACCAAAAGGTGACTACTTCTGATTCATTGAATATATGGGGATAGTTAAGATAGAATATAATTCTCTATGTGAAATAAGTGAGTCATATATTGCATACAAATTGAATCAAAGTTCTTTCATTCCCTGGATATCTTGGAATGTTAAGATATAAAATTCTTTCTTTCTACAGATGTATATTGGCTAGGATGACATCCTTGGATAGGATGTAATATCCTCTATAATTTATTTTATTGAATTTAATGTCAAGGATATGGCTAGGATGAAATGTTTCTTTCTTTTGTTTTAAAATAGGTCTTGTATTTGAATATGTGATCAATCTACTTGGTCATTATGGTATGAATGTTTTTGAATCTAGAGGAGATTAAGAATTGCAAATGGCAAGAAATACTGCTTATAATGTGAAGAAACGTATGTCCCACTAAAAGAATCATGATTTATACGTGTAGAAGCTATGCATGTTTCATGGTGCTTTAAACTTCTTCATGATGCTTTAGGGCTATAAGTACTATGCTGGTTGACATATATTACCTGATATACATGTACTCATTGGATATTGTAGCTCTTCTACTGTTCTATGCAAGTGACTTTACATAGTAAACTGTGTCTTCCAAGAGAGAATATATGAGGTTTGCATCTTATTGTTTTTCATGAACAACTTACCATTATATGACCACTCACTCAATTTACTCTATCTTTCTACCATCAGTCCACCACTATCATAATGAGGCTATTTTTGCCGTATGAAGCATTTAGGGATATAAAAAATTTGTGTTGTGTTGTGCGACTGTTTAGTGGATAGATTTTGTAGAGTATTCTTGGACCTTAAATGATTTTTGATAAGTATTCGTGGATCTTTGTTTTGTCATCTAATTGTTTCATCCTCTTACTGTTTCTGCACTGCTGAAATAAAGACAACATCATACCTGTACTCATACATATGAATTTCGGAATAGATGTCTTGTTTACTTGGAATTCATAAAACTAAAAGTAATATACTGTGCACTGGTTTAACTAGTAAATTGTTTTTCTTTTGCTATTCCTATATATGGAGATGGTTGTATGGCTTTTGTCATAAGGATGTAATGAAGCTTAGTTTTATCTCTTGTTTTGCAGATTGGGGACCCAAGGTTGATGTTGTGGGATTTTGCTTCCTTGATCTTGCATCAAATTATGAACCTCCTGAATTACTTGTAAACTGGCTAAAAGCTGGTACAAAGCCTATCTATATTGGGTTTGGAAGCCTTGTGAGTTATCTTCGATGTTCCCTTATAGATTTATGTTCTTTACTCATGCAAAAGAGATTATAATCATATTTTTATGGTTAGTAATATATTCTCATTTGGATCTGACTGATTTTATTGTGTATATATCAGTAGAGCACGAAATATTCGAATGTCCTCCAATTGTTTAGTCGTCTGCTTTGTTGTCACTTGTTTATGTAGAGACGTAGGTTGGTTATCGGTCGTCCTTCAGTATAATGATCTAATTTGAAGTATTCTATCAAAGTAATCCAGTTTTTAAGTGGTCAATTGAGAAAGCTGGAGAAATTATTAGTGTATCTATGAATAGATTCCACAGATTTGTAATGCTGATTCCTGCGACTGTATCCTAAAGGTTCACCTTTCTTAAATTATGTGCCAAGCAAAGTGGGTTTCTTCATTAAAGATCGGGTATATAACAATTGCAAGCCTTTAATATTAAAATTTAGTAACATGAAGAAACAGTCCTGTCCTTACTAACCTTTTTCATTCTGAAGTACAGTCATTTCCATATTCTAACTTATTTCTTCCATCTCAGCCTGTTCAAGAGCCGGAGAAAATGACAAAAGTAATTGTCGAAGCTCTAGAAATTACTGGACAAAGAGGCATAATTAACAAAGGTTGGGGAGGCCTTGGTAACTGTAAGTTTTTGATTCCTTCTCTGACTCAAAATAGTTTGTATTTTCCCATGCTTCTTTACAAATTTTGTATTGTTTCCCGCTTTCAATCCATCTTAGCAAGTGATTTTTTTTAAAAATATTTTGTTAAATTTTGTTTTTCCAGTGGCAGAACCAAAGGACACCATTTACTCACTCGATAACGTCCCTCATGATTGGCTTTTCTTACAATGTGCGGCTGTGGTGAGGCTTCTTAATTTTCCTTTTGCTATAAATCATCCAGAAATAGCTATAGCGTATAGATTTACTTTGCTCAAGTGATTTGGGATTTTAGTCAATAGTACTATACTGGTAGTTTGCAAACAATTCCAAGCCTTATAAAAGCAATCTGGTTATATGCTTGTTTGGCAAAATGTGAGGACTTGTTGGCATGATCCAGCAAACCCCAGGCTAGCATGATTATAGTTTCTTTAGATTTGAGCATATAACTTGAAGGGTTTTCCATCATATAGAGTGTGTTTGTGTATTGGTCTGAGTTCTGTTTGTAACAATGTATGTTCAAGGTTGGTTTTCTGTAGATTTAGGAGGTTTCAGGCTTCAAGCCAAGTTGAAATCTTTAAAATATTGTTAAGCAACATATTAAAAGTTTATACTGGAGCAAACTTGATATCAAACCAGAATTTCATTTATGATCTGGCCTAGTAGTTATTAAATCCAGGTGAGGCCTGTAATTTTTTTTTGCTAAGTGAGGCCTGTAATTTATGTTGTTATGCTCTATTTTGAGGGTTTGAGAAAGCTTCAAATATAGCATACGCGTCTCTGTTTTTTAAATGATTCTGCTACTCGATATCTGCATTATAATTGGTAGTCTGTCTTTTTATTTTAGCGTGTTCTTATTGCTTTTCACTTTGCTTTCAGGTGCACCATGGGGGTGCTGGGACAACAGCTGCTGGTCTTAAGGCTGCGGTAAATGCGTTATAAGCTTAATCTGGCTGTTGTAGTTGTTCCATCTGATTATGCGTCTGGCTAAATTCTGATTTACATTATTATTCCAATATAGTGCCCAACTACAATTGTACCTTTCTTTGGTGACCAACCTTTCTGGGGAGAACGGGTGCATGCAAGAGGCGTAGGACCTGTACCCATTCCAATTGATGAATTTTCACTTCCCAAGTTGGTTGATGCAATTAGGTTCATGCTAGACCCCAAGGTAACTGTTAATTTCTTGAACAAGTGGATTTTATCATCTTACCGTCCATATTCCTCTAGATGTACGCGTTAGCAGGTCTCTGCTTCCTCTAGAATGAAGTTTAAGAATGTGACTGTGTATGTAAGATAATCATCATGGTTTATGCAACTTAAATGGTCGATATCTAAGATGATGATGGTTTAAATAAAAAATAAAATGGCCGGTAGGTAAGATAGATATCATGGTTTGTAGAAAAATGGCCGATAACAATAGTATATCCTAGTTGAGCTTTATAATTTTTGTGGATGGGAAAATAGAACATTATTTATGCCTTGAAGAGTTAAAAACTTAGTTGAACAATGCAGGTGAAGGAGAGTGCAGTACGACTTGCGAAGGACATGGAGGATGAAGATGGGGTGGCAGGAGCTGTAAGAGCCTTCTTTAAACACCTTCCTTTCAGGAAGACTGCGCCCGAGCCTGAACCAGTGCCATCAAGATTCTTCTTAAGTAAATGTTTTGATTGTTCCTAGATATACAATACAGCTATTTGTGTATTCTTTACTAGTCACATTCTGACATTGTAATTAGAGAATAGATGTTGTCACTAGTAAATATCTATTACCAAGGACTCACTTCTCTCACCGGTTGCCATCAAAACTTTTATTGTTGTATTAATTTATTCATTAAGAAAATTTATTTTCTGTCATTTATTTTTAAAGCATTTTATCTCATTGTTGTCCGTTTACCATGCCTGTTCCTGAATACAACGTGTACATGGTAGGTATAAGAAAGACGCAATATTCAGGAGCAAAGTTTGATTTGAATTTTAGACGAAGCAAGATTTGAGTGGCGAGTGTGTATTGGACTTTGTTGGATTGTGTTGAACACTAGCCAACTGTGAAATGGAGGTAATTGATCGTCTATCAAACAAAGTTTATGGTGAGTCTAATGCCACCGAGTAGATTTCCAGTCGGCAAGGGGAAAATTAAAAAAAGAGACTTGCAAGTTGGAGCGTCTGCTTGATTTGTAATAGGAAGAAGCTAGGGGGGTGGGGGGACACAATACGTGTGGCATGCCAATATTGATATGAAGAAGAAGGGGACTGTGATCATTAAATTAAATAGATTTCTGATCCGAAGAAGGGAACACAATAAAGGCCAATACATTGCGCTCGTTAATAGATTTGTTACTATAAAATCACACACAAATACGTACATCAAGTGACCTAAATGAGTAGTAGTAATGCTTTCTTAAATCCAAGCCTCGTAGCAAAGTAGAAGCTAGGAACTAGTGTTTTTTTCTTCGATTGAAATGGTTCATTTCATTCTTTACTAGAATCCATACTCTTTCTTATAGAATAAAATTCACAAACTTTATTTTTATTCTTTTTTGCAGAAGACTGTTTGGTATTCGTTGATCTGGTAAGACACCAAATTTATGGATTTAATTTACATCCTCATTGAAGTTGTTCTTAGTTTTGGTGGAAGATAAAAGTCAAATTGGAAAACTAACTAATTAGGTTAGTTTGAACTAGTATAACAAACATGAGGTTAGGCTATTTAATTTTCAAGAAAAAAGTGCCTATTTATGTTGTTAGCAGTTAGTTGTTAAAACCATGACATCTGCTAATATGCGTTAGGTTTAGTGCGATTAATAGATGTAACAATTAATTTTATTTCCAACCACATTTTTTTTTTTTTGCAAAAATATAGGTGAATAAATTATAACCAAAACAAAGTACAGTACATGCAATTTACTACCAACCACATTTTTTATATTTAAAAAAACAATATTTATATGCTGAATTATTAATTTTAAAAATAATCATGCACATTTGATATGAAACGTATATAGAGAATAGTATTTTTATTTTTATTTTTAAAAAAGGTTGAAAAATATATTGGTAGGAAGAGTCTAAGGTGGTCTCCTTATGATCGTGGTTAGTTGCAAGTTGCAACTACCAGACAATGATCATTTATTAGTCATAATATAATACTAATATTCTGTATTTCAACACTTAACCAACAAATTAGTAGTAGTACTTAAGAATTTAGGGGCATAGCCTTGTCCTTCCTCCATTATAGGAGTACTACAAAAAAGTTACATTTTGAGTCTGATTCTAATTAACTTGTAATATTTAAATTATAATGTGTTTGTTTTTTTGGAATAATAATTTTGTACATAATTATACTTTACAAGAAGTTTACAATATTAACTTTTGTACAAATTAAAGCCAAAAAATAAATTCACACTAATTTTGTAAAATGGCTAGAAAATAGCTCCAAATAAATTACATGCTAGTAATCGGATTTTACTTCGTTGATACATAATTTATTTTATACTCAATTATTTAGGTAGGAAATAGTACAAGACTACGTGTGTGTATATATACATATTGGGGGGCAGCTATCCATGATTGGCGGTGAAGGCGCACGTGAGTGTGTGAAGGAAGATATACAATAATAATCTTAAAAAGAATAGAATTACTAATAGAATAGGCTTCTGGCTTCACCAATTAGCATATATAAAATAAATATGTTCTTCATTTTACACTCAACCATACTAACAGGGGAAATTGGTCGGTCGGGAAGAGGAGCAAAAAAAGTCTCCTATAATAAATATGGGAGTACTCTTATATAATAATCCTTCCGTCCTATAATAAAAGTCTTTAATACTATTTTGGGTAATCCCATGTTAAATGTCCATTTTTTTTAATAACTAAACTTTTACAAATTTTTTTCTATTATACCCGTAGCATTAAATATCTCATACTTTTCTTATTCTAATTCTCTATCCATTTAATAAGTATAAAGAGATAATATTTTGAATTGAATAGCTATAAAATCATTCTCTCACCTACATTGAAAATAATTAATGACATATTATTATGAACAATTTTGTCATTTCATTCGTCTTCTTAATATGCGTAAAAAGTCCACCAGAACTTTTATCCTGGGACGGAATATAGGTGTTGAAACTGTACAAATTGTTGCACCAAACTAAACACTAATTAAAGAGTGTTTAAATGACCGTGATTAATATTATTAGAGCAAAATAAATCATGTTTTAAACTAATAAATATGAATTTAACCAGGCTTTTATATAATTCCATGCTCCAACTCCTCACAAACTAACACACATTGAAAACTTACTACTACTATTTTCCTTACTATTTATATATAGTAAAACAGGACCACCCTCCAATTATATATGTGTTCAAGGGAAAGGGAATGAGTGTGATTCATTCTTTTTATAAATTAATTCCACCCTAACTAAAAATTCTTTATTATACTATATATTTAGAGATAGAAAAATTTAAAATAAATATATATATTGACAAATTATTTATGTATTTTTAAATTTATGTAGCATCACAATAAAATTATAACATTATATATATATATATATATATATATATATATATATATATATATATATATATATATATATATATATATATATTGTAAATATAATAGGATTAAAGTTTTTACATGATTTTTTGTGATACGACCTAGCTACTTACGGTATATCGAGGGAGTAGGGACTATTATTATTTTAAAGAAAAAATGGAAAAAGAGAAAAAGGAACTGAGGGAGGTCTGATGAGGATATGAAAAAAAGCGGGAAACCTGACTCTGACTGACTAATGTTCTACGAGTTGGAGTACGGACACCAACCGGAATGAATAAACGGTGACCTCCCTCGTTTATACGGAACTACTACTGTAGTACTACTCTCCAGTCTCCTCTCAAAATAGAAACCAGACAAATCCTGTACGGTTCCCAACACAAATAGACTAGTTGCCGGAAAATGATATATACATATTTTAGTATATTTTTAATTTAACAATAACTAATAATAATATTTTTAAATATAATTGGACAAATTTATAATTATACTTAATTTTATATATTAGTAATACAATCGTAATTTAACAAATAAAAAAAATTACAATAAATACTCGCGAGTACGGATAACTATTCCACTTTCAGTAACATTTGGATGGAGAGTACTGATTGGCACGCGAGTGACCGACGGAGTTGACACGTGAGAAGGGCTTAATTAATCGGGTAGAGTTCGTTAGTGGCAGTTACTTAGGTGTGAGGTTAAAGTGGTTAAGTCATAATTAACAGTGTGTAAAATTAACTTAACCATGGTTATAAAAATGAGTTACTAAAACAGATACAGTAGTAGTAGTATAAGTTAGTTAGGCTCGGCTCTCGCTTTCGTTTTTAATTCTTTTTTCATTTCTGCTATAAGCATAAAAGGAGCTGCCACTGCATTCATGTTTTATCCAACTCCATCCATCCATTTCCTCTCTTCAACAGTTTCAAAGAGAGAGAAAATCTCAAGAGATCGACAATTAATTAATTAATGGCGGTCTCTCTAATAGTATTCTCCCCGGCCCTTTGTATGTTGATGTTGTTTGTCGGTGTGAATGCTGTGATGAAGAACGACGAGCTTCCAAAATCAAGGTACACATTTTTGATAAATTATAGTACTAGTATCTGAATGTATTCTCTGTTTTAATTAAGAGCCTAGCCTTCCTCATTTCTAGAATTTAATTGAAAATTATTAACATAGATCGATTTGGCTGCATGCCAACTAACTCTGTTTCAGTCAAATGATCATGTTCTGATTCTAAGCATTATATAACGATTTGAATATTAGTTACTTTATAGGAGATCATAACTAACTAACTTTATTCGTTTTTGCAGAGCTCAAGAAATTATTCAATTGCAGAGCTCGACCAACACGACAATGGCTGCTCATAAGTATGAAGCTACTATTAATTTTTTATTTTTTATTTTTTTATGACAATCCTAGCCGTTCAAATTGGATCTACTACGGTTGTTTTCACTCATAGATGTTCAATGCTACCAAAGTCCAAAGGTGCTCATATATAGTACTATTCAATTTTGTATATGTAAGTGTATCCTAGGGTTAGAACCGGCAATTTTAAAATTTTATTGATATTCTCTTTCTGGATATTGATTGTGTTTTTTCTTTATATATATATATATATATATATATATATATATATATATATATATATATTAATTTGCTATTTGATTATAAACAGAATCATCTCACGTGGGAGACCTTTATGCAGCCTTACTAATTTGAATCATTCCCTAATTACTAATGGCTTCTCCCGTTTTTAAAGGATGAAATTAATTTTTTCTCCAGTTCTTATCATCGAGTAATAACAGTTCTACCATCATTATTAAGTTAACAGTGTCGGTGCTCCGCCAATTTAATTTTCAGAATGGTTGAAGAAGCTGAAGTGAGTCATGAGCACGCAGTAGACGATCCTGAGGCAATCGCGGCAACGGTTGACATGTAAGTCTCTCTTTATATATGTTTATAATTGAGGGCAGATGATACATGTATTTCACTGCTTTTTATGACTATTTTTAAGATTAAAATAGAGTGGAATGTTCTTAAAGTAAAGCTTAATTATATTAAAATGTGAGATGTATAGCGTAATTAGAACATCTCCAACAGTCTCTTCAACCACTTTGAAATATTTAAATAAATGAGTTACATCAGAAAATATTTTCTAACATCCCCTGCAACCTCCTTCTCACTCTTCAAATTTACGATTAAAGGCTAAAAATATTTATTACGCTTGATAGATTTAATGCAAAACTCATTAAATTAAAAAGATTAATAAAATATAAAATATAAAAATAATAAATAATACTCTTTAAATTATTACGTAAGTCAACAAACTTCAATTTATTTTTTTTGTTTTTACTACTCTTTAAAATTCTCTTTAACTCATTAATTAATGAATTATGGTTCATTCCCTTCCCATGTGTATCTTCTTGGGAGATGGAGTAGCGGGGTCACATGACGGTACATTAAATGTACTCCATATTTAATTTGGATGCTATTCTAGTTCTTTTATTTAATGTTTTGGACGTTTAAATATAATATGCGGAGAAAAGTCATTTTAATCCTCTTTAAAGTGGGACTAACTTTACATTTAGATTTATGTAAGAGAAGAATATACAAAAAATATCAAAATAAATATTAATAAAAATATAAGTTTCCTAAATTTATTACGCTATGAATGGATTTTCTTCTTCTTGAAGTCCGCCAGGTTTTCTCTTAAGCATATTTGTAGACGAGCAGGATGGTGTTTGTAGGAGTATAATTGTACGGATTAACCCAAAATTTTTACATTATGACAACAAATGTGTTAATCACAATATCTCAAGCGTGGCTTGGGAGTTGGAAGGGAATGAGGGAGGCCATGTTATTTAATAATGATGCTGCATGGATTTTCCATTTTTCATCTTCTCGTTTACAGCAAATCCACATGTCCCTCTTTGCACAGATCCACGCATCACGCATTTAATTTATTACAACTATATTCTACTCATCTTTTTTTCTCCCTAATTTATGTCATATTTTTTACCAATATTACAAGTTTGATAGTAACTCGTGCAAAACACAAATACTAAACTTTAATAATTACATGTTAAAGAAATTTTAGAAAGAGCGAATATCTATCTATCTATCTATCTATATATATATATATATTACCTGGTGTCTATTTGAACTAATAAAATGTAAGTTAATTCATTACCTATTAGAATGAACATGTTCTTCCATAGTGATTTTGTAGGATTTTTGTGGGTGTGTAGGTCAAGTCCTATAGCTGATCTCATCTTCCATAGTGATTTTATTGTTTCCTGTATGAGCTAATTAAGTCAATTTGATTGCTTTGGTAAGGCCATTACTTGATTAAATTGCATGCTTATACTTTTGACGGAACATGACCAGACTCCATAGTGAGTTATATGTTCATTTTCTCTGGCGCATACACTTTTGACTTGGACTATGGTCTATTCAAAAATTAAGTATTGTATTCTACAAATTACAAACTCTTATGTAAATATCTATACTTAACTGATTTGGCTCTATCTTTTTAACAAAATAATCATCAACTTTATAGGAATATATTTGAAGAATATCAAGATCACATTAACAGTACAAAGATCTTGTAGTAAAGGACCGGTACATTTAATTAGAACAAATATTATACAGAATTGCATGTACCTACAAGAGGGAGTGGGTCACATAAGTATTGTTCCCTCTCTCCAGCTGGCTAAATAGATGAGATCAGATCTGGGTTCGGTTTGGCAGTGTGTATAGGAAATGTTTGCCTGACACTGCCTGCCATCATCTTATTAATGACTTCCCCATCTATTGAAGACTAGCCACCCCACCGACACCACTTCAAGAGTTAATCCTCCTCACCTTATGCATTTATTTCTAACAGCAGAACTTAGTTTCCGTAGACATCCATCCGTATACTAATAATGCATATTTAAGTCTGTTTGTTTTGGTACCTCATCATACAGAATTCCTTGGATCCTTAAAGGGGTGGGACAGTGTATAATGTCATACTACTGTCTCGGAATATAAATATTTTTATTTCAGCAATGACATTACATGTTGTATCTTAGTATTAATTACATAATTGTAGTATATCGGAATGTAAATCACAATATGTTAAACATTCAATATATTAAAAGATTTGAATGAAGGTGAAATAAAGCATCATTAAAAAAAGTGCTTAGTGTTATGTGGCAGGATGCCTTCCACAATTGGCAAACTTTATTCTTGTAAAGCAAATTTTCCAATCTTTTGTAAGTCGATGTGAAAATCTTCTGTCAAATTCTTTGTCATATCCCCAGTTCCATCACCTGTATTATTACAAGGATAAGGATCACCTAGCTCAGTACATGAGATGAGACAGGTGATCTGAAATCTGTGAAGCGTATGAGGGAATACCAATAGTCCATTATTAACTTGACGAAGCATAGTTCTTTTGCCTCTTTATACAAGATGCATTGTTGTATCAATGTAACAAACACAATAGAAATTCAACATAACTAATAAACAGTTTGAACGATGCAGAACAAAGTACAAAATTATACAAACTAATAGAAGAGTGTGAAATATACAGAGCCATTCGCAATAGCACTGAAAGGAGGAAGTTGGGTTTCTTCTCATGCGGGACAGGCAATCCTATAGATGACTGCTGGCGTTGCGACCGCAATTGGGAACGCAACCGCAAGCGCCTTGCTGACTGTGCCATTGGCTTTGGACGCAGTGCTGTTGGTGGCCGTGATGGCAAGTATTACGTGGTCACAGACCCAAATGATGATGACCCTGTAACTCCCAGACCTGGTACCCTCCGTCATGCTGTAATCCAGGACGAGCCTCTATGGATTGTCTTCAAACGGAGCATGGTGATCACACTAAAGCAAGAATTAATAATGAACAGTTTCAAGACTATCGATGCCCGTGGACACTCTGTCCACATTGCCAACGGGGCTTGCATCACCATCCAGTTCATCACTAATGTTATTATACATGGTCTAAACATTCATGACTGCAAACGCACTGGCAATGCCATGGTTAGAAGCTCACCAAGTCATTATGGTTGGAGGACAATGGCTGATGGCGATGGCATTTCAATTTTCGGATCAAGCCACATTTGGATCGATCACAATTCTCTCTCCAATTGCCCTGATGGCCTTATTGATGCTATTATGGGATCAACTGCAATTACCATCTCTAACAATTACTTCACTCATCACAACGAGGTAAGCTAAATTTTGAATCGTTATCTTCTACTTCTAACACTTGTACTCAATTTTTTTGACCTATTGCAAAGTCTGACTCTTGTAAAAAATTCATGAACAGGTGATGCTTTTAGGCCATAGCGATTCGTATACAAGAGATAAGATTATGCAGGTGACAATTGCTTACAACCATTTTGGAGAGGGCCTTATCCAGAGAATGCCAAGGTAAAACAACACAATCACTTGGGAACAAGGATTTTCATTGTGATTTTTACTCGTCTAAAGTTTTGAATTATATACTGATGTGCAGGTGTAGGCATGGGTATTTTCATGTTGTGAACAATGACTATACTCACTGGGAAATGTATGCTATTGGAGGCAGCGCTGATCCAACCATTAACAGCCAGGGCAACAGATATCTTGCTCCTGCAAACCCTTTTGCTAAAGAGGTTCGTTGAAAAGGAAAAAACACTGTTTTGCTACAAAAATAATGAAGATGATTAGTCGTGGATTTGTAGTGTAAATCTTTGGCTGACTGGTGTGAAAATGCAGGTGACCAAGAGAGTTGATCTCAACACACATAGGTGGAGGCACTGGAATTGGAGATCGGAAGGAGACTTGATGCTAAACGGAGCATACTTCATTCCATCTGGAGCTGGAGCTGCAGCCAGCTACGCCAGGGCCTCAAGCTTAGGGGCAAAATCCTCTTCCTTGGTTGGCTCTCTTACCTCTGGTGCTGGTGCTCTTTCTTGTCGTAGAGGGGTGCAGTGTTAACCTGAAATTAATAAAAATAAAAGACCCCGAAAGTTATAATTTTTTTAAGAAAGCACATACAAAAAGGAAGTTGATAAAAAAAAATTCCAAATTTCAATTTCCCTTTGAATTGTGATAGAGCAATATCAAAAGTCTCTTTGAGACTCTTCGTTGCATCTGTCCCCATTTAATAGTATTTGATCAGTGTACATCTTTTATATCTCACACCCTTCTTGTCCAATTATTCCATATGCCTGCTCCTCAGCCTCGGCCTGCTTCAAGTCAAAATTTGGAATCCCAGGAGCAGGTGCGGAAGCGCTTTTCCTCTTTTTGTATTGTTATTTTCCTCGAGTCATTATTTCTCCTCGAAGTAATCTCATGTGCTTCTCCAACTCTTGGCCTTTATATTGCATCTCTTTATTTGAGTAATGGCGTATAAAATGACTCTTTCTTTCTTCTTCTCTCTCTTTCTCTCTATGCCTAACGCATTGTTCTTAAAATTTTTAATAAAACAAAATAGGAAGAAAAATGAAGAAGCTCATATCCATAACGATTTTCTGTTATAGATGTTTAGCTTCAAAGTTCTGTGGTCACGTCTGTTCTGTAAAATGTAATTATGATTTCACTTGGTTATGCTCTGGCCCTGTTTGAATTTGTAAATCTCTGCCACTGTTAGTTAATAGTCAATACACTGTTTTATTATAGCAAATAAGGTAAGTTTTTGTTGAGTTATAAATTAAACTTATAGCCTCATAGGCAAAGCCAGAGCCTTCTGTGTTCTGTAAAAAAGCATACCAAACAACAGTAGGAAAGCCAGAGCCTCTTCAGTTCTGTAAATAAGCATACCAATCAAAAGCAGAAAAGCCAGAGCTTTCTCAAATTGAGCAGCAAATAAACAGAAATCAAAAGAAAATGAGATAATTGGTCATGCCCCGACTCATTCTTCATTTTTATCCAACACTTAATTTCTTATATCCCCAACTAATTTAGCAAACCTTATTCCGTCAAAGCAAACTATACTTACTGCCCATGTGGTGGTAGATTTCTTCCCTCAAGCAAGGTTTTCCCAGAAATGATAATGTTCTTTACCAGGACAACCAGAGTATAACATAAAAATCTGAATAAAAGTTCTAGTAGGGGGAATTAGGTGAAGCTAAAATAAATGTGATGGTCTCCTTGTGTGGAGTATACTTTTTTGAAGGAATAAAACTTTAGCATAGCTTTCATTTGAAAACAATAACAATCCAAATGAGACAATAATAACTATAACAAATCTGCTGGGAAATTAAAATTGGAGGTACAATCTAAGCTACAGGAACAAACCAATTCAACAGTCTATACATCAATAACACTGACAAAATTGTTAAGAATTAGAAAATGAAAAAAAAAAAAACAAATGCTTAAATAGCATATGAATGAACCCATGAATTGACTTCCTGGTATGACATTTTCCAAACATCACCCATTAAAAGGACAAGTTGGATTTGTGATTGTCATGTTACATGAATAGGAAGAGAGAGTTGGGGAGAAAGAAAGAGAACCACAAGTGTGGCTATTAAATATCTTAATATCTTAATATGCTTAAAACAAAGAAATCTTTCATAGACTCCATATACCTTTAGTAGTAAGTACAAAATAATTGCAAATGCATCTTGTCCTACAAACTATCTTAGAATTTAGGTAATAGAGCTATAGGTATTCCCACAATACAACTTTCTTAATGAATATCTGATATTTCTAGTGTTCCATCTTTCAAAATACAAGCTCCCTCCTTATCACTAATTAAAAAGAGGGGGAATAAACAGAAGGAAAGGACAAAGAAGAGAGAAACAAAGCACAGTAAGATAAACTATTTGATCATAATTAGAGAAAATGCTAAGAATCAAAACGGGGTACCAATTCCGCTTCTACTTTCAGTAGGGCTGTACAAAGCAGACCTGTTCCTTGGTCTATTCTCTTCTAACTGTTTCACAACTTCATCCATGGTAGGTCGAACCGAAGCCACTGGAGCACAGCAACCCATTGCAAGCTTCAATGCTTGTACTAATCCATCTTCCATTGGACTTCTTATCCCCTTCAAAACCTCTACATCAAAAACTTCCATTGTTGTTTCTTCTAATACTGCCACTTTCACAAAAGACGGCAAATCAACATACTCGCCACTTCTCGCTTTACCGGGCCTCTTCCCTAGCAAAATCTCCAATAGTAAAATCCCAAAGGCATAAACATCTGTCCTAGAATTGCTTTTCTTCATCCTTTGAAGTTCTGGCGCTTTGCAACCTTCAGCTTTGGCAAGTGCAACTATTTCATCAGCTACTGACGGGATCATCAGCTTGTCAAGTCCAAACTCGGTGAGTCTAGCCACAAAAAAGTCATCAACGAGAACATTTCTTGACCTCACGTTACCGTGAGTAATGGGTGTTTCAAGACTTGTATGAAGATGTGCTAGACCTCTTGCTATACCCAACACAATCTTGTGTCGTTTAGCCCAATTCAACACTGGTTTCCCAGCCCTTGATTCTGGATTCAGGGAGTATTGATAAATTACAGACGAGAGTTAGGATATCGTTTCAATTAATTTCAGAATACATCTCATATAAGAGAACCTAAAACAAACAATTATAATCAACCACCAATTAATTCTCTTTAATTGTATGTGGTCGCTACGAGTAATTCCCTAACAGAAATGTGTGTTCACTAAAATTTTGGGCTCTTTCTCACGTTAACTTCTTTTGTTCTACACATTTGAAGCATAACTAATCAAAGGTTTATAATTCTGCAACTAAGGGAACAACAAATAGTAGTAATTTTTGCAATATGGTTGTATTTGTAATCACAAAAAGTAGCCTCAACAAAAAAAAAACATAAAATAATACAATTTCCATATCTATACAATAAAAATAAGCATACAAGTATAAATTGTCTGTGTATGTGTGTTACTTTGGGAATTTAATTGACTAAAGAGGAATGTACTTACCATGCAAGAGATCATGGAGGTTTCTATTAGGTAGATAATCATAGATAAGTAGTTTCTCCCCTCTCTTTCCCTGATATAAAGCTCTCAGTGGAATCAAATTCTCATGTCGAACTCTACCCAACTGCCTAATCACGGGCAAACATGAACTCCTATCCTTACAACTACCGTCCCTCAACAACCTCAAAGCAATGGTTCCTCCATCAGCAAGCTTTGCTTTGTACACAGTCCCATAACTCGTCTTCTCCATAACTTGTCCAGTTGCGTTTAGAACATCCTCTAATGTTAAATGCTCACCGCCCTGAAACAAAATCAGCTTGCCCTCACCACCACCACCATTTTCATCATCTTCTCCCTCCTCCATTTCATCCTCCTCTTCATCCCCATTTTTCCTCTTCTTCCCTTGCACATACCCAATTAACAATGAGGCCAAAACCACAGCTCCTGCAATTAAACCAATCACAATTCCAGCAATTGCACCAGAGCGCAATCCAGAGCTTCCATTACAACCCCTCAAAGGGGGCCCACAAAGCCCAGGATTGTTTCCTTCAAAAACCTCCCCACCAAACTTTGATCCTTCAAAATTTGGTACAACCCCAGTAAAATTGTTGTACGAAAGATTCAATTTTTCTAAACTTAGTCCAGCAATACCCTCTGGAATTGAACCAGAAAACGTATTACCCCCAAGATCAATCTCTTTAAGATCATGAAACCTAGTTATAAATTCTGGGAGATTACCCACAAACATATTATGCCCAAAATCAAGAACCTGAAAACTATTGCAAGAAGCATTAGGCAATGCAGGTTCAGGAATAGACCCGGAGAGAAAATTACCATGAAGACGAAGCAAAACCAGGCGGTCACAAAGGTTCCAGATCGACGTTGGAACAGACCCATTGAGCAAATTGTTCCCCAAATCAATATCTGAGAGAGAGGAGCTGTAGCCAAGCTCAAGAGGAATAGTTCCTGTGAGCGCATTTACAGCAAGATAGAGGCTTTGCAGGTTTGAAAGCTCTCCTAATTCTCTTGGGAGTTTTCCCGATAGACCAGCCGAGGGGAGTTGAAGAGAGGCAACATGGAGAGATGGGTCTTTAGAGAGAGAAAGATTGGTCCATTGTGGGGAAGAATGGTCGCTGCAGAGGAGAGGAGAGCCGTCTGTGAAAACCCATTTCAGCCCTCGCCATTGACAGAGAGGTACCAAGGTATTCCATGAAGATAATAGTAAGTTCTCTGTTTTGCCCTGTAGTGAGGGCTTGATTTTTACCAAAAGAAGTTCAGTTTCTGAGGCAGAAGACAAGGACAAAGTGGTAATACTATTGGGTGAAAGAGTGAAAGTGATAAAGATGGTAATGTACAAGGGAAAAAGCTTTGGAACTTCCATGGAAGAAGCAGGGTGAAGTGAGAAACTAGAGTGAAGAAAAAGAGGAGAGAAAAGAAAGAGAGTGGGAAGTTCTTTTTGAGAAAGCTGACAGAGTGATTCAGCTTATTAATCAGACGGCTCTGATTTTGTAACTCACTCAGTATATGACTCATCATACATTGAAATTTGACTTTAATTTTACACCGTTTGATGTTAAAAGCATCGGCATGAAAAGGAAATGATGATAATTCAACAGTGCAGATATAAGGCAGAGTCGGTCCATAGAGGAAAAGACAACATTGTACGGTTTGCATATAGATAGATATAAATTTTATACTACTACGTAATATTTTCCAACTTTCTTGTAGCTGAATTGAACGATCCATCCCATATTTATTCATCACCTTAAGAATAAGACATCTCACAGTAGATTTGCAATTTCAATAAATATGTTGACCACCTCTTTACCTAAAAGGTTAACCTATTAGGTTGATGTTTCTACCATACTTATTAAGCCCATCTACACTCTTTGAATTTAACAGATGTGGAATTCATGTGAAATCCCAACAATCTCCACCTTTCACTCGAATACCCATCACAAAGATCATACTAGAGTATCTTATCATTAAGCACACCTTCTTTGAATCCTTCAAGAGCTCTCTCGCTTCAATTCTAATACTACTCCTCAAGTAGCTTTTTCTAGAGCCATCCCTCCCGAGCCATGCTCCACCCGATTCAAATACTTTTTGAGTCCTTCAAGAGCTTCTGCATTGACTCTAATATTACTCCACCACGTCCCTGGGTGTCTCACCACGTCCTGGGTGTCTCAAACAATTTCCCTAGAGCCTTCCTAAGCCTGGGCCCACCCGACTCAAATCATCCGTGCTCCACCGACACGAAGTCAGTAGAATCAGACTTCTCGCGCACCCCTCGCAGCTTGAAGTTGATACTTGGACTCCCACGAACCATGGGCTTTGATACCACTCAGAGCGGAATTGAGCGATCCATCCCACATCTATTCATCACCTGAAGAACAAGACACCGTAGTAGAAACGAGCCCAATAAGTATGTTGGACCACCTCCTTACCTAAAAGGTAAAGGAAATGAGTTGGACTCATTTTCACCAAAGGAGTAACATTAATGAGATAATGGTGATATGTTCCCTTGACCCATTAATATGTTCCCTTGACCCATTAAAGGAGTGAGGACCATTGACCATTAACCAATGATTAATGACCAAAGACCAAAGACCAAAAATAGGATCCAATATACAACAATCTCCACCTTGGCTCATATTTTCCAAACATCGTGATCTTCTTTCAGGTTCCGTGAACGTATCCTCTCCCTGGATACTCCACTACGAACTCAACATTAGACGAAGTGAATTAAGTCCAAACAGTGCTTGAACTTTTCTGTCAGAATCGACTTTGTGAAGCATATCTCATGATTCTCCGCTGTGTGAACTTTGTGAAGCGCAATGTCACCATTGTTCAACCACTCACGAATCTTGTGATACCGAACATCTATATGTTTGGTTCGGCATGGAACACTTGGTTCTTTGCTTCAAATGAATAACACTTTGACTATCACATCGAATCGGATATCGCTGCTTTGCTTGAAACCTAGTTCTTCAACTAGTCCCTTAAGCCACAAAGCCTCCTTGCTTGCCTCACAATGCCATATATCTCGGCCTTCTGTTGTTGATAATGCTACCGTAGATCGCAACACCGACCTCCAACATATACATCCTCCACAAAGGTGTATACAAACCCCGTCGTAGATCTCTCTTGCATCTCAGGTCTCCAAAGATAATCCGAATCAACGAACCTCAGAATCTCTCTTTTTGCGGTATCACAATCAAACATAAAGCATCAGTAATTGGTCAGACTGCCAGATAACGAAAAATCCATTTTATCGCATTCCAATGCTCTTTTCCGGATTTGCTATATACCTGCTAACCACGCCGATCGCTTGTGGAGATATCCTCGGCTCAGACATACCATGGCGTATATTAGACAACCCACCGCGATTTGCAGATACGGCACTTTGGACATATACTCCACTTTCCTCGCCCTCGTTTGTGGGCTCAATCTGTGAAGATAACTTTGAAATGTCTTTGCTAACGGAAAGGCTAACCGGTTTAGCATTGTTCATGTTAAACCTCTCTAAGACCTTTCCGCACATATCCTTTCCGAAGTTAGCCACAACTTTCCTAATTGACGATCCTCGTGAATTTCCATACCTAGGATCTTCTTGGTTGACCCAAGATCCTTCATGTCAAATTCATCGCTTTCAACAAATTCTTCACCAAGAATATCCGACTTCTCTTCTTTCGCTATCAACATGTCATCGACATATAACGTTAACAATACTAGAGAGTCATCATCAAGGATCTCAAATACACACATGGATCATACTCCAACGAGAGTAACCATGAGCCATCATGAAGTTATCAAACTTCATATACCCATTATCTTGGGACCGCTTCAAACCATAGAGGACTTCTTTAAACCGCAAACTAAACCCTTTTCCCTGGTTCAATAAACCCTCAAAGTTACTTTATGTAGATCTTTTCTTCTAAATCACCGTGGAGAAAGTTCATTTTCACATCAAAGTCGTTTCTAACTCCATATCCCGTGATGTTACAATAGATAAGATCAATCGAATCGATGTGTGTTTCACACTTGGTGAGAAGATCTCATTGTAGTCGATTCCTCTCTCTCGAGAGAATCCCTTTGCCACTTAATCCGCCTCAATCTTTCACCTTCTTTATCGATCGAGCTTCCTTTTTCACGAACACCCACCGCATCCTATAGCCTTGATCCTTTTGGAAGTTGAACTAACTCCCATGTCCGGTTCTTTTGTAAAGATTCCATCTCTTCCGCCATATTTATCGCCCATTTATCATTATCATCGGATGAATAAGATCCCGATAGCTAGTTGGATCTCCACTACCAAAGAATCAAGGCAAAAGCAACCATGTCTTCAAACCCATATCTCTCGCTTTGGTTTTGTCGACTCGCTTTTCCCGATCTCTAACAAGATTATAGGACTCTCTTGGGGATCAAGGTTGATTATCTTCAATCTCTTCGGAAGCTCCACCTCAACTGGGTGTTTTGCAACTCACACTACTGCAGATTCTTCATTCTCCGGACTTGTTCAAAGATGTGTTTCTCATTCAACACCACATCTCTCACGACAACCTTCTTCTTGGATATGGATCCCATAACTTTGTATCCTTTGACACCATCTTCATATCTAAGGAAAATACACTCTTTTGACCTTGGATCGCTTTCGAATCGTCGCTTCTTCGTTGGCGAGATGAGCATAAGCTAGACAACCAAAGATTTTCATCACGGAAAAATCAACTGGTTTCCCACTCCATACCTCTCTGGGATTTTGTAATCAATTCTCGCCAAGGAGATCGATTTATCGAGATAACACATCAGATTGATTGCCTCACCGTAAACTCTTGGGCAATCCTCGCATTCAATCTCATACATCCGCACGTTCCAATAGAGTTATGTTCATCCTCTCGTGAACCCCATTTTGCTTCTGAGTTCTTTCGATCGAGAAGTGCTGGTGATACCTTCATCATCCCGACAGAACTGTAGGAATGACCGTCCTTGTGATTCTGTGCCATTATCCGATCCGAAATACTTCAAACTTCTTTCCTATTCGGTTCTCTACTTTAGCTTTCCACGCTTCAAGATTCGAAAACCTCGGATTTACGCTTTATAAAATACACCCACACCTTTTCGGAGTAAATATCTATAAAGTTAACAAAATAATGGGCTCCACCCATTGACGTATGCTTGATCGGCCCCACACATTTGAATGTACATAATCAAGTACATTCTTACTTGGTATGTGTTCCCGCCTTGAAGTCGACCCTCCGTTGTTTGTTGTGACACGCAAAACTTGCAAAATTCCAAATCGCACGTTTGACACCTTTCGTATCGCCTTTTGTGAAGTTCTTTCATTCCACCTTCACTTAAATGACCAAGTCGCATGTGCCATAATTCAATCTTTATCCTTTGTTGGAATTATCTCCATGTAATTTCTTCGCCCACCAAAGAATCGTGTCCCCTATCAACTTCAGAGGTGCCCTTCTTACGGCCCTTCATAATTACCATCGAGCCCTTGGTAATTTTCATGACACCATCTCTCGATCGAGATATCGCAACCTATATAGAGTCAAGTACTCCAACCGATAAGTAAGCTCTTCTTCAATTCTCGAATATACCTTACATCACCCAATGTTCTAACAACTCAAAACAAACATTTTAATTTTTATGGTGCCTATCCCAAGAATAACTGCGGTCAGATTGTTACCTAATAAAACTGTACCACCATTGCGGGATGTAAAAGTATCAAACCAATCCCTATGAGGGGACATATGAAAAGAACAACCGGAATCCATGTACACCAATCAGAAGTGTCGCCCATTGTCTCTAACGGATAAGAGATCACCTTGTGAAGCTTCATTTTTCATCATCGTGTACAATACTCTCCGTCGGCGCACACACATCCGCTTTCAAGAACATTAGCAGATTTTTCAATCTGCTTTCCTTTCTTTTGTTATCCTTTTCAACAATGGACACCGATTTTTTGTAGTGGCTTCTTCTCGTGCAATGATAACATTCAACCCGAGATTTATCCTTCTTTGCTCGGGTCTCGACCGAGACCTTTTTCGTTTCTTCACGGAATACTTCTTTTGATTAGGACCCTATGGCGCCCATTTGAAAAAGTAAGAAGATCGTCTCTTGATCTCTGTAAGTAGTGCCGCTTGAACTTATCTCGGTCGAAGATCACGACATCACATCGTCAATCGCAAGCTTTTCCTTCCCTACTGAGGTGTAGTGCGGAGAGTTGAGTATGAATCGGTAGAGACAAGAAGCGATAAGGCTTTATCTTCTTCGTCCAACTTCACATCAATATTTGGTTAGTTGGGTCACCAATCTATTAAACTCATTAATATGATTGGCAAAATCAACCTTCTTCCATCAAAGCTTAAGATAATTCCTTCTTCAAATATAACCGATTTGACAGAGACTTTGACTTGTAAACTTTCTCAAGTTTCTCCCATAAGTCCTTCAAGAGGTTTCATCAAAACCGATATTTGATCCGCGTGGCGCCAAACTCAATCTCGATTGTTGCCACGGCTACCAATTTCTTCAAGTTCCACCCATTTTTCATCCGGTATAGTCAATCTTTGGTTTCTTCCTTCTAGTGCCTTTGTCAATCCTTGTTGAGCCAATACATCTTTGGTCAGACATCGCTAACATCAAATTTGACTTACCATCAAATGGTTCAACTTCATACCTCGTGACTTCAGGTCTTGCCATCTTCGTATTTGTGATCCGCCTAATTTCTCTTTAAACCGATCGTTGGGTGTGAACCGAGAGCTTTGATACCAATTGTTGAAATCAAGCTCACACAAATACACTAAGATAAATACAAACACACTCATCGTATTATGAGATATAAAATAATAACATTAAGAATTTTACATTGGAAACCCATTTAGGAAAAACCACGGGAAGAGATCTCGAAAATCACTATGAAAATAATATGGAGATTACAAACTTCAACCGAGAAATAAACTAACTGCTTATTTCTCTCTACACCCTCACTCTCGAATGCTCTAACCGAGCTTCTCACTCTCTAACTCTCTTTCGACACTCAAACTAGAGCTTTGCTTCTTCTTCTCTCTAAGATATACTCTATCAATTTTGGTGTGTTTTTCTTCTTTCATTTGGCCTCCTTTTATAGCCAAGAACTAGAGGGTAGAAAAGGAAATGAGTTGGACTCATTTTCACCAAAGGAGTAACATTAATGAGATAATGGTGATATGTTCCCTCGACCCATTAATATGTTCCCTTGACCCATTAAAATGAAATGGTAGGACTATCAACCATCGAATTAAACGATTGATTAATGTTAAAAAGAAAAGCACCAAAAATAGGATCCAATATACAACATTTCTCTTGAGTTGCTTATTCATGGGAGATGATGAGGGTGCATTTGAGCAATGATGCTGCAGCTACATCAGGCCGTACACGTGTGAGTCATCAAGTGGGGGTCTGAGATGGTAGGGGTGTGAATAGTGAATTCCTTTAGCCTTTGCGTCTTTGGCGTGGGCCGAGATGTGTGTAGGTCACGGTTGAAAAGAAAAGGTAGAATTTAGTACTTATAAAATTGAGAATGTTTTCAGGGCTTGGATTTAAAGAGGGTCATGAGGTGACTACTACAAGTCTATAACATAAAGGAAAGGGGGTGGGAGATGAGTAATGACCAATGTCAGGAATATTTTACAAGATTTTATTTTATTTTTTTGACATAAAAAGTAGAGTCAGTCAGTCCCATTTTGATCCATTTTGATGTAAGAAAAAGAGCATAATATAAAATTATCATATCGATTAATTTCCAGAGTTTATTAGGTTAAGATACATGGACTTATGGACAAAGGGGGTCTATTGTATCCACCAGTTGCCCGAATTGAGCCCATTTAATTTTATAAGAATAACGTTTTTTGAGTGATACTAAGGATAAAAACTCATGATTCTCCCTAATATTAAAGAGATTTATGTTTATGACTCTTTTTCTTTTATCTAAAAATTTATTTAATATTTTTCAAATCAAATTTATTTTATCTTAAAATTTAAAATAAATGTCAAATTTATTTAATTTTTGGCTAATTCAAATTAGAAATTTCCATTTTTTAAAAGGGGTGTGTTTGATCATGATTCCATGAAATCATATGCCTCAATCATCATCGCCCCCCACCCTTCCCTTTTCTAAAATCAAAAATGCCTTTAATTCGGTACATCCATCGATCCTAAAAGGTTAAGCCTTATATATGTGCAGCAGCCATCATGCAGTGGAGGGTGGGCTTGCAAAAGTGAAGACGGCAGAATACATACACAAAAAACATTTATTTATTCCGTATTTTTTCCCCCTCCTTGACATCACCCTACTTGACTTTCCAAGTCCTATGCCTTAACTGGACGTACGTATATATATATATATATATATATATATATATATATACATACCATTTTCAGCTGCCAATAGATTATATGGAAAAAATTAATTAACCACCATTATATACATATTCTTTCTTTCGTGAGGGGAGTAAACATGCATGTTAATGTTACGATTACTGCTAGTCACCATTGTCGTCCTTAAACTAAAAAACAAAGTGGGTAGGCTTGTTGAGTTTAATTTGTTGTTTTTCTACGTACGTCTAAGTTGTATAATGACGTATGGTTTTGAAACCAGAGCTAGCTAGCATAGCCATGGACATGGACATAACAAGCCCCAAATTCTTCCTTTTCTTCTTGTTTTCTCCGCCTTCATCCCAACCAACACTCCTTTGCTTTGGAAAAATAAATTTTTTTACTTAATAGATTAATTAAAAAGATTACTTGCGTTTGGATACATAACGATCATAGGAGGGAAACATAAAAAGATTTATTAAGTTACTAGCGTTTGGATTTGTTAGGCTGTTGCGTGGGTAAAATTTCAAAATTACTTAAATCCTAGTCCCCCACAACTTTTCTCTACTATTCATTAATTAATACACACAATATTCGTTTTGTCCTTACATTTTTATAACATGCTTTTAATTAAGAAGTAAATTAACATAGTTATGCAGCCAGTATATATATACCCATTTTCTTTTCAATTCTATTCCTTTTAACTTCCAAATACCTCAACAGTGGGTAATTCATCAAAACATTTTAGAGAAAACAACTTATCCTCTCTACTCTACTTATTCCTCCAAACATATCTAGAGTATTTCACCTTAATTCGTATATATTTCTAAAGAATACTAAAAAAGAGGGTAATTCAAAACATTTTAAGAGAAAACACAGCTTAATTTCTCCACTCTACTTATTCCTCCAAACCCACCAACATATACAGTATTTCACCTTAATTAATTCGTATACATTTCTTAGTCCATGCAATACAGTATTCAACACGTTTATAATATCCTCTGATCATCCGTATAAAATCTTTGATCAGATCGATAACACAAGATTATTCAGATAAAGTTTTCAAAGAAATTCACAGACATAGATAACAATTTCATTAACATACATATATAAGATCTCTTTACACATTCTAATTAAATTTAGAGATTCTTTTTACAGAAGGTAACTAAAATTTCTTAATTAATTACCATCAGAATATGTGATAATTAAGTTACAAACATGAACAATTAACATAATATGGTCCAATGATAATGAATGATTGTACATCACAACAGAAACAGCAAACCCCAAACATATTACCATCTTCAATTCCTCTATATACCAAATTAGGATCTGAAACCCGAATTGTGGCCACCCATTTCCAGCAAAAGATATATAGAACGCTTGCCATAAATCATGCATGTATTGGCTTGGCATGCATAAAACCATGGTTAGGATAATTACGGGCAGGAAATATATTCCACAATCAAAAGTCATGATCCAGTACTAGCCTTAACATTCTAATTATATAACAAGGGTTTGCCTTCTTTGTTCTGCTTCACTTCAGTGTTTGTTTAATTTAGAGGAATTGCCATTACCAGCAGCTGCTGAAGAATTACGATGGTTTCTCTTCCCCGGTTTCTTCCCCTCCTCTTTTGGTCCTGGTTGCCGGACCTTCACACCCCTTATCAGCTGTATCCATCATCCATTAATTTTACATATCAGTAAACAATACATATATAATACTATACAACTCTCTACTACATGAACCTCAATTAAATAATGTATAGGAACATAATAGAGCAAAATTCTTACATATTTACCGCACTTGATATCGGAGTAAATCACTATGAAATCTCCTTCTTGGAGTCCATTTGCTTTCACAAATTCTCCTGAAGAAACAGAAATTTATATGTACAAAATAAAATGTATTTTGTATAAAACAAGGAGAATGACTTTTTTCAATTAGACATGTGTGTTTGTGTGTGTATATATATATATATATATATATATATATATATATATATATATAATATAATATAATATATATACCTGTGTTTTCAAGGAGATACATCCTGCTTTTGTTATTTGGCCAGAATCTGAGACTCCAAGATGTAATAACAAATCAAAAGTAATTAGTTTGACGTACAATAAGTAAACCCAAATACGAATTATCTAAATGATATCTAAGTCTAAGTATATATACCTGTAGCGCATGTTCCACACCTTAGAAGTTCCTATATCTTCCATTGCAATAGGCATGCCATCTCTTGCTTCCAGTTCTGGAAGCTGAGTTTCAGCTTCTTTCTGAATAATAATACTTACAATAATCAACCAACAGCAAAATGTACCAATTTTTTTTTATCATTTATCAACAACTTAACATAAGAAACAAAAAGAGATTTCCAAAAGCTAAGAAAGTACCTTTGGCAATACAATTCTCCCAAGATTGCCAACATCGCTCTGCTTCAACACTTTTTGCAGCAAAAATTTTAAGTTCTTCTCAACTTTATATGCCTGAACAAAATCATATATAAACACGCACATTCATAAACTCTTTATACTCGTCCATATTTATGATTTATGAACTAAAATAATTAAATGCAATACCGGTTGTTGTTGTTGGCGACGATCTGATTGTGCCTGCCGCTGATAGCTTTGTGGTTGCACGTATGCAGGATCAACCGGCTGGCGCTGCCTCGGTGGTGGAGCGTCCATAGGAGGTTGTGCCAACATTGGCACAGTCGAACCAGCTGAGCCGCCAGCAGCAGCAGGCCAGTATACCCAATTACCAGGGTTGGCTTGAGCATTGTTGGTGCAACTTTGTTGTTGTTCTGAAGTGTCATTGTGATGCTGATTTTGGTTAGGATGATGATGTCGATAATGGTTCACCGAAGACCTCCTTTGTCGAGCCATCCTCTTCTTTCTAGCCTCTTTAGTAGCAGAAGAACCCAGCCTGGCTAATCTCTCCGTGCCATTCCCATTAAAAACCGGGTATGAGTTATACTGATGTCCATACACAAGTGGCTGTGGCTGTAGCTGAGGGACTATAGGAGTGAAATTACCATTTTCAGGAAAAGAATTAAAAGCATACTGTGATGGTGGCCATGACTGAGCAGAGTCAAGCATTTGATATTCTGTTGGAGGAGGAGGGTAAGGATGACAACTCGTTGGAGTGCCATTAACATAAGGATCACCACCCACATAGCCCACGACGGGCGGTGGTGGGGCTACCATAACCGTGGCTGGATCAGGAACATAAGACGGAGGTGGGGGCGGAGGAGGAATCCATGACGGAGAGAAACAAGTGTTTGGATCAGTTGGAACAGAGTTTACGAGGTTAGGGTTAGGGTCTGGAAATGGCTGTTCTTCATCATATTGACGGGGAATTTGGGACACTGCAGCTGCTGCCGCTTCTTGTGCTTGTGCTTCTTCTCGGCTCCGTTTTTTCTGAAGTTGGTATTGTTCAACCCATTCTAGTATGAGTTTCAAGAGCTGTTTTCTCCCTTCCTTTGTACTCCCCAACCGTTTCGAAGCGCAATCGATGGTGGCTCGTTTAAGTTTGATATTCCTCATATCCTCTGCGGAGATGTGCTCCTTATTTGTCTTGAGCCACTCAAAAAAACATAACCCCTAGCTCATTTAAACCCAGCCTTTCTTCTTTCTCTTGAACCAGCTCACTGTTCCCCTGTAACATAAAATCACTCACCTGCTCCTTCTGGTTGGAGTAGTCTCCAGCTTCCCCTTGATCATCAAGGTTTTGGTGGAAAATAGAGGATGGGTCCCAAATATCATTCCCATCAATCAGATCCATGTACCCGAAATCCTCCATCACATCCATGCAATCAGCATCCTCCATTATTCCACCATCCGACGGTTGAAAACCACCTTCCATCGAGGCGGTGGAAGATAACGCAGCCCTGACCCCCGCTGCTAGCCCATCACACGATTTATTTTGCTGTTGTTGTGGTTGTTCTGCATCTGACTTAAACAAGGCCCAAGAAGCTGCAGAAGAAGACGATGAGGCCGATGAAGCTGAAGGCGTGGCAATGGGCTTCGTTAAAGCCGGAGTCGAGGACGAAGATGAAGAGGATGACATGCACGGAAAATCAGGTAGAGGAGGGAAATCAGTGTAGAAAAAGGAATTACAATCGGCAGCAGCAGCAGTAACATCATCAAGAAGATTATTATCTAGGTGATCTCTACCAAGCCAGATCTCTCTTTCTCCGATAGTTGTCATCATTTCATTTCCTTGTTCATCCATAGGAAGAGCATCAAAACCATCTGGGTTTTGTTGGGCTGCATGCACATCTCCTTTCATCTCTCTCTGCTGTGTTCAGAAATGAAATGGTAGAGAGATTGAAAAAAAGAGAGAGGAATTTGATGGATGTTTACGGATAAGGAAGATGGATGGAGTTGGTTGTTGGTTGTTTGAGATTAAGGAAGCAAGTTACAGGGCCCGCTAGCTATCAAAATCTATCTCTTCCTCCTTCTACAAGTGGGAAGAAAGTAATTAAGAAGTAGCAACATAAAGCATCTGGGGGGATTTAGGGTACTTTTCTCTACCAAACAGTACAACTAGTAATAATTATTCTATAATAATCAAAGAAAGCGACACCTCTTCACTAATCTAATCTAATATACGATATACTTTTATAGTACTAAAATTCTTAAATATTTTGTACTTGGACAAGTAATATATCATATACATACAGC
Organism: Panax ginseng; assembly: GCA_020205605.1. Classification (NCBI taxonomy): domain Eukaryota; kingdom Viridiplantae; phylum Streptophyta; class Magnoliopsida; order Apiales; family Araliaceae; genus Panax; species Panax ginseng. The sequence goes on from CM035131.1 coordinate 1,984,540, forward strand.
CTCCCTGCATATTATATATACAATAATGATAATAATAACAGAGATGATCGATTAGTTTTGAAGTAGTAATAGAAAATCTACCAGAAGATTACTAAGAATATATATATATATTTGGTGATGATGATTATGAATTATCTCCGGCCACCGAAAATGAGATGATGATAAGAAGAAGTAGTCGATGAAGGATCGGAGAAGACAAAAGGGTAGCATTAAGTGACAACCACCGTGATAAATTGGCATGAGGAAGTTGCTTTCATTTTTAAACAGCTTTTGTTTTGTTTGAATACGGAGGATATATTGGATAGATAGATAAATTCAAATTTGCTCTTCTACTACTAATTAGTAAGAGAGAGAAAGTGATGAGAAAACAAGGGCAGGAAGGAAAGCAAAACCTTGTGCCGCTACTTTCTCCACAACTCTACGGATTGTACGCCAGTGGCCATACGTTCTAACCTTAGTGGTTCACAATTGCGGTGCCTTCTCTTACTCTTTTTTTTCTTTCTATTTTTTCCTCTCATTAAATTTATTAATTTGTTCTTATAGTAAGTACATATTAGCACCTCAATTTTCTCTCTCTATATATAAAACATACATATATATATATATATATGCATAATAGACAGAATAATGGTAGTATTTCCTCCGATTTATTGGTCATTTACAATTTTTTTTAAAATAATTTTTTTTTTATATTATCTTTAATTTCTCTTATTTTTCAACTAAAGGACATTATATTTCTAAGAACATCTCCAAGAGTAATTGTAAAAAAATACTTTAAATTTATGTTTATTGATTTAAGTGACAATTTAAAGAGTATTATTTGTTATTTTCATATTTTGTGTCTAATCAGTCTCTTCAATTTAATGAACTATACATCAAACTCATCAAGCGTAATAAATATTTTTAGCCTTTAATTGTAGATTTGAAGAGAGAAGGATGTTGCAGATTTGAAAAGTGAGAATAATATTTGTTGACCTACGTGGCAATTTGAAGAGGCTATTTGAAATTTTTTTCTGATGTGGCTCATCTATTTTGAGTATACATAAATAGTTGAAGAGCATGTTGGAGATGCTCTAAGTAGTATTCCTTGCGTTCTTTAATGTATGTAATTTGAGAGGTGTGCACAAAAATTAAGGAGATAATTATAGTAGCATTATGTATAGAGAATTGATATTTTTACAAAGTCTCAATCACATGAATGTGGGTTCCGTTTACTATTCATGTGAGGAGAGCTTGTGGAAATATCAATTCCCTGTATATAATAACAATTATATATAATATCTTTAAATTTTCATAATTATTATATTTATTTTATACTCTCTCATCTAAAATATTTTTTTATAAAAAATAATTTTAAAAATATCATACTTAATTCTCTTAAATTATATAAAACGATAAATAATTAAAATTATATTATATTAAGGGAGGGGTGACTGGTGAGTATTAATCTATGTGCTTCCTTAATATATGTGCATGTAAAAAAATTATTACTATTATAGAACAGACGGAATAACTACTGAAAAAGACAAAAAGATAATGGAATGGATTGGAGGGAGTTGGGGTGGGTTGTGTTTGTTTCGTTGGTAGGAGGGTTTGTCTGGATTTGGGGATGAAATGGCAGATTTCTTCGGATTTTCTCTAATTTAAATTATAGAAAAAAAGTTACCATAATTATAATAAACTGTTACGAATACTTAATTAACTATACATCGTCTCATGGTGAAAAATTATATATATGTATGCATTAAATAATTATTATATATAGTAATATGCACTTTAAACATAATAATTGTGGATCCACAATAATATTTAATATCTCAACTATTCTAAGGTCTTTTAGATTTATTGTAAAATATATTAACTTTATAAAATACAATCAACTTATCAAAATTTAGTTTACTAAATAATATGATACTAATAAAGTTATGGATATTCTATATATTATAAAAAATAAAAATTTTATTTGAATAATTAAGACTTTTTCACAAGGATTTTTAAGAAAATCCACCAATAACAAAGCAGCTCACTTTCGAGAGAGAAAATAATAATAAAAATACTCGTTATATTATGTATGTGAGAAGTACTGAAAGAGTACATAGTTGTATTGATACTTGCAGGTGAAGGTTTTGGGTTATGCAGATGCAGACATACATACATAGTTGATTGGCTCAACAATCTGACTGTATATAGGCATTGTTAGACTTTATCATGTGCATCTGGACCCACATCCGAGTTTTCATCGAGTATAATCTCGCCATCTAATGGCCGTCGGGCCCACAAAATGTATACTCATCTATTTGTATATCACAAATATTCATATGTTTTTTTTATGCAGATATGATAATTATTATAATAATAAAAATTAAATTATAAAATATTTATTTATTATTATTATTATTGTATATGAAAATTGAAAATGAAAAAAAATGATAGATGGGTCAAAGTTGAAAGAAAACATTATCTTAAGACATTGATTTAAGTTGGGTGAAAAAAAACAATATAATTTATTATGAGTGAATCGGTAGCAATGACTAGCTCTCTGTAACAAATGCCACGCGTCGCCCATGCACGAAAGAAGACTGATGAAGCAGGCAGGAGTAGAGAAATTTAGAAAGCCACTTATATATATATTTTTTAATTAAGACAATATTATATAGAAAACAATTTAATTTTTTTAGACGAAGATAATATTATTTCCAAATATAAATCTTTTGGTTTATTTTAATTTTAATATGTTTATATATATATATATATATATAATAGTAGAACTGTAATGTAGAGTCAAAATTGGTGTTAGTCAAACTTTTTGGATCTCCAATCATTATTAAAAAGGACTTGCATTATTAAAATGTTAATCCTATAATACAATAAAAATTGAATTTTATATTAATACTATCTACGTTTTCTTTTAAAATGAACGTACTAAAACTTCATGCTAATATATATCATAAGGCATTGGTTATGCCAAAATCAATTTTTTCTTTAAAATATTTAAATTTTGAAAGTGAACTCTTTGGGAAGGTGGTAATATATATTAATAAAAAATAATATACAATCCATTAATATTTGACGACTAAAATGAAAATATATGTGATAAAATATAATAAATTAAAATAAAATTCTTATTAATTTATACTTTTTATGTATGTACATACGTTACAATTATAACTTTTGCATATATAATAAGATTTTATATTAATTAGAGTTTTATTTAATTTTTTTAATAATAATAAAAATATTGAAATACACTTGATCTAAGTTCTTTTCTGAAACAACCTAATTAACATAACATCTTTTTGGAAACAAGTTAACGTACTTCTTTATAATTTTTTAAACTACAAATTTCAATATTGCTAGAAAAATTTAGATTTTATGTTTATATTATATCCTAAATGAACACGATCAGGTGTCTAAATATATAAAATGAAATAAGATTCTCCGGGAAAAAAAAAAGAAGAAAAAGAAGAAAAACGTCGCTCGCCAAGGACAGCCCAAACTATTTAAACGGGCTTCGTAGCTATCAGGTATCACAATTCTATGGGATGGTGGTCCATTCCATTAAACAGTCATAATTTGTAATTGGACCAGCGTGTATACCAATCGGCCCAAACATTTAATCCCACATGTGCTTAATTACCAGCTGAGCTTGTGGTAATAACAGTTTCTGGATGAAGAAGTTACATGCATGAAGTACATATACATAACAAGTTACATCAAACTGGAAAGTATATATACTTTATTGTAAAAAGTATAAACGTTGTAATGTCTAAAACTTTTTTGGAACATGAGGGAGTATCACATAAACTGAGGATAGGAATGATACATTTTTATTTTTCGTACATTCCAAAATTAGTAATATATTTTTATTTTAGGATGTGTTTGTTTAGAGTTGAATGAAGTTGAATTTGAATAGTTGAATCGGTCAGTGCGTTTGTTTTGGTCTGAATAGTTAAATCGGTAAGATGGACAAGCTGAATGGTTAAGTCAGATTTTTTTCAACTGAATTGCTGAATGAGCAGCTGAATGAAGTAAAAAAAAAGTAAAAAAAAAAATAACTATTATATTAAGTAATATTAAATAAATTTACAACAATTTTGAATTTTTTAGAGGGGTAAAATAATAAAGTTTTGTCATTCAAATGTTTCAAACATATCAATTATCAAACAACTTTTTTAATTCAGATTCAGATTCAAATTCATATTTATTCAATTTTTATTAAACACCCTCTTAGGATCATAAAGTTACGTGATATTCTTAATTTGTTATTATTTTTTTATTATCATTTTTAATATTAAATCATCACACTTGAATTCCTAATTAATATTAAGACTATATTTGAGAAAATAAAATTATCATTAATTTAAAAATTATAAATTTATAAATATATCTCTAATTTTAAAACGGATCGAGTAATTACAAAACATTCGAGATAAAAATGTACTATAAAAACTTGTCTTTTGGGCTTCGAAGCCTAAATATGTTATGGGTTACAGAGTAATAATGAATTTCTATATGGTTCCATAAGCGCATTTAAGGTCAGCCAGGCCCTTTAAGAGTCCATAGGAAGCAAAAAATTTACCCTGATCCGAATTCCAAATATATTGAAATACGCATTGCGCGTTCCTCCCATCACAATTCCCAGTACCTGATCACTTCAATACTTTATACACCATTTCTTGAAAGGAAAGACATTCAAAACATTCCCAATCCAATCTCTCAATCCTCTCACAGTCTCACTTCTACCTCTTACAATCCACAATAGGGGTCAAGGAACTCCGGGGGGTATGAACCGGAAGTCAGGTGACCGGAAAAACGAGGGCAAAAAGAAAGAGAAGAAATTCGAACCGGCGGCTCCGCCGTCCCGAGTGGGGCGGAAGCAGCGTAAGCAGAAGGGACCGGAGGCGGCAGCTCGGCTTCCGACGGTGACGCCGCTGACAAAATGCAAGCTGAGACTGCTGAAGCTGGAGAGGATAAAAGATTACCTGTTAATGGAAGAAGAGTTCGTGGCGAATCAAGAGAGGCTCAAGCCCCAAGAAGAAAAGACCGAGGAGGACAGATCCAAGGTGGACGATCTTCGTGGATCTCCGATGAGTGTGGGGAATTTGGAGGAGCTGATTGATGAAAATCACGCTATCGTTTCGTCCTCTGTGGGACCTGAGTATTATGTCGGAATTTTATCTTGTGGATAAGGATCAGCTGGAGCCTGGATGTGCCATTTTGATGCATAATAAGGTATGCTTGTTTTGCTGCTATTGATTTGGTATTTTGTTACTGTATGTTTGTTGCTGCTAGTGATTTGTTATTATGTTACTGTGTTGAGGTAGAGGTAGGATTTCATTTTAGAAGTTAGGGTTTGGGTTTATAATTTGGACCGCCAGAGCATTTAGATGCAAGTATCTGGCTCCGAACTCTATGCTTAAGAGTAATTTTTATCTTGACTCGTGGACTCCAATTTGGGAAATTCCGGTAGACGAAAGTTGGATTCTCAAACACAAATACTCTCTTAGTAGTAACTACAACAACTCAAGTAATTTTGATTATCTACAACCGAATTGTGTGGAATCAGTCCTGTATTCAAATATTTACTTTAGAATGACACTTCTTTGATACATAGATACATACTCTCCCCATTCCACAAAACGTGTCCTATTTGAAAATCAGAATAACACCTGCACATATGACCTAAGTGCCTAAATCCTTGAGATATTGCCTCTCACCGTGTGGATAGTACGAATTGGCTTAGAATTGCACTTGATTTGTATCATACCATGTGTTGTGTGCATGCTTGTCAAGTCGTTGACTAGGCGTCAAGTCAGTAAAAAAATCTAAGGCGGTTGGGCGACTTGGTGGGAGAACATAAAGTCAAGTGCTCAGTAGACGATTTGGACGACTATAGAACGACTTGGACGATTAGTTTGAGAAGCGGGCTTGGTCCGACCCGAAGCTTAACTGGGTAAAAAAGAGAGCCCTAAAGTTCGACTACTGAACCTAATCGATCCACTTCAGTTCATCAGATAGGGAGAGAGGGAGAAACGAAAAGAAGCAAGAGCAGACCCAATTGATCGACAAGTACAGGCAACTCGACGCGGTGCGATGTGACGCAATTCCACCTGTGACGATCCGCAAGTACATCCCTGTTGCAATGCGATGCGATTCCTCCTCCTGCGACGTGATTCCTCTTGATGCGGCTTCTTTTCTTCTCTAGTGTGTCCTTTTCTTGTCGTCTTTTCTTCTTCTCTTCTCTTTGTTGCGACTTCTTCTCTTTTCTTTGCTGCGACTTTTTCTTCTCATTTTTTATGGGTTTTTTTGAGTGGACCATTGGGGTTTCTACTATTTATGGGTCACTGATGGTGGATCCCTACTTCTGCAATTATTAATGAAACTTTATTTATTAATGTTTTTAAGAAGTAACTTTATTTTAGTACTGCTATCACTTGTTTTTAAGGAGTAACTTTAATTTATTAATGGAATTTTTCTCATTAATAAAACCAGTGTATTTATACATGTGATAAATACAAAATTTATTCTACTGACCACAATAACCTTTTAAAAATGATTAATTTATAAAAATGGCAACAAAAAAAATCCATAATTCTATGTGTGTCATGATGTGGTTGCTGCTACTAAGTTGGAAAATATAGCAACTTATATGCGTATTGTGCTTGGCTGCTTGTTGCTAAAAAATTTCATAAATTTGAATTTTATTCAGTCATAAATTGAAATTCATTATCTTAATTGTGTTGTTTAGATCGACTTTGGTTGTGGAAATATTAATGTATTTGTACTTGGGATAGTATTTGATAGTGCTGAATATTTTTATAATAATAAAAATTAAATTATAAAGTATATCCATATACTTTATGTGACCTACTTATAGGTAAAGGTTCTCCAAGTATTTTATTGTATATCAAAATACCGTAGCAGCATGAAAAATAATTAGTTATTGTTCACATGTATTTCTCTGTTATAAAATTAATAGAGACTATTCTTTGTCATATAGCAACTCTTGTTTGATTATCATAATTATTTTGCTATTAGAATGCATGTGGAAATGATAATTGTAAGGTGTTGATAATATTTAGGATCTCTCTCTGTCTCTCTCTCAGGTTCTTTCTGTGGTTGGGCTGCTTCAAGATGATGTTGATCCTATGGTGTCTGTAATGAAGGTTGAGAAGGCTCCTTTAGAATCATATGCTGATATTGGGGGTTTAGATGCCCAAATACAGGAAATCAAAGAAGCAGTTGAGCTCCCACTGACACACTCTGAATTATATGAAGACATTGGTATTAAGCCTCCTAAAGGGGTCATACTTTATGGTGAGCCTGGAACAGGCAAGACCTTACTTGCCAAGGTATGTAATAATATGTAATTTTTTTTAATAAATTTCAGAATATTATAGTTTGTTGTCCGCAAATTCACAATTTTATAAGAGTCCTACCGTTGCTGTTAACTATGTTGTGTTCTGTTTACTTGTCAATACTAAAAAAAATAAAAAACTCTGATTCCTGTTTACCAGTCATCTTTGCTTATGCTTGTTATCAGAGAGCCATGCCACAACTGCTGGTTATAGTTTGTAAGAAAAACGTAGTTAAACTTATGAAGCAATGTACCCAGATACTCAGTTTGAGTTAATTGACTAATTTTAAGCTGTTTTTATTCAAGTAGTTGCAAGCTGAGCAAGCTCATAGGATGTATATTTTGTTTGGTATTATGTTCACACTGAGGCATTCTGTGGCACATATAATCAAATAACTGGGGCTTTCAACTGCATTTGATAAAGTGGGACAAGAAAACAAGATCCCATAGTTGGCAAAAGTTTTAGGAGTTGAGTTAGGATGAGTTATATAGGCGGAAGAAGTATCTCTTAGAGCATTCACAATAGTTTTTTTTATCTCTATTCCTACTCTGTAGTATTATTGAGTCATTATGCAGGATAATGATTCAATTTTTTCACTATGTACCCAACATATTCCTTATATTGATTCCTTAAATAATGAAATTTTAAATTTCCAACGGTCAAAAGCCAAAGCATGTTTTGACCGTTGTAACTATTTGACCTTTCTATTTGTTTTATGCGTTAAAGCTTATGATATATGTAATATACTACAACATATTGTTTTTAATTATAAAATCGCTATTAATTTATTAATCTTTTTTGAAGTATGTGATATTTTTAAATTTAAAATTAATTTAAATTTAATCAATACATATTGTAACTTATTTAGAAAAAAAAATACTATTACTTATAAAATTTATTATTTTTTCAATTTTTAGCAAAATTATTAAGTTTGAGAATGCGTCAAATTGACTTATAAAAATTAATAATAATATTATAATTTATAAAAGAGAGAATATAATTTATCAATTGTATTCCACTATAAAATAACTTTTATTTTATCTTAAATTTTAAGTAATTTATGGAGTGAGTATTGAGTATTGTAGTACATTAATGTACATAAGATCAATATTAACTTTTAAAAAGTTAATTTGTGATATTTTTAAATTTAAAATTAATATGATTCATTTAATTTAAATTTTGAAAATAATAAATTTTATAATTAATAGTACTTTTATAATATTTATAATTATATGGCCATAAATTAAATAAATTTATATCAATTTTGAATTTGACTACGTTTGAAATTAATTTTTAAAAAATAAGTCAATATTAATTTTATAATTTGAAAATGAAGTATTAAAAAAGTCAAGTGACAAATAATGTCAAGATGTGTATGATTGATGAGTCCACTTAAATGAGTGTGAAATGTCATTTTGCATATATAGAGACTGTTTTTTGACTCCCTCACTCTGGGGAGTAAAATCCTATATAGAGATTAAAATAGAGAGTTAAATAAGGATAATGAAACTGTTGGATAATGGTTTGTTGATATATTCTTCAAAATTGGGGATAGAGAGTTTATTAGGGAAACTGTTGTGAATGCTCTTATATTATACGTTGACATGTGTTTTCAAATTTCAACTATCTTTGTGCCATGAGGGGTTTTCGTTCCAGGTGAATAGTCCCCCTTACTGACTGTAATTAGCTTTGTTATTCCATTTGTTTTTTCTGATAATTGTTCAGATTTTTGCATTGCTTTCACGACTTTATATATATTATAACTGAAGAGTATCTGGTTCAAAATACTGAAAATAGTCCATAGACTCAAAGACTTATGTTTTTTTAGGCCGTGGCAAACTCGACATCAGCAACTTTCTTACGTGTTGTTGGAAGTGAATTGATCCAAAAGTACCTTGGAGATGGTCCAAAATTGGTGAGGGAACTCTTCAGAGTTGCTGACGACCTCTCACCTTCTATAGTCTTCATTGATGAAATTGATGCAGTTGGTACTAAAAGGTGAGACCCTGAATGTTTGTTATCTTTAAGTACTAATCTAAGAGGTTTGTAATTAAGTATGCAACTATCCGCTATAGGTATGATGTCCACTCAGGTGGTGAACGTGAAATTCAAAGGACTATGTTGGAACTCCTGAACCAGTTAGATGGTTTCGATTCAAGAGGAGACGTCAAGGTCATACTCGCTACGAACAAAATTGAAAGCCTAGATCCTGCATTGCTTCGTCCTGGCAGAATTGATAGGAAGATTGAATTCCCTCTCCCTGATATTAAAACTAGGAGGCGTATTTTTCAGGTAAAGCATGTCAGAATTGTGCGTGTGTGTGTATATATGAATTATACATTACAATTTTTTTTGAGGATCAACAGTCCTTTGTTCGTAGTATTTACCTAACTACATATTTATTCTACTTACCAAAATCAAACTTTGTCACTTATGAAAGATTTCTGTTGTTGGACTCAGATACACACTTCATGGATGACATTAGCTGATGACGTTAACTTGGAAAAATTTGTTATGATGAAAGATGACTTTTCTGGCGCTGATATCAAGGCAATATGTACTGAAGCTGGTTTGCTTGCACTACGAGAGCGTCGTATGAAGGTAACAAATTTTTAGATTCAAGTTTGCAGAACTCATGCATATATGATTTCATATATACATTATACATAGGATTTTAAAATTATACATTGCTGATTTTAAAATTATACATTGCGGATTTTTTACTTTCTAATTGCTCCAAGTGTATTATAAGATCACTTATTTACAAGTTAGGATCATCTTGTTGGCCAAAGCCTGTATGCTAACAAGTTGGTAGTTTTATTTTAGTTACTCTCTTTAAGTTTTATAACTTTACTAAAACCAGCCATGAGACATACATGTGCAAGCTTAAAGCTTTAATTTAGGGTCTGGTTCTTCAGCATCATATTTTAAGTAAGACAGCCCACCTGCACTCCCTGCTTCATAGGCTGAAAAGAAAAAGATCAGAAAGAGCTCAAAGAAGGAAGAATGGTTGTGGATTATATTTGCAATTCAGTATATATGTTGAAGGATAAATCTTTCTTGTACAGAATCTGCCAATTCTTTTGTTTTTTCCTGTGTTGCCTGGAAGGCAAAAGAAACTGATTGAACGTTAAATTATTTGCGATTTGTTGAAGACCAGAAGTTTTAGCATCAACTATTTTAGACCACGTTATTGTTATTGTAATATTTTTTTTTAAAGACTGTTTTTGTGCTCTGCACACATTCCTACCTGGAACAAATAATGACTTTTTAATCATTGTTGTTGTAAAAATGATTTTTTTTTTTTTTGAGAACTGGATAAAACAGAAAAAACATGGTCTGCCTTGGCTTCTTGGCAAATGTTTGTATATGCGGGCCATCTATAAGCCTCAAATTGGCTTGTGGTTTCAAAGTGATTTGTTTGCCTGAATTGTTTTCTGACTGACTCGGTTCCCTAACTAAAAATCAACATTGATCGGGTGTTTTACAGGTGACGCATGCAGATTTCAAGAAGGCAAAAGATAAGGTGATGTTCAAGAAGAAAGAGGGGGTTCCAGAAGGACTTTATATGTGAAAATGATGTGTGTGTGTTCTTTTGGAAATAGGTGAACTAGTAGTGCATTTATGCTTTTTTCATTTTAGTCAAAATTTGAGCTTATGGCTTTTGATGTAACAGTAAATACTACCATCCCCATCCTTTTCGTTTGATTTTGTTATTCATTTCCTTTCTATATGTAGTAGTAGTAGTAGTAGTAATCAAACATCTCTCAGAAATAGCTCCAGTACGATTACGATTCTGGCCTCCCTCGAGACCTAGGAGGAAGGAGGTAACAATGATGAGTGATCGTCAATCTAGATTAACAGATAAGTCTAATCTTATCCGACAAACTGTTAAACTCTAATCTATATATAACAAGCCAATATATTGAGGAGTTATTAGTAGTCAGTTTGGATATCATATTTATAATAATAATAATAATAATAATAATAATAATAATATCAAACTTTTGGTATCCTGGCCTGGGTTGTACATATAATGATATTAATATACATATAACTCTTCAATTTTATGTTTAATATAATATTAGAAGAATCCATATATACTCAAAATTATAACGTCAAATGTGGTCAATTTTTATTTTCTTACAAAGCATCTTTACCGTCACCATATCAACCAAAATTAAATACTAAAATGATTAGAAAATTAGCTTATTACATGAATCATCTATTAATTGCATTTTGCACCAAAAAAATAATTACAATAATAAATAGCAATAATATAAATAAATATCAATTGTAAAGTATAATCCACGCCAAATAAAGCAAATCAACTAAAATACAAACACCTTAATTTAAAGGAAAACCACCCCATCATTCACGCCGCATTTATTATTTATATATACAGGTAATATAACTAAAAAAACATTCAAAAATCAACCAAGGAAAAAACCTTTAATGACAATTTCATAACAAGATTCCAATAAAGCTTTTACATATAATCATCATCTTCAACTAATTTACCATTTTTTTACCAACTAAAAGAGGAACGATCAAAAATAAAGAGAAGAATTGATCAGCTTTTACATATAAGCATTCTAATTCGAAAGCACGTAAAAGAAAAAGCCTAACAGAGAATTAAACAGAGAATCGAAATCGATACGCACAAACCGATCACATGTTTCCAAATCGAAAGAAGATGATGTGTAAACGAAGATTGCAAACCTAATCAAAACTCAATACAAAAGGTAATGAATCGCTTAAATATATATTGAAATCATTATTTGTTACCTACTTAAATCAATTATGTAGAAAATATTTATAACAATAAATATTTGTTTTTCACTACAATTTTGAAACGCATACAAAGTATTTGGGAACATTCATATAAAGATTTGTTTACCTTGTTTCAATTGTTTAAAATATACTTACATTAAAATTTTAGTTTTGAATTTTCAAGGAATTAAAACATTACTTTACAAAGAATAAAGATACCAATAACTAATATTTTGGTTACTTAACAATGCTAATTTGGTAACCAAATATATAGATTTTTAATTTCCAGTAGCCAAATACTATTGGTTACCAATGCCAATTTTGGAAGCATTTATGAAAAAATTTGGAAACATTCTTATAATTATTTGGATTCATTGTTTTTAGTGTTTAATATTTAGTATTTTATTTCGAGGAGCATTATATTTTGGGTTTTGCTTATGTAAGGAATGAAAATATTATTTTACAAAGAATAAATATACCAAATGACTTATATTTTGGTTACTGAATAATGTTAATTTGGTAACCTGATTAAATAACTATTGAAATTTCAGAAGCCAAATACTGTTGGTTACAAATGCATATTTTGAAAGCATTTATATCAAAATTTGGCAACATTCATATAAATATTTGGAAACCTAGTTTTTAGAGTTTAATATATAGTATTTCATCTGCAGGGCATTTTAAATTGTGATTTGTTTATAACCAAAGATAAAGCAATTTGATCCATAATAATTAATACTAAAAAAGTCTACTTTGATTACTTAATAAAGTTGCTTTGGTATAAAAAAAGTGAATATAAATTATATAAGTTGCTAAATAGTCTGAGAAACAATAACATACATATTTCGTTACGCATACAAATAAATGGAAACAATCATATAAATATTTGGATACCAATTAAATTATTACGTCAATGATACTGTTTCAGGATTGGGAACATGGATATGCTTCCAATTGTAGTTTACTTCAACTAACGTGGATGACAAAGAGCCAATATCAAAATTTTTGGGTTACAGTTCGCTAAGACCGCACGATTGTTCATTCACGTAAATGCACAATACGATGATATGATCGATTAAATCTAGACTACAGAAAAACGGAATTGGCAATCAAATTTCAGATTAAGAGCAACATTCCTCCAATCAAGGTGACAAATGAAGCAACCTTGAGATTCTATATGGAAGTCAGTAGAAGATCAGATGAAAATGGAAAGTTTCCACTAATTATAGATTATGAACAAATCATTGGAGGGAGTACAAGCTTACATAACGTGATAAATGAAGAAGGATATATAGTCTGTAAAGGTAAACGCCAATGAGATCGACATAAGTGGAATTTCAATTTGGTTCGTTGGAAACACAAGAAGACCAAAATGAATCACAATATGTCGAAGCAAATTGGCAATCAAGTAATTGACAAAGAAACAAATGTAAACCGTAACATAGCAAAACATCGCAAAGACAATGTGATGAGGTCATTTCAGATCCAAATAAGTTTGAGCTCAAACTACATCAAACATACATAAACAAGAAAATTCTTTTTCAGCTAATAAGGCTACATTCCATAATAAGTAAATAAACAGATAACACAAGGTTGAAAGAACAAGTGGTCGAGATTTTGTTTCGTGTATGCCCAGACAATGGAAATTGCAAGTGGAAACTAAGAGCATCAAAGTTTCTAAAACAACTATGTTCAAGGTAAGAATTTAATGATGTACACACTTGTTGTTCAAAAACACCGCTGAGAGATCACAAAGAACAAACAAATGAGATGAGATGGTTAAATGAGTGCATTAAGCATAAACTAACTAACTTTAAGAAAATTTACACACCAAAGGACATTGTGGAAGACATGATGATTTGAGTATAACGCTTCCATCTCCTACCAAAAAGCATGGAGATCAAAGGAAAAAGCAATGCAAAAAGTAAGAGGAAATCCACACGACTACACTCGATCCCTTCTTCGTGCATATGTCAGTAAAACTAATCCAGTAAGAATTGCAAACTATTTATTAAATGTTTCAACTATTTTGGTTACTCAAAAAAGAAGTTTAGTCACTTACAAATACATGTATGGCTACTACCTATTTTAACTAAATAAAACTAAACTGATTTTTGTAGAAGACAAATATATACATGAATCAAACTATTAAATATCATTTTAGATACCATCTAAACACTATAAAGACATAAAAATATAAGTTATCAGAAAGTTTAAAGTAATACACATAATAATAATATATACAACCGACAATAATTATTGCATATAATTACATTAACCTTACTTTAAAATTCATTTCGTGATCCATCACATCATTCGAGTTGGAAAAAAATGGTCGCCTCAAATATCTCTTCTTCGCAACAGAGAGCATCCATCAAGCATGGCAACATTGTTTCCCAATCATTGTAGTTGATGGGACATTCATACAATAAAACCACGGGTACATCGCCATAAAGAAGACGCAAGATGCAAAAACAGAACATCATACCGATTGCTTTTGGCAGCTTGTCGACAAAGGAAAATGAATCATCATGGAGATGGTTTTTCATCAATTTGAGAAATGCTTGTGGTGTTGTAGGCGGCAATGCATCGTTTTCGCATGCATATGAAGCAATTATCGCGGACTTAACTATGTGTTTCTCGATGTCACGCATTTCGTTCACGACCTACCATATTTCAAAAAATATTAAAAACAGATTCAAAAAGAAAGGAGAAGAGATAAAAAAAGCATACAACGCAATTTGTAGGGCTTACACTATGTAAGAATTCAACATACATACGGGTCGAACTAGATGCAATTGATACTAGAATAAGAACATATCTGGAGGAAGAAGTTAAGCTTGAAAAATGCACGGGCTCCATGGAACCGTAAGCAGTGTATTCAACAATGACTTCAAACACCGCTGAGTCTATTAACCATGCAATCAAGGGAATTAGAGATCTTCCAATAAGGCCGATGATTGAATGCCTACGTTGTATGGTTCAAAGGTGGTATTTCAAAACCAACAAAACAAAGAATATCAACGTTCACAAATCTATCCACGACAGCTGAGAGAAGATTGCAAGATAATATCAACGAGTCAAAGAAACTTAAGGTCAGCCATAAAACCCATAAATTGTTACTGCACATCTTTGGAAAAAAATATCATTAACAATTATATGAAACCACAATATGAATTCTCGTTACCAATATAAACTATAAAAGTTACTAACAATACATATAACTATAATTATTCTATATATATATTTTTTAAAAAATAATAATTAATATACAAACTAACTAAACTATTAAAATTTGTCAGTAGGTCGAGACATCAAATCTTTTGATTTTACCGCTTATGATGTCACCAAGCAATTTATCGTGGATACGGGAAAGAAGACGTACATACATGCAGAAATTTCAATACCAAGAAATGCCTTGCTCACACGTCCCGTTATTAAAGAAACTAATATGAGTCATAAGTTATGATTTTTGCTCAAAATACTATTCAAAAAAAACTTTGATGGACACATATTCAAATTTTCCGCCATGCCATCGACGACAAAGAGAATTGGGATGTTCCGCATTTAGATTAAAAACATATGTGTCAAACCACCAAATACAAGAAGACCAAATTGGACGACCAAAGATCGAAGGTACAAGATGTGTCCGAAAAAATACCGCTCGTAATAAATGCACACGATGCCAAAAAAAAGGACACAACAAAAAAAACATGCAATAATCCACCAAATTTGTAAATTTAAAAACGTTGTAATATATTTCATTTTTAACCAACAAAATTTGTAATGCACTCTATTGATGATTACCGAGGTCGCTTCAATATACATTCATATTGTAATCGCTTTTATCGATTAAAAAATAAAATTTATATTGCACAATATTGAAATATGTTTATTTTTCATTAATTTATTTTTAACAAGAAGAAATTATATCTTCAAATCAACAAATGTATATTATAAATTATTGATATATATTTTATTTACAACCTAAACCTACAACAAGCACTCAGAATTCAATTTTGGCTACCAATTGTACAATGAAGAAAATTTGCAAAGACACACAATTTAATTAATAGATTAATTTTAATTAATATAACTATTTGGTAAACCACAAAATAATGTTTATTATAATAGATTCCTCAGTAAATGAAATTATGTCTACTAACTGTACCATGTTAAAAAAAGTATAAAAGTACTATTTGGTTACTATCTAAAACTAAAATAGATAATTGTGAAATGAAATTTTGGCTACTAATCTGCTCCATGTTAAAAAACTATAAAATTACTAAAATTAATTAATATAGTATTTTTAATTTAATATAAATGTTTCATAAACCTAAAATAATGTTTATTATAAATAATATATATTGTTAGTGAACCAACACTACCATAACAAATGAAAAAAAAAAACATAAAATAATATGTAAAATGTGATATAGTTTCCTCATATGACCGATTCCCTTTTAAAATGTTTTTATTCTAATTAATAACTTTAAAAAACAAGTAGTTCTAATTACAAATAAAATAACATGTAAGACATTTTTATGTATATATTCGTTACTATTTAAAACTAAAATAGTTACCAAAGAAATGATATTTAGGCTACCAACTGCACCATGTTAAAAAAATACAATTACAAAAATTAATTATCCATACTAATTCCTCAGACATTTTTCTATTGACACATATTCAATTCTATTCATTTTCGTCATAGGAAGAGACTGCATTATGTCTCTCGTGTTTGTATTCAATTCGTAAGTGAAACATTGATTAGGTTTCTATTTAGCTTTTTCCTCCACTTCCACATTATTGTCATTTACTTGTTTGGTTTTGTACCCATCTAATCTTTGAAAACATGATTACAATAAATGGTAACTCTCTTTACATAGTTTAGTGCCACTGCCACAGATAAATGTTGTTTTTTTGCAAACAAAAACTCACTTTCTGAAACATTACAAATGCTAACAAAAAATAAATTTATATGGGTCAACAACTATATCTCATTGTCATTAGTTTGAATACATTATTACATGTATAACATTATTAATTTTTTTAATGTTTTTTTACAATATATTATCCATAATAATTGGATACCAATACAAATTCAAATAGAAACCGTAACATCAACATTTAGAAACCAACTGCACTATAAATAAAAATGTTAATGTAAATAAGTATTAAAAATTAAATACAAAACAAAAAACAACAATGTGAGCCAACAAAACATACTCATACCTCCACTGGTAAAAATTGATACATCATTCAGCCATCATAATAATTACAAAGCATTCCACGACAAATAACCACATCAAATCAGAATAATTACAACGAATTTCCACAAACAATAACCATGTCAAGATTCATAATCATACTAGTCTTCAGTAGCTAATCTTCCTGGATATTCCGAGTCAGATTCATATCCAACTAAATGTTTGTTCCTTGCATGATTAAACAAGTCGACACATAGCTTCCTACCAGATTCAAGTATCTAAATGGTTTTGGCATTTCAGATATCATCTGATGAATGAAATGTTCCGCAAAACAAATGGTAAACATTCCGCAATCGCTGAAAAAACAATAAATATATAACACAAATCAAAACAGACTTCATTATATATACAAAACTGAACAAATAAAAGTAATTGAAACTTACCTTCAATTTGTTCCTAATACCCTCGCAAATTCGAGATCAATGATATCATGTTCTCCTTTGTCGCAGATGAAACACTATTAAAATCAATATCCGCTTCATTCTTCCAAAACCGCAATTAGACAAAAAAATTGGGGAGAATAAAGATGAACTACTCGCACACATCCATAATGTTTCAGGCGCATTACATTCCTATCCCGTCAAGAGAATTAAAACCACTAATATCTCTGCGACGCACGCCAAACACAAGCAAAAACCAATGACCAGAGTCGATATATGAATGGGAAACATAACAAAATCGACGTTAACCTGTGGTGTGTGTCTGATTTCCATAAGATACCCATGAATGTACTCACCTATATCACCAGAGTCCAACAAATGATTCTTATCACAATTTCTATTACAATATTTCCCATATAAATTGGTCAACTTAATATGGAACAACAATCAATCGCTTGTTATAACCCTTATTTGAATTTGGTTCGAAAGTGCTTAGCCACTTTTACGTAATGTAATAGAAGCATATGTTGATGTGTCAACAAAAATTAAAAACAAAATAAAATCGAAAGTTAAACAAAGGAAAATAAAAATTATAGTGTAATATAATAGTTTCCAATAAATCTTGAAATAGTTACCAATATAATTCAATAAGGTGACCAAAACTAACAAACATGTATCGAAAGGTAATAAAAAACTCACATCATCATCAAGCCACCGCCCGGGTCTTAAGCTTGTAAAACCACATTTTAGAATCTATCGCATGCACTCCAAATCGAATGAAGGTTAATTTTTCATCATTGTTAACGGAAACTTTTCAATCCTTCAAAACAAAGAAACAATGGAAATACCAAAGAAATTATTTTATATCCTACTAAAAAACATAATGAAAATATATTAAACTCCAATATACATACCTTTTCCGGTTATTTAATCCAATCTTAAACCACTGCTCAAAAAGAACATCTTCATCTTTCGAAGGAATACACATACGTATATCCGGAAATACATGACAGAAATGGGGTAATTGATTTAACATCAACATCTCAAGAGGTGGAACCAAATTGAACCAAACTTTGAAGTAAAAGGACTCTTCAAAACAAAGACTCTTCGCAGAACTGCAAGTAAAAAGCCTCGCCAATTGGTCTTGCGCAGCAGATTTTTCAACTTCGTAATATTGAATTAAACTCGAGTCAGAAACACCAACTCATCAAGTATAGAAATGTCTCGATCCTTCAATTTATTACCTCGTAATGTTTTACAATACATTACACAAAAAACAAGATCAATATCAAGTTAAAAATACAAAACTTTTGATCAATACAAACATAAACACTATAGCAAACTAACTAATACAACAAATTAATTAAATTGTCGATAAAAATAATAACAAACCTCAATGGGGTAAAACAACAATTTCTTTCCACTAGATTGACTTAAAATATCAAAGCTAGAACATCGCCCATCTTCTCATCTCGTTAAAAAAAAACAATTTATAAATATAACACATTAAAAAAATAACATTTTAAAAAAATGTTTAACCTTTTCATCCTCAACATGAATTTTAACCCTCTAGAGTATAAACAACTATCTCTTTCCCGTAAGAATTTAAACCAACATTATTGCTTTCTCAACTGCTAAAAAAAATGTAAAGAAGTAAGCATTTACATAATAAGAATGAAAAATAAAATGAAAACTAAAATAAATGTAAACCTGTTTCATCCTCTTCCTCGATCGATTTCCAACAAAACCACCAACAGAGGATCAACACTCCCTTTAATATTACCAACATCAACGTTCTCACCCAACTCATCATCATCATCAGAAGCAAAGAAGCAAAGAAAAACCATCAAGATCATCATCAACATCATCATTATCATCACAACACCACCATCACCATCACCATCACCATCACCATCATCATCATCATCATCATCATCATCATCATCATCATCATCATCATCATCATCATCATCATCATCATCATCATCATCATCATCATTATCATCATCACAACAAAAGTAACATTTTTATGTTTACTAAAACTAGACCGACCATATACAAACTTTCTAATCATCTTTTTACATCATCGCAAATCAGATTTCAAACACTTGCAGCATTGGTCTTTTAACTCGACACCCAAATTCTCAATATCTTTTTTCATCTCCATCATCTTACATTCTAAAGGTTTTACCCGCTTATCAAAAACTTCTTCCACATCAAGAATAGAAAAACCAAAATCATTAAACTTCCTCGATGAGTCATCTTTAATATCGTAAATTTTGCCTCGCAATATCATTTCCACTAAAAAAATGAAAACCCCCAACCCCAACCGAACTTTTTTTTCATCCGTAGTAGAACAATATATCGAACGATCAACTCAAAAATAATAAAACAACAAATATACTATGTCAAAAAGCTTAAATATAAAACATAAGCAAAACAATACAAAAAAATTTAATGTAAAACCAAAATAAAATATAAATGGAAACCAAATATAAAGCAACCTGAAACCAACATATACCGACTCAGATCCAAAAACAAGGTCATTCAATTTCTCATTTTGGGAGGCTTTCCTAACTCCCTCCATCTAAATAATCTCAACTCGCAGGATGGTCATCAACACAAAATCCTCTCGACTTTCAAAGTAGGTATTGTTTCAAACAAAAAACTTGAAACACATAAGGCAATCCATTAAGTTTGTAAGATTTACAATGACCATCACTATAAACATTGTAGATCACCCCACCGTGCTTATCCTTCTTTATACGACCTGATCAAGAATGGATAATGAATTTTTTGTCTCGTTGAAATGCAAATTTACCCCACGGATAACTTTCAATATCCCCATAAGACAAAAAAGTCGAACAAAGTTTCATCAATATAATTGTCGTAAACTAAGCTAGAATGAAATTAAAACCAATAAAATAATAGACATCCTAACCGCTTCATCATCATCATCAAAAAACAACGCCCTATATATCTTGCCAATAGTAGAATCGGGTGACAACCTCATCACCAAAAAACTTCTCCACCAATGATTTTGAATCCCCTTAAAACTATCAATATTTTCATTTCTCGCCACTTCAAACCAGATATCAAACAAAATTCTAAAGCAATCCAAACCTAACCCTTCTCTCACCAAACAAAACCACAACTCCCCATCATCCCTTTGATAAACTTCTAATCAAGGCCCGTGAATAACTGGGAAAACATTTGTGGTTGTCCAAACTCTAAAATGTACCAAAACATGACAACTTAAACTTATTCAACAGACCTCAACCAATTTGTTATTGATAATAGTTGGTACCTCCATATCACACCAATAAATAATTTTTTTCGAAAAATTCGATTACGCCTCCTCAGAGAATAAATCCCATATCCCAAAAAAATACGTAAACTTACATTAAAAAACACATTAACCAAATTAAAAAATACATTAAAACTTTAAATCAAAAAATATTAAATGAACAATAACAATGATAAACAAAATAATTTCAAAGAATCGATCATAATCAAAAAAAAAATTATAATTTTAAATTAAAAATCATAAACAATCATCAATCTCCAAGACTATTCGAATAAAAACATGTTAACAAGTATGATATCAACAGCTTCAATCATTACCATGTTATAAACAAAAAATAAAATAAAACTAACTCAAGATAATATAAATGTAAATAATAACAATAATGTCGCTTATTAACCAAAACTAAAACTAAAAGTATCTCGATACTCAAATATAATGAAAAAAAGTGGTTTAAACAAGAAGAATTTGAACAATCCTTAAAACAACACAAACTTTAATGAACCATTATTCATTTTAACAACTATTACAAAAATTAGTTTCCAAACATATAGAATAAGGTAACCAACTAACAATTATCAAAGTTACTTATATTGAAATAAAATACATGTGAACAATAATGGTAAAAAAGTAGCCTAATCCTTTCAATATTGGTAACAAAAAACAAATATCTAGTTACCAAAGATATTATAAATCTAAATAATAACAATAATTTAATGTTGAAACCAAAAAATATCTAATATTATCTAATACTCAAAAAAAGAAAAAACATTTATTTAAACAATAACAATTTGAACAATCCTTAAAACAACAAAACTATAATGACAGATCAATTTTAACAACACAAACTCTAATACATTTCAACAACTAATACGTAAATCGCTTTTCAAACATATAATAAATGGTAAACAAATAACAATTCATATGTATCTTCTATTGAAATAAACTACATGTTAACAAATATAGAATCAAAAGTTTCCAATAATTTAAACAAGAAGAATTTGAACAATCCTTAAAACAACACAAACTTTAATGAACCATTATTCATTTTAACAACTATTACAAAAATTAGTTTCAAACATATAGAATAAGGTAACCAACTAACAATTATCAAAGTTACTTATATTGAAATAAAATACATGTGAACAATAATGGTAAGAAGTAGCCAATCCTTTCAATATTGGTAATAAAAAAACAAATATCTAGTTACCAAAGATATTATAAATCTAAATAATAACAATAATTTAATGTTGAAACCAAAAAAATATCTAATATTATCTAATACTCAAAAAGAATAAAAACATTTATTTAAACAATAACAATTTGAACAATCCTTAAAAAACAACAAAAACTATAATGATGATCGCTTTTATAACACAAACTCTAATACATTTCAACAACTAATACAGTAAATCGGCCCAAACATATAATAAATGGTAACCAAATAACAATTCATATGTATCTTCTATTGAAATAAACTACATGTTAACAAATATATAATCAAAGTTTTCAATAATTTCAAACAAGAAGAATTTGAACAATCCTTAAAACAACACAAACTTTAATGAACCATTATTCATTTTAACAACTATTACAAAAATTAGTTTCAAAATATATGAATAAGGTAACCAACTAACAATTATCGTGTTACTTATATTGAAATAAAATACATGTGAACAATAATGGTAAGAAGTAATTTCAATCCTTTTTCAATATTGGTAACAAAAAACAAATATCTAGTTACCAGCATATTATAAATCTAAATAATAACAATAATTTAATGTTGAAACCAAAAAAATATCTAATATTATCTAATACTCAAAAAGAATAAAAACATTTATTTAAACAATAACAATTTGAACAATCCTTAAAACAACAAAAACTATAATGACAGATCAGTTTTAACAACACAAACTCTAATACATTTCAACAACTAATACAGAAATCAGTTTCCAAACATATAATAAATGGTAACCAAATAACAATTCATATGTATCTTCTATTGAAATAAACTACATGTTAACAAATATAGAATCAAAAGTTTCCAATAATTTCAATATTGTTAACAAAAAATAAAATAGCAATTTACCAACAAAATATAAATTTAAATAATAACAACTTCTTCAACATCCATAAAACTACTGAACAACAAAAAAAACAACAATACAAACCAAAATACCACCATGCAGAAAATAAAAACCCTAAAAAAACAACTAAAATATAAAATTCTTAAAAAATAATAATTAACAAACCTTCAAATGTTTCTGACGATGAACCATTTTTCGGCTATGAGCCTCAGCTTTATGTTCTTTAACAACTTTTACATCAGAACATTCAAAATCAGAATCAATATACACCATTGATTTCGCCTTCTTCTTCGAATGTTTCCCAATATTCTTAATATCAACATCTGGTTTCAACAAAAACCTCTTCCCCTGTTTAGAAGACTTTGGAGAACTATCCTTCACTATTAAAGATAACTTTGAATCCTCTAAAGAATGATCTTCCGAACTCTTTTCCTCTTCCTATCCGGATTCTTAACCCCATTCCTCCACGCTCTTCCTCGTAGAGACCATCACGAGAAAATTGTAGAAAGAAATCGAAAATGTAAAACCTAGATAAATAGCAACAAACCAAAAAACCTCGAGAATAACACGATTCAAGCAAAATACAACAAACACGTAAGTAAAAATCAAACGCCAACGACAATAATCTACCCAAAAATCAACAAGAACACGTAGAGAAGAAGAATGATAAGTGGTTTGCTTAGAAAGTGAACAAAACACCTAATAAGGGTTTTCAAGAGAAAATATACTACATACGGGACAAAAAAAAATTTAAAATGAACGAAATCCCAAAAAAACGCATAAAATCGCTTTTTTTTTTAAAAAACCTGAATTGCCATGTCATCGGAAATTTAAAACACAACCCATAATAAAAGGAAGTATAAATATGTATTAATAATAAAAATAAAATTTTAAAGATATTAATTGTGTAAATATTTAATGATATACTGTTTTTGTAATTAAGCCTTGTTTTTAAATGTACACTGGTTTTAAAATGTAATTGTTCCTAATTTCCTCAACTTTGCCATCATCACTAAACTAAACACTCAATTTATTTCACTGGTGAATATAGAACTGAAACATATTCTCAAAATTTGCAAATGGGACACTTTTTGTGGAATGGATGGAGTAATATTTATATTATTAACAAAAATTGTGTCTCATCTAGGCTTATGTATATTTGTCTTCTATGATTTGTTATACAAATATGATTCATGGAATGAAACTAATTCGGTTGGTGATTATTGGATTCTTGCTGTTGAGGTTTTTTAGCTTGTGTTAACATCTAAAACCATCATATTTTGGGCCCTTGCCCTTGTGTAGTACATCATATGCAAGAGCTATAGGGACGACTTCGGAATGTGATATAAATGCATTGATCTTAAAATTTAAACATTGTTAGTAAAATATTTAGAGAAATAAAGACTTACATTTCTCAGGAATAATTTTTTTTATTAAGGTGGTTATCCATATATAAAATGACATTATCTTAATATCTTCAAGTTTAATCATCGATAGAATAATTTAATTTTGTACTCTTCTTGAAACTTGTAATGGTGATTCTTGTGCAGTTTACCAGATGAGTTTTATAATAAGTTAATGATAATTGTATCAATGACTCATTTTCCTTTTCTTTTGGTAAGCTAAAGTATATTAGCATCCATGTATAATATAGAGGGCACACTTTGTAAATAAAAAAAAACACATTTCTTTATCTCTTGAGATAAGTTCAAATGAATGGTGTTTCTATTTGGAGTTTTTCTCCGTTGAGTTGAAGTTCTAGTTGTCAGAAATTGTTTTCTCATTTTTTATTTCTTTAAAACAAGATAATAGTTTGTCCTTATCAATGTACTTGTACTCGTCTTTTTCTTTTCCCTTTAATTTTTCACTTCTTATTGTACATTTAGTGTTGTTATCACCTATCAATTTGGCGTAAAACATAAAGCTGACATTGGCTTCTATGAATGGTGCAGAAATTCCATGTGTTAAGCAGGTAGCTCCTTCGGAAGAAAAAATGAGTAAGAATCTTGCTCATTGTACTCTCATTTTTCTACATGCTGCTTCAATGAATGAAAGATCAAACTTATTTATATCAGAACTTTGAAGATACTGCTTTTGGTGATATGAACATATAGTTGACAAGAAATAGATAGTTGACATGACGGTTGGCTTTATAGTGGGTATACTTGAGTTCATATCTCAACAATCATTTTATGTAATCTGTTACCTTTGGAACTACCGATCAAAGTTTGCATTCTTCTATGTTCTCCAAAATCTGAATTTTTAGTTTCATCTAATGAACTGATAAACTTATTTTTCCTGAGAAATAAGAGCTTCGGGCGTATTTAATCCTTGAACGAGTTTTAGCACACTTGGCTGGTCAATATGTTAAGATAAAGCTTATGTTGTATAATACTTCATGGCCTTGTAAAATTCAAAACAGCCTAATATTTATTTCTATTTGAAGAAAGTATATTTACACATTCTTCATTTCCAATTTGTTAGCTCCAGATCCAGTTATCCATGTTGAGAGACCTTGCTATGTTGATGAACCGAGCATTGTGCTGCAACAGTTGCAACTAGAGTCCGTAGGTATGGCTTCTTAGCATGTAAACAAATTGTAATATTCTTTATACTGTTAGTGTAAAGTTTTATTTGCTTAGTTCAAGTAGAATTGTTGCTTGCTAAGTTAGTTAAGGTGGCTTAACATTTAAAGATGTCATTATTGACATATATATCAAAACTGTGAAGTAATGACCATAAATTTATTTAATGTCGATGCCTTATTGAGAGTGAAACTTGTCGAGATGTAATGGCATTGGAGGAGAGGGGCAAAGTTTCTCTATGAAACTCAAGTAAATGCTAAAAGCCTAAAAGAGGAGCCCTTGAATTTTTGCTCTCAAAAAGAAAAAGGAATGAGATAGTACTATAGTACGTGTTCTGCAATACTTATGATGTAGCATGCATTAGAAGTTGATAGCTGCAAATGTCTTTTCTATTTCTTTTTTTCAAGTATCAATGTTTAGTACATCCCCAAAATACAATTAACACCTTGAGTAAAAGTTAAATGGAAACATTGCAAAGAGATTAGGCACTGTTTATGTTACGGCCATAGCAATCTGCTATAGCTTTTTTAAGTCAGTACATAATGTCTGTTACAGTGTATTAATGGCTAGTTTTTGAGGTTTTATACAATTGAAGTGCATTGCAACTGTATTTGTACTTATGTTAGGTAAGCAAATTTACTTATGCGACTAAGAATCAGTGTGGACCCTTATTTCAAAATCAGAGAGTACAGCCTTCACATGCCCACTATTGTTTCATGCATTTAAGAAATAAATCTGTGCCCCAACTATTAACCCTGATAAATCTGGAAAAGGAAGGTAAAATTCCTCAAACGCTTGGAACCTTCAACGTTTTGTCTGGTGATGTTGTTTCTGTACCAGTGATAATGTTTACTTATTTCAACTCTTCCTTAATCATGCCACCGCTTCTATTTGGCGTGGATTAAAGCTCAACCTTCAATGTTGTGAACCCTTCTTATTCATGATGCAAGAGTTTTATACTTTTTCAGTTGTCAGGCTTCTTTCTTCATCTGTGAATTAACTTTACTTCCTTGTCATTGGAAAATAATTTCAAGCAGTAAATATTGATTTGTAATCCTATTAATTGTATAGGTTGCATCGTATGACATAGTCTTTTAGCCCACACATTTTTGCAGTCCCATGCAGTCAGTTTCTGGAAGTGTTTCTGCATTTTTCTTTTCAATCAGATGTATAGAGATTAATTTTAGTCTCTGAGTGTTTATTAGATGGAAAATAAACTTAAGTTTTCAAAAAGGGTTAATCGATATTGTGAATTTAGTTTCAATTTTAATAGTTAAAAAACTTGGGAAATTGCATGTTATTTGGTATCGTGATGGACTGAAGATCTTCATACAATTGAAACTGAATTTTCCCTTGCAGCTTCTTCTAGCGAAATTATTGATGCTTTGAAGAATGAAGAGCTTCAGAAACTCATAGGCAACATAGATTCTTCCGCAGATACTGAAAGTGTGAGTGCTGTTATCTCTCTCATCTCTCCGCTTCTCCCCTCACCCTATGATTAAGTACTCGTTGAAATTTTAATCATCTAAAAGACTAGAACCTCTTCTTGTTGTGCTAAAGTAATTTTCACTGTTTTATACTTTATTGAGAGCGTCAAAAAATAACTCTCTTAAGTTTTATGTTCTCTTTTTTCAGGAACTTGATAAAGCAATGGAAGTGGAGGTATTCCGCCATTTTACTGACAAGGTATCACCTTTAGATTTTTCCAGTGTTCAACATAGTATTTTTTTTCCGGGTTACCTAGATATTTTTAGTTCCACAAAACTAAGACTAGTTCGGTTTGATATTGAATCATTGTTTCTCCTCCATTCTTGGCAGATATTATCTACCATTAGGCCATGAGAAAGATGCTGCAAAAGTTGTGACACCTCTAGAAGAATTCGGTGTGTTGAAACTGTGTTTGTCACCTCTGAGCTTGGTGCTTTGCTAAATCACATCAAAAAAAAAAAACGAGAGAATAGACAAATATAGGACCCCTTTTGCTTGTAAGAATATTATAGACAAATATATGAATATAGGGATGAGATTCTTCAACATGACCTTTCTCTTGCAAGAATGTTGTGGTTTGGCATGAAAAAGAGAAAATTGAAGTTCAAAATAACTAAAGGCAGCAACAACCAAGAGTATCTGGACTACGCAAATTATATCCCTTCGAGCTTGTGTTTAACCTGCTGACAGATCTGAGATTATTAAATGCTCAAGGAATCATCTGCAAAAATTTTTAGGCTACTGACGATAAATCGAAAAAAATAATAATCAGGCCAAAGATAAATCGAATTTGCAAGCGTACAGATAATAAATCAATCATCATGCATAAAAAATAATGCAAAGTAAATGTGTTAAATAATGAAAGAGATCGCACCACAATTATTTAACTGCTAAAAACGAATATGATCAATGAAGAAGAACAGTCAGAATGGTAAGCAAGGATAACAAGAAGTTATCAACTGTTTTCCTTCTGAGCCTTCAACAATTGAGAAGACAAACCACCAATCACGACATTTTCCCTATACACAGTTCTAGCCCCTACCATCAAAAAGGGGTCCCGGCATGAGCTAATACAGGCTGTGAGATCACAAAATTTTCACATCCCATTACATTAAATTAAAAGCTGCGGAAATACAAGTAGGATAAATAAGAGAGGAGAACATTCTATGGGTAATATTTACATGTTATATTCTATATTATATTAACCAGCTGGTGTAAGCTGTTCTCATACATTACAAAATTGAGACGGGCAAAGCCTTCATTTATCAATCTGCCCGAAAGTCAACCTGCAAATGCACATGTATTTGTTATGAGTAATGACTACCGAAAGTCTAATAAAGAATAGTCCAAACTTCCATCCGTGTAAGCAACCGAGTGTAAAAGGTACTTTTTTGGCACCACCTAATTCCATCTAGAGTTCTAATTTCAATTCTTTCCATCATTCATATGGATCCCTATCATATCTCACAACTAACAGAACTAACAAATTTATCAACTTACCAGATTGGTGATTATCAGGATTCCCACCTTCTCTACTGCCGTTTGGCTTGCTAGGACTAGGCTGCACCACCTGATTCTGCACATAGAACTGAAGGGCCTCAGTAATATACAATCCCCCTCAAATTTATACAACTTAACAAAGTTTTCTCAGTAAAAGTTCCAACCCGACATGATAGCTACATAAGATGAGGGATTGAGGGCCGGAATATGCAATATTCTCATGTATGAGGGATCACATGAACTTCTGTAATATCATCGAATCAATGAAAGACTAGTGGCAATTCAATGATGTATTATTGGAAACAATGGTATAAAATTATACATGTAGATGCTTGATTGAAAATTATTAAACATATCTAACATCTAAATCAACAGAGGTAACAGGCCAAACATGCCTGAGCTAGAGGTACTTGTGCCTGATGGAGCCCAAGATACTGTTGATATGGATCAGGAAAATTTGACATTCGTGCCTGATTGGAATTCTGTGGAGCAAGTGAGTTTAGCATAAGGTCTGACTGGCTGGTTGCTTGGATTCTGGATGGATCAGGTAGAGATATGGGTGGCATATGAAAGCCTGGGATAGGAAACCTTGGGGTCAAATGAGGTGCTGCACCTGGGTTTTGTAATGCTGAACCTGGTAAAACTGACGGAAATGGCACCATTGGCCTGTTCATTCCCATATCCATGCTCATCCCCATACCCATGCTCAATCCCATTGGTGGCATGTATTGCTGAATGCCAGGAAACATCACAGGTACCATGCCATATCCCATGGACATCATCTGGTGAGAGTTACAGTTTAGTTTCTTATTTTAAAATGCATACACTAACTCTAAATTTCTATAGGTGATTAACTTGAAGCCTATAAACAAGAATTGAGCAATATAACTCCTTAAACAGATAACATGTAGCAAATATATAAAGATAGGATATGCAGGCTGAGCATATACACAAGTGCATGCTAATTAACATACTGACCCCATCAAATTGACCAGCACATAGTGCAAAAGAACTGAAAGTCAAAATACATATATGATATCACCATGAGAATGTTTGTGTTTGATACAAGTACCAAATAATCACATGCATGTAAATATTCAGAAAAAAGTGGCATAAATTTACTCAGAAAGGTTAATGTTTCAAAGAAATAACCACTCAGGACAGTTTCACATAGTGCCTCCTTGCTCATCTTGGCATAGCATAAGTGAGAAAATATTTGCCACGGGATTGTTAATATACAAGCTCCATCATGTTGTCTATACATACGAAAAGAACCTTCGGATCATGCTTGTAACAACTGCTATTCCGAAAGTGATAAGCCACTTTATTGTTTATTACAATGTATCAGAAACTGTGTTAGTAAAAATTTCACTATCTTGCATTTTCACCCCCAGGCAGATGTTGCACTTACTCGATAAACAGAAATACAAATGATTCAATCCAGATATAAGGCTGGTATTTGCTGGAACATCCCAGTGTTAGGCAAATCACACAAGTTTCACAGATAAGTATAAGCAACGTTTCTGCAAAGAAAAAAGATATAATGGGGTATGAGTTTTTAAGAAAAGCCTAAAAACAAATGTACCTGTATTTGCATTTGAAGTGATTTTAAGTACTCAATTGCCTCATCCAGCATCGAAGCTTTGTCCGACTGAAATTCAGAGAGAAAGAAAACAAAGATATTTAAGGGGGAAAAATACATCTAAGTCGATGAATAGTACTAAAGTGTTCACAAAACATGATTACATTCACAACATGTCAAACCTTGTTGCAGCGAGGTATGAGTTCTTGCAAAGCCTTCATCTTTTCATTAATCCTATCTCGACGTCTCTGAGTGAGATAAAACCAATTGAGTAAACAGTAGCAGGAACTCAATGCGATAGATAAAGAAGCTCTAAAATACCACAAAAGTGCATAAAACACACCCTCTCCGAGAGATTGTGGACCTCTGCAGCACGGGATCTCTTTGTGGATGTTGAACCACAAACTTGCTTTTTTGCATGAGCAGACTCAAAGTCGACATCCTTTGGAAACAGAAAGGACCACAATTTTAAAGAAAAAAAGAAGCTAAATTTGAATGTAGAGGGATAAAAATAAGGTTAGAACGTCATTAAAGAAAAGGTCAGGATATTACCAACTCAAAACATAGCCAACATCATAAATATGATGTAGGTATGTACAATCTTCTTAATGTTTTACTTTATCTTTTGCCCTAAAATATCAGTCAACTACACAATGAGGAAGTATAAACATGAAACATAGGACATTATTCGGTAAAGAATTTCCCTCATTCATGGTGGAATTTGCCCCGTGCACTCTTCTCCTTCAACCCTAACACCTAATCTCTCAAAATCTCTTTCTTACCTTCATCTTTCCCCTGCAATTTTCTGTTTATTGTCGAGGGAAACCCAAGGCAGCTTTTGAGAAACCCTTTCATAGATTTTCATAAACCTTTTCTGAAATTTTAAAAACTGAAATAACGAAGCAAAAACTTTAATCTTCTAGTGTCCCCCTTCTAGTTGTACTAATACTGTCACACCAGCGCTAGTCTTATTATACTAGAGAGAGGTGACATGCATTACTCATGCGTTCAAAATTTCACTCCTTATATATGGAGGTCCATGCTTAATAATAGCTTCTTGCAAGCTTATATCTCAGCAGATTAATAGCTTCTTAAAATATTGCAAGCTTATATCTCAGCAGAGAATAATTAATTCTAATGCCAAGATTACCACAGACCAAGACACTACTACCGGCTTAATAGATTTGAATAGTAATTTCTATCCAAGCTTAAAAAAACAGTGCAAATGTAGAACTTTTAATGTACATCAGTAAGTAGTTATTTGGGTAAAACTTTACTAATGGGTACTAGCAGTTAATTTAGAACGAATTATGTACGGCTAGGCATTGTATATGTAGACTACTACTCGTTATGCATAAACTATAAGGCAACACTATCTTTTTATTTATTTATTCGTCATCACTTCAGGACCACGCTATGCATGAAGATGCGTGAAAGTACTGTTGTGGTATCCAGACCTACATTACATTACATGTGGCAGGAGTTTTATGATTAGCAAAAGATTACTTGATGTCACGTGGAATAACCGGAGGTGACGTGGCAAACCAGACGAAAGAACAAACGAAATGGAAGGACTGAATAGTTGTAAATTCAAAGACGAAGTTGCACTAAACGACGACGTCAAACTGACACTTGAGCTAAAAATATGACGAAGAAAGAAACATGGGAAATTAAAGAGGAAATAAAGAAAAGAAAACATAGTAACATTAGCAGCAGTATCATGTCAATGGTGGAGTATTACGCACCTCACTCTGACACTCGCTGTCGTCAGCCTCTCTTCCTTTCCTCTTCCGATCCTCCGTCATCGCAGCCGTGGCTCCAATCGTGGTAGTAGTCAGCTTATGTGCCGGCTCGGCGCTCGCCGCACTGACGCTGGCTCCTGAGCCACCTGGGGATGATGGCGAGGTATTTGTGGCGGTGGCCGTAACGGAACAAACTACATTTCGGCTGGAAACCTGCGCGGCGTTATCCGCTACACATGAAACCCTGGATTCTAGAGCTTTCGTGAACGGCGTATCGTTCGAGTCCACAACAATTGATTCCTTTCCCGTCTTATTCGAACTCGACGGTCCGGAATCAATCCTTCCCTTTGGCCTCGAGAAGAATGAGAAATTCTGATACCTTCGTTGTGTGGATTGAGATTCTATAGACGATTCCAATCGCCTCTGCGGCGGCACAGGCGGCCGAGGAGCCACAGCCACCGCCTGCCGATGCGGCGCCGAAACAGCTGCGGCGACGGGAGTGGAATAGAGAAGATCGCCATAGAAATCTCGGTCGAAGGAAGAGTCTTCGAGAGGATAATGAAGCCAGGAGGCCATCTCGTCTTCTTGCATAAACAATTGATGTGCCGTCGCCGTTTCTTCCTCCGATCGGATCTCTCTCAGCTCCGAGGCTCCACCGACGTGAGATTTTATGAGAGATCTTTGGCTTTGGCTATGAGCCACAAGCTGGCCGTTTTGCCAAAGTAGCTCCATGATATCTTCTTCTTCGGCCCTAATCAGTCATTCAATTTGAAAACAGTACTTCAGCAGAATTACTAAACAGGGAGCCAGAAATTTCAGCCTTCAATCAAATAAAAAAAAACTTACACTAATGAATTTTTTGATCTGTTTAGAGCTGAAGATGAGGGAATCGAGTCCTCTTCTTCTATATCGAAATCCGGCACACAGTGATTCATCTTCAGTTAAGCTTAACCGAATAATTCACAGCGACGAAGAAGTTGTTCAAGTGGTAGACCTACAATATCATAAATTACAAATCAGAGTATAAATAAATGGAAGAAAAAAAAACTATATAGGATTCAGTGACCACCGCCATTCGTTGACTCTTCTATCTCTGTATGTATATATATAAATATATGGCTTACCTTACCTAAGCGAGCGCAGTCTTTTTTCCTCTCTCTGGTTTGGTAAATGTACTGTGAGATTTCTGAGAGAAAGCTGGGGAGAGGAATTGTGGGTGTTCTTCTATGGAAAGGAAAATGCTTTTCCTCTCTGCGTCAGCTGTTAAGTGTCCTTTCCTTTGCAGCCAAATAAGATAAGGTGCTCCTGTCTCTCCTGTCCTGTTTTTTTCCCTGTACTTTCTGTTTTACGCCCTGGGCTGGGAATCATTAAGTCAAGTATAATACTACTAATAAGGAGGAGGAGGAAAAGGACGGACTTTATTTTGATGGTATGTGTCGGATACGGTGTTTTCTGTCCAACACATTTTCCCACTTATTCATTTTTATTTTTCTTGTAGTCCCCACTGATTTATTTTTAAAAATTAAGGTTTATAAACCCGTTTTATTTAATAATTTGTATAAAAAAATATATAATCTTATGTCACTTTATTTATCATACAATTATTTATATATATTTGAAATCAACACTTAGTTTTCCGATATCATAGTGAGTGTAACGAGATAGATATTTGGAATGAGTCTTACATCTTTAATTGCGGGAGTAGTTAGGATAAAGTAAGTTCACTTCATATGTTACTTTATTAAACATAAAATAAATTTGTCATAAAATTCATTTAAAATTGAGACCATGTTCTTATTGTTAAGGGAGAACATAAATAAATATTTCCTTTTTACTTCCATCATATTATATCATAATGAAACTGGGTGAAAAATAGCCCCTTCTCATTAATAGTGTGAAAATATGAGTTTCTTTGTTTATGGGAGACAATTGCATTACATGTACGGATGTATTGTATCGCTGGTTGACTATTTTGACCTCCTCGTCCTCTATATTTAGATAAGAATTTTATAGTGTAGTAATCTGTGAATTAAATATGCTAATCAGACAATGACATGCTTAGGAAGCCTAACTTTAAGCATGCAAACTTAAACTTTATGTACTCCCCTAAATAATACTCCCTCCGTTCTAAATTAACTGCTCAGTTTTGACTTTTTTTAGTCAAATTGACTATTTTTAGAATTAATAATTAAGCATATATAAATATATTTTTAAAATTATAAAAATTAAGATTAGTAATAAATTGTATATACTTTCTTTTGGTTATAATCTCTTCACCTATATTTTAGCAAAAATAGTAAAAAGATTAGTTTTAAAAAATGGTCAATTTAACTTTAAAAAGTCAAAACTGAGCAATTAATTTGGAACGGAGGGAGTAGTATATTATAGTAGTACTAATACATTACTTAAAAAGATGGTTCCTGATTAGTTATTATATTATAGTTTGAATTTGAGGTCAGTGAGATTGTTTAACTAGAAAATGACAATTAACGGTAAACTACCTATCCTATGTATGAAAACAAGAATTGAATTAGGGAAATCATATTTCTAACTTTTCTTATTTTATAGAACAATTGATTTTATACCAGCCAGCCTAAGGATTTGGAAAGGAAAACTAATAAGATTCCAATCATTCTCAAGAGAAGGAAACTTTATATATATATATATATATATATATATATATATATATATTATATATATGGGAATAATGGTCGGCATGAGGGTTTCTCTCCTCCCAAATCGACCGCTCTCGGCGTCCTCGTCAGCCGCCGCAATTTCAACTCTTTTAGCAGCCACGGTTCTACCTCCCACGTCTGTTTCTGTCACTTATACTCTCTCACCGACGCCCGCCTCTTCCTCAAAGTCTTTTTTATATAATAATTTTGAGATTTTAGAATAAAATTGATTGATAGTTGTGTTCGTATATCTCAAATATATATATATATATATGATTCGTCAACTGGCTGCAATTGTTAACAAAATTTTTGAAGCCTTTTTGTCTTTTTAAAATATCCTTCAACTTTTATAATTTCTATTTTATTTTTTGAACTTGTTAAAATGTCTTATAATTTCAACTTTAATCTTCAAAATTTTAAATTAATAAACTTAATAATATCATAAAATAAAATTCGTTTGCCTTGGACTACTACTGCTACAGCTGGTGCCAAGTGGCTACGCATTAGGCTACAAAACAAGTGGGACAACTTGACTGGAGTGTCGCATAACTACCTAGGAGGGCTATAGTCAATTTTGTATATATATAGACAGGTTCTAAGTTCTAACCATGGCTCATAGAAACGTCTTCTAGTACATACATGGGTTTAAAAGCAGATGGTACTAGCATAATTTCTGACGGGAAATTGATGGGGAAGAAGATGGTCTGAGAGCAAAATGCTCTGTTTTATAAGCACTCTCCAGTATCACTAATCCATTCAGCTACAAAGAACTAGATTTTAAATAAATATTGATATAACCAGGATATATATATATATATATATATATATATATATATATATAAAGGGTCTAAAAATTAGAAAACATTAATTTCATATCATTCGTACAGCCTCCCCCTCTTACTATGATTACACCGGTTTCAGACTTCCAGAGGAAGAATATAGAAAGAGAACAGAAACTTAAAATCTCAATTACGGAATGGGGCAGACTGTAAAAATCAGCTAAACTAACAATTTTTACCTAATACACAGTTTCAATTTAACAAGTTTGTGGTATTGAAAATCAGGTTGCTTCGCTAGTCCCAGAGGGATTACAGTGTTTATTTATTCATTCAATAACCCATGCCACCACCCATTGCCGGTGCTTCCTTCTCATCCTTGGGAAGTTCTACCACAACAGCCTCCGTTGTAGTCAACAAAGACGATATACTACACAGCAACACAACACATCATATCAATTCTTGCCCCCAAAAAGAAACAAATTCTCTACATAGGAATAACCAACTATTTTTACCTTGCAGCATCTACCAGAGCTGTCCTAATGACCTTCAATGGGTCAATGATTCCCGACTTGATCATGTCCACATACGCACCTAAAGCAAGTGGGGAGAGAAAGCTTAAAGTTAGAATTGATTCAAGAACTGCACCTATAATTAGTTTGGAGAGAGAAGGAGAGAAACCTTTAGCTGCGTCATAACCAAGATCAGGATCGTCCTGCTCCAACAATTTGCCAACCACTACAGCTCCCTCAACTCCAGCATTGGAAGCAATTGTATGCACAGATGCCTGCACAAAATATAATGTTACAGAGTTAGGTTTTGAAGAACTAGATTGCAGCTTACATTCTTCCTTCTGAGGCCTAATTATTACTACCTCTATCCCCAATAAAATTGCATAAAAATGCGTATACAATCTATAGATTCAATATATACACACAATTTAACATACAAATGTTTGTTGATCGTCATATTTCAACAATATTAAAGGTACACAACCCAATAACTAACATCCAACTTGGGACGTGCAATGGAATTAATCAACTGGAATTCACACTTACCAATCCAATATTTAAATAGATCGATCTGATTAAAACAAGTACTCGGTACTAACGACACCTCTAGGAATTCAAAACTAAAGGTTAGTATAATAGACAGACCTTTAGAGCATTCTGGATAATCTGAACACCAATCTTCTGATCAAAATTGGCAGTCTGCAGCTTTTCAAGTTCCTTTGAGGCATAAAGAAGAGCTACACCACCACCTGCAGAGGAAAAATTCCTCTAACTTATTGTATGGTCATCACAGGCCCGTGTTTAGAGGAGTCTCTCATACAAATATTCTATCATAAAACTTTGTGATTATTACCTGGGACAATGCCTTCTTCAACAGCTGCCTTTGTAGCATTTAAAGCATCAGTTACTCTATCCTTCTTCTCGCTAACCTCAGCTTCGCTTGCTCCTCCAATCTGTCAGAAAATCAGATTTATCAGTACCCAATTGTTATATGATCCAGTAAATTTCATTTTGGCTTTTTATATTGATTGTTGTTCCATCAATGACACTAAAAAACCCTTTACACAAGAGGCTGACCTTCAAAACAGCTACACCACCGGAAAGCTTTGCTAGCCTCTCCTGATGCTTCTCCTTGTCATAATCAGAAGTCATCAACTCAATTGTCGATCTTAGCTGTCACAAGAGAATGGCAACCAATTCAGTGTCATACTTATGAATTGGGAGAATGACAGAATTTCATACAGCTGGGAATGAGTCTAAACCTGCTCACATCTTTCTTCAATAGCTTTCTTGTCACCTGCCCCATCAAGGATTACTGTATCATCCTTTGAAATTGTAACCTACACATCCACAAATAGAATGGCACCATGCAGTTATGATTGTAATAATTATAAAGAATATGAACTGTCAGCCAAGAAAACTGTGCAAGAGATCTCACCTTTTTGCACGAGCCAAGCATTTCAAGCCCCACTTTTTCAATTTTCATTCCAAGCTCGTCGGTAATAACCTATTTCATTTATTAAAAATAAAAACAGATGTAAAGAAACGTAACTGTGCAACATAGATGCAGCAGCAGAGCAGCACCAAATTAAAAGGAAGTGTCCATGCCAATAGAATAATAAAATGTGAACCTACCTCGCCTCCAGTGAGGATCGCAAGGTCTTGCAAATTGGCCTTCCTGTTCTCTCCAAACCCAGGAGCTTTAATGGCACAAACCTACAGATTCATGCAGAAATTACATCAAGAAAAAGTGCAGCTACAAAGAAAAGTAACAAATTACATATGCAAATAGTTAATCAATTTTCTAATGATAAGAAGAATCTGATGAGACCTTGACTCCAGCTCGAAGCTTATTCAGAATGAGAGTTGCTAATGCATCACTTTCCACATCTTCAGAAACTATCAATAAAGGTCTTTGCTTCTGCCAATACACAATTAAAATGTTAACATGACTCAAATAAGAATGAGCATGCAGATTGCTTTAGCCGAAACACTTACCTGCAAGGCCAACTCCAGCACTTTCACCACGGAAGTTATGCCGGATATTTTTTTCTCATGGATCAAAATCAATGGATCTTCCAATTCCTGTCAAGGAAAAACCAATAAATAAATAAAAACTTACACAGATGAGAGCTTAAATAATGCACTCTGCAAGGAGAAGAATGCCAACCAATAATGGTGAACCAAAACCCCCATAATCATCAGTGCCACAAAAAAAAGGAATTAATGCATGAAAATAGCTTACACATTTTTGATTCTTGGGATTGGTGATGAAGTAAGGGGATATGTAGCCCCTGTCAAGCTTCATTCCCTCAACAACTTCCAGTTCATTGTCTAGTGTTTTCCCATCCTGAAACAGTTCAATAAAGAAACTAAATCCACATGAAAATCAAGAGACTAGGGCTTTCTGCATGAGAAAGTATCCAATGTTAAATGACGCTAGGCAGGAGGCAGGCGGCCGGGGGCCTAGCGCCTAGGGGTCTAGGCGGGACCTGGACGGAATTTTTTATTTTAAACCAATTTTAATATTTTATCTTATATTTATCCAAACAAAACAGTAATATAAAACAAAACAAATTATAATAAAGATAATAAAAGCCTTTGCTTAAAATTCAAACACATATCTATATTGTTAATGTCAAAGTTCAAACGCAAACATGCAATTGTTCAAAGTTCAAACATATTTTTAACGTATTAGTTTTATTCATAAACAAGATTGCTATTAAATAATAAAATTTAAAATTTCAAGAATTTAATTCAATATTAAAACTTAAAAATCTAAACATAAATTTAAGAATTATATTGAATTAAACTAAATATTACAAATGTATCATCAGTTATATAATTTGAAGTTGGTATAAGTTTAAAAAATTATAACTATAATAAAATTATCTATTTTGGCTTGATATTGTTCACTTCTTGTTGTAATTTGATATGCTACAACCTGTATTATGAATATGATAAATTATTAGAAAAATAAATATATCAAGATCTGATTTGGGTAGTTATTAAAATAAAAAAATCTCTCCGCCTAGACCCCGCCTAATTTCCTAGAGAGATTTTTTTGTTGCCTTGGGCCTAGTTGAGGAGCCGGGGGGCCTAGCGCCTAAGCGGGGCGCCAAGGGGGGCCTAGTGCCTAGGCGGACCTAGGCGAGAATTTTTAGAACACTGAAAGTATAACAAGATTGCTCTCTACTCTAGGAAATTGAAAGAGCAATCATATATCCATCACAGAAGAGAAAGTGTTATGTTCATAAAGAAAGAAAACAAAGCACTCAACATCAGCATGTATATAGCATGCAAAATGCAAATCCAAATAACATTTTTCCCAAAATAAGAAACACATCATCAATGCTTTGTAGATAACAAGGATTCTTCATAGAACTATAGAAGTGCTTTTTGGTTCTTATTTCATTCCACACATTAAAAAAATGAAAAAAAGAAATATTTGATAATACTAAGCACAGTAAATGACCTTAACCGACACCAAGAGAAAGAAAAGACGAGAAAATAAGCCAGAATTGAAGCTTTAGAAGCCCAAAACTACACCTATCTGCAAAAGGGGAAAAAAAAGTAAATACTTACAGCTATGGTAATAACTCCCTCTTTGCCAACCTTCTCCATGGCCTTGGCTATAAGCTCTCCAATCTCTCTTTCTCCATTAGCTGATATTGTACCAACCTTTTAAATGGGATTATATCAGACAAAGTAAATAAATTTCCATATCAATGTACCTTACTCTAATGTATTTATATGAACGTCACTGCCTCCCAATTCTAATTGTAATCACTCCCTAATGCAAACCTGCGCTATTTCCTCTGATGTACTAATCATCCTTGCTCTGCTTTTCAAGTTTGCCACCACAGCATCAACCGCCAAAGTAATTCCACGTCTGAGATCCATGGCATTCATTCCAGCTGCCACAGATTTGCACCCTTCTGAATATATGGCACGCGTTAGGACTGTTGCACAGGTGGTACCTGAAGACATGTCAAAGAAGCTTTGGACCATCAGCACTGTCTACTTCAAAATACAGTATCACAAGGTTACTCTCTACACAACTAAAACCATATAGGGTCTATACAGTAGGAGTAGCAACATTAAAAGTCAAGCCAACTAAAACCTATAAAACATAACTTCATCAACAATATCCCTCACTAATATTCAAGAGATCTTACCGTCACCAGCAACATCATTCGTAGCATTTGCAACCTGCTTTAAAAGGCTGGCACCTACATTCTTAACTCTGTCTTTGAACTCGATGCTTTTCGCAACGGTGACTCCATCCTTGGTCACTTTAGGAGCCCCAAAGCTTTGTTCCAAGATGACATTACGCCCCTATAAAAAAGACTCGCAGGAAATGAAATTTATAGAAATTAAAATCTATGCACATCAATTTATTTT
Source organism: Panax ginseng (assembly GCA_020205605.1). Classification (NCBI taxonomy): domain Eukaryota; kingdom Viridiplantae; phylum Streptophyta; class Magnoliopsida; order Apiales; family Araliaceae; genus Panax; species Panax ginseng. Next base: position 2,024,976 of record CM035131.1, read on the forward strand.
TCCCCTTTTAACTAAAGAACAAAATTGGAGAAAATTCACTAAGCGTGTGATTTATTAGTCATCAAGACAGATATGTCTTATTCGTATCTGCAACTACCATCATCAAGACAGATGTCTTATTCGTATCTGCAACTACCATCATCAAGACAGATGTCTTATTCTACAGATAGTAATACCATACAAAGGATGTTTCAATGTTACTGTTGCCAAATTACACAAATTTTGGAATGCAGACCTCCCAAAAGAGAGATAGGTAGACCTTGCAAGAAAATGCACAATGCCCGATTTCCTACTTCTGAATTTGAGAATTACTTTTGAAAGCCTCAAAGTCCCCTAAATCCAGGCACATGTAGCATTAATTAATATGTAGTGAGAAACAATAAAACAAATGATTCAACAAAGTGGCTTTGTAATATTATGGGAGTCTTTCAAAATACTCTCTCCGTCCCATAGTTATAGGCTGATTTTTTTGCCACATAGTTTAAGAAAATCAGTTTAAGTTAATTTTTAACACAAATTTTCCACATATACCCCTTAATATAGAATTAATGAATAAATTAATTACTCCTTACTTATCACATTGAAACTCTTAACTTCATTGATTGTTGGTACAATTGTCTTTTATACACAAAATATGTTAAACTAGTAAAGCCTAAAAAGTTGAATTCTTTTATTTAGAATACAACAATATTAAATGTAGTGATAAAAATAATAACATTGAAGGTTGTTTTTTCAAAAAAAGAGTAATAGTTCAATATTTATTATAAGGGCATAAAAGTAAAATAATGAACCAACTAAATTTTATAAATAGTAAGTAACATATATATTGGGACATCTCAAAATGGAAAATCAGGCTATAACTATGGGACGGAGGGAGTATCATTTTTATTACACTAACAGTCATAATAAATAAACAATAAAACATGCTCTGGCCATATTACTTTCATCACCACATTTAAAGAACCTAAAAGCTTCAAGTTTTCTTAATTCTCCAACTTTATCAGCATTTACAACAAGGAAGAAAATGCAACAAAACAGAAAATAACAATGGTTGAAATTTCAGTTAAAACATCATAAAATATATAACACACATACACACACAAAAATTTTCTATTAACCATGAAACGACAACATAAAATAATGACGTACTTTAGGCCCCATTGTAACTTTAACAGCATCAGCAAGCTCTTCCACACCACGAAGCATCAAAGCTCGGGCTTCAACACCAAATCTAATATCTTTGGCTGCATAATTTCGGCTCCAAGCCAATCTACTTCCAATCTGAATTTAGCAAAAAAAATCAAACAAAATCATCTTAGCAAACAAAGATTAAATCTTTTTTTTTTAAAAGTGTATCAAAGATTAAATCCTTGTCAGGCTACAAATTATACCTGATGTGTACTGTTCCTAGCGATCCTACAAAACAAAGAATGAGAAGATTAAGTTAAAATAAGAAAATTTGGGAATATGGTAATTCTAGTTCTTTCATTATAATTTGTTGAGGATGAATTTGACGTACTGAGCTTTGGAGGCAAGTTTGGTGGCGAAACGATACATCCCCGTTGAGACTGAGAAAGAGGAGAGAGAAAGTTACGTTTCAAATTGAAGTACTTCAATGAGTTGAAGAGGAGGGGAGAGTAAATAATGAGGGGGAGAGAAGGGTCTAGAAGGGAGCGGGGTTTAGGGGTTTAGGGGTTTAGGGTTTAGGGGTAAGGGGGTGGATACTGGATACTTGACTTGGGACGCACAAAACAAAGGCGATTTACACGGACACTTGTTTTGGGTTATTGGATCTAGTGATGCCTATTTGGGCTTGAGCTCTGTTCAAATTCTATGGTAGGGTAGGCCCAGAACAATAATAGCAAACTATGTAGTTTGAACATATAAAATGACAATTTTAATTTTACAATTCCATTATCATAACACTATTACAAAATTAAATATTATTATATTTAAGAATAAATATAGAACAAATATATTATTTTAAAGTTTATAATATATAAATAAAACTCTTTTTGTAGAATTATACGAGTGACATCAACCATATAATATATGGTAGATAAGCCAGCCAACTTCTACACATAGTTAGCTCCGTTGCAGTCTGGTGGCATCTGTGTTTTTATGAGTTTTTTCTTCTTTCTTTTTTTTTTTTTCAAAAATTAACTTATAAAAAGCTTCCAAGAAAAAATGTTTTTGAGACATGGTATATAAAATAATTTTCATTAACCACTTTAATATGGGTATAATATTTTTGACCACGTTATTATTTTCTTGTCATCGTAATCTCAAATATCTGAAAATATAAAACATCGTTTCAGATTCTACCATACCACATAACTAATTTAAATTTTATTTATATTGCCCACTTTTCCTTGTATATGAGTTGGAGATAGATTATGTATAAACTTTACTATACGGAAATTCTTTTAAGACTAACAAACAAGCAAGCAAGTCCAAGATAAAAATTGACTACCAAGAACTGTAATAGAATTCTGCGGATCAGATCATCAACAGTTAAAAGTTTCTAAGATCGACTATTTTACTAGACACGTGCTTGTTTGATGCATCTTTTAGTTCCATTTATACATAACTAGTTAACTGCACACACAACCTGTGATTAACGTAAAAGAATAACGAGTGGATGAGTAACTAGGATAAGATGGAGAGTGAGTGAGAGAGAGAGTAGGAATGAAAAATCTGCTTAAGAGAATTAATAGGGATGGAAAGGGAAACAAAGAAAAGCTTCACCAAAAAGTTGTAATTTTTACCTCCCGCTTTATAATATAGATACATGGAAAGACTAGATACAAGCTAGCACTGCTCAGGCTGTTTCAGGTTACCCAGCCCAATTACCCCTGCCTTGGGGAAAAAACTTTGATCATCATGGCTGAAATTTTCCACTTAAACCCATGGGAAGGAAAGAACTAAACTAGAAAGGGTAACATACAGCATACAGAGAGGCAGCCGTAAACTACACCAACCCAACCTAATGCGATTTCAAATAACTAATTTCGTTTCCCAATTAAAACTGAGATAGAAATAATTAAATATAAAGTGCCGCATACGACATACTTAGCCAAAAAAAACAACACCCAAATCTGATGCAATTTCAAATCACTGATTACAAACGTATGAGGATCCTTATGCACAAGCCCTCAGCAGTATGACAACATATGAATGCCATGTCACGGACTCAACAATCATAACTCACCAACTCCAAAACTCTCTTCCACATAAATACAAGGATGATCTCCCCAAAATGCAGAGTAAATCATTGGCACCAACAAAAAATGACATTTTCAAATATTTGTTGACAAACACTCACCCTCAACCCCAAACCACAAGTGAAATGGGGAAAACAAATAATGAACATTGCATGATACACAAGATATACAATAAATGAATGATCAGAACATATTCTACACGGCCACAATAACATTCCAAGCAACACTGCTATTCATGGTTTGCCTCTGCTGGAGTACCTGTCCTGGCCTGCGATATGCGGTTAGCATAAATTGTCACCAACCGCAATTGTGTACTGTTAAGTCCCTCTAAGTAAGGCAAGAATGCTTTCCCAAGCATGATATAGATGTCCACCAAACAAAATACAACAGTCTGCAACCAAGGAAATAAATATCAAAAACAAAAACAAACTTGAGTAAACACAGCCTTGAATCCCTCATATTAAGTCCTAAAAGACTCTTGATATTAATTACAGTAGTTAAATATAAGAAATGAAGTCCACAAAAAGTTAACAATAATGTCCAACATCTCATTCTCAACACATAAATTTGCCATTCAGCCACCAAATATCCTTGTCTCGTATGTGAATGTTGGTGGTGTGGGGTGGGGATTGGCTGGGTGTCTTTCGTTTGGGGGGTGATGCGTGGGGATATAGCTCATTAAAATTGCATTGTTATATCGGAAACTCCAACAAATATAACTCCAAACTATTATATTTCCCATCCATAAGAGTGACTTTCAAGAGTTATTTTTGTAATGGTGAGATCTTAACTCCTTCAGGAAAAGGGGAATAGGACAAGTTCATAGAGGAAATGACCCTAACACTAAAATAGCAACTTGTTCTCCACTAAACTTTATCGCCTAGGATTTCCTCTCTAATCACAATCTTACCAAAAAGAAAAAAACAAACAAAAACCTGAAAACTTACATTGTTCATTATTAAGGTTCATAAAGAACAGGGGTTTATCCATTCCAAGGATGACCATTTTATATTGGGTACACAAAGTTATCCCTTGTCCAATAGATCATAAATTTCATCAGTGTGAAATTAAGACACCTAGATAACATCACTAACCTTGCGAACATCAGCACTCTGGTTCCCAAAAGCTTCAAAAAGAGCAGGCAAGAAAGATGATAACTGAGCCATCAATTCCTCTTGGGAGAGCCTGCCCACAAGCTGAAAGAGAAATGGAGAAGCATAGCAATGTCATCACCAATTTAAACTTAAAAATAGTAGACTCACAAGTTTCCCAGTGAAAAAGAATCTAGCGCAAAAGGAATAATAAAAACTATGCCCAGAAGAGTGGTGAATATGAATCAACAATAGATATTATAGTAGAATACCAAGTCAAGACTATACTAATAACTCAACACTCGGACACTCCACGGACACATAAGGATATGTATGGCATACTTCTAGATACTTCATGATAGGACCACAGGTGCTAGTATTTTCATTGAACTTAAACTTTGAAGTTAACACTTGATTATCTCTTATAGATCCTGTTAGCACTTAGAGCTGCATGTTATAATCTTATTTGTTATTGGACTTGGAGATGATTATGTTACAAGTGTTCTTCAATATTTTACTTGATTTTATCATGCTTTAGCTAAATTTATTTATACACTTATTTTTATTAAAAATATACATAAAAATTCCACATATCCCCAATGTATCGTATCATGTTTTTTGGAAACACGTTGTGTCCCGTGTTGTGAATCATGTCGAGTCCGTATCCGTGCTTCCTAGCCAAAGGATCTATAGCATACAAAACAAATATGTAGCTAGGTTAACATGGTCATTGTTGATTGCTCGAATTAAGGATTAACAAATTAGTAACATTTAATTTCTAAATGATAATGAGGTACAGAAAACTACTACAAAAAGAAGTTAAAGAAATAGATGAAAGTTTATAACTCTCCAAATCAACTCAATTCATGTAAATCTGTTTTTGGCATGCTGGGCCCGACTAAAAAACTCCATAATCACTACAAAAAAACCTTTTAAATGCTTATAACCAATGATTCCTAGATAGTAGATGCATAACTATATATGCATGTGCATTATACACACACACATATGTGAAGGCAACTCGGTAAATGAAAGAATGACGTCTTATTACATAAGAAATTTCTACCAAATATGGCACTCGAAAAACTTTGAACATGACTTCACAGTATACAAGAATAGTAAGACCAACAGGATCCATAAATTCTAATTTCATAACTTGAGTGATGTACCATCAATCTAACCAAAATTTCCTTCAAGAAAACTAAATGATGGTACACTGTTATCGACCGGGAAATACCAAAGTTGGAAATAAAAAATATATTAATAGTTAATATCATAATTGTCAGAATCTTACGAGTCTACGTATCGCAGGGTGAATCTAAAATGATACCGTATCCTGCAATTCACGATATGATTCTTACGAAATGATACGATGCACGATACTTTTTAAAGTTAGCAACCGACTTGAAAAAGCTTTTTAGTATAAATATTTTCTATATCGCTTGATAAGCCTTTAATCACTTTTTAGAGTTTTATATCTTATTTAGAAAGTCGCTCTATTTTTCTGATACGCAGATACATAAATCTCCACTTGTTAATGTGAATTATTCTCTTTGTTTTACAGATAAAGGTGAATCTAAATTTCCATTTTCTCTTGTTACTCTATAAAGATTACTAAAATAGTATCTAATAAATCAATTTAGAGTATTTTGGCTACTATCTAATTTTAAAATTTATTTTTAGTCTATAATAATATTTACTTGAGTACTTTTATATATAGTCAAACTAATATGCTTGATTGTCTGATAAATTGTGTTTCATATGTTTAAATATATATTACCACATTTTTTATTTTTTTTATTTCATTTACGTATCATACGATATGATTCACAACATGAAACACGATATGGAGGTTTTCGATACACGATGTGATTTGCGATATGACGACTATGGTTAATATCACAGAAGTTAAACAAAGGGGTGGGGAGTATATAGAATAGCTAACACAACAATTACTCGCCAACGTTTATATGCAATGGGTTTTCACAAGAAAGCACCTTTGTTAAACAGTTTATGCATGTAACAAGCGTTTTCTCGTCTTCTGTAACCAACAAAGGGACAATAACCTGCAATATGGATACGAAAAATGTTAAGAGGTGAATACACATAAGAGGACAGAAAACATAGTATGCTCCCAAAACTTGATTACACATTAACTTACACTCAAACATCTGAATGGATCATATTGAGATAAAACAATTGTCAAACAATGCTCAGCCTCATTAGCAACCTGGATTTGCAACAAACTACCATAAGACATGGTTAAAAAAAGTACAGAAAAACTGATGTAGTTCATCTATATAAAGTTTACTTTTGGAACAGTATCCTTTGTAACGTGAAGCAGTTTCTCAATTACAATCTCAACAGAATCCTCCATGGCATCTTTCTAGACAAAAAAAACCCAGAAACTTCATCAAGAATTAGCATGAACAATGAATGACATTCAGCAATAGAAGTTTCTGCAACATTGACAGAAATACATCACAAATTGAACCATAGGAAATAGAATAAACAGACCTGATTCTTCAGCATTTCAACTACCAATGAAAGAGCAAGCTCTCTAATAGATGAATCAGAATCATCCAAAACTTCAAGTACTACTGTCAATATCTGATTGAAGTACTGCAATTCCAAATATCATATGCATGTTAATTATTATTAAGCCATAAGCATACTCTAGGCCATTGACTAAAGATAGAGAAATACGTTAACATTTTAACTCAATTTCGAGCTGCCAAAACAGAATTTTACCACACACAAACATACACAGAGCTTCAATATAGGAATTGATCATACCTTGGACCAAATGGATTGCTCATTAGCCATGGAAGCTTCAACTAATTGCTGAAGTGCACCACGCTTGCTTGCACTAGAACATTCATCATTTCCATTGCAAATCTCCAAAATAAATTGCAAATATGTCGGTAAACACCACAAAGAGTAATATCATTCCATGCTTGTTGTACAAAAATAAATAGACATACAAATACTGATAGAAAAACCAAATTATGTTTGAAGTAATGGGGAAAGATGGAACTTACCAGATGAAGGATTTGAGGAATGCTCGGTCCTGAATCTGGAACAGAACTGCTGTTCAAAGCTGGAAGTTTTGAATGACTGAGTTCAACTTGAGGTGGAACCTCGTTATCAAGACTAAAGCCTGCAGAGACCCGTCGGTGATCAGAGTTAACCAGCCTATTCATATTAATACGTGGTGTAGATAAAACCTCCACATTCACACTACTGTCCATATCATCCAGCCTGGTATTGCAGGATACTAAATTTTCACCGAGGCTATTGACCCCATACTTCACATCCTTGGATATTGAATTAGGCCGAGTGTTGGAACCAGTCTCAAGACCATGATACAAGTGTTCCTGAGTATCATCAAATACGGCTTGACCAATAAAATTTGAGTTCTGAGTTGACTCTTGTGTGGAACCCCATTTCCTACCACCATCACTATCAATTGAACCAGAAGAATACCTCCCAAACAGGTGACTCTTCTTTGATCCTCCATTATATCCTTCTTCAGAAGATGTTCCAACAACATCAGACAGATCATAAGAAGACTTGGGCCGTTGTCTTTCTTTTTTGTTCTGCAGAAAATTCATTAAGTCAACTTCTATACGAGGGGTATTCTGCTTAAGAGCTCGTCTCAAGGAATTTTGTTCCTCAACTGATAAACTAAGAATAAAATTCAGAACCGTAGTTGAATCAAAGTGAGAGTAAACTGATATAATGCATGAAATAGCTGCTTCCTTTAGTTTTGTATTCTTATCATGGACCAACGGCGTCAATTTAGCAAGCCATAATTTAAGGATGCCACTATTACCAGAGCTTTCAGAATGCACTGCATGCTTGTTAAATGAATTGATAGCAAACTCAATAACAGCCAACTTTGCCTTAGGTGACCGTTGTTCGTCTAGTGAACGGAGCAAAGATGGCAAAAGAGAATCTACACCATAAGTTTTGCCTACAATTTCCAATGTCGTTGTGCATGGTTGCCTTACTAATTCCTTCGGATCAATTAATCGTGAGAAAACATGGGGTAAAATCCTTTCCATATAACTTTCAAAGGGTTTTCGGCAAGCTGGAATAATATCGGAAAGTGTTGAAAGAGCTGCCTGAGCAACTTTATGGTGGGGATCATCTAAGTGCTGGAAAAATAACTTCATCACCTTCTCAAAACTCTGGGTGACTTCCTGAATACCTTTTGGTCCTTGCTGCAACAAAGATCTCAGATAATTAAATGCAGCTACCCTAGCATTCCAGTCTGAACTAGGACTTAGTCCCTCACCCAGAGCATCATTGAGAGAAGCCGGGCCATCAACATAGCTTGACATCTCACCCAGAGACAGCTGATTATCATCAAAGCTCCTTCTCCTGCCTACAGACATTCGCCCAGCTACATTCTTTCTCAAAAGTGGCCGCTGAAAATTGGGGATGTAACTGTTCTGTGAATCCCTATAGTTTGCATCTTTATAGGGTGTTTCTACATACAGCCTATCAACGTGCAAGTTCACAGATCGCCTAGCCTCCCTAACATCAGGCTCTTCAAAATGACCTCTTTCTTGAAGTTTTTCAGATGCTCTCCTGGTCGAGTAGGATGAGAGTGCTGACAAAGGCTCAGTTCCCGCACTACCACGATATGATAATCTATTGGGATCTTTGGAAGCTTGAATCTGAGTGATGATGTCAGATAAAACCAAGCCACCATTACGATTATTACCTTTAGACTTACCAGACGTAGTTGAATCTAAAGATAAAGAATTTGAGAGACTATTCGAAGCAGGGACAGCAAGAGGGAATGGTAGATCACGAGATGATGGTGGGTCAACTCCTGCACTAGGGGCAATAAAAGAGAAATTTAGCTGGTCATAAATGATCCAGGAGATATTTCAAGTATTAGTTTATAATATACATAGACGAATTCAATTGCACATTTAATAGACGATCTCAAAGAATAATGCTCAAAAGGTTAAAATGATACCTAGATCCAGACTAACTGATCGGCCTTTCTCAGATACATTCAGACCACGTAGCATGCTTTCAATAGCTGTAACCTTCTGTTTGCTTGCGTGCAGCACGCTTTCCAGGCTACGTTCTGTACCTTTATCAACTGACTTTGCTTGTGATGAAAAAAGTCCAGAAGAAAGTGATGTCCCAGAGGTTAAACTTGCATTTCTGTCCATTGCAATTATGGCTGAAGTTCCATATCCAGGGAGGCCTGGAGGAGCTGAAGTTTGAGGGTTGAATGACATTTGTGAACTCCTCTCCCGAAGAGAAGGAGAAGCATGACGTCTATGCATACCCCCATCCTCATCATTTATTATCTGCCCAAAAATGACTATTTGAATCTATGATCTTAATAATGATACTGTAAAGCTTTATTTGGTCATTATAAGGTTTTCTTACTAAGATTTAGGAAGGTAAGATAGGAGATGGAGTATGAAAACTTTTTCTGGATAAAAGGAAGCACGTACACGTTGAATTACAGGATCAAAGGATAAAAATAGCCGACGGGAACGCTCAGGCCAAGTCTTTGCAAACATCCTGTAGCAAGCTCTAGCAGTTGATCGTACCTGTCGTAATCAATGTGTTAAATGTGTGAGGATGAACATTGAAGAAATTCCAGCAAGTACAAAGGAAGACTACTGAAAACATATTAAAGATAAAAATTAACATACCAATTGCCAAATTTGTGTTTCTAAATATCAGTTCATTAACCTTTGAAGGCAACTAATAATTGTGACGGAGATGGTTTTCACAGAAAAACAAGTAAATCAAAACAACAATTTAGCTCATAAACATTAAAGGGACAAGAAATTATATGAGAAAGGCAATCAAGTAAAACAAGCCAGGATGTTCAGGCAGCTAAGTGTCAGGGAGCCATAGTGAATTAACAACGAAGTGAATCCATTTAAAGAAACCACAACAATTCCTACATATATTATTATTTGTAAGAAGAGAAAAAGGTATTAAAAACAAATTATGTTCTTCTTCAAGATCCAACCCCAGTACTCCCGGCAGAACTGCATCCACTAATCCACTAGATATCTACATACCATACTCCACACAACAAACAATCTCATCGAGACTTTGTTGGAAACAAAAATTATTTCTTACATAATGAAACAAACTACTTAGCATTTAATTATTTTTTTAATAAAAAGGGGAAAAGTTGCACTTCACAACCTGAATTTCCGACACTCGAAAGAACCCAACACACAAACCAATCAAAGGAAAAGAACAAGGGGCAAGAAGAAATGACATTTTCTTTTTGAAGTTAAGCTTCCTCACTTCATTCTTCTCTCGGTCATGATAACCAACCACAAACTTACCCTATGAAATTGTTGAAAATTAAATACATAAGAATGAGTACATATATATTTCCATCATTTTCGTTTCCTCCCCCATTTTCCCCAAGAAAGTTCCACTTTACTAAATTCAATGCAACCTATTACGCTGGTTTCAAGCATCAATTTCTTTATTTCTTCCTAAAAAAGATGAGAAACTTAAGCTTGAGGTACCCTCTCAAAAGAAGAAAAGATGAGAAACTTCAGAAGGTTAAAGACTACTTTGGACTGAGCACACCCAAAAAGACTCCACTTTCTTGAGGAAGATAAAAAATAGTCATTCCATCAACATGCACATTCAGCACCGCAAGAGCGTGTTATGTGTACATGTGTTTTTCTTTTTCCTCGTGTTAATATAACAAATTCATGATTAAATAGAACGCGTGGAAACATGCACAAGTATCTCTGTTCAAAGGTTCAAACAGAAAAGGAAGTAAAAAAGTCAAAAAGGTGACAAATGGTTATACCTCGCTCATTGCATCCCCCACACAACATTTAATAAGGTCTTCATAGAGATCAGCAGAACGTTGTATTTCTGGTGCATCAGCCCAGTATTCTAGTATCAAAAGTGCATACTCACAACATCTGCAATAAGATGAATAAATACTACAGTGACTTGAGCAATGACACAAGGACATTACCCTAGAAAAGCAGAAAAATAAAACCTTGCACGAAGTACAGCATTACGGTCATTTTTCGCACAATCGGCTATACGAGGAAGTACACGGGACACTTTGCAGTTACGCAACATCTGGCAAATCAAAAGAGTTACTAACTGGTGAAGAGTTTTTAAAAAGGGAACAGAAACTCAGATATTTAGATTCACCGTTTTTATGCAGTTATCCGCAGACTCTGCAATTACAAGTACAGTTATCACAACAAGCTTGAAAAGGACCTGGAGGTTTTATCAGAGTCAGAAGAATGTTTTGAGCATATTAGGATCACAGGAACTGCAAAAAAAAAGTTGTACTTACTGGAATGAACATCTCTGCACATGCCTCAAAATCACCCAAGAGTTCTTTTGACAGAAAGTTTAATAGGTGGCAACCCTGGCAATAGTGGGGAAAACACTCAACAAGAGATACACATTCGTTGATAAGCAATAAACAAAAAATAGACATTTTCTGTGTTACATTAAATTTAGCATGTTAGCATTAAGAATACAAATACTCGTTGCGACTGAGGTTTTAGTCACAATAAAAGACAGCAGATTCTTGTCCCTGAACCTATTTGTGGTTTTTAATGATATGCTTAATCCTAAGAAGTATCCACGAACAAGCACTTCCAAGGGGTTATCTAAAATTTAAATTTCTGCCATCTGTCAGTAGTAAAGTCAAACTTTTCTGGCACAATATTTCCCTCCCACTCGCACACAAAAAATGGTCTCACACTTGTGCAACCTTTAATTTCATTCACAATAATATTTATACAATCTCATTCATTTATATGATCTCATGCATCAGCATCACTCAAGGAAATATAGGGGAAAATACCATCTCGGAAATTTTTAGGTTCATTTTCATTCGATATAATGTTATGCTGCTTAACAATCTTTTTTCCTCTTTTTGATAAGTAACAGTCTTTCATCTTTATTAGGTCCACAGAGATTTTGAAACTCTTTACTAAGCTCCAATGGTCCCGAGCAGTGTGTTTATTAAGCACAAGTATCATTAGAGGGTAAAGTATTTTCAAACAAATAGGAGTTGTAACATAAAGAATCAATTTTACTGCTATTACATATTCGCAAAATTTTTACAGCTACTGTTTTCTAAATTTCTTACAGTCATAACATCAATTAAGTTTTATTTTACATTGGAAACATTTTCTGAGGATTTTAAATTTTGTAGTTTCTAAATACATATAATTTCTTAACTATTCTAAGCTAAAACCTAATCCCAAACATGAAAATGCTTGAACAAGGATAATGAAACAAAGGGTAAAAGTTAAAAGGAATGTAAAGCATACAAGCCCAGATGATCAATGTACCATTACTAATGCCTTTGATCGTGGGTTCAAACCCCTCCCCCACTTCTAATTCCTAACATCATTACATCTCAATAACAGTTCCTTTTGATCATGGTCATGCACACCATAAGCTCATTCTGAACTAACAAGTTCAACAAAACAATTTAACTTGTACAAAATTATAAAATCACCATAGTAATTTTATAAAGAAGAGATCAGGTTACTAAAGGACATAAGATGTTTAACTTTACCAATAGTTAATTATATAGATCCCCCTTTTCCTTTCTCTTCTAGAAGAAGAAACAAAAGGGGAAAGACCATTGAACTGACATATGGAAGTCCAAGAAAATGTACCACACCTGCTTCACTATGCTAGATCTACGATCAGCTAATTGAGTGCTAAGAGGACCAATGAGTTGCTTTAGAAGTCCTCGAAAACATGGGTAATCACCTGCACCTGATGGGATGAGATATATGATTTAAAATATGTCCATAGCTCTTCCTTGATGATAACATTACAACCCATGCATAATTAAATTTACATGACATACTCCACCATATAAGAAACCTCTAACTCATTAAACAACATGAAAAGGTTAGATACCACTAACACACGCTCACCGACATCAAAACACACAGTTGTACTGGATAGATAACAAATATCAAAATGATAAAATCACTTGAAAGCCCAGTTATAACAGTTTTCACCAAGTATGTATCATAGTATACATGAAATTATTGTTTTTATTTTCAAAAAACAAAATGGGACAACCTCAAAGGTTCAAAGTACACTTAAAATTGGCCTTAAAATTGGCCCATCAAGAGAAAATAAGGAGAAGATAAATAATCTACAATCTATATCACATAGAAGTATCAAAAAAAAATTGCTCGTCTTTTTCTTCGTATGCGTAATGTACCGTGATTATACTTTGGTTTGCCCCCTTTTGGCGTTTATGGTAGATTTTAAATACTTATCAAAAAAAATATAGAAATATCAAGAGAAGATATCAACATACTTGAAAGAAAAATTGAATACAAGAATCACATTTATACAACAAAGACACCAACTAATTGGCATCATCAAAAATTATCATTGTGATGTTGAAAATAGAATATCTATTTTCCCTTAAATTCAGTACATGAGTCAACATTTACTTATTCACCTTAAAGTCTAATCAATCCCACTTAAGGTGGCTTTTTGTTTTGATATTTTTCTGCCCCATCATCATTTTGCACGCCATCGTAAAATATATATTAAAAAGATGATCACTTTTCATTTTTGCCAATATTCCTAACCTGGGAAGAATTCATGACCTCTTATGAAAGATGTAAATGCATGTGTTCAACAATTGGGTACAGGAACATGGGGGATGGGGATATTGAATTATATTGTAAAAACAGTAAGGTGCAATTTCATCATTTATTCTTGCTAAAAAGATTTCCAACAACACGTCTTGGTGTGGAGGGAATAGATTCTACTGTTCTCTCCCCATTTTTAGTTGGAACACTCGACCAAAACCATGCTATCTCTATCCCAAAAAAAAAATTAATCCACATTATCAGCTCTGCTCGACTCATTATTTCATTGACTTTTTAAACTCTTCTTATAAAAACACAACATATATAAAATAATAAATAACTAGGTCACAATTTAGCCGTGCTACTATAAGAAAGAAGGATAAATATTTCTTGCTCTCTTTTTTGCAGGTATAAAGGGTAAGGAATGGTGACAAACCTCCAATAACAAGACCTTCTACTCTCTGCATGGCCCCAATACGTAAAGACCAATCTTTGTCTGGAACTAGAATGGAAGTAATCTTCTCGAATTCCCTTATTAGCTCTTTCTCAGAGTACACTTTAATCGGTTCAACAGGCTTTTCTGTTACATCACTGTCTCCTGCAGGATGCCAACAACAAAGAAAAGTTAACACCAAGAATAGCCGATTAGTACAGCACCATGTGTTGCCAAAATCATACAGATCACTTCTGGTATCACGCGCCATTCAACTGTGGTAATTAAACATATATGCTAATATCAGAAGAACCAATCCATATATACCTGCAAAGAGAGACACTTCGCGAGTGGAACTCTTTGCCTTTGGGCTGCTTCTTTTAGGATTAAGGTTTGCAGGCTTAATGTCGCCAGCAGTATAAGTACTAACAAGTCCATCCGAAGGGCGATGTTTTGGTTCAATCCTCTCTAGCCTGGCGTTAATATCCCTTACCTGGAGTGGATGAGATATCAAAAACAGTTGTTTTGAGTAATAACATGACCTTAATTCAGCTAAAGTTTTAACTGCAAAACACATGATCTGAGACAAAAATAGCAAAATACACGACAAGGGAGACGGACACTATTTTGCATACATGCTGCTAGATGGGGCATATACTGATATATACATGATTTTGGTAGATTCCTTGAACTTGTAAACAATAAATGCATAACATGGAAAATGAAACTAACAATACATATACATAATAACTTAAAACAGGCTACAGAATCCATCTAGGATAGGTGCAAGAATGGGCAATGGTGAGCATCAAAATGTATACCCTTAAGATTGATGCTAGCAGCAAGACAGGTGTTAAGTGTTAACCCTTCTCGTTGATGTCTCTTGGACTGTTAGGCAATTCTATCCTTTATTAAGAAAATTAAAGCGTGTACTGTATAGGTACAATCGCTTAAGAAGTTTGATGTTAGTTTTTTTGTTTATATTAAAGAATGTTGGTTCTGATGGGACACAAAGAAATCAAAAAATACATAGGGGTAAAAAAAGGCACACCTATGACTTGCCAATCTACCAAATACCTCTGCCTTATACAAGGGAGCTTACCAAAAAGACTTACACGTCTCCGATTTTTAATCGACTTCTTCTAGCCAAATATATTGACTTTAAATTTCTCTCAAATTCAACACACCAAAAGATGGCTAATTTTGTTTTTCTCCTTTTATTATGGTTTTAGGGTTTGTTCATCATATTGGCTATTGACCCTGTCTTACACATGTTTAGGAGCTCACGAGCATATAATGGTGTTAGACGTTAAAGTATCTAATCAATAAAGGGACCGTGCTTGGCAGTGGAAATGAATATACATAATATCAACCATGTAGGCAATAAAAAAGGAACAGCGACATTTATATATTCACCATTGATGTAGGAATATGATGACGTTGGAGTTCATCACGGAATTGAGGCCCAATGTGAGTATACATCTCCTGCAAGACAGGAGGGGAGTCATGTTAATACAAATTATAGTCCATCCACCATACACAAACTTCAATAGAATTAATAACCCAAAGAAAGCTCCAAAGAATTATTAGATGCAAAATGCAACAATAGTACTTCAGTAGCACATAGCTCGTAGATTATTAGCATTGAAGCATCCAAAAGATCCAAATACTAATCAGCCCAGAGAATTAACCAGTAGATAACTTTGCTCTAAAGTTGCTACTTGTGAGAGAGATTTTTTTGAAACCATGCGTTATAAAGGATTCTATCCAAAATTCACCAATAACTCAAATCAAAAATACTGTTAAACCACCAAGATAAAGGAAAGCAAAAGCCAATAACCAGATGTAATTAGGTACGACCAGGATCATTTATTCTCACAATAAACAAAACAGATTTTGCAACGCTGACATGTTCAACACCTACATGCTTAACTACATTATCCAATTTAATCAACTCAAGCATCCTCTTCCCCCACCAAAGAAAATGAAATGATACTCTCCCATTCACTGGATGAATGACATATAAAAGGTGAATGGAATAATCCCAAGTGATTCAAAGAAAGTGAGTGTTAAAGCATGATACACGTTGCTGGACCATCTTAAGCTTTTAGAGCAATGGATACCTTAATATCTTGAATATTTTTGTCTATCAATCACTTTTCAGCTATATCATGCTCATACCTGATAAATAACACTGAGTTGCATATTTAATTCGTAAAATATAGCTTACAACTTTAAAATTCAACAGGACAACCACAAAATTGTACATCTGAGAGTCTAGAAGATATTGCACCAAGCTACACCATGGGTTTTACTAACCTCAATGCATACTATAGCCGCTTCCCTAACCCCCGGATGAGAGTCATTTAAAATCTGCAAAATCTGATAAACAAAGGGATAGAAAGTAATAAGCACCAGTCCTGTAAAATTCACTCAATAACTTTTTATTTTGTATAAATACACCCAATAACTATGTAATCAAGATGACCCTTAAATTTAAATTATATCCAATAACATACTGGAGGAAGAATAGCACGTTGAAGAGGAAGCTCAGTAGATGCAAAAAGACCAATTGCTGATGTCACAGTCCGTGCAAATTCTTCTCTAACTCTCCAGCTTTTGTGCATCCAAGCATAAGATCCGGCCCTTTCAACAATGATTGTTGGTGAAGAAACCTGCAACCGCCAAAAAAACAACAAAACCCATTATTGTTTGTCGTTTTCAATGCCAAAGAATCCCAACCAATAAAATAAGACCAAAATACATAAAGAAATAGAAGTCTGAGATCCTAATTACAATTTGATCAAATTAATGTAGAACGCGATTAAAGATGAAGGAGGCTATCAATCCCAAAAAAATAAAAAAATAAAACCTGACTTGACACCAATAAAAATCAAAATCCATACGTGATATTATACTAAGGAACATCAATAAGAAACTTTAACTGAGGCAGAGGATGAGGACTCCTAAGGTTCAATGTGCATATCATTCATTTATGACCAAACGAGTATTTGTTGTTGTTAGGGATTGGAAGTGGAAGGGGAAGGGAGATGGGAGAATGAAGAATGGAGAAGGGAGGGAATTTAAAAAATAGATCATGAAAAAATAATTTCAGGAAAGCTAAAAGAAATCCCCCTTGTCTGCAAGGTAGTTACCAGCAAGGAATCAAGCTACCATATGTAATCAAACAGAAGAATGATCTACCTAAAAGAAAGTTGTAGATCATTGTAGAGGTTTCATTTAAGCCTTAAAGACATCAAACCTGAACATAAAATATGAACTGAGTTTAGGCACAGGATGATACCTCCTAAGCTTTCAAGTAAAAATTATCAACCTTTCAAGCGAACACTGTCAATCTACAAAAAATTAAGCAACGTTTTGGAAGCATTGGGTTAGTTGCTAAGATAAGGGGGTTCTGGTAGGCAGTAACAGAGGGATGGTGCTAATAGATGAAACTTAAATTGAAGTATATTGTCAATCAGCAAGTCCTTCCTCAGAACTTCTGGTGCCATTCAGGAACCCCTTATACTGTCATGTACATTTTATAATTTCCACCTCATGTACTTTTCCACTTTGTGCATAAGTAACCCAGAAGTCAAATGTAAATAAATTATGCTTCATTAATTATGTAATTATATTTAGGATTAATTTAGATTCTCTTGTTGAAATTTTAAAATTGTTGGGAATCATAAGGTGTTAGGGTTATTTTGATAATTTTTTTGTGTTGAAGAAGTGGGCTGACAAGAAAGGCATTTCAATTTTTGTTTTTAAATATATTTTTGTCTTGGAAGTCGAAAGAGAAGTCCAACCCTTTTCAAATCAACTTTGTTTTAAAGTTTACTTAATCCCAAGTCTTATGTTTTTTATGGAAGTATTCTATTCCCCACAACTTAATAGAGTGTTCAGTTATTTGAGAATTAAGTTGTGTCCTTTCGCTTTATGTCATGGCTTGATGGCATTGTGGATCCTCGAAGGTGAATCACTTTCTTCTTCCCCCTTTTCTTATCCCCAAGCTCTTATACTATGCCAAGTTAGACAAGCGGGCGGGCGGGCGGGCGGACGGGCCGGGGGTTGTGGAGAATAAAGATAAAGATATAACCTCTAATAATAAAGATGTAGTTCTAATATTCAATGCCAATATATGCAGTACAATGTTTCACAAAAAACTGGATTTTGTCCCAATAACAAAAGAGATCATGAACCTTAATTCAATTTGGATCACACAAACTCATAAATCCAGACCTTGTTCCAAACTCAAGTGCACTAACTATTATGTCACTACGAACTAAAGCACCAAAACATATCGCTTAAACTTGGCTCTCTTTAGCATTCAAGTATCAAGCAATCCTATAACAAAAACAATTCCATCACATAGAGTTGACTTACAGGGAAACCACTACGTTTGCAATTTTAAGGAAAATCCTAAGTAGAACTGTTACTTTATAAACAAACATTATGTAAAATTATAATCCTAATAATTACAATTGTGCCATAAACAATCAACATTTACTAAAACCAGCATATTTATACCTCCATAAGAGTAAGCAACAGTCGCCTGGCGGCATCACGAACAGGCTGTTTGCTATCACCCAAGCGTTCAACAATGGCAGGAACTAGGGCATTGAAATGAAGCTTAAAGTGTTCACCGGACAGAACAGCAGCGGATGAGAGAGAAAGTAAAGCACCTTGAGAAACCCTAAAGTTGTTGTCTTTTAAGAGATCCAAGCAACAATCGACCAGCGAAGTGACTTCCGATGAAGATAAGGTCTTCCTGGTGGCTTCTAGAACTTGGTGAAGTCGCTCCACGCCCGCCATTCTCTCCTTGGTGTCCTTGGCACGAGCCATCTCCAGTGCCTCCTCCATAATGCAGAGGAATTTTGGATTTTCAGTGGTTGGATCTGGCGGAGCGAGATCTAAGTAAGATTTAGGGATTATAATGGTTGAATTGGGTAAAATGGATACAATTTGGCTGTCGGAAGTATTGTTGGAGCAGTGACGAGACTGAAGAGAGTAAAGAGGAGAGAGAGGAGAAAAAGAATTGCTAGATTGACGGAGGAGATGATATATCTATCTAATCTACGTATATTTTGGTTGACGTGTTTGGGAAATTACTAATACCAGTATCATTATAGCATTTATAACAATTTCTTAATCTTTATCTCGAGTATTATTGGATGATTCAAAAACAAGGATAGTTATGCATGTATATATTATATGTGATAAAATAAAAAGTTTAAAAAATAAAATAAAAAAGTACTAATATACATAGAATAAAATAATAGTATAATTAAATTTATAAGGGCAAAAGAGGAAAAAAATAGTGTGACACAATTATACTAACAACGTCAATGACTGGATAGCCGCTCTATAATATAATATAGATAAAGATATAGATAATGTGAAATTTTAATTTTATCATTCCACTATTTTGATTTAATTAAATTATATTTACAAAATTAAAAAAAATGGTAATACTTTTATAAGTTAGAGACTTAGATTGCTACCATTTATTAAAAAAAAAAAAAAAACTAAAGATACAACAACATATATATTTATGATATGCAACTCTTAGATTGTACTTCAAATTAAATGTGTTGATGTGATTAAATCCACAAGTTACTCTTCTTTTTTATTGATAAAAATTTATACTTCCTCCGTTCTTTAATATAAGTCGTTTTAGAGAAATATTTTGGTTCTTAAATATAAGTCGTTTGAGAATTTCAAGTAAGCATTAATTGCTTAGTTTTCAATATTATCCCAAATAATAAATATAATTTTGGTTCTCTCACTATTTTTTGTCCAATAAATAACACTCTCTTCTTTTAATATAAAAGCAATATAGATAATTGATAGTATATTTAATGCTATACAATTATTTCTTTAATTTTTATGCACAACTCTAAAATGACTTATATTAAGAAACGGAGGAAGTATAAACAGATGATGCAATAATTAATCTAATAAAAATATTTTACATACATTTGTTAAGTACTTTGATAAATAAAAATAATATATATATATATATATATATATATATATGTGTGTGTGTGTGTTAAATCCCTAGCATTTGGTATAATATTGAGTATGAATATTATACCAAATGTTAGCCGTATGATATTACACCATACCTAAAATATTAGTAACAGATAGTTTCAATGTACTTATTGATGTATGCTACTACTACATTATTATTCCTCAAATAATGTATGAAACTTCACACTTAATAAAACTACCACCAGTTAATACGTCAGCCGACAATAGTACATAACAATCTTAGTTATACATACAATACAATCTCTGTATTTGATCATATAATTATTGCTACGGTTTCCTACCAAATTTCATCTAATAAATGCGAATTGTATCATATGAAATGAAACAACATTACCATATAATTAATTAATGCCTTTTTATGATTTAACACAATTTGAATGAATAATTTCAATATTTGTCAATATGTTTTATTCATCACTAAAAAGCATCTGCACTTTATCTTTTTATATACAACGGTGGCTTTATACATGGATTTAGTGCAACGACACAAATATATGTTGTGACGCCTCTAAAATAGATATACATCATATATTTTGAGTTGTTAAATACATGATACAGAATATAAATACAATCTTTAATATACAATAAGAAAGCTGTGAGTTTTAATACAAATATTGTCTTCTAGACAATATTCACTCTCAGAATAAGTCCTCATTACATTTATTGTCACACTATTTAATAGAATAGTGAGGACTACTAATACTATCATCTGGACCGTCACTCCGTTTCCCGACTAGTCCCGACTACGTTCTCATTTCCCGAAGAGAATAGTGAAAGCAAGGGTGAGCTCAACTAGCCTGTGACGCCCCCAAAATAGGTATACATCACCCATCTTGAGTCGCCAAATACATGGTACAAAATTCAAATACAAACTAATAATACAGCAGTCGTGTAAAATACGATAAAACATATGCTATGAGTTTAAATACAAATATTGTCTTCTAGACAATATCCACTCTCAGAATGAGTCCTCATTACATTTATTGTCACACTATTTAACAGAATAGTGAGGACTACTAAGACACCATCTGGACCGTCACTCCGTTCCCCGACTAGTCCCAACTATATTCTCATTTCCTGAAGAGAACAATGAAAGAAAGGGTGAGCTTAACTAGCCTAGTAAGAAATATTATGACTAAGATAATGCAGAATAAAATTATCATTAGCCTCCAACAATGTTAAACTGATAAAATACAATAGACATCAAGTTTAAGCTGCGGTGAAATGTTAATCCATTAAAAGAGTCAAGTAGAGAATAAAATCTACTATCTTTTATGATTTAAAAAAATTTTCATCACTTTTATCGCTGGGACTCAGTTTAATAAATAATCCACATCATCGAATCACCCTTGCACTACGGCCAAGGATATTATTTAGTATCACGACCATAATTTATTCATGCACTACGGGCCAAAGATAATTGTGTTTTCATCAACGCTCCTGATCATGCTATAAAATAATTCATCTTTGCTCCCTTGGTCGAAGAGAATCCATAACCATAATCATACCAAAAACTGTCCATCAATGCACTACGGGCCAATGAGGACTTTTTTCACATCATTTGTAACATTACGATCATGATTATACCGAATAATCTCTGGTCATAATCATACCAAGTCCATCTATGCACTACAGGCCACAGATGACTTTGAACATAATATAAACACGAGGATGATGACAATGATATAAGAATTCAATAAAACAAGTTCAAGAATTAATTTGTCCAAGAACCAACAACGTCCAAATTGTCAACATGATACTTCTATGTAAAGTAAAATTCAAGAATGCTCAGAAGAATATTTCCTGTGACGCCCCCAAAATAGGTATACATCACCCATTCAGAGTTGTCAATATATGGTACAGAAACAACTACAACTTTATTATTACAACAGTAAAACTGTGAGTTTGAATACAAATATTATCTTTTAGACAATATATATACTCAAATAAATTCTCATCACATTTATTGATACATTATTTTACAAAAATAGTGAGGACTACTAAACAACTCTCTCTAGAACCTTCATTCCATACAGGCTACGTACTTCTTATATTCTCGCCTCACGAAAAAAAAATGGAACAAAAAGGAAAAGGGTGAGCTCAACTAGCCCGATAAAAATATTATGACTAAGATAATATACAACAAATTATCATTAGTCTTCAACAGGGAAAAAAATCTAATAGAATACAATAGACAACAAATTTTAAATCAATATTCGCAGCGGAAATAATAATTCATTAGAAGAGTTAAGTAGAGAATGCAAACTACTATCTTATATGTATGAATTTAAAAGTTCATCGTTTATCTTTTATCCATGTAACATCAATCAATATATATTTGGAATCAAATATTCATCTTTGCACTACAGGCCAAAGATATTCATCAGTTGGTCATGTTCATCTAAAACACTGCTCATCTTTGCTGACTACGGGCCAAAGATATTCATCGAAATCATTCATCTTTGCACTTCTGGGCCAAAGATATTCCATTATATCATCATTTAAGGACCGAGGATGATGAAAATATTTAAAAAAAAACGAATCCAAAGTGAAACAAAATGACAAGGATTAAGGATTAAGGATTCATACTTTGTTTTATCCACGTCAAAAATACCTCAAAAATAATCATAGTGGTGTAAAATTCAAGGATGATCAAAAACATGGATACAATCAAAGCTAGTATCCGAAATAGATATTTTAGACGAAAAGGAAAATTTTCATTTTCAATGAATAATGCCGTATTCGTGAATAGTATCGTATACGTGAATAGTCAGAGTACGTGAATAGTAACTTTCAAACACCAAAAGTTCTAAATTTGATAAAAACTTCAGATCAATATTTCAAAGATAATGATATTGAAGAAATAATATCATTACGAAAAAAAATATCCCTTACCTCGGAAAGACAAAGATTTAAGCTGGAATCTCGGATATAAGTTATAACTTGAACTTGCACCGTATAGCAATACTCAAAGTATACTCAAAATACTCACAAGAATACGCTCGATAATATAAAGAGAGAGAAAACTTCAATATCTGGTGTGATTTTCAATTCTAATCTAAGCACCCTATTTATAGAAAAATGCTTAGAACACCAAAGCAGAAAATTTAATAAAATATTAATATATATTTATTAAATTCCTACGCACCAAAAATCTGATTCAAACCATCAGCCACCAAGAGTGACTCACATTGCCTAACTCAAAAAAAACGTTTTCCTTATTAAAAATATTTAAAACTTCAAAATTAATTATTTTTTTGAGACTTGAACTTCAATAATTCACAATAAATAGCCCTTTTGTCGGAAAATTCGAATCTTGCGTGTTTTTATAGGAAATTCAATTCTCTACAACTTTACTGAAGAAAGTTTTCCAAATTCCAAATGTAAATTGACCGAAATCCATAAACGAAACGATTTTACAAATTTATAATCAAATTTGACCAATAAATGGGGTCCACCAAACATGTTTAACATGTTTTAAATATTTATTGTAACAAAAAATACTCTTCCTCCTCGTATACTCATATATCCCACATTCGTTGTAAAAATATCACCATTATTATATTATTAAAATATAATAATATATTAAAATGAATTATTTTATCGAAAAAGATAAAATTTTAATTTTCAACAATTGTCACATTAAAATTTTCTTCATCTATATCCACATAAAATCAATATGTTCCTCATCATATGAATCAATAATTAATTATTCACAAATAATATTACGTAATCACAATATTGACAACCAGTAGGTTCTCAGGAAAGAGGGGCTTTCAATAATAATTTTTCTAAGCTCCATGGCGCAATTAGGTGACCAAACCTCTCCTTAGATGTAACTTTCTAGACATTGCCAATAATGTTATCTAATAATATTATTCAGGATAATAAGGCTTTTATGATCCTAATATATCTCCACTTTCTCCCCATATAGATAGTGCCTCCGGATCTTTAAGCTTGAACGAGCTTATTTGCGCTAACTCTAGATCATAGTAGGATAATTCCTCTCATACTCTTTAAGTTGTCATGAGGCATAGGCTATGACTTTCCCACGTTGCATGAGAACACATCCTAACCCTTTGCTCAGAAGATCATTTGTAGATAACAAATCCATCTGAACTAGATGGTATTGTTAAGACAGTCTTAGAAATAAGTCTCTCTTAAGCTCTTGAAAACTCTTCTCGCATTCCTCGCCCATACGAATTTTATATCTTTCGAGTCACCGTGAGTTAATGGAGTAGCGATTCGAGAAAATCCTTCTGAATCTCCGATAATAACGGGCTAGTTAAGCCCGTGAAAAGTTGCGTCTTGATCACCGAATTCGGTTGCTCCAACTTTGTATTGCTTCAATCTTCACGGATCAACAGATACTCCATATTTCGACACCACGTGCCCAAGGAATGCTACTTCCTCAAGCCGAAACTCGCATTTTTTAACTTGACATAAAGCTTGTTTTTCACGAAGCCTTTGGAGTACCAAATTCAAATGGTGTTCATGATCTTCACGGCTTTTGGAATATATGAGGATGTCATCAATAAAGACAACAACGAACTTATCCAAATATTCCTTGAATACTCGGTTCATCATATCCATGAAAGCCGCAGGAGCATTAGTCAATCAAAAGACATGACTAGAATTCATAATGCCCGCATCGAAGTTCTAAAGGCGTCTTTGGAATATCCTCGATTCTAATCTTGGTGATGATATCCCGAGCGAAGATCGATTTTAAAAAGAATGTGCTTCTTGCAATTGGTCAAACAAGTCATCAATACGAGGTAGAGGATACCTATTCTTGATAGTGACATGGTTTAATTCCGATAGTCAATACAAAGTCGCATACCTCCGCTCTTTCTTCTTTACAAATAAAACAGGAGCACCCCAAGGAGATGTCTTTAGGACGAATGAAACCGATGTCCAACAACTCCTGTAGTTGGACCTTTAACTCCACGAAGTTCAATAGAGCCATTCAATATGGGGTTTTAGAAATGGGCTTTATATACGAGTTCAAGGTCAATAAAGAATTCAACTTCACGTTCTGGGGGTAGACCGGGAAGTTCTTCAGGAAATACGTCAAGAAAGTCAATAACAACATGAATATTATTCAAATTTGACGTGTCTTTATTCAAATCCATAACATGGGCTAAGAAAGCTTGACATCCGTTTTTCAATAAACGAATAGCTTTATGATTAGATATGACAGTGATTGATTTTAATGGTTTAGTTGCTTGAATTCGAACAACAGGTTGGTTAGGAATATGAAAACTAACAACCTTACGAAAACAATCAATTTGGCATGATGAGTAGTTAACCAATCAATCCCTAAAATCACATCAAAAACAAGTATCTTTAAAGAGATAAGGTCAACAGGTAAGGTGATGGTGCCAACTTGAATCAAACAAGATTTATAAACAGTGGATGTGATGAAAGTTTCTCCTAACGGAGTTTCCATAGATAGGTCAAAGTCTAATTTTTCTGGAGTCAAATTTACGTTGAGCACAAGTAGGAGAGATAAATGAATGGGTAGCACCGATATCTAGTAAAGTATAAACTTCACAAGATACTGGATGAAGCGTAAATATCAAGGATATTCCACTAATTTCATGGAGTATAAAGTCAAAATTTTAACCAACTGAGTATAATAACGAATGGAATAACAAAAGAAATCACCATGCATGCGGTACTTGATGCCAAACGCAGGTTATTCCAATGAATAATAATAACGGAATCGGAGTTAGGTGAAATTCTGCCAAGCCAGGATGTTTCAATGAGAATAATAAGTAATGGAATAACAGAAATCACCACGCATGCATTCTTGACGTATGACAAAGGTTATTCCAACAGAATAATAAGTAACGGAACTAGGTCCGGTGTAAAACATACAGACAGGATATTCTAACAGAATAATAATAAAGACGGAATCAGGTCCGGTGTAAACACACAGACAGGATGTTCCAACAGAATAATAATAAAGACATAATAATAGAAGAATGTCACCAAGTATAGGGTAGCCCGCATATACAGGTTATTCCAACAGAATAATAAAGAAATGGAATAACGAAAGTTCTCTTCTTGAATACAAAAGAAATAACACCCCTTACCGTAAAAGAAACTGGATATAAGAGTAGGGAAGTAGCAGAATAGTTTTCTATAGTTTCTCTATAATTTCTCTCTCTGGAGTTTCAGTGAATTTGTAAGAAATAATGAAGGAATGAGCTTCTATTTATAGGAGAATGGAAAGACACTGTGTAAGGAATCAATAATTATACAAATTATCGGATGACAACTTTGATAACTAAATATGCAAATTTTTCAAACCTCCAACCAATAAGAATAAAGCAAGAATAAAAGTACATATATATATATATATATATATATATATATATATATATAATACTAATCACCTCTTTTATAAATCAACTTCATTCCCCCACCATTTTCCACTCACATAATAAACATATATACTATAATCATACACACATTACTTTCACTCTTTCTTTTTCCCCACCATTTTTCACTCATACATATAATATATACATATATATATATTAACTCCCTCCCACCCCCATTTCTAAAATCAGTTTTTTAACACATATGGGCCCCACATGTGGCCCCCCCACATGTGGTCCCCACATGTGGGCCCCACCTTTTAAATTTTTTTTATCAATTATTTTGAAAAATGGGTAAATAGGGATCCATAAAATAAGCAAAATTTCATAAAAATCACCTTAATAATTTTAACAATATTTATCATCTTTATTACAATTCACAATATTAATCGACCAGATCGTTCCTAAGAAAGAGGGGGCTTTCCAATAAGGATTTCTTCCTATTGGCGCGCAATTAGATTATCTAACCTCTCCTTGACAGAATTTTTAGACATCGTTAATATTGCAAATAATAATATTAATAACCTTGTCGTCTCAATTATTGATTTTAACAATATATAAAATATCGATAATAATTGAATCAAATAACGTGAGAAACTATGCAATAATTACTATAAGAATAATCAAAAGCTGAATGACTTCTCACGTAAGATCAATAATCAATCACGGTGTGCTACTTATGCAACCACGCGTATTCATTGTACTTTCTTCTACGAAAGTAGTTCAACAGGTATAACGGTAAAACTTCCGTAGTTATTTTCATAAAAATATTTTCGCTCGTTTTTTCTCAATCCAACAATAATTACATTGTGGGTCCACCAATGATTCTTGTGGTTGTACGAATATTCCTGCTAAAAGCGAATATTCCCAAACCAATCGAATATAATACAACAACTTACATACTTTGCAAAATTTATAAATACTACCCACAACTATAACATTATATCAAATCCACTCCATAATATTTTAAAAAAAAATATTTCAAGAAATTTAAATCTTTATTCATAAAATCTGGGGTCTCGCATAACCCAGTAAGAAATATTATGACTAAGATAATGCAGAATAAATTATCATTAGTCTTCAACAGTGTTAAACTGATAAAATACAATAGACATCAAGTTTAACTGCAGCGGAACATGCAATCTATTAAAATAGTCAAGTAGAGAATAAGATCTACTATCTTTTATGATTTAAAAGGTTTTTCATTACTTTTATCGCTGAGACTCAGCTTAATAAATAATCCACATCATCCCTGCACTACGGCCAAGGATATTCATAAGTATCACAACCATAAATTATCCATACACTACGGGCCAAGGATATTCGTGTATTCATCAATGGTCATGATCATGTCAACAACTGTCCATCAATGCACTACGGGCGAATGAGGACTTTTACCACATCATTTGTAACATTACGATCGTGATTATACCGAATAATCCCTGGTCATAATCACACCAAGTCCATCTATGCACTATAGGCCACATATGACTTTCAACAAAATATAAACATGAGGATGATAATAATGATAATGATATAAGAATTCAATAAAACAAGTTCAAGAATTAATTAATCCAGGAACTAATAACGTCCAAATTGTCAACATGATATTTCTTTGTAAAATAAAATTTAAGAATGCTCAGAATAATATTTCCATGAAAGATACTGGATGAAGTGCAAATATCAAGGATATTCCACTAATTTCATGGAGTATAGAAGTCAAAACTTTAACCATTTGAGTATAATAAAGAATGGAATAACAAAAGAAATCACCATGCGCGCAGATGCAGAGCGTAGGCGAGGTTATTCAACGAACAATAAATAACGGAACTGGTCGGCGTGTCGCATGACCCATATGATATTCAATAGAATAATAAAGAATGGAATAACAAGCGAAATCACCTTGCGTGCGGTGCTTGGCATAGGACGAAGTTATTCCAACAAAATAATAAATAACGGAACCGGTCAAAGCGTAAAACGCATACAGAATAAGATATTCAACGAGAATAATAAAGAGGCAGAACCGGTCCGTGAAACGCTTGCGTAGACGGGATATTTCAAATGAATAATAAAGAATGAAATAATAATGAATTTCACCGTGTATGCGGTGCCAGCATATAGGCGAGTTATTCAAAGCAGAATAATAAATAATGGAATAACGGAAGAATTTCACCAAGTATAGGGTGAATAGCGTACAAAAGTTATTCCAATGTAAGAATAATAAAGAATGAAATAATGAAGTTCTCTTCATGAATATGAAAAAATAATACATCTTACGAGTACAACAAATAATATCCCTTACCTTATAAAGAAGAGTAGATTTCAAGCGGTAGAGGCGGGATATACTTGAAGAAACTTCAGACTTCTATTTCAAAGCTTTCTTAAACGCTAAAGAAATACGCTTCAAGATTATGAAGAATAATTTTCTCTACGTTTTTCTCTACAGAGTTTGGTGAATTCGTAAGAAATAATGAAGGAATGAACTTATTTATGAAGAATGGTGAATAGTAACCAATCCATGAGCGGTCCGGATCGTTTTACTTTAAACGAACGGTCCAGATTGGTTTACAATAAAATATAATATATTCTATTTATAATCTAATAAAACGAATAACTTTATAAAAGTATTCTATTTATATAAAAGATTTTACTATACAAAATACTATCGCAGTCTTATGCGTAATAAAATATAATATAATCTAATTATTTTCTAATAAAAGCAGATAACTTTATAAAAGTATTACATTTTATATAAAAAGATTTTACTATTAGCCTAATAAAGCGAATAACTTTATAAAAGTATTACATTTTTTATATAAAAAGATTTTACATTTTATTACATTAATAATACTAATAAAACAAAACTTATATATAATATATATATATATATAACAATCAACAATAATTGAATCAAATAACGTGAGATACTATGTAGCAACTATTATAACAATAATTGAACAAAACTGAGTGACTTCTCACGTAAGTATCAATAATCAATCTGGTGTCTTCTTATGTAACCACACGTATTCTTTATCTTTTACTCTACCGAGTAGTTCAACAGTATTAACGGTAAAACTTCCGCCGTTATTTTCATAAAAATATTTTGTCGTTTTCTCAATCCGACAATAATTCCGTTGTGGGGTCCATCAATGATTGTGCCGTCGTACGAATATTCCCCGACACAAAGAATATTCCCCGACCAATTGAATAATATAACAACTTGCATGCTTTGCAAAATTTATAAATATTACCCACAACTATAACATTATATTAAATCCACACCATAATATTAAAAAAAAAAAATTGAAAAATTTAAATCTTTATTCGTAAAATTTGGGATTTTATATATGTGTAGTATATATATATATATGCAGTGGCGGAACCAGAACATTCTTATAGGGGGGTCAAAATACATCAATAAAAAAAAATTATTTATTGACGTTTAGAGTGCTTCTTTAAAATTTATTTTGCCCAATTATAATATTTCACAACATCATATTCCAATTTTTTTTATATATATATATATATATATATATTAATTTCCTCCGAACTATGAGACTATTAATTAGACTTTGAAATTTTTAGTCAACTAATTAGTTATTTTTATAGAAAAATTATAAATTATAATATTATATATTCAAAACCTTATATTGTGGTTCTGATCATCTTCCTTGGAGACAACTTAGAGGAGCCACTCAAAGCAAGAAAATGAATTAAGTTATTTTTATTTATAAAAAATTAATACAAAGGTATGATTAAATCAGTAAGATAAATGAGTATAATATTAATTAATTAATTATTAAACTTATTTAATATTATTTTATCTTATAATAATATTATGAAGAAGTAAATGAATTAATATTATTTTATAACAAAAATTAAATTTAATTAATATTAACATATTTTAAATTTCAAAATAAGGGGTCATATGACCCCCTAGTTCCGCCAATGCTTATATGGAGTATCATTCAGACAAAAACTGACACCCCACCAAACTTCCAAATTACTACTATCCTATTCTATCCTCTGTTTATTTATTACTAATAATAAACATAAATATACTTTCACACGCTCAAATATTTAAATCCCTGATAACCAACCACCAGCTCTTGGGAGGCATTTTTACATGTTCCTAGTTCTGCAAGGATCGGCTTTTAATAAACGAGGTAAAGTGCCCAATGACCGAACTATAAATTCTTAGGCCCGTAAAATCACTTCAGTTGAAAATTGGTGAACTGATATGGCCCTCATATTTTAATATCAAAAGGATGGGAGATTGGAAGTGGTAACATAAAATTAATTTTGTTCAATTGACTAATACAATATCAACACATAATACGGAAAGTGATCTCTACCGATTGTCGAAGACTATCTTATATTAGTCGATTAACTTATCATTCCAAAAAATATGTAAAGTGCCACATTTTTATTAGTAGTGATTAGATTTTGTAATTTATACGAGTGATGACCCCCTTGGGCCTTTGCACTAGCATAGCATGGGGCCATTAATGTTTATTTAGAATTAGGAGGAAACTGTCGGTGTCTGTTTGCTTGCGTTGTGGAGTAATCACTTCTCTATGCACTACATATGCCCACGTTTAGATTGATTAAACGCATTTTTACCTTCTCAATTATTCTAAGATTGCAAAAAGAAAAGAGAGAGAGAGAGAGAAGCCATTGAAAAATTTGTACAAAAGCAAAGGAAAATGCAGAGAAGCTAATAATACACAAGAATTTAGAATGAGAATCTCATTATGAAATACCATTTTTACACCAAACGAATTACAAACTCTCTAATCCACTATTAATATCTTGGTTACCTTTTACTAACTAATGCTAATACTTTAAGAAATGCAACTAATCCATACTTAAAAAGAAATTTAACTTAATCGAGCTTATCATATACCCTTTTAGATCAAGTGCTCAATGAAACATCAATCAAACTATCAAAAGTATAACAAGAAGAATCTTGAATTTTATCCGGTGCATGCATTTAGAGCGATGAGGCAAGGACCAATTAATGGTTGAGTAAATTTAATCGTAATTAGTATACAACTAATACAAGAATAAAAGAGTATTATAACAATCTTGCTCATGCTAATGTCATCATTCGACTCAACTATTCTCATGGAATTTGGCAAGATGAAGTCGATACAAACAACAAAAATGATGAACGGAAACAAAGAAAATGAGGTCCTTCAGGCAATTAATTAATCAAAATGCCAATACAAAACAAAGATTGGTTTAAGAGGAAACTTAAAGTTGGGTAATCTTTCATACACATTCAATAAAGATCTAATAATGATTTATGTTTGTATTTATTCCCCTGTCTACTTCTCACGTGAATTGATGGAAAACCTCCAATAAGTTCATTAATTGATAATAAATCTCACCAAAACATAACATAGATAATGTTGGTTAAAGAGTCTTTCAATGACATGATGTTTTGTTATAATATGTTGGCAGTCTTAAAAAGTTCCAGAGATGGATGATTAATACAGCAGAAACAGAAACAGAGCAAAAAAGACTTCCTTCATGACAAAGCCAATTAGCCAACCCACCAAACCTAACTGAAGAAAACTACTAAAAAAGTTGTCCACTTTCACTTTTAGTTAATCATGTTGGGCTCTCTATGCCTATACAATTAAACGAGATTGGCTACATCATATACTAATGGATAATTGACCTTTACATTACAAGTTGGCTTATTAGGTTGTTGGAAAGAGTAAAGCATCATTAAAGGAGTACCCAAAAATACTCTTTGTATTAAACTAATAGGCTTCACCGCATTAACAGGCCTAAAATTGGTTTACTTGTCCCTTTTAGCACTATAGTAAAAACTGCAAATAAATGCCAACATTATATCCCTAAACCTACCCACCATCTTATGAACTTGGTGATATCTTCATGACAATACAAGTGTGCGCGCGCGCATATAATTGGTTCAAGCCAACTGCTACTGCTACACTAAAAGAGTGACAAAAATTCACCTCCAGTGCAGCTACTAGGGGCTCAAACCAATTGCTTAGTGTGAACTAGAGATAACTCAGCCAACTAAGATGCATCATGTACACTCATAAATCATAATCACCAAAAATACATACACAACAACAAACTTCTACATGTGGCAGGAAAATAAAGTAATCTCCCCACAAATCATAGTGTGAGTAAAGAAAATCAACAGAAGATGGCAACAGTGATCCACAGGTAGAAAGTGGACACTTTGCAGTTAGCCAGCCATCCCGCAATTGATGGGTCGCCACAAGACATTGACTTACTCTTAATCAACGCACCACTATAAAACAATTACTCTATAGCGTTCTGTACAAGAGATCTTTCTTCTTTCTTTGTTTCTTTTTACAAAAACCACATAGGAAGGGATCAGTACAACGAACAAGAGCCACCATAAGGTAGTATTAAACTTTTTCCACCCCAAATAGTTTGGGATAAATGTTATTGCTGAGTTGAGGATACTAATACTACGTTCGGATTAAAGTTACAGAATGAAATGATTTTAAGGTATTTCAAGTGAATGTAGAATGGATTTTATTCCACTACCTCCCACATGGATTAAAAATCAAGGGGATGGAATGAATTTTCATTCAATTGGAATAGTTTATCCTCCAAAATGATGATCAATTACACTATTTTTCATTCCATTTCTTTCTCCATTCTATCTCTATTGTTAAGTCCACCCAAGCCTAACCGTGCAGAAAATGTAAAAATCTACTTTCTGTTTCTTGGATACATGCCTATTTTTCGAACTTCAGTAGTACAAGAAAACGTAAAAATCTACTTTCTGTTTCTTGGATACATGTCTATTTTTAAAACCTCAGTTATAGTCAAAGAATACCTAAGAGGGTAAGAGGACAACCAAAAATTTACTAGAACAGGTTCGTAACACTACCAAAGACATGGAACATGACATATAATCCTTTGGGATTAGCATGGATCAGGAAGCATCCTTTTAATTCCATAGGAACAAACTTTTAAGAATTGTTAAAGTTGAAAAAATAGAAAATAATGCTACAACATAATAAAAAAAAATATAACGTCCAGTAGGTTGGTTACGAGCATATTTCGTTTAAAAAGTTGTCACTTCAGTAACTTTTAGGGTGTGATTTTATTGAATAACCATGGTCATATATGCCTCTATAAGGAGCGGCATCAAATCTAAGGATCATTGTCATACAGTGTACTTGAGGCAGGCAAAGGCCAGAATGTAACAATAGGTTCTCCATTAACGTGATATTCCTTAAGCATTGATAAGCTAGGAGGTTGACCGCACAAAACATTTCCCGTTAGGTCCAGATGCTTTAGCTTCCCTAGTTAAAAACAGAAAAAGTCAAGTATGCAAGGTTCACAAAACATGATAAACTACATTTTTCATATTTTAGCATTTTGAAGTTTTAAGTAAATTTCATTACTTATTTACCTTAATATAGAGATATAATACATCCACTGTTCTGATATAAATATAAGATCTTATAAAGTGAGATATTTTCCAATTCAAAATTGATGTAATTCATTTAACTTTGAAAACATTAAAAGTTGTAATTAATAGTACTTTTAGATAGTATACAATATATATAGGAAACTGATATTTCTACAACAGAAAATGATATTACCACAACAAAATCGTCGCTAATAAATCCTATAGCGACGGTTTCCACCGTCGTTATACATCTATAGCGACACTTTTGTTATGGAAATATCAAAAATTGTTGTTTAATTAGTAGTATTTTTAGAAAGTTTTCAATAAATATAATTTTATCGTATAAATTTTAAATGAGTTCAATCAATTTTAAGTTTGAAAATGAATCAAATTGACTTAAGAAAGCCAAACTTAATCTTATATTTTGGAAGGAAGTGAGTATAATTTATCTTAGGGATTTGATATTTTCATAAGGTTAAGAATGGTAAATGGGGCACATACTCATGTGAGTAAGGCCTTGAGGAAATATCACATTTTCCTTCTAGAAATATCAATTCATTTTATGTTATTGTAATGTTTCTAAACAATCTTCATAAGTATTTGAGATATAACACATAAAGTTTGATGCATCAAATATTGTTAACACAACAAAATTCTGCACACGAAATGTTTACCTTTTGCAGTTTCCAGGGAAGAGCATATGATTGACACGGATTCAACAGGCAGAACATTGTAACTTGCATTTACTTTAACAAGCTCAGGGGCTGATACAATGAGCTTTGATATAAATTTTGCAGCTTCCACACCCCCAACATTTTTGCTATATAAAATTTATGAACATGTCATATTCAGGCATATGCAATCATAAAACTAAACTCTCAGAATAATCTAGACATCACTTAAACCTTATATTGATGGAAACAAGCTTTAGCCCTTCTGTAATATTCTCTTGTGCTTTCAGAAAGCCAGATGAACCAAGTCCAATGTCTTCAATGTCAAGCGCATTTATACCTGTGTACAAAAATTTCCCCAAATGTACCCCCATTTTGCTGGCGGCCCCACAATTTTAAAATCAATACAAATGAAAGAATATTTTATAAACAAACGCAATTTCAAATTAACCTGCTAAGGTTATTTTCTCCAATGGAAAGAGATTTCAGTGGTTCTTTTAAGGTTGAAAGAACTTGCAACAGGTGACTAACTCCCTCACAAGTAATGTCACAGTTTTCCAATTTCAAATCAACGAAGGGGGTGAGCCTTTCCGAGATTTCAACAAAGTATGGTATTAAACTCCTGAAAATTTGAAAATTAGCTTGTGAGATATGATTATATCACAGTCAGGATACATGAGGAACATGAAATTCAACTGACTTGATTCCATCATCCTCAATAGGATTGTCACTTAAATCAAGATTCTCCAAGTTTGGCATATGAGCCAGAGCACATTTTAGACAGTCTGCATCATCTTTCTGCAAATTATTGCCCCTGAAATCAGAAAACTATCAATGTCATGCATAAAAATAGAGTTTAGCAAAGAAAACATTCATTAAGCAAATCAAAATGTTATCTGCGTATTGTGTTTAGATGAAGTTTGCACATTAGTACTCTTGAAGGCAAGTGACAAATTATATAGATACAATGGCGAGCCCCCAATAAGACAAATACAGTATTCTCATTTTCATACTTATCAATCACTTTATGATGCACAACTTCTATCAATACTCCGACGTCTATTAGTTACAATCTTATGGGTTGATTGGTTCGATGATAATGTCGTAGCAGAAGCAAGATACCTTAGTTTGAGCACACGCAATGACTTTAATGTCTTGCCCACTCCAGAAGTCAACTGCAAATGACCAGAGGGACTCCATTTGAAATCAGAAAGCCAGCCCGATATCTACATGATATTAATTGAAATTTTAAAAAGGACATTTTGAAGAACAAAAAAAATTCATATAAATGAAGATGGGTCACTGACATTGTTTTCTGAAAGGTCCAAAACGGCTATATCAGATGACGCATCCAGGAGTGCACTGAAAATCATTTTCGCGCAATTGTGTCGTAACTGGCTATCACGAAAGCTCACCGAAGACAAAGACCTGACAAAAGAACAACTTTACATGTTTGACCTGATGTTGAGCTGACTTGCAGCTTGCTTGGTTGACTGGTTCAATCTAATAGCCATTGCAAGATACAGTAGAAGTTAAGGCCTACTTAGGCATTCTAATTCTGACTGGATCATAAACAAACACTATTTTCCATTTTCCCAAATTCAGTTCTGTTTACAGGCAAATCAATTTGTTTGTTTTTGGATTAAATATAGAATTTTACTGATAGAAGAGAAAAAACACAAGAATACAAGCGGTCCACCCAACAAAATGCACAAAAAAAACATAACAAAGACTTCAGAAAATGATTTCTTATTAAAACACTATAAAAAAAGAAGACATCATTTACCGTAAGGGGTGGGAGAAATGGCAGAAGCCTTGAGGAATAACCTGAAGGTTACTGGTTTCAATCCCTTACTTGGGGCCAAACTAACGTATCAAAAAAAATTAAAAATGAATAAAGCATCATAACTGAAGGCCTACAGCTGAGCGTGCTAAAGTATCAGGGTGTACAAGCTTGGCTACATGGATGACATAACCACTTATATGTGTATTTTGGAAAGAGGCCAACCATATTTTCCATATCCTGCGAGTTTTTAATCTCAAGAAATAAGCTTCCAAATCAAAATGAATTAGCTCTTCATAAGAACAGATCAGACACCCAGACAATTGATAAATAACCTGATAGGGGGGCCTACAGACATCAGCACCACATAAAGCACTATGAAGAGGGTCAGTCCAGGAAAGTTTACCTTATATTGGTTGTTTAACCAAGTCACGTAAATGACAATCAACAATCACCCCAGATGACTATAGTTGTCACGGCGCCACAACGAGAACGAGACGTGACGGTAGTTGACCGCCAAGACGCTTAGGCAATAAGGCGCCCTCCATGACGTCCGTATGGTAACAAGTCGTTAACAATGTATAATTTATACATTATTTATTTTACTTCAAAAGTATATTGAACAATAAAATTTTATATACATTAAAACCCAAAACAAAATAACTAACATTATGGAATACAATTCAAAACACAATTATATGAATACTTTACAATCAAAATTCAAAAGTAAAATACTTGACATCAAAAACTAGTAGAACAAGTTAGCAAACACCACGTAGAAAATAAAGAATCAACCAAATCATAAACAATCACACATTACAAGTCTAATAAATAATAAAATTACACCACATAGCAAGTCCATGGTTATGATGAGTCATGGGTAAAATTGACTTAATCACTCAACTTGAGTCAGTTGCCAAGGCGAGCTACCAAGATGTGAGCCTTGGCAACTTGGCGTCCAAGGCGTCGCCTTGCCCTTCTTCAGTGTCAGGACACCTAGGCGTCGCCTAGGCGACGTCATGGCTACGCCATGACAACTATGCCGATGACATGTGGCGAGACTAGATACAAGCCGTACACAATAGTGACCTTCCTTGTGATTCCTTTTGCTCTATGCAGAAAGATAAGGTGCACAAAACTTCTCATTCAGGTTCCCCCCTTTTTTCCAGTCACATTATTTGTTCAAGAATGTAGAAACCTAAACCTATTTTGTTAAATAGATAGACACTCACCTGCAAAGTTTTCAGCAGAAGCTACATATAACCAGTGCAGCAAAACTTCACTTTAGTTTGTCATTCTTCTCCCACAATTAAACCAAGCCACCCAATATTTGTGTGCCAAGAAGGCAACAAATCTATGGGTGAATCTGTACAAGGGTATGAACTCCCCACTATTCCTATATTACCACCTTTCTTTCATCTTTTGTAATAGAACCACCAAGCTTTCCGAAGTTTGTAGGTAGGACATTGGAAAACTATGCTCAAATTTCATGTATTGGCAGAACTCAATTGGGGCAAGCATTGAAAATAAAGCATCTATGACCTATAACAGCAAGCTTTGATGTCAAG
The DNA here is from genome assembly GCA_020205605.1 of Panax ginseng. Classification (NCBI taxonomy): domain Eukaryota; kingdom Viridiplantae; phylum Streptophyta; class Magnoliopsida; order Apiales; family Araliaceae; genus Panax; species Panax ginseng. Next base: position 2,063,244 of record CM035131.1, read on the forward strand.
TTTCTACTTGCCTCATGATTGACAGTCAAATAAATTTGTTTGCTGACACCTGAAATACTTGGTAACCACTTCTTACCAACTTATAACGTTTCTACTGTTGTTTATTAATTGTACTTAAATGAAAATAAAAATAGATTTAGATGCCCAAACTAGTACTTTTGATTTGTTCTTATATTAAGAAGCAAATAAACATCAAGGAATTTCCTTTCTGAATCAATCCACCTGAATTTAATTAGAATTACTAAGCATGTCACCTTACCTATCAAAAAAGTGAGTCCGTCAACACCCCAAACAATCAAGTGAAGAAGTATATGACATTGCTAATAAAGTGTGAAAACAGATGTACCTTGCTGATGATAAGAAAGATTCTAGTCCAACAGGTATGGAAAATGAATTGGCCTCGAGAAAGCTTGATGTAATGATTGAGAAGATTTGTACCCCATGTGTTTGAAGACCCTTCATGTGTAGTGAATCACAGATTGCATTCACATAATCTGAAGACAGCTTGGAATGTATAATTTTAACTGATGTCAATGTTTCGCAATTCTGACTCAAAAGTTTGCATAATCCTTCAACCTATGAGATTGTACATGGTAAATAAATAAGTAAATCATGTCTTATTGTTGTGGATAGGAACAAGAGAATAGAGAGACTAGTGGTTAACTATTTATATTATTATTAACATATTTGTCATGGCACCATGGCGAGATGCGGCGGTAGTTGACCGCCAGGACGCCTAGGCGAAGGCGCCCGCCATGGCGACAAGTCGTTAACGATGTACAATTTATACATTATTTGTTTTGCTTCAAAAGCATATTCGACAATAAAATTTTATATACATTAAAACTCAAAACATAATAACTAACACTATGAAATACAATTAAAAACACAATTATATGAATACTTCACAATTAAAATTCAAAAATAAAACATTTGACATTGAAAACTAATAGAACAAGTTAACCTAACAATCACCACACATTACTAGTCTAATAAATAATAAAAATTACACCATATAGTTAGTTCATGATGAGTCATGGGTACAAAGTTACTCGCTTGAAGAGTGAGGCTGATCTGTAACATCAACTGCAGAAGAATGAAGTTAGAGTTGCTGAACAGGACTTAATCACTTAACTTGGGCCAGCTACCAGGGGTAACCTTGGCAACTCGGCCATGACAACTATGATTATTAAGATAAATCTATTATAGTTATTGTAAATCATTTAATTAAAGTAGTGGTAGTATTAGGAGTTTGTTCCCTTAATTAATAAGATTATGTAAAAGAATTAGGTTTTCTTATTGGTTCCTAATCTAATTAGGTCTCCTAGTCTAATACAACTATGGTTTCTTATGTATTATATAAACTAATACAACTATCGTTGGGATTGAGAGATTTTGATACATTCATTAATGGATTGGTTTTATTCCTGTCATCCATGTCATGCTGCATCATTGGTATAAAGAACTTAGTCATCCTAATCTTTAGCACTTGTTCTTTTCCTTGGATAATATTAATGCCTACGCGATTAATAGGTTTCTGCCTGTCTTTTAGTATTCTTTTTTTGGTTTGGTAAACTTTACATTATTCTTGTCCTTTACAGATGAACTTCTTAGACTATCACGAAAGATAGCTTATGATAGAGAAGCTCCGAAACAAAATCATGCAAACATGGAAATGACATACATGTGTGCATAATGTAAACTGAAATTACCTGCTCTCTAGATTTGATCCACCGCAACTCCAAGGCTTGCAACTTACTGTTCCTTAATAAATGCTGCAACAAAAAATAAACTCAAAGATACCCAAAAGACACGATAAAGCATAACCATTATGCTTAGACAATCAGATTTTCAATTTTACTTTGTTCTTAAATTCCAAATTCCAATAAACTGAAAGCAGTACTTTGTGTTTCATTGAAGTCAGACAACATCCTTAATTTAATCAACAATCTGGGTTTCTCATTTTAAAAACATTTTACAGAAATTAACTAAGTTTCAATTCCTGTTGAAAGTAAAGTGTTCAGATCCCACTGAAATTTCTTCCTAGTAGAGCTTAAAAAGGCTGTGTGATGGTCAACTGTTCATTTGTCGAATGCTTGGCCATGATGTTCAAGTCCGGAAACAGTCTCTTTGTAAATTTGGTGCGATGGTCAAGTGTTCGCTTATTGAATGTTTGGCCACGGGTAAATCCTGGAGACAATTTATCTTATCTGTAAATAAAGGTAAGGCTGCCTACATCTGACCACGCCAGACCCAACTATTTGCAAGAGCCTTGCGAACAAGGTACAGCCTTTTAGAGCACAGAAGAATGGAAGCAGAAGGGAATCTTTTTCTGGTATTCAATTACTATTATTGCTTCAAATGATGCAGTTTTATCAAAATGCCAAATATTTCAAAATTGATAGACATCATAAAAGATACCTTCAGTCAAATTACCATAACCTATGACAGATTATATATAATTTTGCAGATAGCATAAAGAAGGGATATCAGGAAGGTGGATGATGGAGAGATAGTATGTTTTAACAATATTGCTCAATTTAATGAATATGAAGAGTTGTGAATATCATCAGAAGTTTTGGGTTAGTTGCTTATGTGAACAAGAATCAGCAATAAAGGCTGTTTCTTTTGTATATGTGCTATATCCCGGATTAGAATCTGTGATGGAAAGTTTGCTTCCTTGGTAAAACAGAGTATGCAAACAAAGAATGACAACACACAAGCATGCATTTAGAAGCAAAAATAACCAAAGATTACTTCCTTGCATGATAATATAACACATAAGCTTTGAGATTTCATGTACTATCCAGTTTCTCTAGCTAGCAAGTTTGCCTTTGTTATGATTGAAATATCACACAATGAATGACAATAAATAAGGATATATTTTAGTTGCAACATACCCAAAAATTACTTGCATGAAAATATAATAAAAAAACTTTGATACTTCATGTAACCTATCTGGTTTCTCCTCTCCTTTTGTGTGTGTGTGTGTGTGTGTGTGTGTGTGTATAATACAAACATATCTGAGACAGAACTTAGAACCAACTTAACAATACATTTGAAGCAGGGAGCTTTCTTAGGGGAGGGGAACTTACACCAATTTCTGCTTGGCAAAGCACACTTGGAAGCCTCAGAACTCTGCACTAGAAACAAACATATTTAAGAATATACCAGTTGCAGTAAGCTAATAGCAAATTAAGGAGCAAGAGATATACTATTATTAGTATTATATCAGTATTTACATGCAATATGATTTAGAAAGTGGCTGTGCTGAATTATTTATGTTTGAACAAAGGAATTTATTTCAAACGAAACACTGCAGACGCAACAATTTCTTTCTTGACAAAACCCAATGCGTTAATTTAGTAAGAGCAAGCAGAGTTGAATAAAATGTGTAGGTGTGCAAGGACAGATTATCATCCATATAGAACCAGGTCGAATGTAGGGCTGGAATAAAGAACTATTACATGCAAAAGAGGTCAAGTGAAGGTAAATTTTATCATATCGTATAGGATTGCATTGCAAATTTGAGAAGTTGAAACAACATGTTACCTGGCATATAACGCAAACTGTTGGCATTGATAAGACAGCTTTGACCAGTCAACTTCTGAATTACTTTGACATTGCTCGTAACCAATAAGGTTTAACAAGTCATCTGTACAGACCAAGAAAGATTAACTAGTCATAGGGTGATGGATCAACCATGTGCAAATTGGTCAACAGATAGACTAATAAGAATATGTAATTTAATCCACCTGCAACATGATAAAAGAGCTAAGAGCAACACCAAAGGGACAAGAGCAGAGGTAGAGATAAGGATGTCCTAGACTAGTATAAATTTGTTTGGGTGAATTCATATTATTTAAAACGATTCATGCATCAACAAAAAAGAGGAAGAGCAAGTAGGCTTTGTATAAGAAAAGAAGTTAGAGTCACCGGCTAAATAAGCAAATATCTTCACCAATAAGGTTTTGATAAATAGATTAACAAACAACAAATATCATATACCTGGAATTTTGATTTCACCAAGACAACCCTCAAAATAAGGAAGAACAGCTTTCTCTGCCGCTGCAGCCAGGCACCTGTATGGGTCAATATATTAGAGTACTTCAGTGAACGTTATTATAGAGTGATGACATTTACAGACATTCCAATTTAACTAGATGTGCATACCTCTGTAGATGTATTTCCCAGTACATCTGCTGCCAGTCATTCTCAAATTCATAATTTCCCACACCTTTTGCAGAGCAATACATCGGTTCAATCTCCCTAACGACACCAGGATTATGTGACTTATATAGCCTCCTCCATGCTGTCTCAAAATTTTCACATCTGCAAACCCAAATTTTTAACAACACATCTACAGAAACATTTGTTCCACACTAAGACTGAACTCATGATATATTTTCCAATTTTGCAACAAAATAGACTTGTTTATTGTACTTTTAATAATTGAATTCTCCACTCTTACAAACCTTTTGCGCTTTCTCTGATTTCCAGAGGCAACTTCATGTTCATCCCGGTGGTTTAGTGGTCTGTTAAAAAAAGAAAAAAAAGAAAAAGATATACATATCAATCGATGCACTACAAAGAGGGATTCCGATGTTAACTTGTTAAAATTAACAAAACATTCAAAATCGCTATATGTAACCATAATGCCTAACATAATAGAAAGTAAATTATACCCCAAAGAGCCCTTCTTTATGACTTTAGGGGGTAGAGTGAAGGAGGGGTTTACTTACAACCAAGGAGTATATTTTTTTATCAGTAGCAGGATCACTATAAGTCAATAACTGACCATCAAAATAAAATTACCTCCCTACCTTAGAGTGTGTCACTTTCTAATTTCAGGGTTATCAAAATATTGCTCCCTTACTTTGACAATTCAAATCTTTATAAAGAGAGTTCGATTCGAGGAGAGCATAAACTAATACCAACAACCTTATTAAATTTGTTTCATGTAGTTTACTTTGAAGGTGTAATTTGGAGAGGGCACATTAATCAAGTAGAAAGTTTTCACAAAGTTAAATATTTTAGGCAAAAAAAAAAAACTACAAGGCACAAAGGGACTCACTAGGGATGGAGAGAGTATATGATAACGTCTATCTTCAGGGAGACAAACCCATGACTATCCTGTTTGTTAAATTGTCAATACCAAATCCATATTTCAAATTTTAAAGTTAGCAAAATAAACTGATAATATAATAATTTTCTGTCAATTTTTTTTTTTGGATTTTGGGATAAGCGAGGGCAAGAACAAGGAAAGAAAAACATGAAACGCACAAATAATTAACACATCAACTTTGCAGCATTCACGATATTAGATATTTTAAAAGTTATATTGTTGGACGTATTCATTAAGAGCGTTTCAATTTGTTTTCCGCCATAGTCTATTCTCTTTCTCCCTTCTTTCAATCTTTCTACATTTCAAAGTCAAACAAAGCCACACAAAAAAATTCTACTAATTTTTCATAGACAAAATTAACTTAATAGATATCATTATATAATGAATTATTTATCTTCACAATACTAAGTGTGTATATTCAACCGACTCAGAAAAGCCGTTGAGTATTGCTTCAACAACTAAAAACAATAGAGAAAGAACAAACTGAATATTCGTCAAAAATTCATTCAGATTGCAAAGTGTCCAATACATTTCTCAAACATGCATTGTGATCTTACAAAAGACACTCAGTAAACCTCACCTTCTTCAATCAATCACCTAATTTCTTTATTAGCCATACATACAACAAATAATAGCAGTACTGTCCCTATTTGCACAAAGTAAAGTAATGAGCGTGTATAACCAACGTTGTCATAACTCATAATACATTAACTTTCTAGAAAACAGAGAAACTTTCGGATTCTAATTACGAAAAGGAATAACACATCAATCCACTAAAAACTCTTCATACAATTGCAACTTAAGAAAATATAACTGATCTAATGGGGTTCATTCACAAAAACAATAGCTATTAACTAGACCATTGCTTAGAAATAGTGATAACTGCAATAAAATAAATATATAAACACACATATATCTTCATGGAGAAAAAATAAATGAACTAACAATCCATCTTGCAGCTTTTGCAATGCCAATGCTGGTAAGCGTGGTAACAAGCAATGGAAGAAGTCTGAGTGAAGTTCATATATATAGGATATGTCATCATCACCTGCAAAGACGAAAATAAAAACAAAAGTGAGTTCCTACAATTAAAACTTCCCCTTCAACTAAACAACAAATTCGAAATTCTGCAAAAACTCACCATACAGGATCTCATTTTTGATAGAGTCCAAGCACAAAACGAAAAGTGATGGAACTTCACTCATCTCTACGCCTGTGACTATTTAGAAATTATAGAGCTGAAATACAAAGTATGAATGTAAGAATTTGAGTTCAAAATAAACAACAGAAGATCAAACACATACATAACCGCAGAACATATAAACACATTCAGAATATTTACAACAGCAACAATTAAGCAAATTTAAAGAGCTGATGAAAAAAGCACCAAATTAGAGCTATTACAGTTCAAAAAAGATGTTTATGAAAGTCATTATTCAAACAAATAGCACTCATCTAATTAAACTTATGAATAACAGAGAAGATACATAAACAAAACCTAGAAGTTGCTTAAAAGTGCAATTGACATTCGGAGCTGTTTTCGGACGGCACAGAAAATGCCCTCGCTTCCCGGAATGAGCAATACATGATGCGGCAATGATATGAAAAGAGAAGGAGAAAAGGGAACTTTTCGACTTTTACAACACGACAACGTATTGTAAAATGGATCCGGTTAACGTGAAATGTGAAAGTTGTTACGTTCAAGTATGCAATAAATGGATCCGGTTAACGTGAAGTTAATCATATAATAAATTGGTCAATTGACTAGTAATACACTGCTAACACGTACAAATAGATCATCTTTTAATCTGTGTATCGACATTGAATAACGGACCAAAGTTAACTTCATGTTAACCACCCCGCAATCAATATATAGTAGTAGTTGTTTTTATTTATTATAAATGCATATTGAAATTAAAATTCAAACATCAAATTGTAGATTATCTTTCTAAAGGTTTAAATATATTTTACTATCCTAAATTATTACTCATTTTTCACTTCAGTGATCAATTTTTTAATTTTTCCAATCAGATTATTAACTCACAATTTTTTCTAATTACGTACAATTGAAATGCCACCTCAGAAATTGATGATGTGATACATGAAAATTTGATGCTTATTTATATAAAAAAAAATCCTACATGACATTTTAATGTTGATGTATAAAGAAAAATTGAAATAATAAGTATCATTTTAGTAATGCTAAAGGGTAAAAAAGTAATATCAGAAAAATAAAATGTAAAAACAAAAATTTATAAAAACAAAACAAATCAGATTTCTCTTAATTTCAACAAAAGAATGATCTGAAAAAAATACATTCCTTAAACAATAGACGAGTAGATGAATCATAGGAACTCATAAATCAACAACCATCAACTCCGAGCTACCTAGCTATATGTATACTGTAACACCTCAGTCCCACATCGAAAGATAGAAGAAAATTTTATTTGTATGTAAGACCCCAACTTTTTATGAATAAATATTTAATTTTCTTTAAATATTATTTTTGAATAATAAGGTGTTGATTTGATATAATGTTTTAGTAATGGGTGAAATGTGCAAATTTTACACAGTAAGCAAATGGTCATAAAATATTCATTTTGGTCGGGGATGTTCTTTTTATCGAGAATATCCGTACGACAGTGCAATCATTGGTGGACTACATAACGGAATAACTGTCGGATATAGAAAGTGACAGAAATAACATTTTTATAAAAATAACGGCAAATTTTTTATCGTTAAAACTGTTGAAATACCCGATGATAAAAGTAAAGAATACGCCATGACTGGCGCACGGTATTTACAAGATCTCTGATTATTGATTCTTACGTAAGAAGTCACTCAATAATTGATACAGTAAAAATTGCAGTCTTTCATATTATTGGTGCAATAATTGCTACACTAATAATTGAATGGTATTTTGCATTATTGATTCAATAATTATCACGACACAGTAATTCGTATTATTGAAATGATATTATTAGATAGCATTATTGATAATGTCTAGAAAGTTCTGTCGATGAAAAGGGTTAGGTTATATAATTGCGCGTCAGTAAGGAGAAATCCTTATCGAAAAACTCCATCTTTCTTGGGAACGATCTGATTGTCAGTATTGTGAATCTATAATATTAATTATAAATAATTATTGAAGAATTATAAATAATTTATGAATATGTTAAGTAAATATTTCTTTAAATTTTGATATAAATGGAAGAATTTTAGAATGAGACAATTGTCGAAAGTTGTTATTTTTTTTATGAAACCATAATTATCTTATCTGATAATATATTTATATTATTATAATATTACATTATAATAGTATAATTTGATAATATAATAGTATAATTTTTACAATTTAAATAGTAATATTATTATAATAAATTTGTGGTATAAGAATAAAATAAGGAAGAAGAGAGCAAATTGAATTTGGATTTCTTTTTAATTATTATAAATTGTTTAAACATGTGATAAATGGTGGAGTGAGAAAATTGGCTTGGAAAGTCTTATTTCAAAATAGGTGTGCTACAAATAATCATCCGTATGTAAATTAATCAGAAGTGGTGTACTACCACTTTCCTAGATTGCTTAGTTAAACAATGAAACTCACACCAGAATCAGAAAATTCTCTCTATAATATTGAGCGTATTTCTTGTGAGTATAAGAAGATTTTGAGTATTGATGGCAGTGAAAGATTTTCTCAACATAATCTTCGTTATTCCAATTAGAACTATCTTCCTACTAAGGTAAATGATAATTTTTTCCCGTAAAGGATGTTATTTCCTTTCAATACTCGTAAATGATATTATTTCCTTCCATACTTGTAAGGGATATCATTTCTTTTCATACTTCATATCATGTAAGTGATATTATTTCATCTCATATTCCTAAATTTAAACTTACTATATATGGTAAGTATTGCTTCTATAATTTCTGAAATGATTAGAAATTTCTTAAGGATTGCGCTTTATCTATTATCATTTCACTGGAATATTGGTCTGAAATTTCGTATTAAATTTTGAATTTTTTCATGTCAGAATACTATTTATACGGTACTATTCATACGATACTATTCATGAGTATTGTTCACAACAGAATTTAATTTCTTTTCTTTATTCAAGTTATCTTTTATGAATTTTATTCTTGAAATTAAATTCATGTTATAGTCTCACTTGATTCATTCTTATTGTCATTATCATAATTCTCAGAGTTAAATTATGTTGAAAGTTATATTTGGCCCGTAGTGCAAAGATGAACTGTTGATTGATGAATATCTTTAGCACGTAGTGCAAAGATAAATTGTTGATTGATATCTTTGACCCGTAGTGCAAAATATGGACAGATGTTTGGCATGATCATGACCACTGGTGATACAAACGATTATTTTTGGCCCGTAGTGCATAGATAATTCGTTGATTGAAAATAATTATTTATTGATATTATAGGAATAAAACATTGATGATGGTCTTTTAAATCATAGAAGATAGTAGATATCATGCTCTACTTGACTCTTCTAATGGATTGTTGTTTCCATTGCAGTTGTTGATCTAAAACTTGTTGTCTATTATATTCTATCAGATTTTTCCCTGTTGAGAACTATAAGGATAATTTGTTCTACATTATCTTAGTCATAATATTCTTTATTGGGCTAGTTGATCTCACCCTTTTCTTTTTTGTTCCATTGTTATTCTCAGGAGGCGAGAATATAGTTGGGACTAGTCGGGGTGTGGAGTGATGGTTCAAGACGGTTATTATAGCAGTTCTCACTATTTTATAAAATAGTGTTTCAATAATTGTAATGAGAACTTTATTTGAATTTGGATATTGTCTACAAGACAATATTTGTATTAAAACTCATAACACATGTGTTATCGTATTTTACACAACAATTGTATTAACGAAGTTTGTATTTGAATTCTGTACCATGTATTTAACGACTCATAATGGGTTGTGTGGACCTATTTTGGGGGCGTCACTGTAATAACCGAAAAATAAAAATAAAAATAAAAATAAAAAATTTAAATCTATATTTAAAAATAGTTAATTGGGCTTTCCTTATGTTTGGGTCAGATTCTATTTTATTTATGTGGGATATAATAAGTAAAGTATTGTATTAATTTGGACCTTTAAATTAATTAGGTCTAATTTATATTTGTGTCATTTTAAATCTTAATAAAATTAAAAGAATTAATAAAATATGTTGATTAATAATTAAATCATTAAAACCTAGCTATACCTTATTAAGTCTGATGAAATAAATCGTGGGTATAGAACTGAAAAGAGAAGGAGGCGACGACAAGGAGATTGATCAGGAGGGAAGAACTAAAGCAAGTGTCCTTGTTCTTTTATTGGGTTGTGGGTGTAAATTAAAGGCAAGTAATTTTATAATATGTGATAGTATGAATATGATTTGTTTATTCCATTAGAAAAATATTACTTTGATTGGTCATGTCATTTTAATTGAATGACTGAAAGTCTGAGCATAGATATGTGCATATGTATATTATCTACTGCAATTCGTTGGCATATATAAACCTGCAACTTTTCATACTAGTCATATATTATATATATATTGCAAGTAGTATAATAAGTATTATATTTAAATCTTGCAATCTGCAGTTCATCTTATATATATATATATATATATATATATATATATATATAATAGAATTACGTAATTTTATAAGGGAAAGTAATAAATAATATTATAATATTGTTATTATAATTAAAATATATCTTTTGTGTATAAACTGAATATAGTATATTAAAATTATTGAATTTATGAAAATATAATTTGTATGAGTTCATAATTTAATTATATGTATTGTATTTTATTTTGATAATTAGATCGGATTGAGGGAGTTTAGCAGGTGATAATTGGATTCGGCGAATTATTTTTGTACTACATTAAGGTACGGATTCCGTACTTTTTCGGCGATACTCCTTTAAATTTAATTCGTTCGTTTTGTACTCGTTTAGAAATTTGGTATTGTCTCTCCGGATTATTCCTTGTTGTCAAAATTATTGAGATAGTTTCGTTTTGGCGTTGATATTATAATTCGTATTTGTACTATTTGAACTAGTTAATCGTGTTAATATATTTTGGAGACTTTATTCGTTTGTACCATTGTTCGTATATTTTCGTTCACATTCAGGAGTTATTTTTGATCATTGATATATTGTGATAATTAATAATGTTTGTATTTGATAATTCGATTTCATTTGAATATGGTCATGTAAGCCTTGTGATTTGAACCCCTTTTAGCTTACATTTTGTAGTTTGATCCTTAGGGTATACTTGAGTTAACCACGGGTAGCAAGTACCACGAGCGTATTCTCTTGACACAAGAGGCATGACACCTTCCGTGACGCGGTGTGATTAGTCGCGGCGTATCCTTTTGTATGCTCTGGGTATGAGCTTTGGCCATTTGATATATTTGTTCAAGATACGCATGGGTCGACCCAGTATTTGATTTGATTCGATTTGTTTGGCGGATTAATGATGTATGTGTAGTGCGTACTATCCGATTTGATTTGTATACATCATGGTACCGATGTATTTTGTTAACCTTTGGCTATTTGTATTTGAGCTCAGTATGAAATTGTTACCTTATAACCATTTGATTCAGCCTTATTTTGTTTGGAACTCTTTTGACTATAGTTGTCGGTTCGACAGTATTAATCATTTGTACCTTGTCTCACCAATTTTGATATATTCATGTTTGGTTAATAGTTGTAATTGTTCGATTCATTCGATTTTTTCGATATATATATATATTGTTTATATATATGCATTTTTTATATCTTGATCGCCAATTGGCTCACGTTATTTTTTTTCGCGCAGTAATCGGGGTGATCGTGGATTTTGTGGGATGAGAGCTACCTTTGATCCAAATGAGTAGATTAGTTTTTGAGACTTATTATTAAACTTGGTTTTTCCTAATATTTTGTAGGTGGATGTTTGGGCCATTTTGGCATTATTTCTTAATTGTAGAGACTATGTAAATGTGGAGTTCCTTCTAATTATTGGAGTATGTGACAATTGGTGTTCAATTTAATTGGAGATATTTTGAGATTTATTTGAGGTTTGTATTTATTATGCTTGTGCGTGACATTCCTTTTCCTTTTTGGGAAAGGGGGTGTTACAGTCACACTGTATATGGGGAATTAAGTAACTACCAATAGCACCTTGAAGTCATGACATTTTGGTGAGCCGGTGGTGGACTAAGATAACCTAAGAAGATACTATTGGGCCAGTGGTTTCAGGCTTTATTTTGATGGATTTGATTCGATTCGAACTTGTGATTTGTTCCGGACTCAAGATTTGACTCGGGTTGTTTCATATGGTATCAGACCCGACTCTCGAAAGCTCGGGTCGGGTCATCCGATCGGGTTGTCAGAGGTTGGGACACAAAGGCTAGTGGTATTATCCCATAACGGAGATATGGAGTTCCAGAGGTGGGGACACGAAGCCAGACGGTATTATCCCACAATGGCTAGAGAGGCAAATATCTGTGGACCGTGTGATCGGTTTTGACGGGGACATCAAAAAATTAAATGGGAGAGTTTGTAACAGCCCAGTCCCACACAGTCGGTTCTGACGGGGACGTCAAAAAATTAAGTGGGAGAGTTTGTAACACCCCAATCTCACATCGAAATATAGGAAAAAAATTTGTCTGAGAAATTAAGTAACTACCAACAGTACCTTCAAGCAATGACATTTTGGGTGAGCCTAGAAGATACTATTGGGCCAGTGTTTGAAATCTTAAGTAACTACCAATAGTACCTTCAAGCCATGACATTTTGGGTGAGTCTAGAAAATACTATTGGGCCAGTGGTTTGAGACCTTATTTTGATGGATTTTGATTAGATTCGGACTTGGAATTTGACTTGTGATTTGTTCGGACTCGAGATTTGACCTGGGTTGTTTCATATACATGCAACCTCGAATTAGATCTAGAGATGAATAAGGAAAACATGTATTACTCGCTCGAGAAGCGCAACTGTGAGGAAGACTCTGTAGAGGTTCACTACGACAGTAAATAGGGATGAAATGAGCCTAAAGGAGATGGGCAGATAGATGTGTCTCAAAATATAATCATGCTCCGAACACCGCATCATGACCAATTACGAAGAAAGGACAACATTAATAAATTGAAAACTAACCTAGGTTATTACTGAGATCATCACAGATCAAAACCCTTACCTAGGTTGAGTATTCGTCAACCTCGAATCTCCAGCGAGCTTCATCACTGTTGGGTCATGATATTTCTCCTATTTTGGGCCAGGTATATTGGGCCCCTTTATCAGTTTAATCTGTTGGGCTTTTATAATTAAGCCATGGGGCTCTTTGAGCCCATTTATTGTGTCAACTTTATTTAATCCTATTGGACCGGGTTGGATCGTTGGATTAACCCATTGGGTCATTTAATATCTATTACTTTGACTTGTAATGATGATATAGTATGACAGTTGACCAAGATATCTGCCATGCATTAATGTGGATGGGATTATAGTACGGTAAGCGGCAAACGGTGACTGTGGAGCAAGTGGATAAACTCCATGTAGTCGGCAAAACCCATCAGATTAGGGGGATATATCAGATGGTAGTGGGTGGCACAGTAATCCAAGCGAAGATATTATTTCTTAGTGAGTAAGTCTTCAGAAGGAGGTACGTTTTATTCATATATACACATTCACACAACATATAGATAATAATCACTCTCAATACACTAAATTCTATTATCCTCTTGAGTTAACTTTGTGAACAAACATACTTATTCTCACGCTCGAAGCTATCCCCGTGATCCTAAATGTCAAGCTTATGGTGTTTGTCGTGTTTTCGTGCGAGGATCGGGACGTCTTTTCGTGATTGAAACGCGAGAAAGATCTTGGCGTTAACATTGGTATTTAGAAGGAGGGTTTGTTTTAGTGTCTTGAGTATTTTTCAATCACAGAGTGTGTTTATTCTATTCATTTTCATGGGAAAGAGTAGAACACCTACATTCGGCGACGTACCGATAGATGTCATCGTTGAGTCATTCTCATGAGTATCCGCCAAGGATCGTTTGGGACCAACCATAAGTGTGCGTGTTAAGACGCAAGCGTCTAAAGCTGATCACTTGAACATTCTCGATAGAAGGCAAGAAAGCAAAAGCAAAGCGTAAGCTAGTATACCCGACGGAGAAGGGTCGGCCATGGTGGGAAGCGAGTAGAAGACACCTCGCTTTAGAACTCGATCTGAGAGATGACCAGGACGCAAAAAGCCTCCGGTTGGCTAAAATGGCGGATAGTGGAGTGAGGCGGATAAGGCAATGGAAGTACTTTTAAAGCGGCGTTAAGATATAGCCGCCAGATGGCTCGGATGGCGAATGAGAGATGAAGAGCTCAAAGAATGCCCAATCAAGAAGCAAGGACATCGGAGTGGGAAAGAACACCGCTTCATTCGAGTATGCATGCCTGGGTCGAAATAGGGAAAGAAGAAGGTCCCGAAGCCCTACTCCTCAGAGATCAAAGAGGACTCATTATTCTGCCAATTCTGAAGAACAGGGACGAAGCAAGAGAAGAGGTCGATCCAGAGATCGTACTCCAGAGAATGCAAAGAGAGCACTTATCATCGCACATTCTCACCATAGTGCCCGAGTTCAGAGTCGTAGTGTATCTAGAGGACACTCGTAGACACTCGTCATCGGAAAAGCCCCTCTAAAATTGAAGGTTCTGTTGAAAGAATCTGGTCTGCTTATAAGAAGAAGGGGTCACCGGAGAAAGAGGCGTCATCTCAACCGTATAGGCGTGGAGTATCGGTTAAAGAACCGAAAGAACTTCAAGAAGAACTTGCCAAGTCCGAAAACCAAAGACATTCCGGGAAAGAAGGCATCCCCTTTTTCTGCGGATATTCTTAGAGAAAAAGCTGACCCCACGAAGAAGTTGCCCCATATAGAAAGTTATGATGGATCGGGGGACCGACGACCATAGTCAGCGTTCTCGATGAGCTTCATGGATTATTATGACTTTAGTGATGTTTGCTAAATGTCATACTTTTGTCACAACTCTTAGAAAGGATGCGGCGGTGGATGGGGACCTTACCTTCAGATTCTATCTCATCCTGGGAAGATATGTGCAGTAAATTCCGTGCACGTTTTGGGAGCAACCGAAGAAGGGGAAAGCCAACTGGTTCTTTGACTCAGGTTCGGCAATCCTCTAATGAATCTTTGGGCCAGTATGTGAAGCGGTTCCGGGAAGCAGTCGGTCAAGTGGCGGAGCTGAATGATCTGGCGGTGGGATTGTTTTTCAAATTTGGATCTGGTCAAGTCAGAGAAGTTGGTGAAAAAACTTAAGTTTAACCACCCAAAGAGTCTGGCCGAAGCCTTTGATAAAGCTGAAGGCTATATCGTAGTGGAAGAATCCATGAGTAGCCTCAAGCGTCCTTCTTTAGATCGGCCCAGAGATACGGATCGGGACAGAACTAATGAAGACCAAAAGAAGAGTGAAGGACACAAAGACCGGCATGAAGGCGGGTCGAAAAGGTATAACAATTGGAGTAAAGTGGAGGGCGTTCGTCCGCTTCCACCCCGAGAAGTAAGCAAGGACTTTCACGGCCATTTCAGCCGATAGAAGGTGATATCTTAGATCGAGATCAAAATCACCTATTTTCGAGCCACCACGAGATAACATCAAGCTTTGGAAAGGAAATCCCATAAGTATTACGACTACCATCAGCGTCGGGACATGAGGCGAGCGATTGTGCGCTTTTTAAAAGAGTTCATTGAGAGAAAAGTACAAAGGTGGAGCTTTAGTTTAATATGTGGTCGCTCGAACTAATCGCCAGAAGAGGACCGAAGTACCTGTCCGTGACTCAACCTAATCACCGGCGTTAAATTCCTGGATCACCGCAAGGCATGTGATAGATGTCATCACTGGGGTACTTACAGCAAGCTCGTTGGAAAGAAGCTTAAAAACTATTTTGATTCTATCATATCGGTGGCGGGTACCTTCCGAAGATCGATAGACCTTATCCGAATCTGATAATCTCTTTCATCGATGAAGATTACCCTTGAAATTATCGAACCTCATGAGGATCATTGGTGCCATCGCACAAGTGGGTTGATAGATATGAAAAGGATGATGGTAGATAATCGGATCGCCTATTGACATCTCAGATGCCCACGCTTATCAAAGGATGAATTTGGATGGGCGAAAGATAGAAATTGGACAGGAAGCTCCTCTTTATGGTTTAAAGAATGATCCGGTTAAAGTGGGTTTGGAACCATTGAGCTTCAAATCATATTCGGAGACAGCTCCCCAAATAGTACAAATTATTTGCAAATTTTATGTTGTACATGTAGATTACGCTTATAATGCTATTTTGGGAGGCCTACTTTAATTGTTTCTACACAATCGTAACATCAATTCCTCATTTTAAAATCAAATTTCCTACTACCATGGGGTTGGTGAGGTCAAAGGAAATTTGGATCCGCTGAGAGGTGTTGAAATCTTTGTTATTTCTTCTGGAGTGGGGGTATCGAGCGCGAAACAAGCCATGGCGATAGAGATCGAACCCTTCACCGAAAGTAGCTCGAACCATTGGTCATGCCAATTTGGAGAGGCAGAAGAGATAGAGCTCATCCCGTGCAAGGAGGACAAGGCGGTGAAAATAGGTTCGAAACTTGCCGGAACCTTTCCTGGACGAACCTCGTAGAGCTCTCCGAGGTGTTATGTTGATATCTTTGCATGGGAACCTCGGGATATGCCGGAGAAGCGAGGATATTCTCGAGCATCGATCTGGAAGTAGACAGATTAAAGAAACCGGATTCGAAAAGAGGAGGATCTTTGAACCGGGCGTCGGCCGAATCATAGATGATGAAGTTGCAGAAACTTTTGGTACCGATTTCATCTTCGAGATAGACTACCCACAAAGTGGATGGCTAATGTGGTCTTTGGTCCAAGAAGCGAGAATGGCAAATGGTGAGTCTGCGATTGATTATCTTGATCGAACAAGGCCCCGTCCGAAAGATTTCTATCCATTGCCCACATCGATCAACTCATTGATGCCACTTCGGTATGCTTTATTAAGTTTTATGGATGCATTCTCGGATATCATCGGATCTCTATGTGTAAAGAGGATATCTCAAAGGCGGCGTTCATTACGCATCGTTCGGTGTATGCCTATAAGAAAATGACTTTCTACTTATCAATGCAGGGGCCACATACTGAGAGAATGATGAACCATATCTTCGGATATCAACAAGGTAAATATTGAGGTATATGTGGATGACATGATTGTCAAAAGCATGTTGGTGCACAAACATTTGGATGACTTAGAAGAATGCTTTGAACCATTCGACATCACAACTTGAGGCTAAATCCCACTAAATGCACTTTTGGTCTCTGGCAAATTCTTGGGGTATCTTGTCAGTCGAAGAGGAATTGAAGTCAATCCAGAGAAGATTCAAGCGATCCTGAACATGAAGACTCCTCAGTCATTTAAAGATGTTCAGCGTCTGACTGGAAGAATTGCAGCTTTGCGGAGGTTCATGTCCAAGTCTGCTGAAAGGTGTTTGCCATTTTTTAACACATTGAAAGGACCGAAGAATGCAAAAATGTTCCAATGGACTTCTGAGTGTGAAGACGCCTTTCAAAGCATCAAGTCCTACTTATCTTGGCGGCTTTCTTTGGTGAAGCCCATTCTCATAGAACCTTTATATATACGTATCTAGCAGATTTAGTTCATTCGCAATTGGAGCGGTCTTGGTACGGAAGTTCAAAAGAAAGACACCGGTTTATTATGTAAGTCATGTCCTTCGGGATGTCAAACAAGGTACCCAAACATTGAAAAGTTTGCTTTCGCTTTAATCTTCGCTAGTGAAAGCTTAGGCAATACTTTGTGGTAGACTAGTAATAGTATACAGATCGACCTCTGAAGAAGATTATGGGTAGCCCGGAGGTATCGGGAGGCTAGGCTGCGTGGACGATGGAATTGTCCTAATTCTTTATCGAGTATCATCCCGAACCGCCATCAAAGGGCAAGCCTGGGCGATTTTGTGGTCGAGTGTTAGATTCTCTCGTCGATGAAGTCGTGAAGTGAAGTGAAGGATCTGACAGTAGCCGTTGCCGTTCTTTCAAAAAAAGGAGAGTTTATGGACGCCGATGTATGAGATGGGTCTTCTACTTTGGACGTCAGTGGAGCAGGGATTATCTTGACCAGTCCGGAGAGATTCAGAGTGCAGCAAACCATCGGATTTCAATTCAAAGCGACGAACAACGAACGTTGAAATACGAAGCGATGATTAGGCGGTTTGCAGTTAGAAAAAAGTCTTCAAGTGCAAAGAATAGTCATCTTGATGATTCTCGATTAATTGTTAAATAATTATGCGGAGAATCGGGCCCGAGGTCAAGAGGATGATAAAGTATTTAGCGTAAGTAAAGGAACGGCTTGATTTCCAATCGCACGAGTTTCGTGGGGTCGAGCGTAACAACAATTCTATTGCCAATGCACTTCGCCGACTAAGCCACTACGGATGTTAATGTTTTTGAGGAATTGGTGTATCGGAAAGTCGCAACATCCTAAGTGTTCTTCACGAGATGGTAATGTGCATCGACCGAACCAACTATTTGGTTGACGCCTATCTCGGAATATTTGGTCGATGGCGTCTTACCTTCGGATCGGATGCTCGCCAAAAAAATCAAGTACAAGAGTGCCAATTTTGTTTTGATTGATGGGGATCTCTTTCGAAGGGCCTTCTCGTCTCCGTTACTAAAATGTTTGACTCCATCCGAAGCTGATTATGCTCTCCGAGAAGTTCATGAAGGAATTTGTGGCGACTATATGGCTGCTAAGTTATTAGCCTATAAAGTACTTCGTCAAGGGTACTACTGGCCTACTATCTTCAAGGAAGCAACTGAGTATGTGAAGAGGTGCGAAGTGCCGACATTAATCAATTAATATCAGATCGACCCACCGGAAGAGCTATACTCGATCTTATCTCCTATACCCTTCATTTGTCTGGGGGTTGATATCTGGGTCCACTACCAAGGCAAAAGGTCAGGTCAGCTTTGTTATAGTTGTCATAGACTATATGACCAAATGGGTAGAAGCAATGCCACTTAGGTCAATAATGTAGCAGAGTGTTTGAAATTGTGAAAGAATCGGTGGTATTCCGTTTTGGAATTCCTAAGGTGGTAGTATCGGATAATGGACGTCGATTCGTGGGATCAAGTTTGAAGCATTTTGGACCGAATTGGGGATCCAAAGACAGAGAAAGACTTCAAAGTGGCTCATCCCCAATCAAACAGACGAGTTGAAGTAACCAATGTAGCGCTCACTTGAATGGGATCAGCGTAGGTTGGACGAAGGTTAAAGCGAGATGGCCGTAAGAGTTGCCAAGTGTACTATGGGCTTATCGAACTACCCGAGGGACTACAACGGGATTCACCTTTCAGATCGCTTATGGAATGCGATGCCTTAGTCGATTGAAATTGGATCTCAAGTCTTCGAGTTAGTCATTTCAGAGAGGTCTATAATGAAGAAGCGGTGAGGGCCAATCTTGATTTGTTGGAAGAAGTCGAGAAATAACTTTGATCAAATTGGCATTTATCAACGAAGAGTGGCTAAGCATTATAATAAGGGGTAAAGCTTCGTGATTTGAAGTGGAAGATTTTGTCCTTAGAAGTCGAAGCATCTACGCCTCGTAACACAGGTAAGTGATGCCAAATTGGGAAGGACCCTACAAAATCACTTTGAAGTTCCAAGCCGGGGACTTATCGTTTGAAAGCATTAGATGGGTCGAGAATTAAAAACACTTGGCATCTTTGGCAAGAGCTTAGGAAGTACTTTGAGAGATTCGAGATCGAAGACATCAAAAGTCTGTAAATATTTACATCATCATCAATAAAATATCCTCTTTTGTCTCAAGCAAATTTTGCCTTTGTTCTTTACTCGGTTCATTGGTGTTAGGAGGTTGGGGAGGACTTGCGACCATTCGATGGTAGCCTTTTTTTGGAGAGGTCACTATTTGGCATTGTCGTCAGCCCTTCCGGGGTAGGCAATTATCGCCACTATTTGGCATTGTCAGTTCTTCGGGGTAAGCAATTATCGCCACTTAGACTTGTCGAAGCCCTTGGGGTAAGCAAGTGTCATCTTTAAGACATTGTCGGGCCCTTCAGTAGTAGGCAATGATCGACACTTTAAACCCGTTAGGTCCTTCGTGGTAGGCGAATGTTATCTTGTAATTGAGTTAGCTTTTGGGGTAAACAAACTCCCAATAAAGCGAGATGTCTCGTGCACTTTCGGTAACTTGATAAGATCTCTTTACTTTATTACCCGAGTTTTTTTCTAAGTGTTGAGTTCGGAATGCCTCGTTCTTTTGACTCATTTCATACATTATATGACATGCTTAATTATTTGAAGTTAAATCCTCGAAGGGGTTTTTGTACACTTGTCCATATAAATTCATATTGGAGTATTGACATAAAATAAAAGTGCACTGAAGTCATAAGGAAGGAAATCATTTTTCATTAATGTCTGGTTCATTTACAAATAAGGAAATAACATAATTTTTTTTTACAAATATTCATAATAAGCCAAGAAGACAATCCATAAATTTGGTGCTTCATGCAGGCACCATCATCATCTCAAGAGTCCAAAGAGTACGGATCTAAGTTAGCCTTGATCACTTTTCCTTGCCAAGACTTCTGCAGAGCTCGTAGCTTTCTTTTGTGAATCCTCATGATTTCTCCGTTTATTTCGTCAGGAGTTCTATACTCTTCACAAATTTCTTTCATGAAAAGCATCGATCAAAGGAGGCCCAAGGTCCCGAAGAGCCTTGAGTTCTCTGATTTCTTGCTTCGAAATGCCAGATATTCGAGTTGAAGCTTTTCATCCTGCTCCATCTTACGGATCGTCTTGGTCAAGATTTTGGCGTTGGACTTTAACTCCTTGATCTTATTCATCCCTCGGTTTCTCCTCCGAACTAAGTCGACATTCATGTTGACAATTTCCGCATGCCGAGCCTTAGTCGATTTTAGTTCTTCCTTGGAGGCCTTCACTTCTTCCTTAGCTTGGGCCAACTCTTTCTGAAGACCTTCGTTAGTATGAAGAAGGCCTTCACGATGAGTCCTTTCCGAGCCAGGCGATTTTAGGAGGAATTTTCCTTCTCGGCGCCTCCTCCTCGGATTCACCGAGAGATCCGGGACGCAGACGCCTTTGAATACAACATTTGCCCACATGTTCAAGTGTTATTCAATCACCTGAGATGTGTGAGTATGAAAATAAGTAAGCAAAGGAAGGAAATAGTCATTTACCTTAGCCAAGAGTAGCTCATGCCTTGGAGCGAAGAAGTCCTATTCGAATCGTTCTCGAACCGATGGTCATCGATCTCATGAACGAAGGCTTCGAACAGATTGAAAGGGAAATTGGCATTGAAGCGAGGCCACATGGTTTGGTGAACCCATGGCATCATGCTAGAATTCGGAAGTCATGGTCCTTCGAGGAGGAGGCATAGGTCGATCGCGAACCCGGTGAAGGATCCGCACGCATCGCCTCTGGAGAAGGTGATCGAAGTGGTATCGGCTCAGAGTTGAAGAAGGTTCGGAGGTCGAACCGGCCGGTTTGTCTCAAGAAAAGTCGTTTTTCTTTTCGGGACAAAGAAGGTTCGGCCGACCCGCCAACGGCCAAAGCGTTTGGGTTTCATTTGAAGGATTGGTTGTTGAAGGTGGAGGGACGCGAGTTAAATCGGCCAGTGGGAATTATTTCGCTTAATTTTTTCAAAGACGAAGGACTTTCGGCCGGATCGTGTGGAGGAATGTCGAAGACTCCTCTTTTTGGGGTTGGTTGAAGTTGTTGGGGTTGGTTGAGAGGTTGTTGTTGTGGGTTCGGTTGGAGGAATTGGTTGTGGGTTTACCTCGGAAGGACCTCCTCATCGCTTTTCGTGGTTTATCTCATGAGGAGTCCCGGCCTTTTGGCGTACTTTCTTCCTTCCTTGGATGAGGTCGGAGGACCTCTTCGGGGATGATGGGATCGTCGACTTGTGGTCGTCATCCCGAAGAGGGTTGTTGTTGGTTCAAGGCCGGGGGGGTTCGGTTCGGGAAGGCTCCTCGTTAGGGAGTTCTTCATTTGCATCAGTAATCCTCCCCGCCAAGAAATCTTTCAAGTCTTTTACTTCCGAGGAAGTTGGTTTGATCAAAGACACTGCAAATAATCACAAGTTAGAATCCATACCACATGAGTATTTCAAAAATTATATTACAGAATGGTCTGAGACTTACATTTATGGTTATACAACCAAGCTTGCTTGGTCAGTAGAGTGAAGTTCCACTCTTGAGGAGGGATCCTCTTCAGGAAGTCACCCATCTCCCTCACACGCCCCTCGGGGATGTCACCAAAGTCGCAGACACGCCTAAAATGGTCCAATCGGGAAGGAGGATATCCAGGACCATGTGGACGAATAACCATTTCTCGTGCCATCCTTTGTTGATTGAGGGGTGCTCATCAGGTCTCTTCTCGAATTTCGAAGTTTGGGCGTGGGGACATTTGCTCAAGATTTTGAACCCTCGTTCTTGGATCTCGCCCGGTATGGAAGAGGTGAAAAAGAGGTCAACAGAGGGGTAACCCCTAATTCGTGGCGTAAGGCGATAAACGCCGATATATGGATATAGGAGTTGGGCACCGGTTATGCGAAGCCTACTCCAATAAACCCCAAGAGGTAACTATGAAGGCGTGGAGGCGGTGAATCCCTTTCTTCGCCAGTGAGTAGTTAAGATAGCGACCGGTACCGTCTGTCATTTGGTACATTCGCTTCCTCGGTAATTTGGAATCCTCATAAGATAGTTATCCAAGGAATATGGTATCGAATCCGAAGAGCATGTAATTCAGATTCAGAGAAGGTGGAGGTGATGTTAGCGTGAGGAAATTTTTCCCCATCTTTGAAAAAATCAGTTGGAGATGGTGGATTTGCACTTGAACCCTCTTGATTAGGGTTTGAATGAGAAGAGCTTGAAGGGGTTTGGCTTGGATTCACCATTGTTGAGTTTTGAAAGCTAAAAGAGATTTTCCGAGAAAGCGGAAGAAAGCTCAAAGGTTGAATTTCAAATCGATAAAGTAAAACAAGTCAAATTTGGTGATGTTTATCTTTTATCTTGACGATTTACACGTCGAGAGCGGGCCTACAGCATTTAATATCGATAATGATGATGAAAATTCAAGTGAGACGCATTTGGATGACCTTTGGATATCTTATCGATCGGGCTTTGTTGTTGGTTTTATTTTATTGGCCCATCCTGCATTCAAATTCAAATCCTTTATCGATTGGGCTTATTGCTTCGGGTATCCTTTATCCAAACCCTCCCTTATTCCACTTCAGTATTTTAAAAGTGGGTATGATTCACTTATTTCTATCCTTGGGCCTTTATTGAATTCTAAATATCATGAATCATATATAGTTTTCCATTAAACATCCTGTTTAACTAAAAAACTAGGGGGTAATGTTGGGTCATGATATTTCTCCTATTTTGGGCCAGGTATATTGGGCCCATTTATCAGTTTAATCTGTTGGGCTTTTATAATTAAGCCATGGGGCTCTTTGAGCCCATTTATTGTGTCAACTTTATTTAATCCTATTGGACCGGGTCGGATCGTTGGATTAACCCATTGGGTCATTTAATATCTATTACTTTGACTTGTAATGATGATATAGTATGACAGTTGACCAAGATATCTGCCATGCATTAATGTGGATGGGATTATAGTCGGTCGGCGGTGCAAACAGTGACCAGGAGCAGTGGATAAACTCCATGTAGTCGGCAAAACCCATCAGATTAGGGGGATATGTCAGATGGTAGTGGGTGGCACAGTAATCCAGGCGAAGATATTATTTCTTAGTGAGTAAGTCTTCATAAGGAGGTAACGCTTTTATTCATATATACACATTCACACAACATATAGATAATAATCACTCTCAATACACTAAATTCTATTATCCTCTTGAGTTAACTTTGTAAACAGACATACTTATTCTCACGCTTTGAAGCTATCCCCGTGCGGTCCGTAAAATCAACTTTGTGGTGTTTGTCGTGTTTCTTGTCTGCGGAGATCGGGACGTCTTTTCGTGATTGGGACGTGGAGAAAGATCTTGGCGTTAACAATCACCATCGTTGTGCTGCTCCGATCTATCTCGTCGGTGTTATGGTGCTCCGATCTATCTCGACACTGCCGAGGTATATCCTCTGTTTTTTTCTTTTCCAATCACTCTGTTTTATATATATGTTTTTTTGTGTATTTTGTATTATTCAAATCTGAAAATTTCTGTCATTGTAAATATACTTCTCTTTGTTGTTCTTGGTTTGGAAGAAATATTTTTAGCAAAACTATGTATTTCACCACTATACTTGGCATGTTTATTTAATATACTACTGAATTTTTAATTTTTCGAATTACATTACTGAACTAATTATTATTTTACAATTAAGTCATTCCGTTAAAAAAATTTGACAGACGTTAAAATATTGCTTATATGACGCTGTCATGGCAAAAAAAATTAAATTTTTTTTGCTTATTTGGCAAAAAAAATCAAAAACAGATTTTCAAAATAAAAAAAATACTCATTTTAAAGTTTTAAAAATAACAAAAACATAATAAAATAAAACATATTTTTTTAAAAACAGTTTTTTTAAGAAAATATAATTTTTTTAAAAACAGATTTTTTTAAAAAACAGACTTTTTTAAAAAAACGGAATTTGTTTAAAAACAGAATTTATTTAAAAAACAGAATTTTTAAAAAAATAGAATTTTTAAAAAACAGAATTTTTAAAAGACGGAACTTTTTAAAAAACATAATTTTTTAAAAACAGATTTTTTTTAAACAAAAAGAGAATTTTATTTTTTTAAAACAGATTTTAAAAAGAATTTTTTCAAAAACAGAATTTTAAAAAAATTGATTTTTTTAAAACAGTATCTTTTAAAATTCTATTTAAAAAATTCTATTTTTTAAAAATTCTGTTTTTAAAAATTTGGTTTTAAAATTCTATTTAAAAATCTGTTTTTTAAAAATTCTATTTAAAAATCTGTTTTTAAAAAAATCTGTTTTTAAAAATTCTATTTAAAATCTGTTTTTAAACAAATCTGTTTTTAAAAATTCTATTTAAAAATCTGTTTTAAAAAAAAATTAATTTTTTTTTAAAAAAAATCTGTTCTTTAAAAAGTTCCGCTTTTTAAAAATCCTATTTTTTAAAAAAAATCTTTTTTTAAAAAAATCTATTTTAAAAATTCTGTTTTTAAAAAATTATATTTTTTAAAAGCTGTTTTATTTTATTATGTTTTTGTTATTTTAAAACTTTAAAATGAGTATTTTTTTATTTTTAAAATCTGTTTTTGATTTTTTTTTGCCAAATAAGCAATTTTTTTTATTTTTTGCCACGTTAGCGCCACATAAGCAATATTTAACGTCTGTCAATTTTTTTTAACGGAATGACTTAATTATAAAATAATAATTAGTTCAGTGATGTAAATCGAAAAATTAAAAATTCAGTAGTGTATTAAATAAAACTTGTCAAGTATAGTGGTGAAATACATAGTTTTGCCAAATATTTTTTTATGATTTTGTCTCCCTAAATTTTTATTTTTTTTACCCTTCTAATTGCTAATTTGTATGTGTATATACACGTTTATAATTTTATAGTTAAATGTATATATTTTTTTCATTGGCAATGAACAAATTTGTATAAAACAAAAATTTTGAGTTTTGGATTTGTCTCGATGTTTGTTTATAGATTTTTTGTATTTTTTTTGGTATTATTTTTTTACCCTTTAAGCATCACTAAAATGATAATTTATTATTTCAAATTTTCTTTTTACATGAACATTAAAATGTCATGTCGGACTTTTTTTTTACAAATAAGCATCAAATTGCAACGTATGCAAGGTCATATCATCAATTTATGAGGTGGCATTTCAATCAAACGTAATTAAAAAAAATTGATAGTTGAATCATGTAATTAAAAAAATTAAAAAGTCGATCATCAAAATAAAAAATTAGTAATAATTTAGGGTAATAAAACATATTTAAGTCCTTTCTAAACTACGGGGATTATTATTTTTTGGAACTTTTCATAGAAAAATATATTCTATATGAATGGAGTAATTGTTTTGTAAATAAATGACAGTACAACTTATTAATTTAGCTTTAAAAGTTGTATCTTTTTTGGGTAATATAATGTCACGTTCCTCTTAACTTTAAATAATTTTTTAAGCATATATTTTTTTAATTCATTTCATTTTCTCCTTTTAAAATTTCATTAAGAAAAGCGTTTACCCCTTATAAGTTATAACCAATAATGTGTATATTTAGTTACTTAACATTTACAATATTTGCAG
The DNA here is from genome assembly GCA_020205605.1 of Panax ginseng. Taxonomy (NCBI): domain Eukaryota; kingdom Viridiplantae; phylum Streptophyta; class Magnoliopsida; order Apiales; family Araliaceae; genus Panax; species Panax ginseng. Next base: position 2,089,730 of record CM035131.1, read on the forward strand.
TGTTTGGTGTGTTTAGACTTTAGAGTATTTGGAAGTTTAAATGTATTTAAAAATTTTATTCTTCTAGTAATAATTTATTTAGTTTACAAATAAATATTTGACCTCCAAACATAACGCATCAAAATTAATACGATATGTTTATAAGTCCAAATACTAGTAGCTGAACAAACTCAATATTGTAATTTACGACAATGATAATCGTCCATGACATGAGAATTAAGAGGGGAGGACACATGCTGCATAAATATTAAATATAAATAAATATATATAGTTGCATTGATAGAATGACCAAATACAGAATAATCAAAATGTTTGATTTCAAGGAATATAGATAGAACCATGCATATTTCAATTCGGCCTATTTACTCTACCTCGTACTTATCAAGCCCACCAAAGTGAAATTAACGAGTAGGTAGGGTCTAGGGACAGGGACAGGGACAGGGACAGGAAAAAAAAAATTAAAAGAAAAGAAAGGATCTTGAAATTAAAATGAATCCTAATTTTCAATATTATTAGTTGATGAAGCATTGGAGCTAGCCCATGGCCAAGATGGTGCTTAGGTTCATAGGGTGCATGTACTTTTCATTCCCGTTTAAGATTGTTTGGACAATAATCCTGTTTGACTTTTCTGTTGGATGGAAGGCATCCCAAAACACATACAGGTTTCGATCAGGGCAGATTACTGAAAAACGAGTGCAAAGTCCAACTCCATTGTAGGGTCCTTGTCCACAACATGCTACCTTTGATGTAATAAAACCTGTTCCAGCCATAGGGAAAAAAGTGTTACCAATATTATATACTCGTATGTTTTTTATAGATAGGTCCGAGTGTTGGTTATGGGGATGGGGATTTTTCTCCTAACACATATATGTGTGATTTAAAAATCTGTATTCATAATAGCGGATATATATATATATATAGAGAGAGAGAGAGAGGGATTTATTCTTAAATCATGGGCGTGGGCGTGGGCGTTTCATCAAGAGATGTACGTGTGGCGTTAATTAGCTATAGAGCAGTATTTAAGTGAAAACATACCAAAGGCTTGGGGATTACTGATGAAGTCATTCTGCAGTTCCAAGGCATTAACAGCAACAAAGCAATCAGTGGTTAGCTCTTTGTTGAGTGCTTGAATCATCTGGACGAGCTTTGGGTTGTATAGTGCTGCAGCTTTTTGGGGCTCCTCAGCACAGTTCCCATCTATGCTTCTTAAGGCTAACTCAGCTGGAACACAACCTAAAGGTCCAGTTCCAGTCACAAGCACCCTCCGAGCTCCCAACTTATACAAACTCTACATTAATTACCCAAAAAAAAATTAATTATTGGAAATCTAGCTAAGCATATCCTTTTCATTTTTTGCTCTTATTCTTGATTGGAGCTAGTAATAAAATGCTTAATTGTGAGCTAGTACAGTACTGTCATATGTGATGTACATAAGTGGATAATGATTTTGCTTGAAGGAATAGCATTAAGTATGGGAAACACAGGATTGGAAAATTAACTCCTTGTGGAGTATCAAAGAGAGAAATATAATTATACTCCTTGGTAGAAATTAATTAATACGACTCTTTTATCCCAAGTTAGTTGGGTAAGTTGAGAAGAAGAATAAAAGACGTGTAGAATTTAATACGTTAGCTAAAAATGCAAATTTTTTTTTGTCACACACCATACACCTGATATGGAAAATGTAGCAACTCATTTCTCCGAACAATAAATAAAGGGAGTTGATATTTCTACATATATTTAAATTTTCACATGGTCCTCTCTCACATAAACATACAATGGATCTACCTTAATGTTGAGAAGGTCCAAAATACACGTAGAAATAGTGCTCTCCCCTAAATAAATGTCTACTAATTTCACTGTTTTTCTGAGGTAGAATATGAACAATTACCTGAAGAATCTTCTTATATTCAGAGATGAGAAAGGTTGTGTAATCTGGGAGATTGAATTGAATCCTCCTCAGTGTTACTGGAGTCAAGAAGTAGTTGTTGACAAAGTCATTGCCACCGAGTGTGATCAAGACGAGGGCTTTGTTCACGAGCTGTTGCGCCTGTTGTGCTCCAATAAGGGCAATCAGTCGTTGCTGGTACTCCTCAAAATACCTCAGTTGCTGCCCAATCCTTATTATATTTACCTACCCCAAACCAAGATTAAATAAATAAATTTTGAAAAATCCTTAGCTGAAATTGTAATATTTAATTTGACTTGCTCTTCTCCAAATGAACCATATAACCAAGAGAAACCATCACATTCTATTCTCTGTTGTAATATTTAAAATAATATGTTTGTTTAATTCAGATATTAACTATTATTAGTTAATTCCAAAGAATTATTATTTTTTTAAGAAAATGACTAGGCAATAGAACAACTAAAATTGAAAATTACCCTGTTGTTTAAATTAAGAAAAAGGTCAAACCATCCTTTCATTGGGAGAAAAATCTCTTAAAGAGATCAGTTGCAGCCCATTAGTTACCGAAAAAAGTCAAAGGAGCCATTGAAGTGGACAAGCGAGTGTTAATGTTATTTTTATGTATCACCTTTAATTATATAGATAATCACAAACCTAAACATTTTGGCACAATGTATATAAATGTATATGACTTTGGTTGAACACTCTTATTTAGTTACTTACAAACTGAAATCCGGTGTCGTTGAGAATTCCGACTCCGGCAGAAGCAAAGTTTGCTCCGATAAGTAGATTGTCTCCGTCAAGCTCGGAGCTCAAGTATGGCAATGTGGTTGGTGCCCCAAGCTGTTGGCCTAGTAAAACACAAATACACCATGGTGTAAGTTTAGTTAGTTAATTTTATTTATTATTATATATATATATATAAATAGAAATTCAAAAAGTAAAAGCAAAATTAATTAGTGGAAAATGGAAAAATTACTAATGAGGTCAGGGATGTTATAGCCATTTGAGAAGCGTCCAGTGGGAGAATGAGACGGCAAGTCGATGCCGTAGGGCGGAGAATCAGCTCGAGCAGTGGTGAGCAAGTAGTTGTTGTTGCCATTGTCAACCAGCGAGTCACCGAACACGAAAAAAGCACGAGCTCTGGCCTCGGCTTTTGGTGCAATTGTGGCCGTCACCACCAATGAAACAAACAACATGCTAACAAAACCTGAAGGACTAGACATATTTTGAAGACTATAATCTGAATATTTTCTAATGGCTGAAATGTCTCTCTTTATCTCTCTCTCTAGAAGAGGTTTATAGGCTGTGAAAGAAAGACAATAGATTGATTGATTTATATATACAGGGGTTCTGGCCCTTTTATTAGAGATTATTTTAGTTGGTTGGAAACTTAATAAATGCTTAGGCCAAACAAATTAAGAAGAGCAAACTGATCAACAAAGTTAAGTTGGAATAGTAGCTAGTTTTATAACTTATCCCAGAGTAGTTACTTGTTAGCATATATAACTAATTACTTTCAATGAAAAATAAAAATAATAAATCTAAGTGCTAAATTGCTAGGATTGGGTCAATTAATATATACATGCATTAGAAGAAAGAGTTGAAACTTTTGTGCTAATAAAAAGTTACTACAACTGTCTTCTCCTTAATTTATTTGACAGTGATTATATAAGGTGGCATGCAAGTCTGACTAAAAACCGGATGGCCGTTTTGGGGTAGTCTTTAAGATGGAAATTAATAGCTCTTTTTGTTTCTTATTGAGGTTGTTGAATTTCATAAGCCTAATAGGAGTAATTAAATTAGCTGACCTAAACTCATTAAAGCATTCTTAAGAGTACTAATACACAGAATATGATGAATGATGATCACTTGTCATTAATTCATGATATCCTAATTATATTTTTTTATACATATATAACCAAAATTCCATTCGTTTGTTCTTATATAATAATCAACCTTATTAAGAAAAACTTTCGAACTCGAAATGCATGCATTATAAGTCTATGATAATAAATTTTAAATACATTAGCATTATAAATGTTGTGGCCAAACGTACACTTCAGTTTAAAGACACACACACACACACACACACACACACACACACACACACATATATATATATATATACACATATATATAATTATATATGCAGTTGGTCTTTTACGTATGTACTTACTTTAATGTATTTCTGGCCTAAATGAGTTTTAACTCGAGTCCCTTACCACGATTAATTACTCCTTGCAAATTTCCTAGTGATATCGAAAGGCTTGTTATTATTTTTATTTTATTTTTAGTGAATATATATATATATATATATATATATATATATATATATATATATTATATGCGTACTTGATGAAAATTGGTGACCATGCAAGTATTTTTAGCGAGCGTACGTGTTATGAGTGTTGTTGTCATGGTCATCATCAGCATTATCCGTCCTGTATACCAAGGAGAAATCGAGGATAATGAATAATCATCCTACCTGTTGACTAGGGAAATATGATGATGATGATGATGAAGATCATATCTTGTAATATTGCAATAATGGCGGGAAAAAGCTTTGTAAAATCTTGTATGTGTTCTAAGCCAAAAGGGACTGGCCTTTTCAGATTTTCAATCACGATTCACGAATCAATATCATCGTATGCTATAGTCTCTAGCTTGAAAGGGGACTTATTTCGAATAACTCTTACATATATATTTGAAAATAAATATATTTAACAAAATAACTGATTTTGAATTTTTCGCTCACTCTAATAAATTATTTGGCCGTTCAAAATTTGGAATAAATTCCACTGTCTATGTAGTGCCGAAGACACGGGACATAGCTAGAAAATAAATAAATCTGTATGTTATATGGTTTCTGTTTGCAGCTGGATAAATATATAAATATGTATAGACGGCTAGATAAAGTACTGAATTCAACATATATAATTGTTTTAGTTGGCAGAGTCCTTCCTCTTGTGCCTTATATATCGTAGACTGCAGGACATAGTCAGTTTTAGGGTGATCCGTAAATTATACTAATTAAATAGGTAAAACGAATTCATAATATTATTAGTTTTCGGTAGGAGTTTGGGCATATAATTTATGACAATATAAGAGTCCCACGAAACTACTGAACAGAAGCTAAAATTAGAAAATATTTACTTTAAATTATGATATGTTTATTGGCTAGCATAGGGCATTCAGCCTCTGTAAAGCATTTTGGTTCTTTTTGAAACAAATTAAAGGCATTTTGAAGATTTGGTTTTTATTGCCAATCAATGCAGTAGAGATTTACTAGTGCACTTGTTAAACAAACTGATAGAGAATGTATATATAAACTTTATCTGTTGTAAACTAAAATTGTAATCGCACAAAAATAGTATGTCAATTCTTGATACTACATTCTTAACACAATTATATTCTCTTTATTGTTGATTAGAGTTCTCAACACTTGTCTCCCATGATATAATATAACGTATATTATAGCAGCACTACAAATAGCATACACAATGAATCAATTGAAAATGCTTTGAACTCTTTCAAATATACTATATATGAATATAACTAAAGAAATGAATGAAGGATTGAATGAATCAAAATGACCGACTTCATATGGTATTTATAGGAGGATTTAGTGACCCTTAAGACTGGTCAAGATTGGATGCATATGAAGAGGTATGGTTGAACAAGTGTGAAGTAATCAAGTCGGGCGAAGCCAAGGCAAGTCAGGCGCGCACGCTGAAGAGCTGTTGCACTAGGTCAGAGAGCAGCTGCTAGTGCAACAGCTAGCGCAGTTGCGCTCGACTTTCTGTTTTTCACTTATCTTGCCTTGCTTGCTTCTCCAAATTTAATAAATAAAATATAGGAACTAAACCAAAAATTAATTGATCCGTCCAGTCGGCAGCTACATGCGTGGTCAAACCAAGCCTTGATTCATCTCTCCTCCACAAAAAGTGATACGCCCCTTAGGGCCCAAATGTAATAACAATCTTATCGTATATATACCAATTTAATTTTAAGTTTATAGTCGATGTGAGACTCTCACTTCCCACAAGTATTTATTTATCTTTTTTAATGGGAGATTTTTGGGAGTAAATTTCTCATTCACTACTCTATGGATTTGAGCTTCTTAATACTTGATTTTAATCTATTCATAGATAAAACACATTTATATATGGATTCATCTCAAATAATTAATGGAATCCTCTTAAATTCTAGCTTAAAAACTCATATTTAAAACTTCATTTAAGCTCAAATTCTAACATTTCTTTTGAGTTTCATTTCCTTTTTCTTTAATTTAGTACCAAATTACGTTAATGCTCTCGAATTAAAGATTGTATGCATGGTTATACTGAAATTAGCTAGGAGTAATTAATTACTAGCATTGCACAAATGATTTTTCTTTCAAGTTTCATAAAACATATAACAACTCATATTAAAATGACCAGTTTTACAGCTAGTTGTCAAAACCTAACGCAACCCTCCTCCTTTATTTGGATTTGAGACCAGCTGTAAGAGTTGAAACATAACTAACTACATATCATTAACTATTATTGTATATGATTTAAGATTACGACTAATTAACTTTATCATTTAATTTTTACTGTTATAGTAATAAAAAGGCTGATCACTAAATCTTAGTTGTTGGGTTGAAGTCCTAGTGTTTAGTAGTAGTTGTTCATAAGTCCTAGTATTTACTAGTTTGTAGTGGTTGTTTAGTTGTTCATAAGTCCTAGTATTTAGTTTGTAGTGGTTGTTGAATAATTCTATTCCAACAGTTGCTGCATTTTAGTAGGAGTTGTTCCTCCAATAGTCTCTATATAAAAGAGCAGCATGCATGTGTTCTGTTTGGGACATCAATATATGCTTTTGCATTGCAGTAGGAGGTTGGTTTGCCTTGAAGAACCACTCCTTTTCTCTATTTTATTTTATGTGTTATTCTTTCATTAAAAATAGGTAGTAGGGATCATTTAAACTCAGGTCGGAAATATCTCTGACTCTTATCATTTTCTAACACATTTCACTCGATCACAAATTCAGCATCATAACATATTATCCCATGGATTAAATCTTTTGACCACTGAACCCACCTCAATTTACATTTATATAATTGAACTAATTTTTTTTACAGTCAATTCAGTGAACTACAATTTTTTTATAAAAATTAAAAAAATTGTTTAAAGTTGTTAAAAGTTAACGATAAAAATACGACGCTTATTGTAAAAAAATAAAAATAAAAATTAGTCTAGTGAACTGATCATCATCGTAAAAAAATAATAATCAATTCTTTAGTACCAAAAGAGTGATTTCACCTCACAGACCCTCAATCCGTAACAAAAATGGATGCAAATATTTCAGAATAATGCACCGACTTTCTTCCGACATAAAGTAGAATATAATTTATTCTTTTTCAGTGTTTTCAAGCCTCACGAACCGACAAATTTGAGCCTAAAATTGGGGTGAGACTCCAAATTAGGATGAATCCAGCGCAAGTAATTAATTTGTGCAGTTGTAAAATAATTACACAGCACTGGTACTAACATTATGAAATTTATGATATGGAAACTTTTTTCCATATAAAGAAAATATATGGCCAGTCATATTAAGGATTGCCCGGTGACGTACGTTTTTCACATTTATATATACTCCACCACCTTTGAGCATCTTTTTCTGTGACGTCGCCAACTACTATCCTCTCTCTTTAGTTACGAACAGAAGATATTACTAATATTTGGATACATTTAAGAAGCTGTCACGAATGCAAAGTATGAACTAAAAAGGAATTGTTTTATTTAAAAGAAAATTTTGACATTTAAACAACTTCTTACCCACATTAATGTCTATCTAATTTCTTGTAGAATTATCAAATTTATTCATAAAAATATCAATTCACAAACTGAAAATGGAACGGAGTAAGATGTCACGGCAAAGATGGATAATTTTTAGTCCGCGCTTGCTTGCTTGTGTATAAAAGTGTGAGTATGAACTGTGCTTTAATTAAGGGCTAATTACATTTCTGTTATATGACGTAACATCAAATTTATAATTTGGCCCTCAAAAAATTTGGACTTATAATTTATTACATCAAGTATCTAATTTGATATAATTTAGTTCTCAATTTCAGAATCCGATCAAAATTGGCCGGAATATCCGACCCGACCAAGAATCCGTATAAATATACCAGTTGACCGTATAAATATACTATTTGACTTAATTTAAAAAAGTGTTATTTACAGTTTTGTTACATCAAGTACCACCATATTCATGATTTGGCCCCCAAAAAAAAAATATTTAAAATTATAAATATAATAATTTTTAGCCCTTTAAAACTAATACCCTATAAAATTATAAATACAATTTAAAATTATAAATATTGATGTAGTAAATGGTGAATTTGGTGGTACTTGATGTAACATAAGTGTTATTAACCCCTATTGTATATGGTATCTGGCCGGATTCTGAAATTGGAAGCTAAATTGTATAAAATTAAACACTTGTTGTAGTAAAGTGTAAGTCTAAATTCTTTTAGGTCTAATCATGAATATGATGGTACTTTCATGTACTAAACTGTATTTAGCCCTTTAATTAATTACCAACAAAGTTGATATATATATATATATATATATATATCTGAATAATTCTAAAAGCGGACCAATGAGCGGACCAAAGTAAAAAAAACACGCTGGTCGGGTTTAATCCACAAAAACACGCGGGTTAAACCCGACCCACGTGTTTTTTTTTTGCCTGGATTCGTTTCATCGGTCTCGCTTATTCAATCCGTTGGAGATCCTCCCGTATATATATATATATATAACGACCAAAAATATTGATGAGGTCAGTTTCATTCGCTAATTACAAGCAATATTGTCAATTTACTCATTGACAATGCATGCATTAATTAAGTGCAAGTAATTCAAATTAAATCCATCCCATTAAGTCATTAGGTAGAGGTTATTACTTTTGTTTGTCATGCATGGTTAAATATTAATGACAGAGCAGTGTAAGCTTAATCATCTGTGGAATGTGAATGCACTTGTTCAATAAGTCAAGTAGTGGCCGGTTTGAGTAGCCTTAAAATTTTTAGTGTGCATGCGTTTGATGATTTTTATTTATGAGGAATTAAGGTTGTGTTTGATAAATTTTGAAATTAAGATATGAATGATTATAATGTCTTAATAAATTAGATCATTTGAATGGTTATGAGGGTTGAATCTAAAAAATTGTTTGATAACTAAAAAGTAAGTTGTCTCTTAATGACACTATTTTACCATTTTAAAGGGTAAAATTTTATTTAATAATTTTAAATATTTAATTTAATAAAAATGAGTGCATAATATTGTTGAATATATTTATATAAAAAAATTATCAAAAAAAATTCATTAAGAGGTAACTTTTAATTATTAAGATTTCATTTTCTGTCTTACTGATTAAGAGACATTTAGAGGTAACAAAGAAAAAAACAATCAGCATCATGCCTCTTAGTGAATAAGATACAGTCCATTAAGAGACAATCAGATGTAAACAAACAACACCTCATACTTGCACAAAACTAAATGCTGCCATAGCCATTTGCACATAAGCAATGCAAGTACTCTTTATGTTAATTTTTGAACGCAGAAAATAAGTTGATGAATTTGGCTGAGCCAGTGTAGATTTACTGGTCTGATCATCATGATGTGGATGCGGATGTGGTGACTAGAGATATAATGCCCTACTTTCTTGAAATATTTTGTTTGTCATCTAAGGTTCCGGTCCAAAACGAGTCAAGAATAATGCTCAATTCTCTCTTCAAGAGTACTATCAGTTGAGTCATCTTAGCTCTTAACAGATTCAGTGGGTCTTATACACACTGGTGGTCGCCGCACACAAGTTGTGTGTGCAAGTTTTTTATGGATAAAATAAAATTTTTATAAAATTTAGAGGAGTAAATAGAAAGATATAAAATGATAAAATAGTAATATATTTAAAGTTATAGGGCCAAAAGAATAAAAAAAAAAAAAGAAAAAAAAAGAGAAGGGTGGGACACAAAATCACCAAACTTATGGAGAAAGACTCAGGGATATAGATAGATACCAAACTAACCCACAAGTTCCAAGGGTATCACAGTGTCCTCGCTGCTTGTACTGAACAAGTACCAAACCATTAATATCTATTTGGGACTGATTGATGAGATTAATAGTATTACTTGGTCATGAGTCATGTATTCAGGGTGTGACCTATATGGCTATATATGACCACTGAACTAAATATATAATGAAGCAGGTCATCCCTCTCTCCCCACAATGAAAGTAAACGCAAGAAACCTGGAAAGTGTACTTAATTATATTGAAGTACTCGATTAAAATCCCATAACTACAACTCTCCCAATTCACATGTTCAAACTCTAGGTAACCCGTAGTAGGGACCTTTAGATATGGATTCATGGTTTCATGTGATCACAATGTTATAACGAAGATATAATGCATGCAAGTAACAAAACAAAAAAACAAAAGGTAATTTTGGTGATTTTTGTCCATCTTTTTTATCATATAATTCTGGCAAAAGTTATAAGTCCCGCTATAAAAATTATAATTGTCGTGTATGTACCTACATGTAATCAGGGTCGACCCATACGTTAAGTCATTTAAACAATGGCTTGAGGTTAGGAGTGAGCAAAAAACGGATAAAATCGAACTACCGAACTGAACCGAACTTTTTTAACCGAATTATTTCGGTTTTTCGGTTTTTTTTCTTATTTCGGTTATATCCGATTTATTGCTCATTATTGATTTTAGTTTTGGTTTTAAAAGCATGATAATTTGGTGCGAATAACCGAATATTAATTGTAAAATCCCAAATTTTACGAATAAAGATTTAAATTTCTCGATTTTTTTTTATATTATGGTGTGGATTTAATATAATGTTATAGTTGTGGGTAATATTTATAAATTTTGCAAAATATGCAAGTTGTTATATTATATTCGATTGGTCGGGGAATATTCTTTGTGTCGGGGAATATTCGTACAACGGGACAATCATTGGTGGACCCCACAACGGAATTATTGTCGGATTGAAAAATGACAAAAATATTTTATGAAAATAATTCATGAAGTTTTACCGTTATCATTGTTGAACTACTTTCGGTAGTAAAAAATACGATGTCGTGTGGTTGCGTAGTAGCGAGCGGTATTGATTATTGATCTTACGTGAAAAGTCACTCGGTTTTGTTCAATTATTACTACGATGATTCTTTGCGTAGTATCTCACGTTATTTGATTCAATTATTGTTGATTGTTATATATATATATATATATAAGTTTTGTTTTATTAGTATTATTAATGTAATAAAAGCAGAAAAACTTTTATATAAAGCAGAATACTTTTATAAAGTTATTCAATAAATAGAATATATTATATTCTATTATGCATAATGTTTTGCATAGTAAAATCTTTTTATATAAAATAGAATATTTTATAAAGTTATTCTATAAATAGAATATATTATATTTTATTATGCGTAGTGTTGCATAAAGGCTCTGCGATAGTATTTTTGCGTAGTAAAATCTTTTTTATATAAAAGCAGAATACTTTTATAAAGTTATTCGTTTTATTAGATTATAAATAGAATATATTATATTTTATTTAAAAGATTTTGCTTTAAATATGGACCGTCCGATTAAAAGTATATCAATGATCCGGACCGTTCATAAATTAATTCTTATGATCCATTCTTACTATAAATGAAAGCTCATTCCTTCATTATTTCTTACGAATTCACTAAAACTACAGAGAGAAACTATAGAGAGAAAAGAAAAAATATTACTACTTCTTACTTCTATATCCATATCCGGTTGTTCTATAAGGTAAGGAGTATTATTTCTTTCGTATTCATGAAGAGAACTTACATTATTCCATTATTTATTATTCATTGGAATAACTTTTATATCTGTGATCTCACCCTATACTTGGTGGAATTCTTACATTATTCCATTCTTTATTATTACATTGGAATATCACATGCATGCGTTTATCTGGGACTGGTTAAAATCTTTATTATTACATTGGAATATATATCGTATGCATGCGTTTTCTGTGGGACACAGTTCCGATTATTTATTATTACATTGGAATAACTTTTATACATCTGAAATCTGCATGCGTGGTGATTTTCTGTTGTTATTCCATTTTTATTATTACATTGGAACATCCTGTCAATGCGAATTTACTTTGACTGGTTCCGATTATTTATTATTACATTGGAATAACTTTGTCTATGTGAAGTATCGCATTTACGTGCGGTGAATTCTATTGTTATTCCATTCTTTATTATTACATTTGGAATATCACGCCGGTGCGTATTACGCTTTGACACAGTTCCGTTATTTATTATTCATTAGAATAACTGCCGCATACATCAAATACCGCGTGCGTGGTGATTTCTTTTGTTATTCCATTCTTTATTATACTCGGTTGATTAAAGTTTTGACTTCTATACTCCATGAAATTAGTGGAATATCCTTGATATTTGCGCTTCATCCGATATCTTTTCATGGAAATATTCTTACGAGCATTCTTGAATTTTACTCTACAAAAAAGTATCATGTTAACAATTTGAGCGTTATTAGTTCTGAATAATTTAATTCTTGAACTTGTTTTATTGAATTCTTATATCATTGTCATCATCCTCATGTTTATATTTTTGTTGAAAGTCATCTGTGGCTGTGTAGTGCGTAGATGGACTTGGTATGATTATGACCGAGGGATTATTCGGTATAATCATGGTAGTAATGTTACAAATGATGTAGAAAAAGTCCTTATTGGCCTTGTAGTGCATTGATGGACAGTTTTGGTATGATTATGGCTATGGATTCTCTTGACGAGGGAGCAAAGATGAATTATTTTATGGCATGATCGGGATGGTTGATGAAAACACGATTATCTTTCGGCGCAGTAGTGCATGGATAATTCGTGGTCGTGATCTTAAATAATATCCCCGGCACCGTAGTGCGGGGATGATTTGATGATGTGGATTATTTATTAAATTTGAGTCTCGTGATAAAAGTGATGAAAAACTTTTTAAATCATAAAAGATAGTAGATTTTATTCTCTACTGACTCTTTTAATAAATTGCTTTGTTCATTGTAGTTAAACTTGATGTCTATTGTATTTTATCAGTTTAACATTGTTGAAGACTAATGATAATTTATTATGCATTATCTTAGTCATAATATTTCTTCTTTGGGCTAGTTGAGCTCACCCTTTCCTCTTGTTCTCTTTCGGAAATGAGAATATAAATTTGAGACGAGTTGGGGAAGCGGTTTGTGATCCGGATGATAGCATTAGTAGTCCTCACTATTCTGTTAAATAGTGTGACAATAAATATAATGAGGACTTATTCTGAGAGTGAATATTGTTTAGAAGATAATATTTATATTAAAACTCATAGCTTTCTTGTTGTATATTAAAGATTGTATTTGTATTCTGTACCATGTATTTGAAGACTCAGAATAGGTGATGTATACCTATTTTTGGGGGCGTCACAGTTGGTATCAAAGCTTAGGGATATGATCCCTGGCTGAGATGTGAGATAAGAACTAGGAGGAGAGAAACGAGAAATTCCTTCGTTAGTATGACCTACCTAAGTTTATTTGGTATTTAATTGGTTGGTCAGAGTATAGGGATAATATGTGATACGTTAATTAACCCTTGTTTTGTGGTAGTATTTAAAAATGACATGCGAGAATGTTGAGAATAGCAATGGAGCACAGGAGACCGTTGAGTCTCCAAATATCAATAATCAGGATAATGTGCATCAGGAAGGCAATAATCCTCCTGTAAACAACAACACTGACCAAATGATGAACGATGGAATGTTCAGAGGCTTTATGCAATTCATGCAACAACAGGTAAGAGAGACTCATGTTCAAAATATAGGTGAAAATAATGGTAACCCACATTTCGGTCACCATTAAGCGATTCAGGAGAGCTGGGACCACCAGAGTTTTTGGAAAAGCCAGAACCACTTAAGGCGGATATATGGTTAAAGTAGATCACCAAGATATTTGATGTCTTGGGATGCTCAGAGGAGCAAAAGGTTCCATTTGCCACCTTTATGTTGCGTGAAGAGGCAGATTACTAGTGGGAATCTGTAAAACGTACCCAGATCGACGACTTCAAGATGTCTTGGGAGAAGTTCCAAGAGTCATTCAACGACAAGTACTTTCCCGAAAGTATTCGTCACGTAAAGGAGGTGGAGTTCATCAAGCTGGAGCAAAATAATATGACTGTGTTGCAGTACGAGGCTAAGTTTGTCGAGTTGTCTCGGTTTGCATCCCATTTGATCGATAATGAGGAGCGAATGACGCGAATGTTTATAAGAGGTTTGAAACCCAATATCGTCAATACCTCATTTCTCTGGCTGTGTTTGTATTGAGATGTTGTTAATAGGGCTCAATTATTGGAGCGCGATAATGAGTCAACCAACCAAAAGAAAGAAGCGGTACGCAAAATGATAATCTGGGGTGATACTTGATCATCAAAGCGGTGACAATAAGCATGGAGGGATCAACATGCCGAAATGGTAACCACTTGTGGTAATTGTGACACCCCAAAATAGGTCCAATCCATCCAACCTATTACGAGTCGCCAAATACATGGTGCAGAAAATAACTACAACTTTATTACTACAATTATCGTGCAAAATACAACAAACACATATTGTGAGTTTTAATACCAATCTGTGACTCATGTCCCAACTATGGACAAGACCTCACAAATGATACCTTACATAAAGGTACAATCTGAAGAACCATTTTAGAAATTAAAATTTTTGGGAAGTGCTCAAGGAAACTTTCGTACATAGGAGGCCATGAATCTAAGTTATGATAGATATCATATGTCCAGAGAATTATCTTTGGTTGATCCAATAGACCCCAAAGAAAAATAAGAAGATTACTATCATGTTCTTTCCAATGGTGAGTCTTCTCTTGACATATAACTATCTCCATTGTCTCTAGTTAAAAATTATATTTCAAATAAACTCCAAGATCATATAGGTAGTGCTCGTAGATATACTCAGCAAGTGAATGTGCACAACCCTTTCTTATGATAACACGAGATTGTATGTTATTAGACATCTTGTGTGATAGTGGCAAAACACCCTTCCAAAGTTGGGTTCACCTCACCCTATTGTTGTTCACCAAAATCAATTATTAAGTGACGTATAATATACGACACACACATCTTAGGTCCTCAATACAATTATATATTGTATGTCATGCCGTTTTATAATGTGTTGAGAAACTTTGACAGTCTCGGACCACCACACTATTCCCCTATTATCCCCGCTCTATCCAGCTACATTCTTATCACCTGAAAAGATTATGAAGCAAAAGGGTGAGCACAACTAGCTCAGTAAATAATATTATGACTAATGATAATTAAATTATCAATAGCCTTCACCGAGAATAAATCGGAGATTTAGAAATATATGGTAGATGATAAAACTTTTCAACCATAGTAGTTTGTTGAACGAAGCAATCCATTAGAAGAGTCAAATAGACCATAAAGTCTATTATCTTCTCCATGTTAAAAGTCCACCAACAATGCTTTAACCCTGTAACATTAATCAATAGATCATGTTCACAATCATGTGAATAACTCATAATCATAATTGTAGTTCTAATTTTCTTCTTCATCCAAAGGCGAAGATATTTTTCATCACATGTCTTTACCTGAAACATCAAAGATCATGGTTATACCAAATCACAGTTCCTATTCATAATCATACTAATAAGTTCATCTTTGCACTACATGCCAAAGATATTCATTAACAGTTCATCTTTGCACTACATGCCAAAGATATTCAACAACAGGTCATCTTTGCACTACGGGCCAAAGATATTCAATAACAGGTCATCTTTGCACTACGGGCCAAAGATGTTCATCAACGATTCATCTTTGTACTACAGGCCAAAGATATTCATATCTCAAAGAAATATATAATAATTTCAGAATTTATATAAATAATAATTATAACCATGTTGATCAATTCACCTTTGCACTTAAGCTAAAAATATTCAATTATAAATTCAATGGTCATGATCATACCAGTCAACAATTCATCTTTGCAATACTGGCCAAAGAAAACCCATAGTCACGATCATACCAATAATCTACCCATCTTTACACTTAAGTCAAAGAGAGATTTCTTCACCAGGGTTATAAAAATGTTATATATGATAATAAAAACAATACGACCAACAACTGCATTTAATTTCAAGAGTAAGATTCATAAATCAATGATTTCATAACACCTTAATCCAAATGTTATAAATCACTTAATAATCTCATAATCTAATATTATTAACCACAATATTTTAATCATTTATTAAACTTATAAATAATTTATTTTAATTATTTACACTTTACTAATTAATGCATTTAATCATACTAAAATGCCAAACTCATAAGATTTCATCACCAATAACCAACAACCTCATCAAAAATCTGCATATACCATATATAAGATTCTCAAGCCATAAAATCCTATTTCCAATTTTGTTACTTCACATAACATATTTAATTTATTTACTCATAACTAGTCCATTTTCATGAAAAATATAAAATCGCCCAAAAATATTTCTTTTTCGGGATTTAGCGAGGAATATAGTCCCATATTGAACATATATTTTTCTCGTAATTTTTAAAATTCATTTACTATTTTTCATGGCCAAAGCGCCGAATATTTAGACATTTATCATAAATTTTACTTTTATCCAAAATTCCAAAATTTATGAATATCTTGATGTTATATAGATATACTCCCAATAAAAATTTCACCAATTTTGGAGTTAACCACAAGGAGTTATAAGTGTTTACTTTTAAAATAGTCTTTTCTCATAAAATTCATAACTCTTATCTATACATCCAAAAATCGTCATTTTTGGACACAATCAAGGAAACTCATCAAATTATCATTTCAAATTTTTTCAGAATTTTTGAAGTTCTGAAAAATTACGAAACTGAAAAACATAATAACCCTTAAAATCCCCTACCTCAAAAGAGCAGTACTTCTGATCGGAATATCGGATGAAAAGCCGAAGGAAACTTGCACTGAATAGCAACTCTCCAAGTATCTAAATACTCACAAAATTACGCTCGAGAATATAGAGAGAGAAAACTTCAGTTTCTGGTGTGATTTTCAATTCTAATATAAGCACCTATTTATAGGAAAATGCTAGAACGCCAAAGGAGACTAAATTAATAAAATATTATATTAATTAATCAACGCATGCTACTTGGAAAATTTAGCAGCCCTCCACCAAAGACCAGCCATCTCCTTTAGAAGCCCACATGTTTAAAACAATAGTGGGTCCCACCCCTAATTTTAATAAAAAATATTTTATTTTCCGAAACTTCAATAATTCATAGAAAATAGTCCGTATATCAGAAAAATACGAATTTTACGTCCATTACGTATAAAATCGAATTCTCTACAACTTTGTAACTTTGAGTTTTTCCAAATTCCAAACAAAAATATCAAAGAAATCCCACAAACGGACGATTTTCAACATAGTTTCAACACCTTTTAAAATTCATAACAAATCATGCGTTAATTTTCAAGCGGTTCAAAATATGTGGACATATACTCAACTCATATATGTATAACATATCCAAAAATCACAACGATCCAACTAATTCGGATTAAAATTATAACTCACTTAATAGAGTTTTAAGAACAGATTTGAGTTTTTATACTTCCAATCCGACAAAAATCGATAAAACACCTCAACATTAATTCCTTCATTTATAACCACATAAATAAATTCATCATTTATATCCACATCAAATAAATATTTTCTTATCATATAAATTAATAATGAATTATTCACAAATAATATTATAGAATCACAATTATGACAACCAGACAGTTCCCAGGAAAGATGGGGCTTTCCAATATGGATTTCTCCTTACTGGCACGCAATTAGGTGACCAAACCTCTCCTTGACAGAACTTTCTAGACATTGCCAATAATGCTATTGTAAGACCCCAACTTTTATAAATAAAAATGATTATAAATACCATTTTTGAATATTATGGAGTAAATTTGATATAATGTTATAGTTGTGAGTAATATTTATAAATTTTGCAAAGTACGCAAGTTGTTATATAATATTAGATTGGTCGGGGAATATTTGTACAACGGCGCAATCATTGGTGGATCCCACAACGGAATTATTGTCGGGTTGATAAAACGACAAAAATATTTTATGAAAATAACGGCGGAAGTTTTACCGTTAACTGTTGAAACACCCGGTGTTAAAAGTACAATAATACGCGTGGTTGCATAGTAGCACACAGTATTGATTATTGATGCTTACGTGAGAAGTCACTCAGTTTTGCTTATTATTTGGATTCCTATTTACCCATTTTTCAAAATTATCGGAAGAAAGTTATAAAGTATATATATATATATATATATATATATATATGACATGTGTGTGTGTGTGTTTTCGTGTGTGTAGGAGTATGTGTGTGTTAGTGGGTTTTGGTGGGGAATGATATTATCAAGTGGTATATGGCGTGTGTTGTGTTAGTGGGAACATGTGTTATATATTATATATGTATATATATAATGTGTCCATGCTGCATGTGAACTGATATATATATATATATATATATATATTGCTTTGAAAAAATTGTTAGAAGAAATGAATTATTGGTTTCACGGGGGAGTACTGTGATTGTTATTATTATTATATATATTATATTTTATTTAAAAGATTTTACTTTAAATATGGACCGTCCGATTAAAATAAATCAATCTGGACCGTTCATGAGTTAGTTACTATGCAATCCATTTTTCTATAAATAGAAGCTCATTCCTTCATTACTTACTTTAATTCAATTGAAACTCTAGAGAGAGAAAATTATAGAAAGAAAGAAGAAGAAATAAGTCTGCTACCTTTCTTTTCCTATATCCAGTTTCTTTTACTACGGTAAAGGGTATTTTTTCATATTCATGAAGAGAACTTCATTATTCCATTTTTATTATTCATTGGAATAGCTTTGTATCATGCCGGTCCACCCTATACTTGGTGATTTTATTGTTATTCCATTCGTTATTATTCTCGTTGGAACATCACATGCATGAGTTATACGCCGCACTGGTTAAAATCTTTTATTATTACATTGGAACATCCCGCCGGGCAAATTTTACCGACCGTTCCGTTATTTATTATTCTGTTGAATAACTTTGTCCATGCAATACCGCATGCATGGTGATTTCTTTTGTTATTCAATTCTTTATTATACTCAGTTGGTTAAAGTTTTGACTTCTATACTCCATGAAATTGTGGGATATCCTTGATATTTGCGTTTCATCCCAAGATCTTTTCATGAAAATATTCTTATGAGCATTCTTGAATTTTACTCTACAAAGAAGTATCATGTTGACAATTTGGACGTTATTAGTTCATGAATAAATTAATTCTTGAACTTGTTTTATTGAATTCTTATATCATTGTCATCATCCTTATGTTTATATTTTTTTTTTGAAAGTCATCTGTGGCCTGTAGTGCATAGATGGACTTGACATGATTATGACCAGGGATTATACGGTGTAATCATGACCGTAATGTTACAAATGATGTGGTAAAAGTCCTCATTGGCCCATAGTGCATTGATGGACAGTTGTTGGCATGATCATGACCATTGATGAATACACGAATATCTCGCCTTGGCGTAGTGCATGGATAATTTGTGGTCGTGACCTAATGAATATCCTTGGCAGTAGTGCGAGGATGATGTGTGACACCCCAAAATAGGTATACATCACCCATTACGAAGTTGTCAATACACTGCATGAAACAACTACAACTTTATTATTACAATAGTAAAGCTGTGAGTTTAAATACGAGATATTGCCATCTAGATAATATCCACATACAAATAAATTCTCATCATAATTATTGATACATTATTTTACAACAATGGTGAGGACTACTAAACAACTCTCCTAGAACCCTCATTCCATACCCCACTGCATGCTTTCGCTAAATTCTCGCCTCCGATAAGGAAAATGGAACAAAAAGGAAAAGGGTGAGCTCGACTAGCCCGATAAAGAAGAATATTATGACTAAGATAATATACAACAAAATTATCGTTAGTCTTCAACAGGAAAAAATATAATAGAATACAATAGACAATAAGTTTTAAATCAATATTCGCAATGAAATAATAATTCATTAGAAGAGTTAAGTAGAGAATGCAAACTACTATCTTCTATGTATGAATTTTAAAGTTCATCGTCTATTTTTTTATCCTGTAACATCAATCAATATATATACGGGATCAAATATTCATCCTTGCACTTCTGAGCCGAGGACATTCTTTGATTAGTCGTGTTCATCTAAACACTGCTCATCTTTGCACCACGGCCAAAGATATTCATCGAAATCATTCATCTTCTGCCACTGGGCCAAAGATATTCATCATAAATCATTCATCTTTTCACTACTGAGCCAAAGATATTCAATAATATCATCATTTAAGAGGCGAGGATGATGAAAAATATTTTTAAAGAAAGCGAATCCAATTGAAACAAAATGACAAGGATTAAGGATTAAGGATTAGTACTTTGTTTTATCCATGTCCAAAAATACCTCAAAAATAATCATAGTGGTGTAAAATTCAAGAATGATCAAAACATGGATATAATCAAAGCTAGTATCCACAATAGATATTTTAGGCGAAAAGGAAAAATTTTCATTTTTCGATGAATAATGCCGATTAAGTGAATAAGTGTCAGATACGTGAATAAAGGTCGTACACGTGAATAGTAACTTCGACACCAAAAGTTCCAAGTTTTATAAAAACTTGGATCAATATTTCAAAGATAATGATATTGAAGAAATAATATCATTACGAAAAAGAATAATATCCTTACCTCGGAAAAGACAAAGATTTAACTGGAATCTTGGATATAAAGCTATAACTTGAACTTTCACCGTATAGCAATACTCAAAGTATACTCAAAATACTCACAAGAATACGCTCGATAATATAGAGAGAGAAAACTTCAGTTTCTGGTGTAATTTTTAATTCTAACCTAAGCTCTCTATTTATAGGAAAATGCTTAGAACACCAAAGCAGAAAATTTAATAAATTAATAATATATTAATTAATATTCCTATGCCAACATTTGAAGAACTGAAATCAGTCATTAACATCACATGCAAGACCCACCATTATTGCCAAAAACGTTTTTCTTATTTAAATTATTTTAAACTTCCAAAAATCAATTATTTCGGAGCTTCGGAACTTCAATAATTCACAATAAATAGCCCTTTTGTTAGAAAATTCAAATCTCGCGAATTTTTATAGAAAATTCAATTCTCTACCACTTTGCAGAAGGAAGTTTTTCCAAATTCCAAACAGAAATTGACCGAAATTCATAAACGGGCGATTTTACAGGCTATAATCAAATTTCAGTCAAGAAATGGGGTCCACCGACATGTTTAACATGTTTTAAATATTTATTGCAACAAAAATACTCTTCCTCCTCGTATACTCATATATCCCACATTCGTTGTAAAAATATCACCATTATTATATTATTAAAATATAATAATATATTTAAATGAATTATTTTATCAGAAAAAGATAAAATTTCAATTTTTCAACAATTGTCACATTAAAAATTTTCTCCATCTATATCCACATAAAATCAATATTTTCCTCATCATATGAATCAATAATTAATTATTCACAAATAATATTACAGAATCATGAAGATTGACAACCAGTGCGCCTGGAAAGAGGGGCTTCCAATAAGAATTTCTCCTTCTTGGCAAGCAATTAGGTGACCAAACCTCTCCTTGTATGAGAACTTTCTAGACATTGCCAATAATGTTATCTAATAATATTATTGAGATAATATGAATTATTGCTTCGATAATGAAAAAAAATCTTGTGTAATGACAATTATTGAAACAATGAAGAATATAAAATATCAACGCAAACAATTATTGAATCAATAAAATAAAAATCGAACAAAGTAATTACCGTAACCATTATTAAGTAGTGCCTTCACGTAAGAATCAATAATTGGTGCAATACTGGTGCCACGCCAAGCAACAACGCCAGTATTCGTGTTTTAACCGGTATTCCAACAAATTAATAAGCAGAATAACTACTGTTATTATTTTTAAACAACTTATATTTGTCGCTTTTTCTTCTTCCAATCGCTTTTCGTTATGGGGCCCACACATGGTTCTTGTGGTCGCATCACGAATATTCCCCGACAGCATTTAATATTCCACGACCAAACGAATATTCCCCGACAATAATGAATATTTTATAACTATTTGCTTATTTTGAAATACTTGCGTATTTTACCCATAACTATCCACATTAATCAAACCAACCCTTACTATTTCAAAATAATAAATAGAGGAAATTTCATTTTATTAATAAAAAGTCGGGGTCTTACAATGTGGATTATTATTAAGGTGAGTCTCATCGATACAAGTGATGAAAAACCTTTTAAATCATAAAAGATAGTAGATTTTATTCTCTACTTGACTCTTTTAATGGATTCTGAATTCATCAAGCAGTTAAACTTGATTGCTATTGTATTTTATCAGTTTAACATTGTTGAAGACTAATGATAATTTATTCTGCATTATCTTAGTCATAATATATCTTACTGGGCTAGTTGAGCTCACCCTTTCTTTCACTGTTCTATTTAGGAAATGAGAACGTAGTTGGGACGAGTCGGGAAATGAAGTGATGGTCCGGATGTTAGTATTAGCTAGTAGTCCTCACTATTCTGTTAAATAGTGTGAAAATAAATGTAATGAGGACTAATTCTGAGAGTGAATATTGTCTGTAAGATGATTTGTATTAAAACTCACAAATTCTCTTGTTGTATAATTAAGATTGTATTTGTATTCTGTACCATGTATTTGGCGACTCAGAATAGGTGATGTATATCTATTTTTGGGGGCGTCACATTAATATTAAAAAAAATAATAATTTTATACTATTATTATTATCTGATTAGTGATTCCACCCAATTCCACCCTTATAACTTATTATTTGATTCCACCCAATTCCACCCTTATTTTCTACTCGCAGTCGCAGACACCCCAATTTCTCTCCCCTCTGGCTCCGAGCAAAACCCACTCGCAAATCTTCCATTTTCGTTGTTAATCCCGAGGCCAATAACCCTGCCCTAAACCCACCAGCATTGAAGCAGACTCTTCTTCCTCTGCCTCTCTCGCTTGCGGTGAAGAGATCATCCTCTTCGGGCTCACCAACACCAAGCAGACTCCATTTTCGTTGTTATTAGCTTCGATTGTTTGTGTTTTAGCGGCTGTTTTAGCTGGCTATTTTTGGGTTTTTCACTTGGGTTTTTTTGGGTTTGTTTGTGTTTTAGCTGGCTGTTTTTGGGTTTTTCACTTGGGTTTTTTAGGGTTTGTTTGTGTTTTAGCGGCTGTTTTAGCTGGGATTGTTTGTTTTAGCTGGGCGGTTTTGTGTTTTATGCTTTGAAGAAGAAGATTCAATTATGGGTTTGAGTAATTTCTTTGGCTGTAAAACAGAGGTGGTTGGTACTCGTGTGTATTGATGCTGATTCGGTTTTTACTCGAATTACCGAAATTACAATTCGGTAATTTGGTTATTTTCAAATTTCGGGTATTATTTCGGATAGTAAAATTGTCATTAATTCGATTTTCGGTTATAATCGAATAGCTTATTCGGTTCGGTCATAACCGAATGATCACTCCTACTTGAGGCCCCCAAAATTAAAAAGACCCCCAAATTTTAATAATTCCTATATGTTATAAAATAATTTTTCCCAACAAATCAGTAGCTACAAGTACAATCAGTCAATCATATAAGATATTTTTTTTTCTCGAAAGGTTGAAATTTATTCTTTTTTTTTTCCTAAGGCCGAAATGTATTCTTCTATTTTCTCAAAGTTGAAATTTATTTGGCTTGAGACTCCAAAAAAGTTTGAAACGACCCTGTGTATAATAGGTAAGAATTAAAAATAGACTCATCTTAATCTATTTTATCTTATTGCACTAATTTCTACGTTGATCATAATTTAACTTTGTCAACATAGATATAATGCCTATGAAATAATGGTTGAAAAATAATTGATTGGACAATTAGAGAAAGTAGCTCCTTTCCAATTAGGCATCCGCCATCATATTATCTAGTGGACTAAATAGGATGATTAATTGGTGATATCTCAGACTAAAAATGGGTTGAAATCGTATTTTATGCAACGACAGATCAGAAAATTCTTATTAGATCAGATAAATACGTTAGTATATGCCGATTGCCGGACAATAAAGGCCGAAATAGGACAAGAATGGGAGCCCATTGGGCTTGTCTTAAAAATAGTATAGTATATTGGCCGTGCTAATAGTTACTGAAAAAACATAAAATACTTTCTACCAATAAATAAATTAAATATCAACCTTAAGAATGTCAAAATAAAGAAACACAAAGCAAAGAAAAAAGTCAAAATTTAAAACATAATCTGATAATCATAAAAAAAAAAAACAATCTCCATGTACAAGGTTTAAAGTTAGGGTTTCTAAACCCCAATTTTGCTATACCAAAATGCGAACTCCATGTTGCCACTCCTTTCTGGCATTCATCCTCAAATTCCTTAATTTTCTCCAGACTTTTATAGGAATTTCAATAATATTATACTCTGCGTTTATGCTGCATCAATGGAACAAACACACACTCTCTCCTCCACCATCAGCTCCGTCACGGTTCTATCCTGATGCCCTTTTGTTGAATTTTGACGCAGTTGAGGTTTCTGATCGCGTCACTCCTTTGAACCTCGCCGCTGGCGTTGTTTCAAGTATCGACAATGGGCTTAATCTCCATTTTCAAGAGCTTCCTGCTCCCTGGTACATTTGTTTAATTTTATATTTCTAAGGATATGAATTTCGTACTGTTAAATTGAGATATATTTTGTTCAAATTAGATGTTTAGTAAATGTTTTGGTTAAATTAATTGTTTTGATATGGTTATTGGCAAAACTGAATTTTTTTTTACTATATTGATTTGGTTCTGTAACAGTAGCCTAACATAACTATACCTATTGACTATATAAAAAGTACATATCTTTTTAAAAATTAAGTGAATTCATGTCAATTTTAATTTTTAAAATGTCAGAAAGTGACGTAAAAAATCAAAATACATTTCTAATTTTGGAAAGTAGGGAGTATTAATTGTGACTAAGGAATCCTGAATGATAATGTAGTGATATTTATTGTGACAGGTTCATATATGCATTTATGGGAGTAGGGGTTGTGTTGTGCTGTATCACTTGCATTGGTCACATTGCAGCTGAAGCAATTAATGGCTGTTGCCTTGGTTTTGTATCCTCCCTTATTTTCTCAACTTAAATTTGCTATCAAATTCATTAACTATTATCTTTAAGGAACAATTAATGCGATTTATTGTTCTTTTTTAGTGTAAAAAATTGGAAAATTTGAGTTGTACCTTTGTCGGACTCTTCAAAATACCGTGTTCTATCGATTAGTATTACACAAAAGAAATCAACTATAGACACTAATATAATTAGATCCGTTCTTCATGGATAGACTTGAGATTTGTGTTCCCTGCTCATTATCATACAATCACTTATTCATCATAAAATCACTTATTCTCACAAACCTCATGTGGGGCTAATAGTTTTAATTTTCTAATTCAATAGATTTGAGTTCAACTGGCACGGGACCTCCAACCGTGAGTTCCCTCACACTAATGATTCCGTAGGGTGGGATCTATTCCAAAAGGTATCACCCAGCTAGGTGAATCACAGTATGTTTGGCATGGCTATGTAATTGCCCTTGTAGTTCTTAGATGATTACTTGGAACTCCAGGTTCAGGGCAGGGCAGGGCGTAAGGCAAGGGAATCTTAAATCAAAGAGTTCCTATCCAGCAAACGAAGTAGAAAACGTATGATTCTTGCTCTTCTCTAGTGGTGTCGGCTTTTATTAATTCAACTTCTAAACTTTGGAACAACACTCAAGTTTCGTGCAAGTTGCTTAATCCGTTGCTTGTTGCTTTCGAGCCTCCTGGCAAGAACACGTATGCGCGTGACTCACGCACAACGGCGAAGAAAAACCTATTTGACGTTGTTGACAATGTTTATAATGAAACTTTCCAAAGACGTTTATTTGTTTTTCAGACTTTAGCTTGTGCACATGTGCACAAATACAACAAGTCATTCCTATACCCATGTGAATTACTATTAGATCAATTTAGGTTGGGTTAGAGTTTAGTTTTCAGGCATTTGCTCATATAGTCTCACTAAAAAAAGAGCCAGTGGAAAGTAGTACTTCAACCGAAATTACCGTCAAATTTGCAACGCTACTTATTGGACTAGCCTAGTGGCACAAGACCATCAAATTCTTCCGCTATAACCTTAGCTGATTTAATGGGTCTGGCTAAGCTTGTTTCGTAAAACGCGTTCGTAGCTCCTTGGCCCCTTGATGACCAGTTTTGTTCCATATAAAAGTAATCTATATGGAACTTACAACGTGTCTAATCCGAGCGATTGCCTTCGCGGATCCAAATGCGCTCATAAGGCGCACAACCAGACACTCTATCTGAGTCCCATGTACTATAGGTTTTAAAATAGGTTTAAGACTTTTACCTTTCAATTGGGCAATGTAAGATAAATATTAAACATCAGGCCTTGTTAATGGAGAATTTAACTGTCATTTTTCAACATTTCATACGGATTGGAAAGGAACCCGTAGTTTGTCAATTATTTTTTTTAAAATTCAATTCGTGCCTTATATTATTTTCCTTAATTAAATAAAACTGATAGTACACTATACTAATTGTTGTACTCATTCTACTCGAAGGGGCCCTGGTGGCTTTTAATGCCGTTGATCGTCATTGGGAGAAGGTGCACTTGTTATTTAAATCTACTTTTTTTATAATTAATTGGTCCCTCATTCTATTCAAAACGCTCTATTATATTTCTAGGATCTTCCATTAGACCCCACAAGAGATCTTGATCGCCTTCGTAGCTTCATTGAAGCCAATGCTGATGTTTTTAAGTGGGTTGGCATCTCTATAGTCATAATTCAGGTATGCCCTTGTCCTTATTGCCTTACACTTCTTAATTTATCCTGCCATGCTGGTTATTTAGAGGATTCAATTCTTGATCATGCAGGAAAATAAAAAGAAAAAATAATTTTAGCTTCATAAAATTTTTGTTCTTTTAACCTTGCATCTTAACTTCCTAGTTTTTATTGTAATCTACTTCTTGTTAGGTTTGTATATAACGCGGACATGTAATCAAATTACATAAATAGTGTGGAATCGCGATAAAATCGGATTTTAAAATTTTTATACAAACCATCACTATGATCATCCTTGTGCACAATTATCAATTAAACGAAAGAGACGGAGATATAAAATCATACCCTTGTAGAGGCTTCATTGGGTACAAGTTCACTACCAATTTCTTCGCGTTCTCCTTGAATTTCACCGATGAGATTCCTTCTTTTGATCAATGCAAGCCACCCAAGTGTTTGGCCTCTTGAGATGATCCACCAAGGAATAATATGTATTCAAGAAGTTGGGTGTTTGACAAAACCCTATTTTTCTCTTTATATAGAATATGTCAGTACTCTCCCAACCCTTGAAAGTTTTTCTAACCCCAACCTATAATAAGACTTCTCTTATTTATAGATGCAGGCAACCCTCCTAAACTATTTAGGAATAGGGTTTTATTATAATTAATTAAACTCTTTTAATTATTCAGATTCCTAATCTAATTAGGAACTTATGAGAGTACTCTTATTAATTAATTCCTAAACTATTTAGAAATTAACTAATAATAATAGTAATAATATTAATAAGACTCTTATTAATTTATATTTAATATTTTCAAAATATTAAATAATAAATATTAAGCTATTTAATTTATTCTATCAATATAGCATAAATTAAATATACTTAACATATTATTACGATTATGTCATTTACTTCTTAAATAAATATTTTCCTTTTGCGGCGTGACCCTTTAGGTTCTCCATATGAAATCGGTTGTGAATAAATCAATTAGAACAATTCTAATTTTATTTAAATAAATAAATTAAATTATTTAATTCATTTAAATAAATAATATTTATTCTACAATAAAGGTAAGTCCCCTTAGCGATCAACGACTTTTTCAGATAATATAAATTTCAACATTAATCATAAAATAACCTTTCAGTGCATAGTTATCGTACAATTCAATCTTTCTACCATACAATGTCCCACTTAAATATAAGACATGAAATTACCGTCAAGTCTTATTTTATTTAATTATTGTATTTCGATTTTTAAATGTACAACTCTAAATAATGCAAATTAGAAACACCTTTCTAATTTCATTCTGTTTTGGCCAAAGACTACTGAGTTGTCATTTATCGAATCACATAGGACATTCTCACCTTTTACTAAAAGTGGTAGATTCTTTGTTGATCATTCATTATCTCTATGTATAACTTATTATACCCAAGCATACCCTTTGATATACCCTAAGGGTCTTAAGGGACATGTCAAAGTATAACTTATCATACACAAGATACTATGATGATCTCAAGTCTAAGGATCACTTGTACTTAAGGAATTCCTATTGACAGACAAGTAAAACTCAATTAGGTATTCCTTTAGCGAGACGTTCAGTGAATTTATTCTTCAATAAGCACTTACATATTTGCTTTAGTGTCTCCACAAATGATTATGAGATCAATCATCCTCTTCCTAAGAGCAAGCAACATATGTACCAATCTATCCGGATTCACTAATCCCCTTTTTAGTAATCAACGATTGGGAACAATTTTAGTTTGTGAGCTATGTAGAATTTAGATCTCATTAGCATGATTCTAAAATTCTAAAAGTATTGTTCAAAACTATGTCACATTTAATATAACAAAACCATAAAGTAAAATGCCTTTAATATATTAATACTTTTATTAATAAACGAAAAAGATTACAAAATATATGCAACATCATATCAAATATGATTGACTTGCGTGCATACTACTTCCACTCCTAACTACCGAGATTTTCCAATTAAAGCACAAGTATTAATTTGATCACTATCCCGGTGTTAGTTTTAGGTGGTCTGTATTATATTCTTCTTTTGGTGAGGGGCAGACCATGAAAGTTATATTTTTATATTTGCGCTCTAATTAACATTTTTGAGAGTTCATGTACTTCTATTTGTTTCAAGAAATTTTAGTTGGTTAGAGACTTGTGGGATTTTTTCCCTCTATTTTTTTTGTTATTTGTATGTGGAGTTACATGGATTGATTATGGAGGTTTTCAATGTTGAATAGTGCTGAAATGTTAGGTTTATATTGGAAGGATTTCAATGTAAAGATGTAACCTTTTAGAGGGATCTCTTCAATTGTAAGTTTGTAACAATATCGCTTGCATCTTATGTTCCAACATCACACTAAACACATAACACGTAATTACTTTGAAAAAGTATGTATGCTATGAAGTAGTTCTATTCAAGGTTGGTGGTTCCAATTCCCATACTTGGGCGAAACTTTTATATATATATATATATATATATATATATATATATATATTATATGTAAAATCACGAAGTGCATCCTATATAAGTCATGATAGGCAAAGAACTCGTCGCTCAATGATGCTGCTGCATACTGATCACTAGGATGGTGCTACAAACATAACCTTAAAATTCATTCATAGATGGTTTACTTCGGACCGGGGCCCATGTTTTCTCTTGTTTGGCTATTCAAACTTCAAAAATTATGAATTAAAAAGTTCTCGTGTTTTCCTATTCAAAGTTCATTTGACCTATGCAAAGCATTGATCGCTGAGAGTCCTCTTATATCATTACGATCTTAATACGGAGAACCAGACATTCTTGAGGCATTTGAAAATGTATCCCAACGCGGATGCTTTTGGTTATAGTATATAATGCTAATTATAAACGCCGTTAATTTAGGCTGAGAACATTTTCTTCACTCGGTATACCAGGGAAAAATTATATGGCCTACCTATATGTTTCAAAGTTGGAAGGATTATTAATATATAATTAGACATTAACATTTATATACCTCATATATATTCATTGTATTGGTTGGCTAGACATGGTAAACATATGAAGGATCAACTACATATGTTATTCTATAGATTTGATTTATATTTGTTTATTGAATTGACCTATGTTTAATACGTGACGTTTGATATTTCTTTCAGTCATTATCTTTGCTTCTTGCGCTGATCTTGCGATCCATGGTTTCCACTCGGACAGTAGACCATGACATTGAGGGAGATTACGATGCTAGGGGAAGAACTTGGGAGCCACTATTGAATCCACAAATAAGCCAAACATCTGGAGCAATCAAGGGTGATTCTGACATCTGGAGCTCTCGAATGAGAGAAAAGGTATCTCAATAAAGTAGTTTTAACACACATGAACACAAATTCTGTGACTTGGTGCATCTGTGGACTTCTTTTCCCTAAATTTACCTTGTTTTCTCTGATAGCAAATCCAAAATCTTTACTTTAAAAATGAAATAGATTATAGATCAGCAGTTTGTATGAGAATTAAGGAAATAAATGAATAGATACTTCCTCTACAGATAAAGGTTCAGATCAGACGGTAATTATACTTTTTGTTCTATTCCTTATTTATTGGTTCTTTACAATATGACATGACTCATGCGAGTGTGGATTCTATGTCACATTCTGCAAAAACAGATCCTTGAAGTAGGTTGCTAGGCAGATTGTTTATGATACACCGCCATAGTTTGCAGTTAGAATGTCGCACTGATGCTAGACATTTTCTAAATTAAGAAAGTTTGATTGAGTGTGTGTTGCTTAAATGCTTCCTTTTCCGTCTCTTATTCTTTTTTTTTAAGTTGGTACCACTTTTTGTTTTCATTTTTTAGTTGCTTCTAAAAGATTTTATGTGCTTTCGACCTTCAAATATTGCATCTTAGTATGTTCAAATGGAATTATACTCGATGGAAATCCAACTACTTGCTCCTTTTTTAAACACTGAATGTCTTTGTTATGCGAATTCCTGAAGGTTGTTTTGCACTTTCGCTTAGCGTTAACTAGGAGTGATTTTATAGTTTTACAAGAACTGACCTTCTGATGCTTTGGAAAGATATAAAGACTCCTTATTGGAGTTTGTCAGAAACGTAATTGGTTTTGCATGAGAACATGAAAATGGTTCTGGGGTTTCCATGGTTAGAAGTCAAGTGCTCATGCCGGGCTTCTGTATCATTTATTCCTGTTTCAAGTATCTAGGTAAATATTGCTCCTTGTGTGTCTTCGAATAAAATAGTCCAATACATCCATGCAAGTCTACATCTTTATCTAATTGATTTAATATGTTTGTGTTGCAGTATGGGTTGCATGGTGGTGGTGATGCCAAGTACAACTTACTGAATCAGAATGCATCTGTTGACATGAAATCTAAGCAATGAAATAAGAGAAAGCATTCCATTTCTTGGAGCAAAGCCGTCCAATATGCCTCCCGGATCATGCTTCAATGCTCTTTAATTATTTATCTATATTTCGTGAGGAAGTAGCCCTGCATGTTCAGGCTTCTTTCTGGGTAAGTTGCTAGGTATTGAAGGAACTGTATTTTATCTCATCATGCTTCACCACTGTGAGCCTAAATACAGAAACAGGATCTAACTACTTGTATAAAAGAATTGTTGTGGAAAAAATAAGGATTAGAAAGAAGCTTTATTTTCTGCGAGGATCTTTTTGTCATGACTTGCTGCAACTAGGGTTTGGTTTGGACCCTTTTAGGGTTGATAGGGAGGTAGTAGTAGTAATTGGGTGGTCACGAGATCTCTTACTTGTTCTTCAATTTTCAAATAATACTAGGAGCATGATTTGATTTGATTGTTCAGCTCTTAGTTATTTGAACCTTTTCAAAATTAAAGTTATATTTTTATTTTTACTATAAAGTGACAAGAATTACTTAACATGCTTCTTAGTTGTTACTGCCATTTTGGAATACTATTGTTTTGACCCAAATTAAAATGGAATTCATTTGGTTTTAAGTGATTCATTCACGGAAGTTGCTGTTTGTGTGGCATTCCCATTCATTCTATTTATCAAATAAGTATCTTTGACCAAATTGAGTAGTATCTTGTGACTTCAATTTCGCCACCGCTTTCCATTTGATTTTGAGTTTTAAATTAATTTTTATTTATTTAATCCTCTAAATTTATAATTTTTTTTTAATTTTACTCCACGTAATTTATAATTTATTGTGCAAGGGAAGGGAAGTAGGTAAGTTGGTGTTTGAATTTTAGTGGAGTATATCAGACGTCTAGTCAATTTTTTAGTAAGGTAAGTAGGTAAAGTGTCACTTCAACCACCCACCGCCAATTCTTCTTAATGGATTTTGAACTTTTACCTTCACTCATCATACATGGTAAGAAAATAAATACTTGCGGTGAACGAAAGAGGACTCACACATTTATTTTGATAATCGTTTGGAGAACGTGAATCACACTTGAAATTCATGATTTTTTTTCAACTTTTACCTTCACTCATCCATGCTAGTAAGAAATTAAAGTAAGCAGCTGCAGCAGCTACA
Organism: Panax ginseng; assembly: GCA_020205605.1. Classification (NCBI taxonomy): domain Eukaryota; kingdom Viridiplantae; phylum Streptophyta; class Magnoliopsida; order Apiales; family Araliaceae; genus Panax; species Panax ginseng. The sequence goes on from CM035131.1 coordinate 2,122,261, forward strand.
CATTGTTAGAATCTTACACGTGAATAAAAAAACATAGAATGTAAATATTTTAACCCTTTTTTTTCATTTCCTTCTAGAATAGCTAATAGTTTAATTTTCCTTCATTGCATTGCATTGGGTATAAAAAATGTTTCATAAAAAACTTGTGAATGCAATTTTTGAACACCCAGGGGATGGGTTGGGCTGGACTAATTCAATTCCCTTCCCTTGAGAAATATTGAATGATGCTTCGTTAGGAGTGGGCTTTTCTCATTCTTTTCGACTTACCAAACAGGAGCAATTTCTTCATGCAATACGTGATTAAATAGTAGTAATTTCTACTCAAAACTCACAATTACCAAGGGATACAATAAAAAACAAATGTAAATATCATTGGGCAGACAATACAATACTAACATGTCAATTTCTTGAACTAACCAACCGTGGCAGGACCATTCTATAATAAAGACAATGGCAGGATGCAGAGAAGGGAAATTATTTATTTAGTGTCCACTGTGTCATGTCAGATAAAAAAACGAATGCAAATATAGCAAAATTTACAAAAAAAGAAGTCCATTTATGAAGAAATGTGGGCAGGACCATCATGTTGAAAAACTTAATAATACACAATAATTGAGTTGTAACTTAAAAGAAGGAAATAATAATAAGTTCAAAGAAAAAAAAGCCTCAATCACACTCCACCTGTGAATTCTTCCACAGCCTCTTGCACAAGCTCTTCCAGCAACTTCCCTTCAATTTCCTTCTGAAAATTATCCATCTCCAATCTCAAATGCTCAACCCAACCTTTCCCTACTACCTCCTTCCTCGCCACCATCTCCACAACCAGGCTGTTGATGTCCCCACAATCACCTGAAACGCATCTCACCTCACCAGAAAACCATTCCTTCATCTGGGCCCACACAAGGTCCACTGTTACGGATGATGCATGATCTTGAAGCCTATCATGAGGCACACCACATGGAATTGCTCTTTGGCATGTATCTGACCCATACCCAGCTATATCCACCAACACTTCATTAACACAATCAAACACAAGCTTTTGGGTTGATCTTCTTTGCCTTCGCTTATTAGCCTCATGCAGCGTCTCCTTGTCCTTCAGGTCTATGTATTTGTCTCTCAAGGACGGGTCCAATGGGCTCTCAAGGGAATGCCATCTAGCCAATAATGTGTCAGACTGCACCTCACCGTCAAGGCCAGCTGCTGATAATAATGTCTGCACAAAGAAAAACCATTCCTGTCGTTCTTCCTCAGCTCCTGTGGGCACCACAGAGGATTTCAATGGATATGGAGTGGCCGTTTCTGTACAAGAATCAGCCCATGAAAGAGTCCGAGCAATGGATCCTATTGGTGGTGATTTGTCAATCAGGTTGGATTTTATAGACTGAACAGGTAGTTCTAACCCTGAACATGGCAAGAAAACAAATTAATCAAGCATGAAGTTGGAGCAGAAAATAAGTATCTTTCAGTACAGTTAACAGATATTACCATTTCCATCTGGCTTGAAATTGTTAGAGAACTCAGGTGCTCTATGGTCGTCCTCTTCGAATGGAGGTTCCAAGACTGAGATTGGACTTGGTTGCTCCTGGTTCTCATTAGGATTTCCATTTGCACAAGGCTTTATTACAGAAAACCCAGCCTGCACAATGTAGAGAACTGTTAAATGATTGCCCAAGCTTCAAAACTTTAGACCTAATGCAGATGTCAAGGCCAAAACTACAGTTAAGCAAAAAGCAAGAATATTCACAACAAATACCAACAGTAACCTTGTATTACTATTTTCAATCATTATCCGTGTCCAACATTAACATGTTCCACACTATTTCAAACACACTCACGAGGGTTTTAGTTTGGAAAGCAACCCTGTGTCTGAGTGCCTAGTTGCACAATTTTTTCTCCTGCTGGGTAAGTTTCTAGTTATATTCATCTTCTTACTTGTTTTATCAAAGACAATCTCTTTGCAAGATAAACTTAAACAAGAGAGAGAGTGTTTTTTTTTTTTTTTTTTTTTGGGGGGGGAGAGAAGAGAATAATGGGAAGAACCATGTGAAAACACAAGACTCATAGAAGTCACATATTGATCTGGATATATCATATTAACCACAAAACCAAAAGAACTTAAATCATGAAATGAATATAACCTATAAATAAGAGCAAATAAACACTGTTAATCACACGATTGAGATACCTTGGTAGGAATTATGCCCTGTTTTGGTTCCATTCCAAATAATTCCAAAGAAAGTGCTGCTTTGTTCGATGATCCATGCATATCAGGCAATACCCCCACTTCAAACCCTATGTCACCACCATAGTCAGATGGGTTGACATCAATTCCGGGATAATGGCTAGGCATTACAGCAGATTCAATTTCATCTCTGGATTGACTTGACTTTTCTTTACTAGATTTTTTATTCCTCGAGAAAAATAAACTTGAAACTCTCCCTTTCAATGATAATTTCACGCTTCTTGCTTTTGTCACCTCTTTGGTAATCTCTGTTTTCTCCATCTTGGGATCTGAAACATCTAAATCGAGCCTGGAACCATTAGCTGTAGACGATACAGGAACAGATTTTGACCTCAAAAGATTCATAGGATAAGTAGTATCACATTTATCCTTGCAATTTGAATCACTAGTTAAGCATGACGTGGATCCATTAGATTCTTGTTTTATATTACTACCATCTTCTCCAGGTCTCACAGAATTCTTTATGTCAGAAATAGCAAGCATCTCACCCAAAGTACTAGAGCTTCTTCGCATGTGTCTTTGTTCTTGACAACCGCTATTAGATGCCATCATGGCCCATCTTTCAGAGAGTCTCTTCTTCGCTTCTCGGCAAACTGATGACTCAGGAGAATAAGATGCACGGCTGAAGGAGGACAAAGAATAAGGGCTCCCAAACCTATTAATGTAATCCCAAGAATGCCTAGAAGTTGGGGACATAACTTCTGAATCACTAAGATTCTCCACAGCGTATTCATTTTCTGATTTGTTAAATGAACTTTCATCACCATTATAGCCATTGGAAAATACAGAAGAGAGCAGGGTTTCATCCCTTCTATGCCCACTCAGACTTTCACGCATCTGCTGTGTGATCTCCTTTGCCACTTCTCTTGATTCTTGTGCATCATCATCCTCAGGCTCTCCATAAGAATCTTCAACATCTAATGCCCTTGGTGATGAGGAAAATGGTGAAACAAAAGCCTTAATGTCATGTGACTTCCCAGGGCTAGGTTTTAGCACCACAATTCGAGTTGCTTGAGTATGGCTATCCTCAACTTTACAGTTTGGAGGAGAAAATCTAGGATTGCTTTTGTCCCATCGCTTGACCTGACCGCACTGGGAAGTTTTGTTTATTTGTCCTGATTTAGTAAATTTGTTATCATCCAGCATCTTAGCAGGTCTAAGAATAGTGATACGCTTTGTCTCGGGAGGAGGGATGGATTGAAAATCATAGAGATGCTGGGAGAACATCGAATTCGGTTCTTGGAGAAATTTGAGGAATAAATCTTTGTTCGAACTTAGAACCTCTAAAGCATCTTGGAACTGTTTTGACTGGCGGAGTTTTTCATCTGTAGCAAGACGTTTTAAATCGGTGAAATTCTGACGAATGAAAGCCATCTTTTTCTCATTTGAATTTCCATTGAATCTTTCTTTCTGAGATGATTTATCTCTAACATGTTTGTTATGTGTCTGCCATATTTCATACACATCTTTGTAGTCATTCTGCTCCGGATATTGATTAATCTCATGTTGTTCTTGCATGTCCAGTAATCCATGTTCTTGCTGCCAATAACCCAAGGACATACCTGAATGGCTTCGAGAAGAACTTCTTGAATGACTTCTTTGTGAAGCTGATTCAGGCTGCTGCTGTGGGAGGGTGTCGAGCCCCATTAACTTGGCAACAACACTGGGTGGCTTTTGCTTAGAATCCACTTCTTTTGACATTTCTTGGGCTATGAGCATCTTTATGGGTGTTCCATTTGATTTCCTATTTGATGAGGCTCTTCTTAACTCAGATATAATCTGTATGTCCCAACACCAACAGAACACATGTCAAAAACAATTGAAAAAAAGGACAACTCAAGTACCAAAAGCAAATGCTGTAAAAGATTCGGTTGCCTCTGAAAATGTAAGTTATCAAATCTTATGCTTTACCAAATTTACCATCTAAATTATACATTCTTAAACAGCCTATTCTAAATTATTAAAAGCAGAGTTAAAGGATTATAAATGTAACTTTTCCTTGAATAGCTCGACTTTAGTTGGGACTTATTTGTTTGTTTTATTTTCCTTGATGTACACATGGAGGATTGCATAAATATACTCAGTAGATTACCACTTTATCTTCTATCTGATCCCCGATGGGACTCATTCCTGACACATCTGAACGACTCCTTGACAACGGGGAACCTGTTCATAAATTACTACCTCATTAACAAGCAGCCCAAATATAATTTTTCTAAAGCACGCACAATTGGGATTCTATAACAGAACATATTGCACAAATATAAAGAAAAGGAATACAGAAGGTTATATAATTCAGTATATCATTAACCATCTTATAGTACTAATATTTTTCAGAATAACATTGTATAGAGGAAAAAATGTTTTGATTTCAAATTATGATGAGCGAGAGAGAGCCACACACAAGCACACAGAGATGAAAATTTAAGGATGAAGAAAGATTGTGTGGAATAATATAAAGGAATTACCATCACGATGAGGTTTATCCGTGAGCATTCTGTTTCCTGGCATGCCTGTACTCAGATCAAAAAGGTTAACCATTCTTCCCAAGCATCCTGGAAAAGGTTTCTCAATATTATGAGTTCTGCCATTCTGAATCCCATTCATTTCAATACCTGGATCAAACATTTCACTACATTAATCCCAAGATGTGAAACTTTTCTTTTCAGTCAGATAAATGCAACAAGAAAATAAAGACAAAATGGTAGGTAATGCTAATCGAGTCAAAAAGTAGTAGAAACAATTGTAACAAACTAGAAAGGAAAACAACTATAATCAGAGAGAAGACATTTTTTCCTATAATATTATTAGCTCTTACTTTCTGTTGTCCAATATTAGATTAAGAAGATCCAGAGGACGAAGAAAATGGGCACCTAAACTCACCCATAACCTGGTATGAAAAGAAGAAGTTCAATATTATGCTATTCAGTAAATAGCTTCAAACCAGAGCTTATGGTTGAAAGATGCAAAACCCAGTAACTCATACTTTTAACCATCAACTAACCCATACACAAATCTATGGAACATAGCACGAGGGCCTTTGTGGGGAGCAAGTTTGTTCAAGGAAGCTAATCAATATACATTATGCAAAACCAAGATTTTTGTGAAATTAAAAACATTATTAACAGGATATGGATTTTTGTTTACTGAGGACATTTCAGAATTTTCAAACGAAACTGTTTTACATCAAAGAGCCACAACATTTCTGATTAAACTACAAGAGCATGAACCTTTTATTTAGTAGATGAAAAAACTAGTAATTACCGAGGACGGAGACATTCTATTAACAAATCACGTGCTTAAAAAACTCTCCATACAAAAGTATTCAAGCCCAGAACGGAAGTATAAATTATAATATAATACTAACCCAAACGAATCAAAACTAAAGCTTCACTTCAATCTTTGTCGTTAATAAACTAATCATGGCTAAGAAGTGTGGACTAAGACAAAACGAGGAATCGAGATTCAAATATCATTTCAAAAGCTGCAATTATAGCAGACTAAAAGCAAATCAAGAGAGAAAATAGAGAGAGAATCAGATTCCATTAGCTCAGAAAACGAAAGATCGGAACCGAAGGCAAAACTGAGCAGCGGGAGAAAGTACTCCAACACTTGACAGCTAGCAAGAGACTCTCGGAGACATAGAGAGAGGAGAGAGGGACCTCGTTAAGTATTGTGGCAGTGAGCTCGCCGGAATCTGACATTTCGGTGAGGAATGTGGCCGGAGAATCGCCGGAATAAAATAGAAGTCTTCTTCTTCTTCTTCTTCTCTGCACCGACTCTGTTGGACTTATTTGCTATTGTTTATTCTGATTCATTTATGCGTATAGAGAGTCCACAGAGTGAACTGAGAAAAATCAATCAATCAATAATAGTCAAAAATACATGATAATATTTTATGTTTTTTGCTATATGGTCCCTATACTTCAATATAATTAGTTATTGAACACTTTAGTTTCTTGGTCAGGTCAGTTGTCAGAATCTCTGTCACCATCTTTATCTGATAATAATACTACTACTATTATTTTTATTTTATACTTATAAGTATACTCCATATGCACTGCAAAATACAGGTAGACAGTTGCATCGGGGTTGTTGAATCTGTGGATCTCTTGTTCTTGTATGTATATTATTATTATTATAAGGCATTAGGCGATAAAAAATAACAAGACTACGTATGTATGTTTTGCAATCGTCACGCATATTAAATTACTATGTGAGATTAAATAAAATTATAAAATTAATTTATTATATTAAATATATAATTAAAATAATATTAATTATAATTATTTACTTAGTTTACAACAAAAAAAATTAACATATAAAATCACAATATGTATTATTTTCTTAAAAATAATATATGCAAGGGAAATATTTATTTTCAATTTGTTTGCATTTGCTCTGTTTATTAATTTTACATAGCTTCAGCATTTAAATCGACGTATTAATTGGGCCCACGGCCAACGACTTGCAGTTATTTTCTGTACGTTTTTAAGGGGAATTCCCGTGCTTAAAAACCGGATTATTTTGTGGGTTTGATCACCAAACACTTGACTTGACTTGTAGAGCTTTTTTCTAGACTAAAAAAAACAAATTTTTATTTATGAGTAATCTACGTGCTGCCTTCTAACGGAAACATGTAGAAGCAATATTGCGTACTTTCTATATTAATTCTGTTGGTTTGGCTTTGCTGACTGAATATTTTATCAAACATTTGTAAAATATTATTAAAAATTCTTTTATGCATACATGAAAATTAGACAAGAACTTTATAATTTAACTTATATAATAAAAATACAAATAAACAAAATTATATAACACGCATGTCCGAGTTTTTCGATTACTAGTCTCTCCTATGCAAGAACAAACCATGTTCCCATATCCCCCAGACAGACCCCAGTCAAAACATAAGAATAATTTTGAAGCAAAGATATTTTTTAAATTTGAGTTTTTATTTAATTTTTTAAAATTTAAATAAATAGATTACAATTTATAGTAATTTAGAAAATAAACGGAAAATGACTGTTTGTTTTTAAAATAGAGGGAATAAGCATCAACCAAAAACATTAACTTAGTAAGGGAAGAATTAACTATGATTGACTGAATAATTCATATGAGTATTCAATTGATTTTAGGTTAGTATATAATAATATAATAATGACCGATAAGAGAAACAAAAAAGGAATAACAATGTACATTTCCATTGTGAAATGGATTACTAGTGTTTTTAGAGGAGAAATAAAATCAGAGACAGTCGAGTAGGATTAGCACTCCACTCCACTCCACTCCTTTTTGTTCAAGTAGATGTGAAATAAAATACCCTTGGCGTTATTATTATTATTATTTGTTAAATAAATGCAATATTGTATGGAGTAGATATTTTTGCAGCTGATGATAGGCATAACTCTTCCTCTTTTTCCTGGGGACCGGACCATATAGAATGTAGAAACCATGATTTCTTATGTCACTTTCAGAGTAACTACTACTACGACTAGTATTACATATATAGACAGACAGCCACGCATATCGAAAGCAAATGGGTTTGTGGTTGTATTTATCTACTCAAGTTTTAGTGCCCTTTAATTCAAATTGATTGGGTAGGAGTAGGAAGGATGAAAATAAATCTATGGAGAAAACAGACGAGGAGAAAAAGATGGTTGCATTTCATCATAATAAAATAAAATAATTAGCGATATGCAAGATGTAAATTGTTTATAAAAATGTTGGACAATACATGCCTTGAGGTGCTTGCTGATACTATCAAACATGGCTTATGCATAGAGGAGGGTTAATGATTTTTTAATTCAACGATCTCAAGTTTTACGTTAATGACTCCCCAAATACCAAGAATGTTAATGCTATATAGCCTATAGCCTATACAAACAAACTGGACAAGAGCCAGCCAGCAAGCGGAAACACCAACTAGTAGTAGTAATAGTGTTGAATAATCAACACTATTTTTATTTTAAGGAAACATTACAACTAAATCCACTTATCTACTACTATTTTCCGATAAACCATTTCTCTCGTGACATCCAAATTTCAAATGGGCCTAACCAAAAACACAGAAACCTGACAAATGATGGTTGGTTGACTTATAGTAAGCAAGTAAGGGTCACGAGTCCTTTTTTCTTTTGGTACCAAAAAATGACTCAATTGTTCATTCACCCATTCACCCAACCCAACGACAAAGGCTCACTCTAGTACAGTAATAAGATAAATCTAACTGCCTACGTCCGTATACCAACAACTAGGAAAGGAAGGGGACCAATAACTTGTGATATGCTAATATAGATTCAAGTGTACCACTGATACTCCCTCTTCTCCATATTTCATTTCTAAAATTTATAAATAATAAGTATGTATTTTTGTTTTATGTTTACCACTAAAAACAAGCGACATCATAATATAATTATAATGCCAAGTTTGAGAACATAGTGTCATTTTATACTACTATCACTAATAATTTTTATTTTTTTATGCGGAACATTTTCTTTTTAACTGAACGAAGGGAGTATCTACCAAGTCAAAACTGTATACACTTCAAAGATATATATTTCGGTTATTTTTAATTCACTTCAGAGTTTTGGCTTACAAAAACTCGAGTTCAAGCAGCGGCATATGTTGAAGGCTATATAAGTAATTAGCCAAAGGGTATATGAGTAATTATATAGCCTCGTTAGTTACAGTTAGTTGAGCAGCCATTAGTCTGTGAGCAAATGTCACAGTAAGTTGGATGAAGAAGAAATCAAGTAATAATTTGCTTTCTAATTCTATTAAGAAAATAATTCATTTACTAATTAATAATGCTAAGGGAATCGATTATACCTATATGTTACAAGTGCAAAATGTAGCATAGAACACATACCTACAAATCAACTGGGCAACAGCAGTTTCCATTCATAGGCCATCTGCCATCTTGATCAGAAACACAGATTCCAAATATGTGCATGTGTAGCATCAAATAAATTTTCATTCAATGTCATCGTCAGCCAGAGTGTGATACTTTTCTAGCATAGGCAAACTGCAGTTTGAACTATGTAGCTTGCTAGATATCTGGAAATTAACGGCGGACCAGTCGCGGCAGTTGAGTGTATCTTCAGAGAAATCACTAGTCCAGTATGAGTCATATAAACAACACTCTTTGTCCTCTTCACCAAGAAAATATGCAGCGGCACTTTCATCATATTTGGGATATTTAAGAGCATGAACAATAGATAAAGGATATTCAGTAGAGGAATCAGACAGTGATAAGTGATTCCTTGCTAAATCAAGATCATGCTTCTCATAGATAACCTTATTCAGACTCCAAGGGTGACCTTGAGGAGAGCAGACCATACTGCTAGGTTTGAATATGTTGTCAGTGGTGCAGTCTTCCGCAAGAGTAAGATACTTTGGTGAGTCTGGATTACATGAGAATGTTAATGGGAAATGGTGGCCATGCTTTGGAAATAGATACTTCTCATCTTTAAAGTGTCTTCCAAAATCACGAGTGCAGAGAAAGCTGGCTGAACTGGGAAGTGCTAATGAAGTACAGTTCAGGAAACAATTGGAAGACAAGGACGACGATTGCAGAGCACTCTCAATGTGCCTATCATGGCCCTGCCAATGATCATTATCCCAAGAATTTGCCAATAAGCTCATATCTGTATTGTTAGACGAAATGGATAAGCCTCGCTCATCTTTCTCATCATTATAATCCCAACCCAGCAAAAGAGTGTGTGGCAGTCCTCGAACTGAAGAGCCATTTGGATCATGGAATCTGTCAAACTCTTTGAGATGGTCCCCTGCGACAGATGCATATTCTTCAAATGATAAATGGAAACGTGAATTGCTCTCTGTGAACAAGCTCTCAGTTATTCTACCATCTAAGTTACAGTAAGGTATCCTATATTTGCATTGAAAACAAGTTTTGATAGGGTAACTGGTTGAAGGAGAGTCTGCACCCACATTATCCAATTCTGGGAGAATTACATCTCTGTGACTTTCAGACCAATATCGGGAGAAACCACCATCCTGGTATGAGCCATTCTCAGACTCCGTTAAGTTGTTTGTATGACTCCAGTGATGTCCCATGGAATTTGTATCAGAATTAGGAAATGAAGGCAACTGACATCTGGTATCAACCTCCACTTGATTAGACTTTGGCTCCCAAGCGCGCTGCAAAAGACACATTTATCAGCATAAAGATCAAGGGGGAAGCATTATATAATTACTCTCACATCTTCATAAAGAAGTTGAAAGATCATACATTGTCTTCATCGTCCTCTGGGAACAGGCGGCTGAGGAGCACATTGACCAGATTGAACCTGAGATGATCTTAACTGAATCCAAGATATTACTAGTAAAAACAATGGGAAACTAATGAACAGTGATGTGGCTAACCCCTTAGAGCTGAGCTCATCAACTTTGTGAAGTGAAGTATCTGCAACCCACTGACGTAATTTTTGCCTCTTTGAAGAGAAGACTCCTTTTTCAAAGTATTGCTTTCCTGAAAGTTAAGGAAGACTTGAGTACTGGTCCATTAAACAATGCATTGAATGCTCACTGCAAAATAATGAGAAACTGCACACATGCTTTGATATAGAATGTGTAAACTATAATGATAAATTAACTATTAAAAATGGAAAATGATAGTATTAAGTGGTAATATCCTCTTTCAATGCCACGAAGATGATGAGACAATAAATACTTGGGAAATTACAAGGATCCCCCTAGGATCCCCCTAGTAATGCTGATGGTCGTGATCAGATCTTTCAATTTTGCAAGCTGTCTTGAGAATCTTATGGCATAAATCAAGATAAAGTTCTGATTTACTTCAATAGATAATAGATTGCAGGACAATGGAAAAATGTCTAAACAGTGACAACTTCTAAGCAAAATAGAAATTTAGAAATGTGTAGCTCATCGAGTACGTTGTTTATAGTATTACATACAGTAACACTCACGAGTCATAGAAACCATTGGACATACACATATACAATTGTATCATGTTGGGGCATCCACTTTAACCATATAAGGAATTAGGTTCAAAAAAGAAAACCCCTATACAATAAAGGAGCAAGGTTCTTATTCTCTATAAAAAATGACAACTGTATCAAAGCCTAACTTCAAAAATAGTGATTGTTCGCATAGTTGCTTCTCTTTTCTCTTAGCAATGTTCAGTTCCAATCATAATATGAGGACAAGTATAGCAAAGTAATCGAGAGCAAATCTGGTAAAATAATCCGAATTGCCTAAAATAGAATATACCCGAATTATTTGGATCACCATGAAAAGTTGAGGGCCATAGATTGTGATTAACAGGTGTAGCTTTGTGATTGAGCAATGGGAACCTGATGTTTGTGCCGCTAGGTCCTACCACATTGATTATCTCTGTAGCATGATGTACAGAATTAGTGTTGAGGATTAAAAGAAAAAAGTAACACTATGTTCAATCTATCAGAAAACCTATTATCATCAGAAAGGACTACTTCACACTCACCTGAACTATTTGATGCACGAACAGGAGGTGAGAAGCAATTGTGATCATCATGTCTTTCTTTTCCAATTGGAACCGAGAACCTGAATCCATTGTAGACTTGTTTTAACATCCTAGATTTCTCTGCATAGTATAAATGTTTAATTAGCTGTCAAGGGGTAGAGAAAGCGTTATGATACACTTTTCTGGATCCAATTTGAACAGAATCAAATGACTTATAAATAAATTACACTGACAATAGTTGAATCTCAGAGATAATTTTCAAGGAAAATTGTTCTTCCATTCACCACCAGGTGGTGAGACCTACCTCTTGTACAATTATTTATATCAACATTTTTAACTTGGTCATCCTGTTTATGCAGAGGATACAAATCACTTTGACCTGCATGCTTCTTTAATTTTTTGAAAAATGCATACTCAGAAGTCTTGGGGGCATCTGCTGCAGAGTCTTCATGTCAGAAAAATTATTTCAGAAAAGAATATCATCCAACTTAACATGAATAGACACAGAGAATAAAAAATGCAGGGAAATTAATGAAAACATAATCAGCAAGTACCAATATCTAAGCAGGATTAGTACTGTAGCGTTTTTTTTTTTTGTGGGGGGGGGGGAAGAGGAGCTAAGTTACAACCTTGATGCTTTATTGGTTCATGTTGTAAGGAGCAGGCATTCGGTCTATTATTTTGCAGATGATCAGTTTCAGGATCTTGGAATTTCCTCTTTTTTTCTCTGTTCATATCTGCGAGAAAGAAACAGCTTCAGCCAATGACAACTGAGGTGGTCAAATTTTTTATTCAACATTGAGATATCCAAAGTGCCATAGCATGATTGGCTTATTAGATTAAGTTATGCTATAAATTCACATATAGCAATAAGTGTGTTGGCTCAGCCTAGCAGTAAGCACGCAGACAATCTGTAAATTCTAACACTGCCACAACCCATAATTTACCAGTGGCAGCTTCATACTCCAATATAATGATGGTAATGAACTGGGTAGATGTGGGTAAAATACTTCCCCTCCCTACAGCATAATGTCTTACTGATATAATGATATCCAACCCTTTACACTCTTTTCACACTTCTTACAAAAAGTAATACTTATTCCCTTTCTCCACATCTAAATTCCACTGTTCCATTCTAGATACACAAAGTCTGGCTTTAAGGAATTCAAAAATATTATCCAACTGAAAGTCAAACAAATCTCAGCCTGTTGTGATGATAGGCCGTGAATTCCTGCATATGCATTTAACACTCGCGCAAAAAAGAGTCTCATTTGCCTTTTTTAGGGTTCAACAAAAAGAGTCCACTTTTAGTGATAAAAATGTCTTGAGTTTGTCATCAAAATCTTTTTGTGGAATAAAGGGAGTAATAATTATAAAAGTATACTAGAATTTCGTTCACTTCACAACAAAATCAACTGAGAATCAAATTACAGCTAAATGAAAATTTTCAGCAAATTCACACCAATTACACTTAATTCAATTATTTACTCAGCATAAAAAGAGGTATAATCATAACTTATCAGTGTATAAGTGAATGTAAACTAAAAATGAGCTAATAAACAGATCAAAAAAATAACATAGAAGAACACCTTCATTTTCAGAAGTGATCTTGGTACCGAATGGAATGTCAGAGCTCCGAACTCCATAAATACCTCCGACTGAAGAACTACGGATCTTCGGTTTATCTCTAGGCTTAATTATGGAACTTCGCCTCATCTATCTTCTTCGACTTGTTTCGTTTTTCAAATTTAATAATGGGAAGTTGGAACCCTAAGTGAGAGAAATTTTAGAACCAGGAGCTTGATCATAGATATTTAGGCGCCAAAATTGGCACATGATGGTGAAGATATGTAAAGGTCGATAACTCGTTATGGACTTTGCTGCGCTTCGACCGTTGGGCTACGGTTATTGGAACCCAGCTCAATTTATTTGGGCCCAGATAAAATTCAGACATATACTTCACTACCATACAAGAAAGGTTCTTTATCCTTTAAAATATTTTTATAGCTAGAATTTTAAGAATATTAAATATTTTATAAACTTATAGATATATTTCTAATGCATACATATATTTTTATTCAAAAAATAATAAGAAATACATATATTTAACAATAATAATGTTGGAAATATAAATTGGATACAAGTAGTTAGAATACAAAATAATACTTCCTAGGTCCAGTTTTATATTTTTAAAATTGTAGTTTAAGGTTAAATAAATCACTTTTTATATACAGTCACTGTGTCATATTTTTATTTTTAATATTAGTGTAATAAAGTACATAAAAGTTGAACTAATACCACGTTTCGTGATTTCAAAATATTAAAATAAATAAATAAATGTAATAATTAAATTCTAAAAATGATCAATGTGATCAAGAAAGTTCAATTTTGAAATCCTTTAAAAAAAGAGGATGAATCCAAATATAAGGTTGAAATTTATCAAATAAAATGGGACGGAGGAATTATGACACTGTTCTTTGCGTCTGAGTTTGTAAAAAGTAGGAAAGAAAAGAAAAGAAAAAATTAAGAGAGAAAAAAATAGAATGCAAGAAAAGAAAAATAAATTTCACTCTATTAGTCTATTTTGCTTTGGAGTTCAAGGTAGAAAAAGAAGAAGGAAAATGAATCGACTATTTCCTCCGTTTTAAAATTAAAAATAAAATTTAATTTTTAAGATTAAATCACGACATATTAAACTTTTAAATTTGTATGACTTATAAAAGTTTATTTTATTTTTTTCTTTTTTTCTTTTACATAACAAGATAAATGAAATTATATTGGGACTCCTTCAAGCACGTGATTATAAAACTTCTTATATTATTTTCTAAGAACCTATTATAGTATTTTCTTATAAGCACGGGATTATAGTATTTATTTATAGTATTTAGACTTCTTTTTGGAGTCTAATTGAAAAATAAATTTACACAAGGAAAACAAATTATTTTCAAGTATTTTTGTGTGGAATTGGAATTGGAATATACCGAGTGATCTTTAAAATGTAGTGAATTTGGGTAGTTAAGTAGTAAGATGACATTATCCAAAAGAATGGGATATGGGTACATAGGTGGCAACATTCTATTGGTTGAAGCAAATGGAAACAGATCAAAGATATTCCATTAATTCAAAGCCTCTCAAATTCTTTCTTCTGGCTTTTAGTTATTATTATTATTATTATTATTATTGTTCATTCATCAATTTTCTCAACCTTAGTATCTGTTATAGTTTTTCAGTCCTAGCCCAGTAGAGAGAAGAAGAAAAAAAGAAGACAGAAGAAGGAGAAGGAGAAGAGTAGAATGGCAAGCTGCAGCATGGCATCTGCTGCGTGTGGATTTGTAGTGACACCTACCAGTATTAGTGTGGTCATCTCCAACACAAGCACAACCCGGATGAACACTATGTTATCCTTCCCTCTTTCCTCTACTAGGAACACTAATTCTTCAAGGCTGGTTGTACGGGCTGCCGATGAGGCGGCTCCACCCGCAGCCACCACTGCCCCACCGGAAGATAAAACTGCTCCCGTCGCCAAGCCACCTCCGATTGGTCCCAAGAGAGGAACCAAGGTAAAGTATTTTTGCAACACCTACTAGTTAGCACTATTTGTAAGTTTTTAAATTTATAAAAACTGATTCTTGGTAATGAGACGATGGAGGAAAAGAAATCTTAATACCGGGACAAAAGAGTAGGAGTATTAAACTTTGATTTTGTTTCTTTGCACAGGTGAAGATTCTTCGGAAAGAGTCTTACTGGTATAATGGTGTCGGATCGGTTGTAGCTGTTGATCAGGTAATATATATATATATATATATATATATATATATATATATATATATATCATGAATTATACTGAATAGTATAGAATTTTATATCCAAATGGTCTAAAAAGTCTACAAGGTTGCTGCTGTATTCAAAAAAACTAATGGTCAAAGCTACAAAACTGATCTAAATTTGAGGGGAACATTTCCTCTAGTCAATCGAAATAGACTAAAACTTAATACCCTTGTTCTCTGATGTTTCCGATATGTGCAGGATCCAAAAACTTGCTACCCGGTTGTTGTGAGGTTTAACAAAGTGAATTATGCCAATGTATCTACAAACAACTATGCATTGGATGAGATCCAAGAAGTCAAATGAGTGGTGCTGCGCTTATGGTGTAATTGATGTATTCTTATTATTCTCATGCTAAATATAAGCTTCTCCATGATTCTGTACACCATACTTCTCTCAGTACATACCTAATCTTAAAATACTACAGTTTCATCCCCCCTGCTTCAGTGTCTGTACATCAAACAAGTTTCTAAACTTACTCTCAATGGAGCCTGTGCATATTCTGTAACAATTTCCACCACCCAATGTCTGGTTAACATGAAACTGAAGAAAATTTTGGAATTATTAATGTCAATTTCAGATAGATACTATGCACTTATTATCCAACAACTTTCCTCTTGTTGGGTTACAGTAAGTTGTGTTACCAGCAACATTTTCTATGCCAGTCTAAAATTAATATTACTATCATGATACATTATTCATATAATGCTTGAAAAAATTATGTGAAAAAAATTCACATGGTTAACTAAAATTTCTCAAATCTATACAGAAAATTCAAAATCAATAAAATACAGGGAAAAGAAAGTTCTCTACTATCTTCCCCAGCACCTTAAATTTTAGATATGGTGGCTCTGGCACGAGCTTCAATGGTATCAGGTCCTACAAAAATATCACTGAAAATAAGCCGATATTTTGTTATTATCCTGCCATTTGGAGCGAGCAGGCTAACATACAAGTTGGGTTCACTAAATTCAAATTTCTAGTTTCAGTAGTAAGCTGGACGTACCAAATTAACAGATTTATAAAATAGAATTGGTATATAAAGCCCATAATTAATGCATAAAATAAGATGCAACAGAATTTCTGGTAAAAGGCATTTAAGAACATCTGTGTTTTGGAGAAAAGAAAGGAACAAAAACTAATCCTTTGATAGGAAAGATATGAAAGGAAGAATGTTATATTTTCCTTACTTTTGGTTGTGAGGTTAAAGAAAATAAATGAAAATGAGCATTTATGAACCATGTTAGAAGAATACCCTTATGAATTATAATTTTCTCCTTTTTATTTTGAGGGTATAATCAGAATATTTTAAGTTTCATAGTAGTACCGACCCTCCTTTGCTTTCCTCTCAATTTGGGCGAGAGCAAAAATGGGGTTTATGACAGAGGGTTCTTCCTTAATTTCTACCCTTTTTTCTTTTTATTATGAACTTCCAACCAAAGTAAAGTTCAAAAACGTACCCCTCCTTTCCTTCCTCCCAACCAAGGAGTAATGATCTGTTGATTCCAGTGGCTTACATGTTCAGTTGTTGTGGATATCAGAAAAAGGTTTTGTGAAATCTTTTTTCTCTCAAGTCCAGCCCCTCTGCATCCAAGGTAAAAACTTTCCACGAAAGCAAAATGTAAAAATCCAACCTTTTGCGAGCATAAAGAAATGGCAATATGTGGCATGATCCTTATTATATTTTCTAACCTCTAGCCAGCTCCTAATATAGAATTAGAAATTGGAGCTTAAGCAACAAATGGTCCCTATTTTATTGCTAATGTTAACAGACAACAAATGACATGGATAAATAAATAAAATATCAAATGTAAAGAAAACAAGAATGAAACACAAAGAAGAGGAAAGTATTGCAACTGATTGTTTCTGGCAGAGAATCTAACCTCTGTAGATTGGATCAAATCAAACTCTTCCGTCCATGCCATCAAAGAGACCTGACCACATTCCCTTTGCTGGTGGTAGTTGTGCAACAAAAGCATTCCAAGGAGGGTAACCAACTCCACTACCGCGAACACGACCATCCAAACGTAGAGATAAATACCTTTACATAGAATAAAAAGAATCAGAATTTCTTTAAGTTGATGTTTGTTTACTATTACCAGAAAGGATGGAGGAAACGATTAAGGAAAATTATAAAAAGATATTCAACTGCATGTTCTGGGTTGGAATAAGATTAATGTGGCTGTGCAACAATGCATGTGAGTAAATTAATCCATGAATTCCCTCAAACTAATTAGATAACTGATATGGCAGAGCACTTACACAGGAGATTCAGGTGAAACATTAGCCAATTTCTTTTGTTCATCTAACCACCTGTTGTTTGTGAAAGGAAATATGTGAGTAATTTTAACTTTCTTTTTATCATTTGATATCCTGAAAGTGTGTTTGTGTGTGTGTGTGTGTGTGAGAGAGAGAGAGAGAGAGAGAGAGAGAGAGAGAAGCAACAGACTGCAATAGACAATTAGAAATTGTTTTCTCTATGTGGTCACTTACTCGGTCCACTTGGTCACAAAAACAGGATTCAGCTGCCAGAGCCTTTTTCTTTTGCCAGTCAACTCCTTCATTTCTTCACTCTCGTCAAACTCGAAATCAGGTAAATTTCCATCTGTGACAAAAGGGACAACAAGCACCCCTCTTTCCAGAAGGCTCTCAGTGAAAGGCTCACTAAGTTTGAAAGACTCTGCAATGAAAGATGCAGGGCCAGAAACTATAACAAGACGAGCAATTCCTCTAAAAGCATTAACTGGAATAATCTTTTTTTCATCCACACGAAGCTTAAGATTTGAAAGGTTTTCCTCTCTTGTCAGTCTAGCCAACTGGGCATTCTTAGCATTATGATCCCTAGAATAAAGAAATGCAAATATAGAGATTGCTCCGATATCTATGCCAAGACCCTCAAGAATCTTAGGGACTTCAGCTGCTCTTGATGAATTTGCCAGAGCACCAATCAGTTGGGTAGTAGCTATTAGTCCTCCAAGAGATGCGCTGGCAATGAAAGCAAGATAAAAGAACATTCGAACAGACCGGAAGGGAGAAAGAACTTCACTCCGTATCTTGGCTGCTGAACTGAAGAACAAATAAGATGGATTACAAGAAGGTAGTGTTGGAAATGGGATTTGAAATATGAAATATTAGAGCATTTTGAGGCTCAATTAAATGAGGGACCCACATTCCGAAAATGTCGGGTCTTTGCACCAATGTGTTCTCCTTCACGAGGAGTATAACTTGGTATATTTATGTGTTCAAATCCATTAAGAATTGAATGAGAAAATTGATTCCAAAGTGGGCGGGCCGGGTTCGGGTCGGGTCTTGATATATATTTGTTTTTGAACAAAATTTATTATCAATACTAACGGTTTGTGCACCAGCCAACGGTAATAAACCGTGTAATTATTCTATAAATTAACGAATATGGGCGCGCATTAAGATATAGACCTGTTTCTCCTTCCTGTTCCTGTTCTTATTTTTTCTCGTTCTATACACTGTTTTTTTGCCAAATTTTGACAGACAAAAAACAATATAGTGTAGTGTGCACTTTTGACAGACAACATAGGCACACTTTTGACAGACAACATAGTGCTTCTAATTTACTTTTTTGACAGACAAACAAAAGTAAGAATTTTCTTCCTTTTCAGTTTATTTTTTGCATGCGTCATCATTATTATTATTCATGTAAGTTTAGTACATAACATATAATTTGATTCGAAGTGTTCTTAATTTTGAAGTGCTTCTAATTAAGAACTGGAAATCCGTTTTATCTTGGGAAGCAATTATTCATTTAATCCTTAGCACCTGTGAGGGAATAAATTTGCTTTAAGGAGACTTTGTGAATTCAAAGGACTCGGATTTGTTTATTAATATTTTATGTGTTAAATGTTCTGTTTTATTATATTTATATATATATATTAAATAATACTATATATAAGAGATAACAATCTTAAAGCAAATTTACAATTCTGTAATTGTAGTATTATTGTATCTGTTTATTTATGTAAACCAGAAAATCGTTTTTTTTTTTAAAAAAAAAAATATCATGTACGTGACATGCATGACTATCCTGCATGAGTATTCTGCAAAGAGTATCCTGCAAGAGTTCCTCTTCCTTGGTATATAATTTTGTATTAATTACATGCATGCATGACTGTTTTGCCTTGTTCTAATTCTGCATTATTTACGTACTGTTTTGACTGTTCGGTCATCTATTTGTTTTATTAATTACCGTATGTACTAATTTTGCATGCATTCTGTATTTGATTGCATGTTAGTATATTATACAAAATAATTGTTAATGTTCTGTTATTGTTTTTCATATTCATATAACAGTTTATTTTGATTGCATGTTAATATATATTATTGTATTAATATATAGAATATTCTGCAAAAACAAATTTGTAAACAAAATTTGTTACATCTTGTATAAACAGAAATTTGTTTCTGTTTATTGATAATTGTCTTCTTTGTATAACAGAAATGGCATCTACTAGTACCATTCCTGCCGTGAGTATGTCTCATGGAGAAAAGCCTGAAAGGTTCAATGGAACTGATTTCAAGCGTTGGCAACAAAAGATGCTCTTCTATCTCACAACACTGAACTTGGCAAGATTTCTACAAGAGGACTGTCCTACTCTTGTTGAAGGGGAAACTGACAAGGAAAAAGTGGCTGCTGTTGATGCATGGAAACATGCAGACTTCCTTTGCAGGAACTATGTGATGAATGGTTTAGATAATACATTATAATTATATAATGTATATTGTACAATTCAAACTGCAAAGGAATTTTGGGAATTTTTAGATAAAAAATATAAAACTGAAGATGCTGGCATGAAAAAATTCATAGTCGGTAGATTTCTTGATTATAAATTGATAGATTCTAAAGCAGTTATCACTCAGGTTCAAGAATTACAAGTAATTCTATATGATATTCATTCTGAAGGAATGTCATTAAGTGATTCATTCCAAGTTGCAGCAATGATTGAGAAGCTTCCACCATCATGGAAAGACTTCAAGAATTATCTGAAGCATAAACGCAAAGAGATGAATCTTGAAGAACTGATTGTGCGACTTAGGATTGAAGAGGACAATCGAGGATCTGAGAAGAAGAGTGGGAAGAATTTTATTGAAGCAAAGACAAATATTGTAGAACAAAGGCCAAACAACAACAAAAGGAAGCGTGAAGGCAAAGAAACTTTCAAGGCCAAGAAGAAATTCAAAGGCAAATGCTTCAACTGTGGCATTCCAGGACATAAATCAAATGAATGTCGCAAGCCAAAGAAAGTCAAGAAAGAACAAAAGCCTCAAGCAAATGTGACAGAACTGGAAAAGCTTTCTGAAGATGTTTCAAACATGAATCTTTGTGCAGTTATATCTGAATGTAACTTAGTAGGAAACCCTAAAGAATGGTACGTGGACACTGGGGCTACTCGCCACATCTGTTCCAACAAATGGATGTTTTCTACTTACAAACCAATAGAAAATGATGATCGACTCTTTATGGGAAACTCCTCAAGTTCAAAGGTTGAGGGCGTGGAAAGATTGTCTTTGAAAATGACATCCGGCAAAGAACCGACTTTGGTGAGAAGTGCTTCGTGTGCGAGATATTCGCAAAAATCTAGTTTACGGGTCACTACTTAGCAAGAATGGCCGAGTTGGTGTTTGTGTATCGATAAGTTTGTACTTACTAAGAATGATATGTTTGTAGGAAAGGGCTACATGAATGATGGGCTCTTTAAGATGAATGTTATATTTGTTGTAATAGAAGTCTATTGATAATAATAAAATTAATTCTTACTAACTACTTGTTAGAGTCTTCAAACATATGGCATGCTAGATTAGGACATGTTAATTATAATACTTTGCGTAGATTAATTAATTTAGAATTTTTGCCTAAATTTGATATTAATCAAAAACATAAATGTGAAATATGTGTGAAATTGAAAATGACAAGATTACCCTTTCATTCTGTTGAAAGGAAAACTGAACCTCCACACTGACATATGTGACTTAAAGTTTGTGCAAACTAGAGGTGGGAAAAAATATTTCATAACCTTTATTGATGATTGCACAAGATATTGTTATGTATGTTTGCTAAGAAGCAAAGATGAGGCTGTAGAAATGTTTCAACTTTATAAAAATGAAGTTGAAAATCAACTTAGCAAAAAGATTAAAGCAATAAGAAGCGATAGAGGTGGTGAATATGAATCACCATTTGAAGAGATATGCTCTACTTATGGTATTATTCACTAAACTACTGCTCCTTATTCACCTCAATCTAATGGTATTGTTGAACGTAAGAACCGAACATTGAAAGAAATGTTGAATGCTATGTTAAACAGTTCTGGAGCACCCCAGAATTTGTGGGGGGAAGCTTTGCTTTCTGCCAATTATATTCTTAATAAAGTGCCTCATAAGAAAACTCATAAAACACCTTATGAATTAGATGAAGAAATATATATGGAACAACCTGAAGGTTTCATTGCTCCTGGACAAGAGAGGAAAGTATGCAAACTTGTTAAATCCTTGTATGGATTAAAACAAGCACCTAAACAATGGCATGAGAAATTTGATAATGTTATGTTATCAAATGGATTTAAAATTAATGAGTGTGACAAATGTGTTTATGTCAAAAGCATTCAAAAGGAATATGTCATTGTTTGTCTCTATGTAGATGATATGTTAATCATGGGTAGCAACAATGAAGTTATCAACTCTACCAAACGTATGTTGTCAAATAGGTTTGACATGAAAGACTTGGGGATTGCTGATATAATATTAGGAATCAAGATTTCTAGAACATCTGATGGAATTATATTATCTCAAACTCATTACATTGAAAAAATACTTGAAAATTTTAACAAGTATAATATAATTCTAAATAAGACCCCAGTTGATATAAATCTTCATTTAGCTAAAAATGAAGGTGATAGCATATCTCAACTAGAATATTCTCGTATAATAGGTAGTTTAATGTATGTCATGAACTGTACTAGACCAGATATAGCTTATTCAGTAAGTAAGTTAAGTAGGTATACGAATAATCCAGGTAAAGATCACTGGAAAGCAATTTTGAGAGTTTTAGGATATTTAAAACATACTCAAAAATATGGGTTGCACCATACAAGATATCCAGCAGTATTGGAAGGATATAGTGATGCTAATTGGATATCTGACAATAAAGACTTGAAATCTACAAGTGGATATGTCTTTACCCTTGGAGAGGTGCAAAGATATCTTGGAAATCCTCAAAAAAAGCGTGTATTGCAAGGTCTCTGATGGAATCAGAATTCATTCGTTGCGTTAGACAAAGTTGGAGAAAAGCGAGTAAACCCGTAATTTCTTAGAGGATATTCCAAATTGGTCAAGACACTGTGCAAATTTATATGTATACATTGTGATAGCTTGATCGGTGATTGGAAGAAAACTGAAGTCATTTATATAATGATGAAGTCACGTCATATCTGACGAAGACATAATCTGGATTAGACAATTGCTCTCAAATGGAATTATCTCGATTGGTATGTAAAGTCAAAAGATAATATTGCGGATCCATTTACGAAAGGTTTAACAAGAGAAGCAAGTGGAAAAATCATCGAAGGAATGGGTTTAAAGCTCTCTTTGTTTAAATAAAGAGTCGTCATAGTGGCAACCCAACCTAGCTAGCTGGAGATCCCAAGATCTAGGATTTGATGGGCAAACCGAACTATGTAGTACTCGAAGTAAAAGCGAGGAGATAATTACTCCTAACCATTCCTATTATGAGACAGTGCACATCTGCCGTGAGAATCAGGATAAGTTACGTTTTTAATGACTTTTATATCTTGAAACACGTTCAAGTGGAGTATTGCAGGATACTCTTGATAGAAGTCACCTACGTGAGTAAGAAGGGGGCCACTTTTGTGAGAATTTTGAAGGCTGAATTCTCTAATATACTTACGGAACCAAGAGGTGTTTCAAGGCCAAAATGAACACAAACGTGAGAACCAATTATGTTTGAAGAGATATTTTGTGAATTCTATTGTCTTGGTTTACGAAAAGTCGACGATTCGAAGACATCAAGTCTCTTGATTAGTCGAATAAATCCGATAGACTTTCTTGGGCAAGTTCAAAGCCACTAGCTCTTAACCTTAGATGAAGTATCTTTTTCTCGTGTACTCGAACTAGTGTGCGCATTTTCATAACATTTTTTTTTACATGATATAAAGCCGATTTTACATTCATGTGGGGGATTGTTGGAAATGGGATTTGAAATATGAAATATTAGAGCATTTTGAGGCTCAATTAAATGAGGACCCACATTAGAAAATGTCGGGTCTTTGCACCAATATGTTCTCCTTCATGAGGAGTATAACTTGGTATATTTATGTGTTCAAATCCATTAAGAATTGAATGAGAAAATTGACTCCAAAGTGGTGGTAGGGTTGGTCGAGTCTTGATATATATTGTTTTTGAACAAAATTTATTATCAATACTAACGGTTTGCGCTTGACCAACCAGTAATAAACCATGTAATTATTCTATAAATTACTTGAATATGGTAGCGCATTAAGATATAGACTGTTTTTCTCCTTCTGTTTCTGTTCTTATTTTTTCTCGATTACATACTGTTTTTTTTTGCCAAATTTTGTGGACAAAAAACAACATAGTGTAGTGTGCACTTTTGACAGAACAACATAGGCACACTTTTGCTGAGATAAACATAGTGCTTCTAATTTACTTTTTTTGACAGAGACAAACAAAAGTAAGAATTTTCTTCCTTTTCAGGTTTATTTTTGCATAAATCATCATTATTATTATTCATATAAGTTTAGTACATAACATATAATTTGGTTGAAATGTTCTTAATTTTGAAGTGCTTCTAATTAAGAACTGGAAATCCGTTTTATCTTGGGAAGCAATTATTCATTTAATCCTTAGCACCTGTGAGGGAATAAATTTGCTTTAAGGAGACTTTGTGAATTCAAAGGACTCGGATTTGTTTATTAATATTTTCTGTGTTATATATATAAAATTATGTTTTGTTTTATTATATTTATATATATATTAAATAATACTATATATTACAGATAACAGGTAGCACTTAACATAATCTGATTGCCTAAGCTTTTTGCTTAAAGGAAACAGCTTTAGATAAGAAATATAACTTTGATATCTTAAATGATATCCATTTTCTTCATGAAACCAAACAAGAAACAAGGCAAAATCAGAAGTCAGGAAGGAAACACTACAACCACCTCATGTTATCGCATAAATACAAGTATACAACAGTAGTGAATTGCATAACTACGAGTATACAACAGTAATGAAAACTTGATGACATAAAGAAAGATACTTATGAATAAGTTACTTTACACTGAGGATCCCTTGTTGTGTAAAGGAGTTGTCTATTTAATCTATCACCACACACCATCAACTACAAAGACATATGCAGTGGTTTTCAGCACATTAAAAGACGATGAATTTTACTTTTGCAGGATTCAATTTTAACAATGTTTAAACCTCTGATAGTTGGAATTTAACTTGTATCAAAATGAGATTGCTAAATCAATAAACATATCAGTCAAACAAAAGCTTGATTCTCGTAAAGGGCAAATTATCTGCCAGTGTTTTAATCCTACTCAACTTGTTTAAATTAAATAACTTTACAGAACACCCTTCAAGTCACATTGAAAGGAAACTAGCATCCAGAATAATACATAATTTCTAATTCTTTATTGTCTATTCCAAAATTAGATATACATTTCTATTTTTAGAGTATAAAGTGACAAAACTATTACTTTTATTGGTGGTTGATTGAGTACCATCATGGCACCACCACTAAATTGCTAACTAATGTTGTGGATAAGTTGGAAAAAATAAAATTTTCCTTAAAAGTCCTAGTTTTACAAATGTCTGTCTAATTTTAGAACTTTAACACTGAGGGGAGTAAATTTTTTATTTATTTCATTACGATTCAATTTAATGTTTCATCATTGCAATAATAATGCAAACCTTGAATTCATATGACAATAGAAATAGAAGGTATTAACATTGTAACCAAATGCATACATATAAAATACAAATACATGTAAGAGAGAGAGACCTGAAATCAGGAGAGGGAGAAGGCTTATTGGAAGCGGAACAGGAGATTAAGCAAAGCGATTGTGTTCTGCTGCGGCGAAATGTTGAGCTGAAGGTAGCAGTAGGAAATATAAAGCTGGATTCTTGGACGTTGATTTGGCGGGAAAATGCAAAGCATTTGGGATTGGGATGATGGAAATTAGGGCAGAGAATAATACTACTGACGCAGGGGAATTGCGTCACCACCGAGGTCATAGCTTTACTGGTGTGGAAAGAGAAGCAGGAGGAGGCAGCGGTTATTACGGTTTGCTAACACGAGGCCGGTGCGGTGGGAGTGATGAGGGTCATTTGGATGATCACTAAAGAGCCACGATGTTGTAGCCAAACAGGCATTAACTACTCCTTTCTTTTTGTCTTTTTCTAATTGTTGGGTTAATTCATTCGGAAAAAATAAAAATGGTACTCCAGTATATATATCAGTATTAATCTTGAAATACAAACCGATACTCTCTTATAATTTTATTTAATTTCATGATATATTTAACACAAATTTGTCGCACAATACATAACAAAACTTGTATATTTGAATGAAATATATACAATTTATATAAATTCTACATTTTTTTTTATGAATTATCACCTTTTATACCAAAATTATAAGTACTCTAATTATGTATTTATTTTATTTTGGTTTGATTGCTTTCAACTTGGACACTATTTAGCAATGAGACTTAAGGGATGAGAAGTTTGTATATATTAATTTTCAATACTATCTCCCTCGTCAATTTATTAATATTATATTTAATTTAAATAATATTATTAAGGTAATACAAAAAATAGATTCAGTTGACTTTTGACACAACGTTCTTTTTGGAAAAATGAGTTGCTTTTAATGAAAATTAAAAACTGATAAGAAAGACTCGTTACTATTGTTCTCGATGTAATACTAGAAGAAGTGTTTACCTTCTACTACCTTTGTGTGCAATGGCCCTTAAACGCTTCTCCCTCTCCTTGGAAAAGGAGTCCTTTTTATTATTGCTGTAATTTTGGGAATTGATATTTTTACAAGTAAACTTCACTTACACACTGTTTCTGAGTTTTGGACAGAAAAATAAAAAATAATAGAAAACTTCAATTAAAAAAGAAAAGAAAAATAAACTTAAAGTTTTCTTTTGTGTTGTTTCTGAGTTTTTAATAGAAAACAATAAAAAAATTAAAAAATTTCTTTTATTGCGTTTTTGAGTGCCAATGAAAAGAAAAAAAAAATATCACTTTTATAAATTTACCCTTATATTAATTATAACCACTGAACCATGAATAAAAATATGCAACCAATTAAGTGATATTATTCTAATTCGATTTTAACAGTCCAACCAATTAAGTGATATCATAATTTATTTAATTATATTTAATAATATAGTTTTTAAGTAATTAATCTCTATAAAATTATATTTACCATATATTATTTAATATTATTAACACATAAATGTAAATACGATACAATAACTAATCATACAATTCAATTATTAAGTCTAAAAATAAAGCTTAATTACTATATTTAAGAAAATATTTATGAAACTACAAAATAAAATTATCAACCATATAATAATTTGACAAAAAGAACAACTTATCCCAAATAATGAATTTGTTTTAAGAGAAAATTGTTGATAACTAATTTCATACCAAAATTCTATCCACACAAACATTTTCAATTATTAAGCACGTGAAATGGTGCATTTTCTGAACATTTGATGGCAAATTAGTAATGAGCAACCATAAAATTATGTGGGGTATTAGACATTATGAATGAATGAATTTAAGGTACAAAAAATAGACGAGCAAGTATTATAAATTTCTATTTTTATTGATTTTAAAGAGAGAATAAAAATTGAGTATACCAATTATATTGTTAAAATGTTGGAGCAAACTAATTAATATCAAATTTTATAAATCATGATGTTCCGGAAAAATCATGATACTCAAATGGTTATTATATTAAAAGTTGAGGATAATATGATAATTATAAAAATATTATTTATTTCAATTTCTTTTCCGTTTATTAAAAATTTCAGAAACATAAGAATTGTAAAGAAAACTTAAATTAGTATCTGTTTGAAAAGAAATTTGTGAAATTATCAAATTTATTTGTAAAAGTATCAATTCTCAACTTTTAAATTATCACCCTTTCCCCTTCAAGAGGATGGATATGGGAAGTAGTACATCTTTGTGTGTATCTATCTCTATATATTATAAAGTTGGATGATTGCATTTATACGGTCCTTTATATCTGATGTATGCACATATATTACAATTATAATTCAAATAAAAACCAGAAACATTCTATAAAACATGAGAAATCAGACACTAGATTTTCTTTCCAGAAAAACAATGACACTGTTATACCACACCACATACGAACTGATTTCTTTAGAAGTAAAACTAGCTCGTCTATACAACAAAATGAATAAGGTCACAATAATAAGTAATCATTTCCGGCAATTTCTCACTTTCATCTGCTAGTCAAAACTCATGAAGCTTTAACACAATCTCTCTGAAAAGAGAGAGATTCATCAGTAAAACACTCAACACGAGGAATTTAAAAGCCCCCATGCGATCGATGGGTGGAGGAATTACATTTCATTCATATTATTGAAAAAAGATGACGTTCATCATGATTTCACCCTCCCTTGAAAAGTTTAGCACATTAAACAGTTGATCCTTAATCAGACTAGAAAGGTTCACATGCAACAAGTGAGTGAATCAAGTAGAGCATGAACTGGATTCAAGGAGATTCAAAAAACTTGAGATCTATTTACTATCAATAAATGATTATTCTTTCTGATAGAAATAGATTTACTTCTTTGACAGAAACAGAACAGAACTATGGCATATCTTGTTATGACATTCAACAGATGTGGAAGCCGTGGAAGACTCCAAATGGCAATATGTTCGGCAGATTAGCTGTCAGTCTTTTTGCCAGTAGCTTCTGAAAGCAAAGGTTCAAGTTCCCCTTTCCGGCATAGCTTCACAGTATCTGCACCATGAATCAAAATCACAACTTTAGTTACATTCAGAAACCATTCTTTCCCTATATAATTTTGGGAAGAAAAGAAAAAAAACTTAATAGGAGAAGGAAAACAATAAGGAAGATGTTCTCCAAACAAATAAAAGAGAACAGTGCAGGGGTAAATGTGATTAACCTATGACCTATCTCATTTATGTCCGGTTGGTTGATCAAATGAAATCCTTCTGAAACTTTTCATTTTTACTAGCCACAAACAGAGACACCTATGATTTCTGAACATATTAGTGCACATCATTAAGGATTTAAACTGCCAAACCTTACAACTTACCACGTTTGTCTGCTTAAAGAAATCAACCCGTATAAATTGTATTTAGACTTGATATTTTAGGACAAATTATAACAGTCCTGCTGCACCTCTTAACAATAAAAACATTTGGGACAATATGTTGTCCAGTCAGTCGGTCTTTCCAGCACCTTCCGTACCTGTGGTCCTCAGGGACCTGAAAGGCAAATAAAATTTTGAATATTAGAAAATTATGATCAATTGTAGGAAATAGTTACTCCTGATTCCATCTTCATCATAAAGGAAAAAATACTGCAGTGCATAATTTAAGTCATATACATGTAATATTCATAATTAAATGATGACGCATTCTGAAGCAACATTGCAACATAGATTAACCTCTTCAATTATATTCCCATTTCATCAGCATAAAGAATGTTATAGTTGTTAATGACTAAGCTGGTAATGGTTTGTAGACATCAAAGATTTATAGACAAATCAGGACAATAAAAAGATAAAACTAGGTCATCAACTTGATCTTTATATTAAGATAAATAAAGTACAGACAGAACTTCATATATTAGAGGAGACACTCCTAATACAGATAATTTTTATTATAACTTTTACTTCACAAGAAGAAAACAGATATGTTCAATTATCTCTCCAGAAGTTTGGTAGGTCATCAGTGCCATGTCAATGCTATAACTTGCCTCCATCAACCTTGTGCCTAAATCTCATAAAGATTCAAACTTTCACCGACAAGTCGATTAAATTTCCCAAGAGAAGTATCTATTCACTTTTCATTATATCCAACAACCAATTTCTTACTGAGCCGTCCAGTTTATCTATCAATTAGGCTACAACTTGGGTAGCATGAAATTTGAACTCAAAACACGTGAGCTCGCTTTGGCCAATGTATAAGGTGACCACCTTTTAAGAAATCGGTGGATGTGTGCATTGGGTGAGGGACAATACCAGCTTTTAAATCGATCAAGCTTGGATGATGCCTCAAGCACGTATAGTCCAGCTCTATTCATATAAAAAAAAGTACATTATACATTCTACAATTTGACCAAACTTCAAATCATGGTATACACTACAAATTATAACTACAATAAAATGCCCCATTCCCACTTTATATACCATAAATATTTAAATATCATGTTTCAAAGCACCGTGATTTATTCTCCGCTACTATTTTGAAGATTGATTCAAGTCCCTGGCATTATCATGTTAAATTCAAAGACCCTCTGAGAGATGGAAATCATTTCATCAAACCCGAGCAACCAAGCTTATTAAAGCTTGATCAAGCTTGGGCAGATGCCTCAAGCACAAATGTACAACCATTAACTCATAAAACAAAGTACATTATTTATTCTACAACCAGACGAATGTTAGAAACACAGTATTATACCAATAACAACTACAACTATAACTACAATAAAGTGCCCTATACCATATGTATGTATGTATACCTATAGCTATAACTATAACTATAGCTTGGGTATATGTATGTATACCATATATCATTTTAATAACATGTTTGCAGAGCACCAATAAAGGCCCTCTGAGAAATGGCAATCCTTACACTAAATTCAACATGTTTGTCCAATTCTAGTAGTCAAGCTATCCAAGCTAAGTTCTGATGTGGTTGATCCTTGATCTGGATGTGTTTTATTAGCAGCTCTAGCTCTAACTAACCAGTTGAATAGTTGTCTACATTTGCATCACCAACAAAATCTTTAAAACCATATTCCCATTTTGACACTAAGCCAAATGTTAGCTCCACTTACCTGCTACCAACTATATATTCCTTCTGTAATCAAAACAAATATGCATATTTCTTCATGCATAAAATTCTTAAAAAAAAGAGAGAGAAGTAAATAACATACCCAATTCATCCAATTCAATGACGTGTGGGTGAGCACCAAGCCGCTTAAACAGTTGTTTCACCTCAGACGAATATCTTCACCACAAGTTCAACAAACCCAACTCCAAACTACTTAAAAAAGAAGCAATCTTTCACATCATAAACAAGAAAAAACAAAAGAATTAGGAGAATGGAGAATTGGGTACTGACGAATTGAACACCGAGTCTTTGAGTAGACAACA
Source organism: Panax ginseng (assembly GCA_020205605.1). Lineage (NCBI taxonomy): Eukaryota > Viridiplantae > Streptophyta > Magnoliopsida > Apiales > Araliaceae > Panax > Panax ginseng. The sequence goes on from CM035131.1 coordinate 2,153,285, forward strand.
ACTGGGTGCTCACTGATAGTCTTTTTCACAGACTCCTCCAATCGAGATCCGAACGAGGATGTCATAGATGAAACCCGCTTTTCTTGGGCCACGGGTAATGCTGAATTTTGAAGTAATTTTGGTGTTGGTCGAAAGAATGGAAGAGATGGCCGGGGAGGAGGGAGAGTGTGTGAGGAAGATGGGAAGAAGTAGAAAGAGAAAAAGCTGATGTTGGATGACACAAATGAGACGTTACAGCCATTGACGCAACTTCTCCTTTGTGTACAACAAACACTAGATTGTTGTGCCTGTTTTCGCCAAATCTCTTTGCCCTTTTTTCTACTCTTTTTTGAATGTCGCCTTTCTTCTTTTCTGTTTGGTATAACATATACGGGATTATCAGCTGGTTTGTTATAAATATTGAATTATCAATAATAAAATATGCTCCCCTCACAATATATAGGATGAATATTAATTTTTTTTCAAATTCAAAGTTAATAAGAATGAATTTAAAGTTAAAAATTTTTTTAGTGTTTGAATATTATTTAAAATATAATTATAACCCGGAGACTTTTGGTGGACCATGGATTGGCGGCGGGCGGGCGGGCGGGAGGGCGGGCGGTTCTGTTTCTATGATAACAGTAATTATGATTGATGTAGATTTAGCACTTATAATAATAATTGTGACCCATGGCTGGCTAGGTAGGTAGCTAGGGCCTAGGAGTAGCTTTTTGAGGAGTTTGGATAGTCCTTTTAAAATTAAGCTGTTACAAAGTGCAAGCTAGCTCGATCACTACTAGTATATGATTTGATTGGGTTATCAGACAGACATGCATCCAAAACTCAAAACCATCAACTAATGCAATGACAGCATATGAGTTTACATTTATGCTTCACAGAGCAGAATTGATTGCACTCCCTCCGTTACTTAATATAAATCGTTTTAGAAAAATATTTTGATTCTTAAATATAAGTCATTTAAGAATTTCTAGTAAACAATAATTGCTTAGTTTTTAATATTACTCCAAGTAATAAATATAATTTTGATTCTCTCACTATTTTTTGTCCAATAAATAACACTCTCTTCTTTCAATATAAAGGCAATATAGACAATTGATAATATATTTAATCTTATATATAATTATTTCATTAAATTCGCTTAATGGCTACTAAAACGACTTTTTTTTAAGGAAATAATCGAGAGTAATACTTATTTCCCTTGGCTGCTCCTGGCCGGGGGGCTTGTCGCTCAATGCATGTGATAGGCAACAGATACTTTTATCCTATTTTATTCATTTAAAGCAAGCAGGTCAAACTCAAAGATCCGTTCTTTAATATAGATCGTTTTAGAATTGTGCATAAGTATTAAAAAAATAATTATAAAGCATTAAATATACTATCAATTGTCTATATTGACCTTGTATTGAAAAAAAAGAGTGTTATTTATTGAGTAAAAAATAGTGAGAGAACCAAAGTTATATTTATTATTTGGGGTAATATTAGAAACTAAGCAATTAATGTTTACTCGAAATTCTCAAATGACTTATATTTAGGAACAAAAATATTCCTCTAAAACGACTTATATTAAGGAACAGAGAGAGTAATAAATACTACTCCCTCCGTCCCATGATAAAAGTCTTTATTATTATTTTGAGTAGTCCCATGTTAAATGTCCATTTTCCTTTAATAACCAAACTTTTACACATATTTTCTTATTATACCCGTAGCATTAAATATCTCATACTTTTCTTATTCTAATTCTCTCTTCATATTTAATGACATTATTATGGACAATTTTGTCATTTCATTCATCTTCTTAATATGTATAAAAAGTCCACCAGAATTTTTATTCTGAGACGGAGGGAGAATATAATATTTTAAAATAATTAATACTAGCTAGTAGTAATGTGCAGCCATGTTGAACCGGGTAATTCTTTTTTTTGGAGTTGGAGGAGGAGGAGAGAGAAACAAATGATGGAGCTCTGGTCCATTATCCTATATATATATATATATATATATATATATACCATTATTAATTAATTTCTCAAAAATTATGATAGGCATGAGAAGTAAATAATGTAGACTCACAAACTTGACAGTTGAAATTGAAAGCAATTTGACAGAGAGGAAATACCGTTACTTAAATCACTTTTAGCTACAAATATGCTTGTTTGTAACTACTGCTACAATACAAAGTATCTTAATGCTACCTACAAAAGGAACATGAGCCTAAGAACAATTATAAGGTACTACTACGTACACTTTTTATATACTAAAATCACTCATCACCAAATTATTGATTTATTTCTGTTTTTATCAGAATTAGCTTTCTAATAGGTAAGACTTTGATAATAATAGGTCTGCAAAACATGAATATGAATATGAATATGAATACAAGAAAGGAAGATATTTCTCATTATAACTCATAACTGAATAATTTTACACCGTATGTAACTTTATAAAAAGAAAAAGAAATGCCTCATCTTCTTCCTCAGTACTATACAAAATGTCCAAAAATTCTAAAACATTTGGCTTTTTGGAGAGGGCTAGTCTCTGTGCTATCTATTCTTTCTTCTTTGTGTTTTTTGCCTTGTTATATTTTTATTTTTTTTACATCATACATGTCACTCTTTTCTACTTTATATGTAACAAAAAAACCAAAACAAAATTGGGAATCAGAAAGTTGAAATGCATCTTCTATGGGTAGGGACTTTTTGCTTTTTCTGCTTTAAATCCTCCTTCCAGACTTTGGAAATATCTTGTGCTATTCTCATGGCATCTGAGGATGCACCGGATAGCCCTCTCTTTGTGAACCCAACAGCATAAAGCCCAGCATTTCCCTTCCAACCATTTGGGAATGGTGTCTTTGGAAGTCCATTCTTGGAGAAAAAATCAGTTTCCTGTTCATAATCAAATACACAAAACATAAGCCAATATGTCCAAACTCTATATATAATCAGCAGCTAGCCAAGAATATTTTTTTTAAATCACTTGTATTGGGAAAAAGGACAAACCCATCTGCCATTAAACAGAAACCAATCTATTTGTTAATGGGTTTTATTTAGTTACGTTTTAAATTCCTGTAAAAAAAACAACTTTGAAGAATAAACAGGGGAATAGAACATTTAATTTCTCACCTGGAGCCAGTTGGGAACATTGCTGCAGTATCCGGTAGCCAAAACAACTGAATCAATCTCTAGTTCTTGGCCATTAACAAGCTGTACCATGTTCTTTGAGAACCTCTTGATTCCAGGAACCACCTCAATATCGCGGGATCGAATCTTCTCCAGTGCACCAATGTCGAGAACAGGGGTTTTTCCACGAGTGTTCTTGAGCTCCAACGGACCAATTGATGGCCTTTTTAAACCACAGCTATCAGTATTTCCAAGAATAGGCCATGCCAATACAAGCAAAACCTTATCAACCAGCCATAGGGGTAGCCACTTCATCATCATCATAGCCAATTCAAATGTTGATTTCCCAAAAATCTCCCTTGGCAATACATGAACCTGAAGACAAACAAAAAATTACTCATTACAATAATCCCCAACTTCATATACTTAATCATTTTAATTTACACTTAAAGGGAATCAGGGAATGTTAATTTCTAAAATATATTGATAGCTTACCGAGCTTCGAACAATCATTGATGGTTTAGCATTATGGTTACAAAGATCAAGGGAGACTTCCATGCCCGAATTTCCACACCCCACAACTAGTACTTTCTTCCCAGTATATTTTTCTCCGGATTTGTATTCACAAGAATGAATTATTTCACCTCCAAATGTTTGTAATCCTTCAATCTCCGGTACTACACGCTCTGCATTTTCTCCCGAAGCAACCACAAGCCATTGGCATATGTACTCAACCTCGGACCGGATTGAATTACTGGTAGAAACAGTCTTGATTCGCCAAAGGCGACAGGCCTCATCATACTTTGCTGACTGAACGCATTCGTTGAATTGCGGGTTGATGTCAAAATGCTTAGCATATGATTCAAGATAATCGATGAAGTGTTTTTTTGTGGGGTACTCAGGGAAATGCTGAGGGAATGGGAGTTTAGGGAGTTGACAGAAATGCTTTGGGAGGTGAAGTTTAAGGCGATCATAAGTGCGTTTTTGCCATAAAGAAGCTATGCACTCAGCTCTTTCAAGGACTACAAATGGTATCCCTTGTTCTTTAAGGCAAGCTCCTACTGCTAGCCCTGACGGGCCCGCCCCAACTATGACCGGCCCGTTAACCCATACACAACGGCGGCCAAACATGTGGTTTTGTTCTGAAAAACTAAACATTTTTTTTGTTTTGTTTGTTCTGTTGGGGGTTGAATTGAAGAAATTTGTAAGAGAGAAGTATTGAGTTTGTTGGAGGGAGAGGGGGTGCTTAAATAGAGGTTAGGGCAATGCATGTGATGGGGGTTTGGGGAGTTCAATGCATTTTAGGAGTCATTCTTAGTACTGAGAAAAAAACGAATATAACCAAAGAACTGAACCGAATCGAACTAATTTAATCGATTTTTTTTGATAATTTGGTTATTTTTAATATTTCGATTATATCAGAATTTTATTACGGTTTTCAGTTAGTTTGTACGGGTTTTACTTTTGGGTTATTCGGATTAACCGAATAACCGAACAAAGTTTTACAAAGGTAACATTTTTACATAACCGAACAAGGCACACTACACTACAGTCTACAGATCTACTTTACTAAATTACTAAATAGCCCACTCTTTGAAGTCTGAACAAAGCACACGACACACCACTAGTTCTACAATCTAGAGATCTACTTTACTCTCTCAAATCTCGAATTCTCTCAGATCTCCAACTCTCAAACTCGACAGCCAGACCCAGATCTCGACGGCCATCGCCCCATCGCCTCATCGCATTCGGCCTTCGGCGGCTCGGCGCGGCAGTCCTTCATCTCAAACTCTCAATCTCTTCAAAGAAATCTTACAATTGTTATTGCTGCCGGTGTGTTTGGTACCGCTGCGTCATTGTTGTTAGGTTTTGGAGTGTGGTGGTGGTTCTTTACTAGGTCGAATAGAAGGAAGGGAGGATATGTGATTGGGAGGGACGATAGTGGTAGTTGGGCTGAGAGGTTGAGGGCTCACAGGCTTGTTCAGGTTTCATTGTTTCAAAAGCCGCTTGTGAAGGTTAAATTGGCGGATCTAATGGCTGCAACAAACAATTTTAATGGCACAAATATTATAATTTCAACTAGGACAGGGACTACTTATAAGGCTGTTCTTCCTGATGGGTCTGCACTTGCAGTTAAGCGGCTTAGTAGTTGTAAGCTGAGTGAGAGGCAATTTCGATTGGAAATGAATAGACTCGGGCAGCTTAGGCATCCGAATCTAACGCCATTAATAGGATTTTGCTTGGTGGAAGACGAGAAGCTTCTGTTGATGTTTATGGATTATATTTTTGGATTGTAGGAACTGAACTGAACTGTTTATGGATTATGTTTAAATTCGGTTATTAACCGAATAACCTATTCGGTATTTCGGTTATTACAAATTTCGGTTACTTTTTTGGATAGCTAAAACAAGATATTTTCGGGTATCGATTAAAACCGAATTTCTTGTTTGGTTCGGTTAATAACCGAATGCTAACCCCTAGTCATTCTCAAATCATAAGCCAGAGCCTAGCCAGCATCTCCGACATTAGTACCAAAATAAATTTTTTAAATTGATGTTTGTTGACCTACGTGACAATTTGAAGAGTATTATTTGTTATTTTTATATTTTGTGTCTCATCAATCTCTTCAATTTAATTAGTTATACATCAAATACATCAAGCATAATAAATGTTTTTAGCCTTTAAAACATCTCAAACAGCCTCTTCAACCATTTTGGGATACTCAAATAGATGAGCCACATCAAAATACTCTCCAACCGACTCTTCAAATTGTCACATAGGTCAACAAACATTCTTCTCACTCGTCAAAGCTGCAACCTCCTTCTCACTCTTTAAATCTATAATTAAAGGCTAAAAATATTTATTACGCTTGATGGGTTTGATGTATATAGCTCATTAAATTGAAGAGACTGATCAGACACAAAATATGAAAATAGCAAATATTGATCTTCAAATTGCAACGTAGGTCAACAAACATCGATTTGAAGAGTTTATTTTGTTATTACTCTTGGTGATGCTCTTAATTGTAGATTTGAAAAGTGAGAAGAAAATTGCAGATTTGAAGAGTGAGAAAGATGGTTGTTGACCTACGTGACAGTTTGAAGAGGTTGTTTAAGAGGATTTTTGTGATGTGGCTCACCTATTTGAGTATCTCAAAGCCAAGTAAAAAGAGGCATTGGAGATTCTCTTACTATATACCTTCAATTATTTTATTCTTATATATATATATATATATATATATATATATATATATATATAATTACAGCTTATTCGTAATTGTATATATTATCATTAGTTTTAAACAATGAACAGGGATTATTGTATTGCTTTAGTTTTTATATTTCTTTCTCTATTAGATTTCTTATATAAGAATTTGTGTGAATTAATTGCACCACATAGGAAAATTAAGAAATGAGAGAGAATAAGTAACAACATTTTGGAAGATGCATGCTGCTCAGGTGAGTGAAGGCAAATTGTATAAATAATTGGGTGATCTCACTCCAACTATCTCTACAGTTACACTAACACAAACCTAAAATTTTCCATCGGAGAATTAATCCTTTAGATAGTAAACCTAAAATCTATAGTAAACCTAAAATCTGATCAGTAACCCTCAGTTACATTAATTGACTTACCACACTCACACCCCGGCCCATACAGCAACTGGATATCCAGCTGTCAACTTTTTTTTAAGAAAATTTCTTATGGATCAGTATATATATATATATATATATATATATATATATATATATATATAGAGTAACTTTTTTTGGCTCGTAGAAATTTATTTTTATTTATTTTACTCAGCCAAAATTTCCACAGGCTAAAAAGGGTTGCTTTCCACAAAGAAATAGGTTCTTTGTGGATGAAACCCATATATATATATATATATATATATATATAGGGTCGAGGATCGAGATAAGACTCTTACTTTGTTAAAATCGGACTCTTTTTTTTTGATTTTTTGGTTTTTTTTTTAAAATAACTAAAAAAAAGTTTTATATTTTATGGGCTGAAATTTTTCATAATACGATGTTTTGGATGTGATTTGGATCATTATAACAAAAGCAGGTATATACGATCTGTGTAGACTGTACCACCATTTTTAGTATAGGTATTCAAATCCAAAATATTATATTATGAAAAATATCGATTCCATAAATAATAAATATATTTTTTAGTTGTTTTAAAAAAAAAAAAAAAGAAGAAAAAAAAGTCACATTTTAATAAATGAAGAAATACCTCACCGATCGATTCTATATATATATATATATATATATATATATATATATATATATATATACACACACACACACACACACACACACACACACACGATGAATTGAACCTGAAAGGGCCAACTTGATACAACACTTGCACGGGAAGGAATCAAAGAGCATGCACCTTTTATTCAAATTATATATATATATATATCATACATAATTACATACTGTATATATGCTATTTATTATGATATACACCACTCAAGTCGTAGGTTCACCGTTCATGTTACTATCAATTACTATATTACATTTACAAATTAATTGTACGTTTATAGACATAGATTTATTGAGAATGACTCCTAAAAATAATAGAGACATGCATGCTTTGCCAAAAAAAAGTAAAAAGAAAAATGAAATGATACTAGCTAGTCAAAACAAGTGTAATGATAAGAGATTATATTTAATTGGTTTAGGGAAAATTACTAAACAAAGTTAGTTAGTCCTTATCTGTATGTGATTCTGATGCCCCACCCAATAATTCTGCAATCTATTTTAAAATATCTTATTTTTCTTTTAATACTATTTTCCCAATATGTTTCTTTCCTTCCAAACAAATAAAAAAAATCTGCTCCATCATTTCTTTCTAAGTTATCCTCGTTAAAATAATTCGCATTGTTTCATTTTCACTTTCACACTACATAATTAAAAACCTTCGCAATTTAATTTAAGCAGAAAAATTCTGCTCCATCATTAATTTCTAAGTTCTCCTAGTTAAAATACGCATTGTAATTTCTCACTACATGGAAACCTTCGCTATTTAAGCGTCTTTAATTTAAATTTATGTTGGAACTTGTGGCTCATATGGTGTGTATGAGAAGTACTGATCAAGAAGTTCTTAAAAAAAGACCACTGCCAAATAAAGCTGAGTGAAATGTGGGAAACGAAACAACCGAACAACCCATTTTACTTTTGTGTGCATGTGTGATCCAATCGTAACAACCCACTTTATTTACAGCACTAACTATTAATTCTTTTAACGACTGTACTGTCTAATTAGACTCAAAGCTGGTCAGTTATATAAAAGAAAGCGGAAATGCATTATATTAAAGTGAAATTAAATATGTAATATTATACTCACGGTCAGTTAATTATAGAAAAAAAAATGATTATTGTTATCACAGTCAGTTAATTGTGACAAACACTCCAATACAACCTAGTTTTGCTTACTAGCATAATAGTAAAAGTACAAAATACTAGCTACTAGCTAATGAATTTGATGAAAAGCTCGTAGCCAATTGTCTATGACAACCACAATATCCTATCCGTATATATATTTAATTAAGTAATCATTTTCCAAAGACATAATTATACTCCTTGAGTTTTGATCTGAACAATTCACCTCTTTATAATTGGTTTAAGAAAAATATTGGTGTGGTAGCATATCATGATCATTTCGTTCAAATACTATGCAGTTACATTATTTACCTAACAAGAAAAAAGAAATATATGTGCATAAATATAGAGAGAATATGATTCATCATGGTTATCAAGGGGTGTATTCTTTTCTTTTTCTTTTTTTTGTAAACATATAAGGAGTGTATATATCCTGATCTTAAACTTTTGGCAAACATAAGTGCATGTGTTCATCATAGAATTGAACCCCTAGGTAAGTTTCATTTTCCTTTTGAAAGGGTATTGACTAAAGAGTATGTTTGTATTGTTAACAACATATATATACTTAGTCTATTAACCCGTGCGAGTCACGTATCATTAGTTTTTTATTTGTCATTTTATAAATTTTTTTGATAATTCAATAATTTTTATGTACAGCTAGTTGTTGAAATTTAATTTGTAATTAAAATTATGTAATAAATAATAGCATAAAATTTATACATGTCATAAAAATTTAGATAAAAATAATAGTAATTGTTCAAGCACATCAATTTCCAGCATTTCATATTAATTTAGGTAATAATAATAATAAACTTTTATTTGTATTGAGTGTTTGTTTTTATATATATATATATATATATATATATATATATATATATATTTTAAGTTTATACTAATTGAATTGAAGAGATGATCGAAGTCAAAATTTGAAATTTTTTAATCGAAACGACAATGACCATTAGTATTACTGATACATGTAATATGTGTTGAGTTACAAATGCGAAAAATGAAGAGAGACGTGAATATCTTACCAATGCCAAAATTTTCACACCCATCAATATCATTGATAATTAAAATTTTAAATGATAACTAACATTTTAAATAATTAACTACTAGAGTCAATTAATATACCAACAAAATCAACTCATCAAGTTAATGTCGTAGTGTATGTTCTTTTAAAGGATCCGGTTATTATGAAATTAATTTTATAATAAGTTGGTCAATTGATCAATGCAATATTAACATGCATGATACCACCTTCTGACCTACATTATTAATATTATATTAGTCAATCGATCAAAACTGATTTCATAATAATTTCTTTTACTTTTAAATATATATAAGAATAGAAGAATTGATGGCTATGATCACCTGACCTCTAGCTAGCTAGCTACTACTTCATGCCAATTGAGCAGTCTTACTGAAAATCTTTATTAGTTTAACAAAACCGCACACGTATCTAAGTGGTCGAGTAGGGGTCCGGTACAAAATGTATCGAAGGTTAGTGCGGTACTGTGTTACTTTTTATTTTATTATTTTTAATAAAAAATATATATATTTTATAATTTTTTGTTCAAATTTATTTTATTATTTTTTATTTTTTAGTCTGATAATTATAATTAAAAAATATATATATACGGTACCGCACTAACCTACGGTACCGGACGCCCCCCAATTAGTATCTAAGCTAGCTACTACAGTTGGTTTTCTTAATATTACCGAAAACCAAGTTTATCGACGCTACCTTAATGACTCAGCTCATCGACAAACTATAAGTGAATTAGAAAACCTAGCAGCCTAGTGACAAGTATCTACATATATACTTTTGTGCCAAGGTTAACCTACGTTCCCTGTATATTCTACACGTGAAACCCTAATCAGTTCACAGTACTATATATGTAATCTCCCATAGGATTAACTTTCAGTATGTACGTGTACGGCTGAGATATGATATGCCCGTCATGATTAAGGAAGTAAAGCAGGTATTGATATTCGAGTTGTTATTAAGTAAATTAAATTATGATAGTGAATTTGGAGTACCATGAATGCTTTAAGTTGTTTATAATTAGCTAGCTAGGGCTCTTACTTGTATATATGCTGTAGCTTGGTCAAATTTAATTAGTAGTACAACTGTATGAAGAGCTAGCTAGTTTGAGTTGGAAAGATGATGATGTCCCTACCAAATATTTATTCATGGGAAGAAGAGGGCTGCATGTGTATGAAACCTTGGTTTCATACTCCTCTCTCCTTTTCATTTAAAGATTGGGATATATATATATATATATATATATATATATATATATATATATGAGTTTGGCCTCTCTAGGGTTTTGCATTATTTTGTTAGAATGGCTTTGGAATAATGAGTACCAGTATCATTCTCGCAATTTTAAAGCAACCCTCCAAATGCAACTTACAAAAAAGTGAGAGGAAAGAGAAAATATTTTATACACACACATATATATATATATATATATATATATATATGGTAATTATATATTGTGGGCCCAAGTGCAAAATTAGGGTTCACATGACCTAATTGAATTAAATGCACAATTAGGATTTCACGACCTCATTAAATGTGCAAATTAGGGTTAGCATAACCTAATGGAATGAAGATGGAAAAGTCGTCGAAATAAATGTGTTGGGCGGGATAAGCCTCCACGTGTCCCGAGGCGAGAAGACTCGTGGAGGCGGCTCGTTTTGGGAATTGATTGAGGATTGGATTGGTGGCTAGAAGGACGAGGGCAATATGAGCATTATTCAGGACTAAAGGGTATTTACGGAATTTCACGAAATCATGTGCCGCACATGACTACTTTCAGAAGAACCCTATAAATACCCTTCTATTCCATTGGAAAAGGGACACATGAAGACTTGGACCCTTTTGGTGACTTAAAGGCTTGGATTTTTCCACTAAAAGCACCAAAAGGGTTTGGACATTCTCTCAACTGAAGGACTCGAGAAGGCTCTTGGAATCCTGTTACCTAACACGGTTCCGGATTCTAGGAGTTCATCACGCAGCGTCATTGGAGTAATCACCCAATTGTCATTCCCCATCTTGATCAATCAATCAATTAGTAATTTTCGTGGATTTCTCTCCTCCTCACCAACACGAAACCCTAACCTAAGAAGTGCGATTTCTCGCCCACATTCTTTATGGCGACTTCTGCTTTGGGGAGGTGTAGAATTCGTGAAAGGTATGCCCACAACTCGAAGTGGGAGAACTACAGGAAGAAGCCACTTCACCAACAAATAGCATTACCTCACCGGATCCAGTTTCAAGGCAAGTAACTTCAAGCATTCCAAGCGTAATCTGGATTTTGACCAACCACTTATTAAAGGCGCTTCGGAAGGAGTTCAACATCACTATACATGGCAATCAACAACAAACCAATGCGAGAAAAGGCAAGGCGAGGATCAAGTGGAGAACAAATGAATGTTGTGCTGTTGGAGATGCTCAAAACATTGAAGGAAGCACGGGAAGGACAAGGTATGATGATGGCCATGATCTTGGGAGATCTGAAAGGCGAGAAGAGATGTGGAATTTCGTCAAGAATTGATGCGAGATCCCTACCTTCAAGGCCATGTTCCCGTGTAATTCGCATGGAGAACAAGTAGGAGTGGAGGACAACAACAATGGCAAAGCAACAACAAAGAGAACCAGTTGTACCTCCGTTGGCGGAAAGTCAATCGGTTCCGAGAATCAACTTGGAGCTCGAAGCGGTGGTGGCGGGCCACAACCTAGGTTGGAAGCAAGCCGACCTCAAAGCGAACATCATCCCATCATTTTCACAGTGCAAATGCCAAACATTCCAAGCAATGTCCCGGTGAGTGAGCAAAGAACTTCCCCGATGCGGTTAATGCATGATGCAAGCGTGCATCAACCAACCTCTCTACCATACACATTTGCCGTCGGCGGTATATCACAACACCCCGGAGAGTTCACGCATGCAAGCGATGCGTGACGAAGGATGATATGATCGACGTGATCAATCAAACTTCGCGACCGGACATCTCGACCCTCGGAGTTAGACTTTACTCCTCGCACCCATATACATTCGGAGGCAACCTTACCCAACGGGGTATATTGAGCACCCACCGCGGTTCCAAAATACTGATGGGGAGAAAGGAAATGCCGAGAACACGTTGCCGAGTTCGTGAAGTCGATGTCTCCATGGCTAGGATATGATGAAGTAAACAACCACAACTTGTTGATGAGGAATTCAACAAGACTTTGTGGATAGTGCCTTGGTTGGTACTACTACATTTGGAGAAGGATCGATCCATGATTGGGATGATCTAAAATTGCAATTTTTAAGAAATTCTTCTATACGCGAAGCAGGTAACCATCGTAGAGCTCATGCGATTCAAGCGGAAGCCAAGCGAGGAGGCTGTCGGATTATGTGGATAGGTTCGGGCCCCGAAGCACGAAGTGTGCAGAGCCGATTGAAGAAAAGAACTTGGTTAAGATATGCAACAATGGTGCTTTTGACGCCTTCAAGCCCCACCTCATCACCAAGGCTTGTGATTCCTTCATGAATCTCTCATCTTTTGCACAAGACTTGGGGGAATCATGACATTTCCCACCAAACCATGCGATGGATACATGGAAGAGCAAGAGGGCAAAGAAGCGTGGCTTTAGTGGATTCTCGGTCAAAAAATCACAAGGGGCAAGAGGGAGAAGAATGAGAAATTTGAGCGAAAGCAGAGAAAAGCCACGAGGACAAGTATACTAGAATGCCGGTTTGGAGGCTATCACGTACGGCGAGAAGGCGTTCAGAGAGCTGTCTGAACAATGGGTCGATGCGGAGTAGTGAAACCTCCGAGGCCCGGTCGGTTATGGCGAAGAAATGAAAAGAAGATCAGACTTACATGTATACCACCAATACGTGAGGCATTCCACTGGTAATTTATTCATATCTACGGAGGATATACCATGAAAGCTGGCGGTGGGGAGATTGAACTAGGAGAAAAGCGTGCAACACCATCACCCATAGTGCGATCCTGTAAGTCAAGAACTCAAATATTGGCTCTACGTACCATCGAACAAACTTTGAACTACTGGATGAATTAAAATCCACCCAAGATGGTGGTCCACCAAAAATGTAGGTTTAAGTCCTCTGGAATATCCTTTGCCAAGTAAATCGGATGACCGAGGAGGAGGCACAAGAGGTGTGAAAAAAAAACCCACCCAAGATGGTGGTCCACTCTAAAGCGGTGGTCAAGTCCTCTTAGATTTGCACTTGCCAAGAAATTGGGACGATCAAGTGGACGAGGCACCCGATTTCAAGTCCTCGTGAGAGCTGTGACTTTGCCAAGAAATTGGATGACTCGAGTGGACGAGGCACCCGATTTCAAGTCCTCGTAGATTACACTTGCCAAAATATTGGGCGACCCAAGTGGACGAGGCACCCATTTTCAAGTCCTCGTGGATATGACTTGCCAAGAAATTGGACGACCCAGTGGACGAGGCACCCCGAGTGTTACACTTTATCATCAAAAGTGAATGAGGCCTTTTGTTATAAGCCCTCGGACGAAAAAGTTACACTTTATCTCTAAAAGTGGTGAAGCGTTATGCTTTCATAAACAAAAGCAAGATTTATTATATATGAAATGTTATGCTTTTCATTAAAAGCAATTTTATTATCAATAAATTGACAAACTTTCACTTATACTTGAACACTTTTTTTAAAATTTCTTAAAAAAAAAAAAGAAAGAAAAAAGAAAAGAAAAGTATAGATTCAAGTGTTAGTTTGTATGAAATAAATGTACATGATTTTTCGATACAAGAAATGAAAAAACTACTGACGAGTTCATGATCCAAAGGTCATGACTGTCGAATCAAGATAGAGGAATACCTAAAGCTTGGTCTTGAGGCCATCGGTGGTCTTCGATCTTATCGATGAGATCTTCAAGGCTATTATTAGGCCTTCGATGCTATTAGGCCTTGAAAGCTATCAGCCAGTCTTCAACACTATCGGCGAGGACTTGAGGCTATCGGGCCTTCGGCTATCGAGCCTTCACGAAATGTTTGGTTCTCAATGACTTCTTGATTCCAAAAGAAAGAGGAATTTCAAGAGATGGTAAGAAAGATTAGATCGAAGATTTTCAAAATATCCCGGAGAGCTCCTCTAAGGCTCGCGCCTTCTAGGGTTTGCTCCCAGAGGTTCCCTCTCCCAGGACTTTTCGTTTTGAGGATTCGCGAAACATCAAGCCCGCCAAGTGTTCGGATACTTTGGAATCAAGACTTCAACACTTATAATATTTTGCGCGATCATCTCACCAAAGGCGTGACTCACGCCTTAGAGGGGCAAATACTTACCGAAAAAGGGCATAGACATCCTCCGGAGTAAAGGTGCATTCACCCAAGCGGTGATGAATATGTAGGTCCTATTGGATATGAATGTTCCTACATATTTGGATGCAAGTTATCCACATAATCAGCATTCCTAAGTATTTAGTCAATCCAATGTTGCTATTCTTGAAGGTGGTTAGATGAATCGACAAGAAAGTCATCCCAACTTCCATAAGCCGTTGGATATGAAACATGCCTTCCTTCATGGTGGAGGAAAAGTTATGCAGGCATAAGTTTGGACTTGCTTCAAAAGGCGACGAAAAAAACTAAAAGGAGGAACCCTTTCCCAATCATTGAGAAAGCAGGGCCTCCTTGGTTGTTCCCAATCTGCAGAATGTTCAATGGGAGGGCTGCAAGAAAAAAAAAGAGAGTTGACATAAGGGATCTAAAGAAGCAAGGAAGGACGTCGAATAAAAGTACTTGAGCTCGAAATGCTCACCATGTCAAAGAGGAATATCAGAGAGTAAAGCTTCAAAACACACGAAAAGAAGATGAAACAATGTCGGAAAGAGTTAGGGTTCACCCCACAGGGTTCGGCTCCACAAGGTTCGGCTCCACCAGGCGGTTTCTTTGCATCTAGAGCATTTTTTCTTCCTTCGTGTTCTTCGTGAATAAACGTCAAGTCTTTCTTTATTATCAGGAAAAAACCAAGATGTAATCAAGGTAATGGGGCTCGGAAGACAAAAAAGAAAGATTGGGAGTCCTAAAAAAAAAATTGTAGGTTCCGCCCCCCTAGGGTTCGACCATGTTGGCTTTGTAGGTCTCCTCCATAGAAACGCGTTTTGATATATTATAGGCTCAAAGAAACTCCAAACGAGTCAAAAGTTATGATCAAAATAGTAGTTGCTCCTCCAAAACTTCATCTTTTTCATTAAAACTTCATTTTTCCCATAGGGTTCGGCCATGTTGCCTTAGGCTACCTAGGGTTCGGTCGTGTTGGCTTTGTAGAAATTTGGTCGATATCTTCATTTTGATATATTATGGGCCCCCGAAACTTCAAACGAGTCAAAAGTTATGATCAAAATAAGAATCGCTCTTCCAAAAACTTTATTTTCCCCATAGGGTTCGGCCATGTTGCCTTAGGCTACCTAGGGTTTGACCATATTGGCTTTATATAGGCTCGTTGATATCTTCGTTTTGATAAATTATGGGCCCGAAACTCAAACGAGTCAAAATTTATGATTAAAATAGTAATTGCTCCTCAAAACTTCATTGTTCCCTAGGCCATGTTGCCTTAGGCCACCACCTAAGCGACCATGTTGCCTTAGGCCACTGAGGGGCGACCATGTTGCCTTAGGCCACCCATGGGTCGATTTTTCACCTCTTAAAAAAAAAATCTATGTGAAGCTTGACCGTATAGTCTTCGACTATGTAAGCCTCACTACTAAGGGTCATTACCCTTCATACCTTTGAGGTCTGTTGCTTTCTATCAATCAACCTGCTTGAAATGAATGCTCCTTTGCCTTGAAGATTTTCCAAAAGATAAATATCTTTGAATTCATTTCTAAATAAAAATATATAAAGATATTATTTGCTAAATATAAAGAAGATTTAGTTTTATTCCCAATAAGGGTAATTTTTGAAAATAGATTATTTATATGCATATATATATATATATATATATATATATATATATATATATATATGTATAAATAAGTAAAATCTTTTGCTTTCAAATAAAGAAAGATTTGGTTTATTTCAAAATATAGAAAGATTTGATTTATTTCCAAAACAAAGAAAGCTTTGATTTTATTTCCAAAATAAGATTAAGATTTGATTTATTTCCAAACAAAGAAAGCTTTGATTGTATTTTCCAACATAAGATTAAGATTTGATTTTATTTTCGAAAAAAAATAATATTAATTAAGGTCTGATTTACCAAAAGAAGGATTTTATTAGATTAAAATTTATTTATATTTGATTATATTTCCTTGTTTCCATTGCCGAGAAAAAATAAGGAAACAAATATTGGACAAGATATGGAAAGATTTTTGGAGAAGTTCCCAATTTTGTCAAGAAAAAGAGCCTGCAAAATCATTCAAAGGCTTATAATTTTCTTGCACGATCGTCTATTTGGGAACGCGACTCTCCATGAGGAGGCAAATGTGGGCCCAAGTGCAAAATTAGGGTTCACATGACCTAATTGAATTAAATGCACAATTAGGGTTCCACGACCTCATTAAATGTGCAAATTAGGGTTCGTGATAACCTAATGGAATGAAGATGGAAAAGTCGAGAAATAAATGTGCTGAGACGGGATAAGCCTCCACGTGTCCCGAGGCGGAAGACTCGTGGAAGGCGGCTCGTTTGGGAATTGATTGAGGGATTGGATTGGTGGGTTTAGAAGGACAGGCAATATGAGCATTATTCTACAGGACTAAAG
Source organism: Panax ginseng (assembly GCA_020205605.1). Classification (NCBI taxonomy): domain Eukaryota; kingdom Viridiplantae; phylum Streptophyta; class Magnoliopsida; order Apiales; family Araliaceae; genus Panax; species Panax ginseng. Next base: position 2,170,535 of record CM035131.1, read on the forward strand.
GGTATTTACGGAATTTCCACGAAATCATGTGCGCTTCGCATGACTACTTTCGAAGAACCCTATAAATACCCCTTCTATTCCATTGGAAAAAGGACACAAGACTTGGACCCTTTTGGTGACTTAAAGGCTTGGATTTTTCCACTAAAAGCACCAAAAGGGTTTGGACATTCTCTCAACTCAAGGACTCGAGAGAAGGCTCTTGGAATCCCTGTTACCCTAACACGGTTCCGGATTCTAGGAGTTACGCACGCGTCGTTGGAGTAATCGCCCCACTGTCATTCTCCCTCTTGATCAATCAATCAATTCCGTACTTTTCGTGGATTTCTCTCCTCCTCAGTCAACACGAAACCCTAACCCTAGCAAGGTACGATTTCCTTGCCCACAATACCTATGCATGATATGATGGGGATGTGTTCTCCACAGCCAGCTTGGTAGCTCTTGTATATGGAGGCTTTCCATTTTTATTAATCAATCTGAATTATTTCTTCCTAAACCCTTTTCTATATATTTTAGCAATAACCTAGAATACTTTTGTGTTATACTCTCTATGGTCGGTGGTACTTTCTATTAAAAAGTACATTTTGGCCATTTAATTACTAACTAACTAAATTATGCAAAAGTTGTATGAAATCTATAATGAAGTTGGTGATCACGCGCGCATAATGAGAAAATGAAGAAATTTAAAAAATGAAAATAATATCACAAGGATCAATTCTCTCTCTCTCTCTCTCTCTCTCTCTCTCTCTCTCTATATATATATATATATATATATATATATATATATATATATATACACATGTATATATCACTGGCTTTGATCTTATGAGTACAAACTTCCTGGAAGCTTAATTAATTGCCAACTTCAGGACTTACAGAAATTTTAATCAGTACTTATTATTATTCATGGGTATGTACGTACGAATTATGAGATTAGTGGTGCTGCCACATTCATTATTATCATCATCTTTAATAAGGTAAAACATATAGTTGGCATTAAGATTTTAATAATTAAGAACTATATAATAATTAAGAACTAATAATTAATCATTTAATTGTATTCCGAAATTTTTATTGAGAAAGTAATTACAATTATATATTGTTAATTAAGAAAACTCTAGTTTATATAAGGGTATACATTAATTAATGTAGTTTGTCAAGTATTACATGTATCAAGTATAAAATTAAGCATAGTGGTTGTTGATCCAATCTTCACCCAAAAAAAAAAGAAGGAAAAATTAATTAATTGATTACATTCTGCCTGCAGCCGAAGCAATTATATATAACAGCAAAAGGTGCTTGGCTACTTACATTAATTAATTAATTATCAATAAATTTTTGTGTAAAATATTACTACTAATAATTAGAGGTGAACTCCATTCCAGAGAGTACTTGTTTATACTTTAATAATTATCATCTGCAATTCACTGCATCTTGAAAACTTCTCATTATTTTAAATGCTAAAATTCTCATTATTATTGTAGTTGCTGTTTACAATAATTGTTATGACCAAATTAAGAAATCTAACCTATTATTTGTATAATTATTTTCAAACTTGAATAATTATATAAAAAACATTAATTTCTATAATCACAATAATACGTATAGAAATATATATATATTTTTTTTATTATATGTACATTGAACCATCTAGAATTAGCAAAGCTTGGCATCTAATTTAATTTAGTTCTAGAATGACTTAATTTAGCATATCCAAAAGAGCTAAAGTTATATAAATTAACCTAAATGGCTAAAAAATAACTTTAAACCCCATTTGTTGATGCAAAAAATCTTTCTCCTAATTTGCTGTTCCAAAATATTGGATTAATTTTGTTCTTTTAAAAATTAACTTGATACATTTTAAATTATAAATGATGCGAATTCAATAATTTAGTCAATATTACAAATTATCTATAAATAATTTAAAATTTACTATTTTCAAAACTTGAAGCAAACATATTATTTTAGAGTTAAATACGTACGTCTCGAATTGACTTTTCGATGCAGCAAAATAGTAGTCAATTTAGTATTTTTGACATCACTAAATAATTAGAAATTCCACGGTAACACACCTAAGAAAATCTCAGCGGCTGGTCTATTCGGTCAACCATGCAGAACGGAATATATACTAGCAATGAATTAAGTTGAGCAACATAATAAAATGTGGAGTCAGTTAGGTTCAAATTCAATGCATACATGATTACAAATAGGACCCTAATAAGTTTTCCACTTATATAATATTTTATTTTTGAACCGTTTAGGTCTCTCATTCTCGATTATGTATATAATAAATTTAAATATTTGATTGTCCCATTATTTATATATAAAACATTATTTAACCAACTTAATTCAGTATTATTATTATCATAAATAATATATAGGCTTGAAAGGCCATTCAATTAGTAATTAAACAATACAAAGTAAGTACTAATCCGTCCTACCTTCGAGAATGATGATTCTAAGGCATCCGATCCATCTCGAAGGGAATATCATATAAGCCGTTGGATTAATTGATCGAAAGGCATGTGAGAAAAGTGTTATACATAATTAATTATTATAAGCACATGCAATTCGATCTTTATGTTTAATTAATTAATTGTGGTAGCTACTAGCTAGAAAGCATTATGTTTGTAAATTAAGGAAAAATAGTCCACTTATTATTTTCCTGGTAAATAAATGGATCGCATGGCCCCATGAGAACCTACAACAAAAAATTATAAACACTAAAATAAGAAGAGAAATATATATGTATATATAGATTAATCTTAATTATTCATTTATGTGGTAATTAGAATAATATTTGCCTCCATGTGTTTAGATTTGTTTCAGGTCAGATAATATGAAACAAAAAAAAATCTAATTAGTTAATATGATTACGGCCACAACACAAATGATTATTAATTTCTCTAAGTATATATAGGCGCAAAAGTTTAATGTCATATATATTCCCTAGCTAGCTCGGTTAATTCCAAAATATTGATCACTAAATAATTATATTTTGGAAATTTTCAAAAGAATATAGTATACTTTTTATTATTGTATGTATGCATAATTAAATTAATAGAGGTGCAAACTGCCGATGATATATGAGATCTAATAACTAATGATTGTATACATTTTATAATAGACCAGAGAGAGAGATTCTCTCAAAAGCCAGCTATAACTCCGATGCATCGTTAACGAAATTCTTACCTACACCTTTCCTTTCCTCATAAGGAAAGAGTTAGTACATATAAAGGAAAAATTAGTTTTTTTCGTAAAATAGTTCTCTCTCCGTTTTTAAAAGATTGTTATTTTAGAAAAAAAAATTTGTTTCAAAATATTTGTTGTTACAATTTTCGAGGAGAATAAATTATTTATTTTCCTATATTACCCCTACCTTATCTCATTGTTTCAAAAAATTCTCTCATGTATTAATAATTTTCAACTTCCCATAAAGGGGTAGTAATGTAATTTCAAATAAATTTTACTTGGTAAATGATACTTTCTTAATCCATGTGTAAAAACTTTAAACAACAATCTTCTAGAAACATAGGTAATAGTATATAATACTAGTATGTCCTTATAATTAAGTTTATCATAAGAATTTTATTATCATGCTATATTTAGTAAAACATTCAATTAATTTAAGATAAAAAGTACAATTATATTCACAAAAAGTTTGTCTAACATTTGCACATGCCGCTAAGTATTACTAGCATAGCAAGGCAAACATGGGGTGGGGTGGGGTGGGGTGGGGGTGGGGTGGGGAATGAATTTACCCCAGAACTAGGAAGCATTAAATATTTTGTGGTCATTTAGGATCCCTATATATAGTCACATGATAGAGAACATGGAATACTCTTTTATACAAAGATTATATATATATATATATATATATATATATATATATATATATATATATATATATCAATAAATCAATATCTAACAATTTCCTTATCTCTATATAATTCTCTATTTTAATCCCTATATATGATTTGACTCTCTCGAGTGAGGAAATTAAAAAAACGCTTTTATTATTTATGTAAAATGACATTTCACACCCTATTTATTGCGATTTTATGTTAGTTAAAAGATATTTATCTCACTTAATTACTGATTTGGGTATGCATATCTATCAAATTCACTCATTTTTATTTTTTAAACAGAGGATTTAGAGAAGAAAGTGAACTATAAAAAAATTAAAAATCAGTCAAATTTTAATTTTGATCATTTTTGTAAAAAAATATTACTACTAATTATAAATTTTATTATTTTATAATTAAAATAATGTTGTTTTAGTTCTCATAAATACATAATGATCGTTGCACATTTCGATTTCTAGCAATATTTATTTTTAAATTAAAATAATTGCAATTTTTAAATTCAAACAACAATTATTTTTAAATAAAAAAATAGTTACAACGTTCAAAACATGATTTGACTGTTGGAACTTTTAAATTTTAACTTTTAAATTTTAAATTTTAAATTTTAAAATTTAATATTTAAGGAATCAATATAAGGAATGTGACGCCCCCAAAATAGGTATACATCATCCATCTTGAGTCGCCAAATACATGGTACAAAATTCAAATACAACTTAATTATACAAGCGTCAGTGTAAAATACGACAAAACATAAAGCGAGAGTTTAAACAAGAATATTGTCTTCAGACAATATCCACTCCCAATGGAGTCTCATAGGCATATATACAAACTCAAATTCAGGTCCTCATTACATTTATTATCACTTTATTCAATAGAATAGTTAGGACTACTAATCTTATCATCCGGACTGAGTCACTCCTGGTTCCTCGACTAATTCTGTCAAATTTATAATCTCATTTCCTGAAGAGAACAGTGAAGGAAAAGGTGAGCTCAACTAGCCCAATAAGAAATATTATGACTAAATTAATGCAGAATAAATTATCATTAGTCTTCAACAATGTTAAACTGATAAAATATAATAGACATCAAGTTTAATTGCAGCGGAACAAACAATTCATTAAAAGAGTCAAGTAGAGAATAAAATCTACTATCTTTTATGATTTAAAAAGTTTTTCATCACTTTTATATTTGAGACTCGAATTTTAATAAATAATCCACATCATCAAATCATCCATGACTACTGTGCAAAAGGATATTATTTAAGTATCACGACCACGAATTATCCATGCACCTACTGAGCCAAAGATAATCGTGTTTTCATCAACTACCCACGATCATGCCATAAAATAATTCATCTTTGCTCCTCTTCAAGAAGAGAATCCATAGTCATAATCATACCAAAAATTATCCATCAATGCACTACACGGCCGATGAGGACTTTTTTCACATCATTTGTAACATTACGGTCATGATTATCTTGAATAATCCTCTGGTCATAATCATACCAAGTCCATCATCTACTGCTACAGCCACATATGACTTTCGAAACAAAATATAAACAAAAGGATGATGACAATGATATAAGAATTCAATAAAACAAGTTCAAGAATTAAATTATCCAGAAACTAATAACATTCAAATTGTCAACATGATACTTCTTTGTAGAATAAAATTCAAGAATAATATTCATGCACAAAAAAATAATTTGGACAGAAAAGAATCAATTTTTCGTCGTGAATAGTACCTCGTGAATAGTATCCCGACATGAAAAGTACTCCAAATACCCGAGTGAATAATATTCGAAAGATAGTAATTTCGGTGAATAGTAACCCGTGAATAGTAACTTGTGAATAGTATTCCGGCATAAAAAGTGCCCCAAATATCCGAGTGAATAATACTAGAGTGAATAGTAACTCGTAACAGAAAATACCAAATAAAATGATATTTCATGACGAATATAGAAGTCAAAACTTTAACCAATTGAGTATAATAAAGAATGGAATAACAAAAGAAATCACCCGTGCATGCGGTATCTTGGCCAGACAAAAGTTATTCCAACAGAATAATAAATAACGGAACCGGTCGAGGCGTAATATGCACCAAGCGGGATATTCCAACAGAATAATAAAGAATGGAATAACAATGAGAAATCACTATGCATACGGTACTTACATGATGCAGGTTATTCCAGCAGAATAATAAATAATGAGAATCAGTGCGGCGTAAAACACACATGCGGGATATTCAACGATGTAATAATAAAGATGGAACCCAGTCTAGCGTAAAACGCGCATACGAGGATATTCAATGAATAATAAAAAGGCGGAACTGGTCCCACAGAAAGCGCATGCACAGGATATTCCAACAACATAATAAAGAATGGAATAATGAGAAGAATTTTACTAAGTATAAGGTAGCAGCGTAGATGAGTTATTCAGCGAATAATAAATAATAGAATAATGAAGAATTTCACCAAGTATAGGGTAGCACAGATATCTGAGTTATTCCAATGAATAATAAAGAATGGAATAATGAAGTTCTCTTTATGAATATGAAAAAAAATAATACCCCTTACCTCATAAAGAAACTGGATACTGGAATAGTGAGGTAGCAGACTTCTCTTCTTCTTTCTCTCTATAATTTCTCTCTACAATAATGGCTCTAAAGCTTTAGTGAATTAGTGAGAAATGAAGGAAGAATGAGCTTCTATTTATAGGAAAACATAGTTTTGATAATTACACGTTTTGGGGCTCGAAAAATTACAGTACAATACCTCCAATTTTTCTTTCATTTTTAATTTAGTCCTGCAAGTATTATCAATCTTGAACCAACTCCCCTAATAGTAAATCATGTGAATCAATAGTAAAATCATGTGACTCAATAGTAAATCATGTGACTCAATAGTTCTAAACATGTGAAAAAATTAATTACAATATAGTACCTCCATTTATACCTCCATCTTTAATTTAATCATGCAAGTATTATAAATCTTGCACCAACTCCCCTAATAGTATAAGAATGTGATTCAATAGTACACACATGTGAACAAATAGTTATATAAGCATGTGAATTAGTAGCAATTAATTGCTCATTTATCCGATAAATTCCCCGATTTATCAATATAACCCCCAGACATCAATTATCATCGAAATAGATGTCGATTTCAACTAACACCAATAATCCCAACACAATGGAACTATCAAATTCATCTTTAATCAACACGAACTTATTCATCATTAATATTATAACTCACAATATTTAACAAACCGTGTCGTTCTCCCAGGAAAGGGGGCTTTCCAATAAGGATTTCTCCCTATTGGTGCGTAATTAGGTGATCAAACATCTTCTTGGCAGAACTTCTAGACATTGTAAATATTGCAATTTAATAATATGAATAACTTTGGCGTCTCAATTATTGATTTAATAATATATCAAATAATACAGATAATACTGTGACAATAATCGAATCAATAATATGAGAGATATGATACAACAATTACTATAGCAATAATTGAGTATAACCGGTGACTTCTCGCGTAAAGATCGATAATCAATCTGGTGTGCTTTCTTATACGCAACCACGTATTCACGTCTTTTCTTACTGAGAGTAGTTCAACAAGATTAACGGTAAAACTTCCGTCGTTATTTTCATAAAATATTTTTTTCGTTTTCTCAATCCGACAATAATTCTGTTGTGGGGTCCACCAATGATTGCGTCGTTGTACGAATATTCCCTGCTAAAAGGAATATTCCCCGACCAATCGAATATAATATAACAACTTGCAAACTTTGCAGAATTTATAAATACTACCCACAACTATAACATTATCTCAAATCCACACCATAATATTTAAAAAAAATAGTTCGAGAAAATTAAATCTTTATTTGTAAAATTTGGGATTTTACAAAGAACCTGTTGGATACATAGTGAAAAAAATTGAATCCCTATTTTACAGAATGACCCAATAGCACTACAGAGTAGGAATAGAGATAAAAAAAACTGTTGCGAATGCTCTTAGGGTGTGTTTGATTACGTCTGAATGCCTCTTAATAGAGGTGTCTCTGATTCGGTCAGAGGTCAAACTTGTTTAGTAAAAAATTTTTTACCTCTTAATGACTCTTAATCGGTAAGACACAAGTATAATTCTAAACCATTTAGAGGCGTGTCTGAACGAAATTAACTATTTTTGGACAAAAATAACCTCAACAATATAACAAAATTCATTTTGTATCCTCTTTCTCTCCCTCTTCGATTTCCAGAATCACAGGCGGTGAATACACAATTGCCGTCGACACCGTCGCCTATTCAACAGAGGAGGCGAAAGTACAGAAAACAATATCCTGGAGAATAGATCGACATCACAGAGGAGATGAAATTTGTGGCCATGAGGCTCCACAACACTTCCAAAATTAAAAGGAGAAGGGAGTACTACTGCTGGTAGTGATTACGAGGGTGAGAATAATAACTTTGATGATGAGAGTGATAGTGGAAATGTTGATGATGGTGATGATAGTGAAGAGTCAATTTCAGATGAAAATGATGGAGAGAAAGAGACATGACAACCAAGTATGGAACGGTTTTTAGTTGCTGAGTTTCCTCAAATTGTCAAATTAGTAAAATGGGTGGGGGGGTATTTAGGAAAAAAAAAAGAAAAATAATATAGTGGGTGGAGGGTTAAAATGGTAAAATAATGTTATTCAGATATTTTGCAAAAATTAATTATTAAACAACATCTATTCATTCAGATACAATTCTAAATAAATAATTTGTATTATTCAGATGTATAAACTGTTCAGATCTTAATATTTAATTTTCTCAAACACAACCTTAGTCATTATTATTTCTTCCCTTAGAATAAATGAATAAATAAATAAATATACATACATATACAAATATATTTATTCAGTTGATGAGGTCGTTAAATCAGTTTGAACATGGATGCAGGTACCAAGTTAGAAGCATTGCACCTGGCGCACCCACCCAAAGCCTTGCATGTGGCACTACTAAATTTCCCTTATCTTTAATTTATTTCTTCAAAAAAGTCCTCCCTCCCCACTCCCCACTCCCCACTCCCCACTCCCCACTCCCTAGTTTTACCACATAAAATACTTTTACATGCAAATTTTAGATTTTTCAAGTACACATACTATTTCCAAAAAATAGGTACATGAATCAATACAATTATGATTTTTTTTCTAATTTTTTTTATCAATTTAAAATATTATTTACATTTAAAATGACTTTAAACAATATAATTATTATGAAAAATTTAAAGTATAAAAAATGTAATACTAATTAATTATAAATTTATTCTTGGAAAACCTAAATAACAATATCATTCATCCAATTATGAAAGATACATTAATTACATATATATATATATATAATTAATAAAGTTGAGGGAATATTTACTCTATCCAAAATGAAAAACGAATTACAGACTTTCATGACATAAGCAGTAATAAAATAACAATCAAGAAACAATCACCATTGTTTCCCATATTGTGTATCCAATTAATTAATTTATTTGCAATCACTCATCCATGATCACCATAGACGAAATTAACTCTCTACATGGAGAAAGCTCCCAAAATGAGAAAATTAAAAACACTAACCCCAAATTAGGAGAAAATAAAATCCCACAAAAAGGTAAAACTAAGTAAGAAAATACGAACCAAATAAACAGTTAATGATAACAAAAAAAATCTAGGGGAGGGTCTCTTCAAAAGAAAAAAAAAACACTCCAAATTTAATTTTGAGTTTTTGAAGATTAGGGCTTTTGTTTCAATAAGTCTACTATCACATACAGCCGCTCACATACACTTACATGCATATTGACATGACTCACCTGCAGAGTAAGTCAGGTGGGTCATATTAATATGCATGTGAGTGTATATAGCGATTATATGTGATAGTAGACTTATTTTTTTGTTTAGAGAAAAAGAGAAAGACGAGGAAAAAAAGGTATACTCCTTAATTATGTTTCAATATGTGAAAGCATTTTCTAGAACAATTAAAGGTTAAACTTTAAAGAGGAGTGCTAGATAAGGACTTTCTTCCTATATATATATATATATGATTTAATTAGAAACACATGAAAAAAGCCAATTAAAACTGTATTAATTTGTAATAGGAGTAACGAACGATTATGTATTGGTCAAGACCGTTGGAGAGAAATTAGTCAAATGGAAGTTGTTAATTATCAAATTCAGAAACTAATACTACATCCCAACAAGCTAGTAGTTTAATTTGGCCCGCCCCCTAGCCCAAAATAATGCAAATTAACTTGTTTTATTTTTTGGCCAGATTAATTAACCAGCCAAGTGCTACGTACGGACGTAGGTAGTTAACTAAAAAATACTGCAAAAAAATAAAAATAAAAACAAGAACAAAAATTCAGTAAAGAAAAAGATAAGATGGGTCTCCCTTTTTTCTGGAATTTAGATGCACCGTTTTCACAAGAAAAACTGTTGATATAATTATGTGCTCCTTTTCCATGTTTATCATTACAAATTTAATTAACAAAACTTTCAACAGAACACCAAAAAATAAACAATAATAGGCGGCAGAACAATATGCTCGCCTTCTAACTCCTATAAAGAATGCTGCCCTAAGAACCAAAAAAACAATAGGCCGTGCGTGCACATACATCCCTGCCCCCTGATGCTAATGAAATTTTACAGATACATATTACATATGCAAAGAATAATTCTACAGCTTGGCAGGGATGAAAGGGCAAAAAAAAAAAAAAAAAAAAGAATGTATCTACAACATAAAAATATGTCCACCCAGTATATTTAATTTTCTGTACCTCGGCAGACATAAGAAAAGCATACATACTCGAGTTTCTTTAACTTCACTCGTGCAAAAACTGAAAGGCTAGATTTTCAAGAAGATCTGCCGCAGGTTTGACATGTGAGAAATCCTTGACTTGCAGTGAATTGGAAAGGTCATCAACTGAGAAGGGTATGCTGCATTCAGAGGTACTGGTTAGTTGAAGTTCTCACCATTTTTACCACTATTTTCTAATGAACACAAACTCCGCAACTAATAAAAATGGAAAATGAAGGATTTATTTTCCTGTATTTGAACAGCATATAAACTATTCCTAGGAAAAGATTGACATCTTGTGCTCTGCATGGACAAGTGTGTCCCCAGTGTGAAATTATTTCTGGCCCGCTTTTTTGGTGAGCTTTCTGAAACTACTTCTACAAAACAAATTCTATACGAGGAAAGGAGGAACTTTCACCTGGAATTGTCATCCAATAGAAAGGAATTGCTGTCAGCATCGTTAGAGTTCTCTGTCATTAGAATCCTCATGCTTGAAATAACCTGAAGATAACATAAGAACTTGGTAAGGATCTACTTTCTTAACTGGAGAGAGCGGACTATTAAAACTTCTACTACATAAATTTTTGGCCATATAACACTTACATCTCCAGATACACTTCGAGTATTGTACTTGTCATCCCAATACAGAGTACATATTCTGTACAGCTGCTGAACACTTAGGATCTGAGGAAAGCAAGATTTTCATTATGAGAGTGTGGGTCAACTTCATATTTGATTATTGAAGTTGAAACTAGGTTAGCTCCAAGCTTCTGATTCATTTTGGTCGTTTGATGTCACACCATGTCAAAAGAGTAGAGCAGTTCAGGCTATGCATTTTTAGAACCTTCACCGGGCAGTTCCAATTAGAGAAACCCAGTATGAAAGCACATGCAATAAATTGAAGCCTAATCATATATAAATGTGCTAACAATCTCTGAGGAATCCAATCTACCTAGTCGGATTTCTCAAAGTTCACAAGTCATGATGTCGTTTTCTTCTTCCTTTTTAGCATCACACCACACAGACTTGTGGAGGGAGGGAGAGAGAGAGAACTTACAGGGCACAGATCGTTGGTAATCTCATCATAAGAAATTCTGTACTTCTGATGTATAACCTGTTGGGCAGGATATACACTATTAATCTAAAAGCATACTGGTAGACTTCCATCTATTTTATGGAGGCAGAACTTGCTGAATAAATAAGAAATAATTGTAATGCAACCGTGACCTTATATAATTGAAAAAGATCTAAATCAGGAATAACTATATATTCTCTGTATGCAAGTATAATTAATTACACGGGTTGACTTGAATGTATGCTGTAAAATGGCACTTTGAAAGACAAGAACATACCAAGAACCCAACAGCTTGACGAATATGCTTAAGTTCGTCCCAAGATGAGCCTGCATACTGCAATTTAAGCACAAAAGATATGAAGTTACAGGACTGAAGAGATTCCGATATAGAAGCAGGAAGTTAATCATGGACTCGTTACTAGAGAATCAATAGCGTGAGAAACAAAATGACCTCCTCTTTTGCCTGGCAGCACCATAATTCCAGCTCTGCTAACCCAGATTTTACATATTCTCCATTGCTAAAAGTACAACATTCGCGACGTAGCAGAAGACTGCAGAATCGACAGAAGTTTGGATAGAAAATAAAGATTCCTCAGCATAATCTGACGACTAAATGAGAACAAAAGAAAAGGTGGGGAAACTAGTTTACCTGTTAAAGAGTTGTACATTAACGTATGAGAAAATTTGAGTAAATATCTTCTGAACAATAATTGGAGGCACCTGAAAACCATTATATAATAAGAATTTCTGTAATTTTCAAGAACTAAACTATGGTACATGTCAAAAAAAAAACTATGATTTGAATAAGTTCCGTACAAAATTTTCTTTTAAAGTACTGAGAAGAGTGTTGAGACAATCAATGATGCTTAGCCAGTGATTAGATGGAGAATCTTTGCCAAAGGACCGCCCCGATCTTAGCACACCTCCCTTAGATGATCGTGGTGCCTGAAATTTCAGCATTATATATTATTGTGCAGCATTTACAAGCTCAAGGCAAATTTGAAAATCTGATATTTACCAGAAACTCATAAAGCCGTGCAGAAAACAGATAGTAGGCCATCAGGGCCATGTATAAATTATGAAAAATAAAGAGTTTTGTTATAGAATCTGTAAAAGAAATAGTTAATTTTATTATACGTTTTACAATAGAAAATATAATCATATATATTATAAGCTTGGTAAACTTGGGCGCCAACAATACTTGGGAAACAAACCTACTATTATTCTAACACTCCCGTTCAAGCTGGAAGTCTTATATCATGACTCACATCTTGTTACAAACATAAAGGAAAAACAGAAAACAAAGACTCAAACAGAACACAATTAAACATAGCACAAAATATTTGATATTCGAGACTCCCCTCAAATTGAGGCCCTCTTCAATTTGCACTTGGATCTTCAAAAACTGAACCATTCCAATCAAAGATGATTGCCCCTTCTATACCCCCAACCGTGCACTCAAGGATATCATGTTCCCAATAACATTGTAGAACACTAGAATTCTGAAACAATAATGGAGAACAAAGGACCCCTTGCACTTCTCATTAACGGAAGACTATATAGCCTCCCAAACAAAAAGACAAACGACACACTCGCCTTCCTCGACAATTATGGCAACTTAAAATCCTCTAACTTCCCAAACCATGTACATGATCCAACACGATAGCACGCTTTTGCAAACGGCTATAACTGCAGCGTAAGCGTGATTCTTTCAAGGAAACCCAGGGCTAAAACCTAAGGTTTGATACCATGTAGAAGAAACAGTTAACTTGCTTTATATGTTTAATAGTAGTGTACAAGCATATATATAGACTTGGTAAATTTGAACACCAAGGATAATTGGGCAACAAGCCCACTATTATTCTAACAGAATTTATGAGATGCCTAAATAACTCGGGAACCATTATAGCTTCCGCATAGAATCTGATAGTTACCATAAACTCACATATTCTTTGAATATTCAGCTTGTCATAACAGCTGTAATTAAACAAAAGGAATAGCTTAAATCTCCTAGAAGCATCTTCCAACAGGTCAAACAGCAATACACTAAATTCATCTAAAAGCATAAATTGTTCATTGGAAGAATCACTTATTCTTGTCCAGGAAAAAAAAAAGGAAATTTTATTGACGCACCTTATCCTCAGAAAAAAAAACAACAATAGAAAATGCCAGTACGCATATAAAACACCCTGTTGAGTAATAATTAGAAAAAATTCAATATTTTATACAACAGCGATCCTTTTTTGGAATGCCAGTTGTTGAAGCCAGATATAGCACCAACCCATGGAACAAGAATAACATCTGAGCAGTACTGCCATGGAGGGGATGGGTATGCAAATGGCAAAATGAAGTTCAACATACCTGGATACACAAGGAAATAAACGATCCCAACTCCTTCTTCAAGTTATCACGAATAATTCCATAGATTTTCTCCACATATGCTGTGAGCTGCTGCTTGAAAAGCAAAGCTGGGTATTTGGCTTCAACTTGTCTAACTCCCTCGAGAACAGCTGCAGCTGCAGCAAGGTTAACTGAAGAAGGGGACGAGCGGAATCCCTGGATAGTGCAGCAAAAAATCGTAAGGCATAGCATTAGAATACCATCACTCAGTCATCCAAACCTAAAAAAAGAAAGAGGAGGCAAAAAAATCCCAGTACCATTGTCATTCTCCCAAACAGGGATGTGGGAGGTGGTTTACGCGCAGGAGTTCCACCAGCAGCACCAGTAGATTTTATACTTCTTTGGAGCAAGAACAATAATGTAGATGTATTTGACAGCCAATAAGCCATATGTCCGTTGTTATCTAGATTCTGCGATTACATGTCTTATTATGCTCAAGTAACATCACCAGTTTTAAACTCCCACTTAACATCTAGGAATAATGTACCAAGAGAAATGTACGTGAAAAAATGATGGGACGCTTAGATGCTTCATGAAAACAATATTTGTTGAATAATAATATATACAACATTCAAAGGCAACTGATAGTGCAAATTGACAAAGAAACCCAGTTACCAAATGACAAAGATGGCAGAAATCAATGTCATCTACGACTACCAGCATAAGCAATTAGAGACATTCAATGAGAAACAAATTGAACTTTTTTAACAGCCATTAAAGTCATTTAATATGTACTAAGAAAGAATCAAGAGGATAAGGTCAGACATATTGTTGTGCTTAATGTTGAGGAATAGAGAAGGGAAGATGTTTCTTACAATGTTCAATAGAGAGCCTTTATATAAGTTTAAAACTGCAGTACATTTGAAAAGTAAATAAATCATCCCTTAATCATGCAATCTCCCTTTAATCATGCAATCCCCCAAATCATGCTATTAGAATAATATCTAGAATCCTCTAGATTATTTACTAGCACTCCCCCTCAAGCTGAAACTTACAGCTTGTTACAAAACATAATCCCAAAACTAAAAAGATTAAACCAAACTTAAAAGGAAAATATTTTATCTCCAACAGTCCCCCTCAGATTGAGGCCCTCTCTAATTTGCATGAATAGTATTCTAAAAATCCCCACTTAGGTCTGATTAATCCCTGCCTAGGTGCTAGGCAGTCTTCTACTGCTTCGATTTGGTTGGGCGGTGTCCGACTAGGCAAATTCAGATCTCTACTTTGAAGCTCTACAATATTTAAATTTTAATGAATTTGTTAAGCAATAAAAGATTGTTTTTTGGTAATATTTCATGTAAAATTTTAAAAAATTACATCTGCTATATGTTTTGTATGATATAACAAATATGTACATTAGAAAAAAAAATAAATGAGATCGCCTAAAAAAACGCCTAGGCGGCCTAGGCTCCCTCTCCGCCGCCTAACGCCGCCTAGATCCACCAAGCGATTTTTAGAAAACTATGCACGAATAAAATAAAGAGAAAAAATAATGTGTACGTCCAAAGTTGAATCTCACCCTCAATACATAACTTCACATCCACTTTCCAAGGATATTATATGTAGACAATAACAGATAACATTTGTCTCCAACAAAAAGGATAGACTTTTTATCTTCCTCAATAACAGAGGACTCTTAATTAAACCTCCCAACAAAACAAAGGACACTCACCTTCCTCAAACATTTGCCCCATGAAAATCCTTGTTCTCCAATCAACAACCCAATTACATATTTCAACTCGAAAAATTAACTACTCCATGTCACCTTTTTGAAAATGACAAAAAAGAAAAAAACTACAACTCCAACAAAAGAATCAGAACTGAACCCTAACCACCTAATTTTTTCTTTAAGATGAAGTTGAACAATAAAAAGAAATGATACCCGTTGTCGGCTATGTGCCGTCGACGGCGGAATCAAGACCTTTTAATTTAATTGTCAAGATCAACCAAATTCTGATACAATGTGAAGGAAAAAAGAAGGGAAAATTTTTTTTCTATTATATATCTTACAATTACAATAGAGAGACTTTATATACGCTTAGAACTACAGTATATCTGGAAGCTAAATCAATCATCCATGCAATCCACCTTTAATTATATAATCCCCAAATCATGCTATTAGAATAATATTCTAGAATCCTTTAGATTATCTACTAACACTTAACAAGCAAGCTTTATGCAGATAAAAAGGAAGAAATGAAGTTTGATGCAGACTGCAAACCCTATTTGCCTTGCTCATTGTGATCAGATGAAAAGTAGCTTAACCCTTGGTTCATTACATATGTGCATGATGTCAAAAAAAATATAACTTGGATTTCACAACTGCTATCCAATTTAAAAAAACAAATTTCAAGGTTTCCAATTGAAGAGAAAGCAAGAACAGTGCCCAACCAGAAAATACTGCACCCAACCACCTGCAACACTAACCATCAAATTGCTTTAATATAACCACTCCTTTCAAGTTGTTGCCAAATCACATCTGCAACTTGTTTATTTTTTACTTCAAAATATGTAGGATATATCCATGAAATTTGAAGGTAGTTGTAGCAATTATCTAGGGTGCTGTAGTTCTGCATTATTTATAATTTAGCACTACCAGTCACAGGTCAAATAAAGCAATGGTTAAAGGTAAGGTAAATTTAGGTGATCAAGGCTTCAAAGACACTGTCAAATAGTTCTGAGCTGGTCTATAGCACGAGAGATGATCCTTTCTGTGGAAAAAGAGGTGCAAACCTGATGATGAATTTTTTTTTGATTAGACGGAAGGGCAAAATGTATGTCACACTTCAACACGGTACTTTCCCCCTTCTCGGAATGATAGAATTAAGTTGCATCCATTAATATTGTCTTTATTTAAATCCAAAGAGAAAATAATTAAGTTCGATCCAGACTTGTATATAGAACTTATGGGAACTTATGCCAGAAAGTCCAGGGTGATTTACCTTGGTCTAATCATCTCAAAGACTCATAATTTAGTTATTAGCACAAAAACCGTTCTCAGTTCTTTGAGGCATCTCAATTAGTTATCATCCAACTCCAAAAGTAACTACCTTTTTGTATATGCAATCCAATCCTTATTGACTATTAATAAATTGGAAACGTCCTATAGTTTGCTATTGACGCAGACCATGCATACCCATAGAAAACTATACAATCATCAGTATCATGCTAGACACCAGATGGGAATCACAAATATCAAAAATCAAGTTAATCCACCTATAACTGCGAAGCTATGAAAGGCCAATAAGTCCATATTTTCCCAGGCAAATTAAATAAATCAATACCAGCAGATAATTCAAACTCATAACTAATTCTCCAATATAGCTGAGAGCAAAATAGTGAGGCATATAATCATCTTCCACAGTCAAAGGTAACGTGGATACTAAATAAAAGTATAAAACATCCGACATGTGATTCAAATTATCATAAAGATGCAAGTAATGACTTCGGATAATGCAGTCTGATCACCTCTATTGCTGAACCAATCATCTGAATGAGACGATCAAACACACTAGTCTTTTCAGCTTCAAAAGACTTCCAGTAGAGAAGACATTTGTAAATCGTAAAGGCTGCAACAGGTTTACCTTGACTGAACCCAATGTCTTTCATAACACAGTCAATAAGAGCGTCAACATTCTCCTGCACCAATTTTTTACAGTAAGTAATTTGGAAGCAACTTGAAATTGGATAAGATAATTACATCTCTGTTAGCACATACATGCTGGCGATCAATAGGGGGTCTCTTCAGGGTGCTATCAGATTCAGTTCCAAAATTCTTAGCTGGTGTGCTGCTTTGTGGTTCCTGCAGTAAAAATGTCTCCATTAACATATGGAGAAGTACATACTTGTAAGACACCCAAAAAAATGCGCATTGGTGATTTCTGATAATATACTATTATATTTACATTGCTTCTACTCTCTTCGTTCACATGGTGACCATTCTCTAGAATCTGCATAATAGTGAATCAGAAGATCAGATCATGTGACCGTAAAAAAGAAAAAAAAGGAAGAATACTGTGGTTTTTTTTCCAACTGATGTTCACCTTAGTTGCTGGAGTTGGTGGAAATTCCAACACCCTTTTAACGGATGGAGTTAACAAAGCTTGCTGCCGGAGGATTTGGTTCTCAGATTTCATGTCAGACACTTTCTCTTCAAGTCTGCAAATAATAAAACAACAATAACTACCAATAATATATTGAATGTTCAAAATTAAATCTGAGTCCTTTTCTGAACAACCTTTGCATAGTGGTCTTTAACTGAATTATCTTGGACTCTGCCTCCAGGGCTTGCTTCAGCCTCTCCTCACTACGTTTGTTTGTCTCTTCATATTTTTTCTCTGTTTCACCAATTTTCATTTCAAGAGAGCTAACCAAATTCTGCAATTATTTACAAGGAAATGCTTAGTCAGACAGAAGTACACATCCAAGAAGAAGCTCAAAATGCACAAATTCAAGGAATCTTGCTTTAAATGCATTTAATGAATAGATCATGACTGCAACCTGAAGCAAAATTAAACCCCAGATGTCAGCTTACTCACCTTAAGTTTCTCATTTTCAGCAGCAAGCTTATCCATCGCCCCATGATCAACAACAGGGACTTCCTTTATGACAGGAACTTGCTCTGCTTCCTTTTTGGCAGCTTCACGCTCCTTTATTAGCATTTCTTTAGTTTCCTTGAACTGAAGTTGCATATCTTTCAAAGCAGATTGTAATTTAGCATTTTCCTGTGTTTTTGCTTCTTCCAAGTCAGCCTGAAACAGAGAATGTACTAGTATAACATAGGGAAGAGAAACAATAAGAAGTACAATAGAGATCACAGGGAACAAATACTAAAAAAAGTATATTATGGAATAAACTTTTTAATATTTTTGCGTCTTCAGATCACTGAACCTTATGTTCGCATCAAAAATGGCTTCCAACTTCATAACGATGTTAGTGGGTGTAAGAGAAAATTAGCTTCACCAATCAAAGAAGTTAATGGACTTCCATAAATCATCAGATCATTATACAGAAATCGCTAACTTCACTCATCCAACAACTTTCTGTTTTATCTTTCCTCTAAACTTTATATGCAGATGCAAGTATCTCTTCTCTTGTATTCTTTCAGACATGGTTATAAATTTCATCATATGATTCAAGAACAATAAGCCAAAAAAAATTTTCATATACACGAATATCAAACATAATGCCTTTAAGTCCAACAATAGAACTTGGATACTTCTTTTCTGTTTAAGCAATGGAAGAACTTGGATATTTATCCTCCCTTTCATGAAATATTCCAGATACTTGTTCAACAATAAGGAGTTCAACATATAACCAAACATAATGCAATTAAGTTCCAACAGTAGAACTTGGATTTTTTTATCAAGGAACATAAGAACTTGGATAATTGACCTATCATTTACAAAAGAGTTGCAGATACTTGTTAAACAATAAGGTCATCCGATAAGCTTACCCTCATGCGTTTCTCCAGCTGCAGCCGCCAAGTCAGTTCCTCAACTTGCTTCTCTAATTTATTCTTGGCAGCTTGTAGAGCACCAGTTTCCTTTGCAGCCTGTAATAGAAACCGAAAAGAAATAAAATCTCGAATATTAACTGACAAAATAAAATATATGGACATACTTGAGAAACAAACTAGCAATAGAGAAGATTCAATCTCTCGATAGGAAAATATCGACCCTGTTTCTTATGAGTTTTATATAACTTCAAATTTCCCATAAAGCATTTGAAGAAGTATCTTAAAGAATAAACAAATTCATAAGGAAATTTGGTGGAAGCGGAAGCCAAGTAATTAAGCAGGTGTAGTCCACGTGTACATTGGGGTTTGCCTGCTTTTGGTAAACAAAAGAATTAATATACTTGAAAGAACATTCACTACCTTTATGTGTTTTTATTTTATCTAACTTAGCTTCTTTCTATTTTAATTCTTTGATTTGGTTTTAGGAGAAGGGAGATTTAAAAACATATATTATCCTAGGAAGCCAACTACAGTACTTTAAAAATGACCAATGGCCCTCTTACCTTGTATGCAGCTCAATCCCTAGCACTATTGGACAGAATTACATTTGAATTCTAAACACTAGCTTATAACAAGAATTACAAAATCAAGAATATCATTATTATTTTTCCTAATCATATATTTTTGAAGTATACTTCCATTATAAAGCCAAAATGTATAGAAATGGTATAGTTTTCCCGATACAGAGCTGTACTATAAACTTTCAAGTGTGACAATTTGGGTGAGGGAAAGAGAAGACAAAACAAGGGAAATATTAAATAAGAGGCATAGGCAGGAGGAACTAAATAAGTCACCATTTTAAGCTTCCGCAATTCTTTACGAGCAACTTTTCCTCTCCACGCACATTGAGTGGTAAGTGCAGCTTTCTTCATCTCCAAATAGTGCAGTCGAGCCAAGAATTTACGGCAATGGCTCTGAAGAAAAGAATTAAAGTCATTATAACTCAAAATAAAAGATTCAGCATTAGCTAGGAAAACAAAACATGAGTTTTAAACAAATATTTATATGAAGTATTGACTAGGTATAAATTGACTATTGGATTTATCTAAAAACAATACAGTATTAGCATTAAGAAAACAACCACCACCTTCAATTCAGTATTAGCATTACTGAAGAGCTTCCCTAATTATTATTGGACAAAATAATTTTACCTGAATAATAATTGCAGCTCGTGTCCGTCTCTTGAATCGAAGCTCACTACGTGCAGTCATCCCACGCATACCTGTCTGAATAGAGACAGCAGAGGAGCACAATATGTTGTAAGCTTTCCTAGCAAGATGCATGCGTAAATCTCGCTGAATTCTTAGACAAGAAGCTTCTCTTCGCATGCTGCCATATACTTGCCGAGCAAGTTGTCCTGAAATCAGCAGAGAGAAAATTATTGAGGAGTTATGCATGATTGCAATGTGTCAACAGGATGTGATGTCTAATACAATTAAGTACCTCTGCATACAGATTGAATCTGTAAAACAGACCGACGCAACAAAACAAAACTTTTGCGAGCCATGTAAGAACGGATTTTCCTCTGGATAATGCTCGCTGATCTTCCTAAGACCTCAGTCCTGCGACAATCCAGCTCCGCCATCTGACCGGCCCTCAGAAATACCTTTGTCTTACCAATCTGCATGAACAAACCTGATCAGTTGATTTTGTTCAGCAGAATAAACTAGAAAACAGGTATTAGTCACATGAGCATTTAACAAAGATCAACCTTTGTGAGAGTAATCTTAAATGTATGTGATTAGCCCACAAGTTCATAGAAACAGGTTAGAAAACTGTTACTCTAATTACCTGATAGCCTTCAAGTCCCACTTTCTCCAGAAGCCTCTTGCATGCATTAACCTCATCCGTACTAATGCAATTTTTACACCAAGAACAAGTCAGGATCATTAGTGGTTTTGTAAACATGTATGAGCCAACCAAAAATAATTACATACCTGCCATTTAAAGAATCAGGCGCAAGGATGGAAAATCGGTCTACAAATTCGTAGAAAGGTTTTCTAGTAGGATATCCAGCACAACTTATTCTGATTGCCTCCATGACTCCCTGAAGGCAGCATAATATGATATGTATGGACAATAAATAAATGCAAGAAAATCCATTTCCAGCTCCAATAATAAAAATAAAAATACATCAAAAAATTGCAAACAGGATCTATATCCTTACCCCACACCGTAGTTGTTGAAGAACATTATTATTCT
Organism: Panax ginseng; assembly: GCA_020205605.1. Lineage (NCBI taxonomy): Eukaryota > Viridiplantae > Streptophyta > Magnoliopsida > Apiales > Araliaceae > Panax > Panax ginseng. The sequence goes on from CM035131.1 coordinate 2,192,425, forward strand.
CAAATATAGCTGGCTTAAGAAGATTATTAGGCTTTACACAGCGAATGTAATGAGGCTCAGTTGCACTGAGAGTTTCAAGCAGAGATTGCAATTGTTGCTGAAAATACAAAAGATAACTTTATCACTCAAGACACTGTTTCAAAGAAGAATATGGAGAGAGAGAGAGAGAAGTATCATACTTTAAAACGTGAACCTATTGAGGAGAACTTTGAGGATTTCGAGGAGTCCTCAGATGGTGGAAACAAACTTGACACAAAGGAACATGTGGAAGCATTCAGGAGTGCTTGATGTTCAGCAACAACATAATCTTTATTTTTGTCCAAGAACAGTTCGGTTTGATAAGTGACCTGGAATGCAAAATAAGTTGATTAGTTGTAATTTCCTCACTTCCTCAGTTTCCCATTCTAGGTTCTGAATGTGCACCATATACAGAATAATACAGCACACAGAAACTTACATCGCCAGCATAATGACCAATAGTGAAGTCGGAACGAGAGAGTTTTGGCTTGCTGAAACGTTTATGGTTCTTAAAAGTTTGGTACAGCTTTTGGGCAAACGTTTCATGTGTTGACCTTGGGAACATACTAAAGAACACAATTTAAGTGTCAAAACCAACATATCATATCATATCATAAATACAAACTAGATGAGCTGAAGAGTGTTAAATTACAGGTCTACCTAGATCAATAGGAAAAGCTTACAGCAGAAAAAACAATTTTGCAGTATATACTTACCAAGCTTCGTCTAGAAGAGCTATAATTCCACCCGGTTTCTAAAAGTAAAAAAGGATGCATTAGAAAATAGGACTAAATGATAGAAGATCACATCAATAGGACCTGTCTCATTGATGAGTTTGCTAACTTGCATTGATCAAGGAAACCAGGATGTACATGATATTTAAAAATATTAGCCCACCTTACCCACCTTCAAACACACACACACAGACACGCAAAAAAATTTAAAAAAAAAAGATGAAGAAGAAGTTCAAGAGAAGCAGATGCAACAGATTTTTTCACATGCTTATCTTGAAAGTCAAAATTCCTCGATTAAATATTTATTTTTTGGGTGTCAAAGTATATATTCACATACATACATATTTGAAGGAGGAAGAAGTAAGAACAAGAGTAGAGTCTAGCTTTTAATGAATGGCCATATATGTCAACACCAGTGAGCAGACCTAACCCAAAATCTGATATTGAATGCATTATCAGCATAAAATGAATTAATGACTAAAAAATGTAAAATAACAGAAGGAAAAAAATGGAGCTACAGAAATTTGATACTCATTAAAGTAGGCAATGGTCTACTTCTGTGAGTGGATAAACTAGAAGAACAGTAAAAGTGAATATGGTCACTTCATTAAGAAAAAATGGTTTATAAGTAAAATCAACAACAAACCTTTTCAATGAGATCTAAAATATCTTGATTATCAATGAATTCAATGTAGCTCCAATTGATTTCTTCTTTCGTATATTCTTCTTGCTCCATTTTAAACACGTGCTGTCAAACAATCAGGTATCATAAAGCTGCATCATATAATTAATTGAAGGGATTCCAAGGGTAAGAAGAGAAAGTAAATGCCTTCCACAAAAACCTGATTGAAGTGCTGTTGAAGTTTCTCATTTGTCAAATTGATACAAAATTGCTCAAAGCTGCAAAAATCCACACGAGCGGAATCAGGTGAAGTAATCTAATATCAGTTATCATTCCGTATTATCATTGTAGATTCAAGTATTCAACAAGATTTATCACATGTGATTGAACATTGTGCTGGGAGCAGTAGCATGGTCCTTAATCACATCCTAAACTAGGACAGCAGGATGGTTCAAATATTTGGCATCTGAAATACATGGTTTCAATACATTAATAAAATGTCAATGAATTAACTTCCACATAAGTCACAGTGTCAGAAAAACTATAGTGTGATAACTATATAGATGTAGATATATATTGAACTCCAAATAAAGGTCCGTCACAAAACTTCACACTTTATGAAGGAGAAAATGATTCAGTGTTAAGATTGACCTTCATAAAATAACTTTAAGATCTCAAAGTTAACAAAAAGTTCAATGTAGAGAGGGAACATCCACAACGGTTTGATTGAACACTGAAAGCCACAACAATGTAAGATTAAAGATTTTAAAAGTTTTTGCAAGGGTTGTTAATGTTAGATAAATTATTGCAGATTCTCTGGCTTCTAAAGTTGTAACAAAAACGTCGTCTATCTGCAGTAAATATGCAGAAATTGACCATCCATTGGCAGATGATTGTGCCACTTAATCATTAACACCAGATTAAGAGCAACAGGACAAGCAAGCAAACATAGAGAGTGACAATGTAATTAACCTAAATGGCTAAATCACCAAAATTGGAGAACAGCTATGTAGGAGAGGAAAAGAACATATTGAATAGGAACATTGCCACAAAGCGCATTACACCGAACTTGAAGATTAAGCACAAGAGAGAAAAGGGAGTGGCAAATGCAGACATATTGAAGACAAAATTACTGATGCAATATTTGGCATGCTGTCCTAGCTATCACATAGGTAGGAGGTAGATAAGCCAATACATAAAGGAGAAAATAAAAAGTAGGTATAATAATAGGATCCCTTGATACGACAAAGACGTGTGAAAAATCTTTTGCAGTTTACTGCAAGAACTCTGATATTGCGATAATGAAAAAAAAAGGCGTACCAGTGAAGCACCTGTTTGTCTTGAAACTCTCAAATCCATAAATATCAAGCACCCCAATTAAGAATTTTGAGTCCGGATCTTGACCAATTGAACTGTTAATCTTATCCACAAGCCTGAAAATATATGCAGTTATGCACACGAACATTAAAATCCAAGTTTATGTTTCAAAATAATGAATATACAAAAGAGAAAGCAAAAACTATGTTACACCATCAGTGTGGCACACTAGTACTCAAAGCATAACATCGCTCACTAAGTCATACTAATGAAGGTAGGAAGGACTAAGAAAAATATAAGTTAAATAGTCTGTGTGGCACACAACTCCGCAATGCATGAAAATAAAGCTCACCAGTCAAATAACCGTGAGTACACAGTTTTTGCCAATGCATCTCTACTGGTAACTGCAGATTCTGGATCCAGCCATTTGGTTATGGTTTCATCACGGGTAACAATTACACGTTTGCAGAGGGAATCCTCTAAAGCCTTTGCGTCACACCTGAACAACACTTGTAAAATTAAAAGTTCGTATTTACTTCTCTAAAGTCACATTAAGTACAGATATTTGAGAATAAATTGTGTTACATGTGCTAATTAAATTGATTATTTACATGAACAACTCAGCCGCAGTTCTTAGATGGAGCCAAGATTTTTCATCTTTCGGAACAGATGAATCTATTTCCTTTCCCTTTGCAAATTCAATGTTCCCTAGATGGAGGATTGCAGCCACAACTCGGAAGATTGCTTCCTGGGTAAAGAATTAAAAGTTAACAATAACAAATTTTAGAGAGACTACATGCTTGAAGAATTTCACATTCCCCAATGAAAAAACAATTTTACAGATACCTGCTCATCAAAACTAATCCCAACAACATCCATAGCCCTTCTTGTTGCAGCATATTCTCTGGATTCATCTAATCCCTCTATTTCGTAGCACTTTGATTGATTTAGATAATGAAATGCTCTTGGATTTCCCAATTTGTATTTTTGAAGATCCTGACCGAATAAAAGATTATGACCTCTTAGTGAAAGCATTAGCTACGCAAGTCATCACACAATATATAAAGATGACATTAAATATTACAAAAAGGTCTCAAATTAACTTGGCATAAATTTTCTGTACGTGCAGGTTAAGAAAATGCTAGTACAAAAAAGAAAACTATAAATGAAGCTCAACTCATTTAAGTCAAATATAAATTAAATTTATACAAAGACGCATAAAAGTAAATAAATTAAAAATCTTCTCTATCCAGCTTTATTTTATAAATGGAGTGAATCAACGTTAAGGAAGTGAGTATCCGCTACCCCTTGTGGTGCAGCACAAAGCATGTAGAAACAGTGATAATTTCTCTCAGGATCAGAAAGTTGACAAACACGAGACCTTTCCAGCAAATAAGTTCTGATAGCAGCTCCAGAAATCCTCCCCCTCTGGTCAAATTGAATCTCCACAAACTTACCAAAACGACTGCAACATTGCAACATAAAGTTAAGACAGACAGCCCAATAGGCACTATGACAAACACTACGCAACTGAAACAAGTGTTCATTATGAAATAAAATCTTCCTACCTTGAGTTATTGTTTCTGACAGTCTTTGCATTTCCAAATGCTTCTAGAACGGGATTTGACTGCATAAAACAGAAACACAGAAAAAATGTGTGAAATCCAGCCAAGGAACATATTCAAAATCCAGTATCATGATTATCCACTTCTCTTATCAGCTTTCAAACAACTACAAGGCAAGATTTTTTTACCTCCAGGACTTTTTGCTCAACAGACCTCCCCTCAGTTGCAGCTCTCCCTCCCATGTAAGCAAGATAATGCATAAGCAATTTTGTGGTTTCAGTTTTACCTGCCCCACTCTCACCACTAACCAGAATTGACTGACTTATTCCCTCATGAATCATAACTCTACATCACAAAAATGGCCTTTTTCAATAAGATAAGAAATTGTTGTATTTTATCATCTGCTTATAATGCGAATGTGATTAACTACCTGTATGCTACATCCGCAACAGCAAAAGGGTGGGGACTCAGTTCACCAAAGGCTGCCCCTTTATATTGTGCCATCATATGGCTATCATATAGATGAGGTAATCTTCTAAAAGGGTTTACAGCAATTAAGATGTTCCCTGTGTAAGTCTGGGGCACCATTAAGTTGATTAGCTTCAAACACATCAATGTTGTACTCTAAATGACAGAAAAGATACTTCAGTAAAATATCCATGGGGTTAAAGAAAAATGCTGAACTTACATATATTTCATTGATATCGTATCTAGATTTTAAATTACTCAAAACTCCTGGTTCATGCAAATAAGCAAGCTTTGTCATATCATCCACTCCGCATGGTGGTGCTTCAGCATCTTTAGGATAAACATTGGATGACTTAACAACAACCTGTAACCAAAATTTAGCAAGAAAAGAACAAATGTCCTCAATCATTTGTGAGTAAAATAAGTTAACATGTCAAGAATTATATACATTAGTATGACCGCGATACAGGAAAATTCCTGATTTAGTCTAATTTTCACGTCATCGTATTACAAACTTAAAAGAACCGAACTTAAAAAAAAATGGAAAATTATTAAGGCAATGTGACAATAATCAAAGATACAGGTATATACATCAACTGCTAATAAATATATCTAGTGAAGAATTCTCACCGTCTTCCCTGAAGTACAAAGAACCTTAATATCTTCACCATTTACCCCAACAACTTCTCCATCTATCCAAGCATCATCAGGATCCTCCACCCAGACAAAAGATCCAACTCCTAAGCTGACCAAAGCAACCTACAAGACACAAGTGTCGGCATATTTAAGTAATTTCAATTTTATTAACTACTAACAATGCCCAGAAAAAAAGGGGAAAAAAACAAGATTTTTCCTCTTTTCTCCATATCCAGTAATAGTGTAACACTACTGAAAAAGCACTCAATAAGCCAAGGCCAACTAAAAGATTCAATGGGTATCACCATATTAGTCATATAGCGATAATCTGGATGAAATTATTGCTAACCAGGAGAACACCATAATGTGTACACAAAAAAATATGTAGTAGAGTATAATTTTGAGCTCTATCAAAGCAAATTCATCCTCTCATTAATGAATTTCAGCATCTTTGCTTTGAGATCTACTATTAGTTGTGATCAATGAACAGCTTCCAAACAGATTTATATGAATTGTCCAAATTATAAGACTTTACGACCATACTATTGTAGGTTGCAACATCCACACGATTAAGAATAATAGAATATTCAGGGAGACGATAAATTATTGACAAAAATATGCTTCCTACGCTAGACTTCCTCAACAAAAAATCTTATTGTCTCTTTCACTTTTTGGGGCACATTTGAATATGAGTTGAACTAATTTTTCTACTAGTACAACAGAAGATTTCCAAATAAATTACAATCAAAAGGTAGATAATGTATTTAAGAGAATTGAATATAAAACAGTTGTAACTGTAACAAAAGGCATGAAAACTAATGAACGGAATTTCCAACAATAGTAATCACCATTCACATAAATGCAATCACATTGACCCTTGCCAATTTTTCCCACAACTACAACATTGCTAGCAATTGAGTATATAAATAACAAATGTCTTCAAATAAGGGAATATAAAATGGTAGCGCAACTGCAATGGATAGAAGAGGAATGCTATACTTTCTTCATCCCAAAATGGAACTTATATTTGAATTATATTGCATATCTGCTGGCATGGATAAAAGAGAAATGTTATACTTTCACCATCTCAAAATGAAAGTTAAATTTGACTTTTATAGTTTTATCACACGTTAAGGTTCATCAATACATAAAAACATAAATTTTTCAATTCACACATTCAGTATTAAAAGCTAATATTAAAATTTCATTGGAAAAAACTGTGCAATTTATAAACCTTAACATGGGTAAAGAGTCAAATGGGATATTAACTTTGGCAAAGAGGGGTTATTATATCTAGGGGCAATAAATAAATCCACTCGGCCACTCCTACCATCTCCCATGGCATCTGTTAATTTCAACTGCTGATTTGCCAGATGTCCAAAAGCTTAACATCAAATGCTCAACCGAGACATCAAACAGTCATGGTGAAGTCTTGGTCAATTAAAGTATAAGCTGCTTAAGCTGAATTGACCAAATTCGTACATTTTGATTCTTGACTAAAATGTTCTACGGAACGGCAAATTGAAATGTGAGCAAATCCTCAAATAACTAAACAGAAACAGACATATAAACAGCAAGGATTCAGCTAACATACCGCAAATGAGCATCAAAATGATATTTGAATTCAAAAAAAAAAAAACCAAAAACTTATAAATCTAATACCATTTTTGAGCAACTTCAATCAGATCGGAAACTTCCGCCACTTCTCAATCAGCTTCAGATTTGATCTAACAAGCACTTATATTTCTATCCACACCTTGCTATACTTCATAAAAATCCTTGCAACTACAAGAAATTTCTCCTTGTAACTTTACTTGCACAAATGTTTTTCTATGAACAAGAACAAATTAGATCGAGTAACTCAAATAATCGGTCAGGTGGGATTGGGAAGAGAAAATTAAATTCCTTTTTCAACTCGTTTTTTTCTTCCTTTCTTTCTTCTTTACCCCCACGGTCCGCGTTATTCGGGATTTACTTAACCAGGAGTACTTGTTAATTAAGATTAAGAAATAGGAAAAGCCGAAAGCGTTTATTAACTTAATCTAATTAGACTGGATTACTAAATGACCTCCGTGATTTGTGGTATTACGATAAAGAACAATCCGAATCTAAGAGTATGACGTCACTTACTGAGTTAAGGACAATCTTTTGTCTTGGTTTTCTGCAAATTGCTATTTGAAGCGCCGCGTTCGGCGTTACTAGTGACTAGTGAGGACCTCAAGACAACTATTGTTCTCTGATACGATGTCGTTTTCAATGGAGCTACGTGAGCCTCATCTGCCAAAAAATGATAGGTCGATTATTCCATTCCACAAAAAGAGTTCATTTTTCATAGAAATAATATAAAATGATATAGTATTTTAAATTATAAGATCTTTAAAAATGAGTCGTAATTATAAACAAAATTATGTATATTAAAAATATATTTTTGTTACGTATTTATCTATACAATAATAATAATAATTTGATAGTCTTAATAGTGACATAATAAAAATATTACAACTCGCTTATGTCTTATATAGTAAAAAAAAATAAGCGAGACGAGTTAAGATTATATTTGAAGTAGGATTCGATATTACAGTATCTTCAACTCTTTTTGTGATTCAATGAGCCTAGCGGAAAGGACTAAGTTTTCGCGCAAGTAAGCGCGAGAGAAGCAAGCAATTAAAATAGAAGTTTTGCCAAAAATAAGACGAGGAAGCAAAGTTGTTGTAACAACGGTAACTTCCCTTGACAAACTAAAATACAATAGTCGGGACCTAATTTAAAAATATTCATAGTCACTTCATAAAAAGTGTTGACTTAGTTGAAATCTACCTCCTTCATTAAGGTGATTGATAAAATCTAGAACATAAACAAGTTTTTTTTTTGTATAGGATGTTAGCAAAGATGGAGATGACGATATCTTATTGCATTAATTTTTTAAAAAAAAAATCTCAACGATTCCATAAGTTTATTGTATACAAAAGTTTCAAATGTCCATCTTCCTCTTCTCTTTATCATCCTTAAATGAGTAATATGACATATATCTTCATGCAGGATCGTCAAAGCTTATGTAAGCAAAGAACGGTAACCCATGTTTTGAAAGGGCACCCCAACACCTAGAAGAAATCATTTGTTTTGGAGTTGAGACAAGGAACTTAATTTTATTGACTCTATTAAAGAAAATATAACTCGAGATGAACCACTCATGTGATTAACCGTGTATTCGCATTGATTATGGCAAGGAAAAGATTTATGGAATTGTGCGCCGTATGAAACGTTGATCATCGACACTCTTAAATGAGATTGCCTTTTCTTCGTAATCAAGTTGAAGCTCCTGATTTATCAACCTCGTGAAATTGGAGCGCTAGGCCTCGAAAAGTTTATCTCTCACCTTAAAGTAAAGTCGGTTGGGAGTATATGGGATAGAAATAGAAGTATTAGTTTCAGGTTATCACTCTAAATTTTGTATCGTATGACGAAATCACCAAAATAACACGTTAAAATTGTGTTAACGGTTGATTGTATTGTTGTGAAATTAAACTCACAAAATACACTCACATAAATATAAACAAAGAGATAAAATATGAACACAATAATTTACATAAAAACCCAATTGAGAAAAAAAAACAGACAAAGAGAAATCCACTATAATAATATAGAGAGTACAAAGTGTTTATTTGTGTCATATACTATTGTGTTATTCTCCAATCCTTGCTTGTTACTGTATTTATAGAAGTCATGACCACTCGAATCCAACTAGGAGTAGGAGTCCTTTTTAGAATCACCTTAATGACTGATCGATTCCTTTCCAATTTAGATCTCCTTATCCCATCAAATAAGAAAACACAATCTCCCAAAATAAGTACTCTCCCACTATTTGAGCAAGTTATCCAAATAAATGTATATGAGCCAACACAAAATTCGGTCCATTAAATAAGTTGGGTTACACCTTGGCTAGACCCAAATAATTACATCCCAACATAGCCCTCCAGTCTCTTATTTATAAGGAAATTAAAATAAAAGAGTATACAAATTTATCCCAACCAAAGATGGACGTTTGTCCGTTCGGGGGGGAACAGAGCCACTTCTGATTGACGTTTTGTCTGTTCGGGGAGAACAAAGTCACTTCTGAATGATGTTTGTTCGACCGGGGTGAACAAAGCCACTTCCGAATGACGTTTTATTACCCGAATGTGATAAATGATATTAGTTAAAATTGACGTTGCTGGGTGGTTCCTTTTTCTTGCCGAAGTCCGATGGTGGTGTGGACTTAGTTAGGGGCAAGTCTATGAAGCGAAATGCCAAAATGGATGACAACCAGTGCAAATATTTTGGCATGATGATACTATGTTGTTGTTGTACTGCAAATAATTTTGTCATTTTCATCAGGACACTTGCATCATCATTTTTTTGCTGCCAGATTCCATCAATAGTATAACTTTCATGTCACGAGACTCGAGATATATTGACATGTCAATTAATTGTTTACAATATCACATATATTAGTTATTACAAACCATTGCAAACGTCATCAGTGTATCATATAATAACATATATATTGCTTGTTTTGTATTATCCTAATCATATTTATTTATTACATGCGATCATCCGTCCAAATTGCGTAAATAAATATAATTTAATCATGTGTATAAATTTCATAAATAAATATAATTTGATACTTATCTCTGGTGATTTTTTGAATAGAATTTTATTTTTTCACAGACGACACCAATGTTAACGCCAAATTAGATCTCCTTTTTAAAATCTAACTAGAAGTAGGAGTCTTTTTTAGAATCATCTTATAACTGCAATTAATGACTGGTCGTTTCCTTCCCAAGTTAGATCTCCTTATCCCACCAAATAAGGAAACATAATTTTTCTTTATTAAGGACTCTCTCACTATTTGAGCAAGATGTCCAAATAAACGCATATGAACCAATATTAAATTTGGTCCATTAAATAAATTGAACTACACCTTAACTAAGGTTGTGTTTGTTTACATCTGAATAGCTCTTAATGGACATGCCTCTTATTCGGTCAGAGGTAAAAATTGTTTGGTAATATTTTTTTTTGCCTTTTAATTGGTTAGACATAATAATAATTCTAAACCATCTAGAGGCTGTCTAAGCGAGTTTATAATTTCTTTGGACAAAAATAACCTTATCAATATTACAAATTCTCTCTTTTATCCCCAATACCAAACTGATCTCTCGCGTTGTTGCGTTCTTCTCATTCGTTGTCCTTCATTGCTGCTCTTCTTCTTTTGCCTTTACCGATAAATCTTCTCTCCCTTCTTCATCTATTGTTTGTTATTACTTGATTTGTTCTTATTAATATTTATAAATCGATTGTTCATTATTGTTTTGTTGGTATTTCTTTTTCAAACCCCTTTTTTGTTTGATTAGTGTGAATTTTTGGTGATTTCGAAATATTAAACCCTTTTTGGTGGTTACTGTGAATTCTTGGTGATTTCATCTATTGGTGATTATTGTGAATTTTTGGTAATTTCAAACCCCCTTTTTCAAATCTCCTTCACTGCTTTTGATGATTTTTTATTGGCATCCCAAAATATGTTGTTATTAGACTTGGGAAAAATGCAGTGATTATATTTGATATATAGGACAGCTAAATGATTGTCATGCCTTAACGTCTTGGCAAAGATTCCATTCTTTGGAAGTATAAAAGCGTGCAGTATTTGCAAGACATATTGTCTGAATAATGGTGTCTTCTACTGAGTATAGTTGCATAAGTTATTTTGGAAAGAAGTACTATCTTATTTTTGTGTTCTACTGCTCTTGTATTTGGAATGTCTCGAGTTGCAACTTTTTCTAGTTATCATCTCCTCCCTATATATATGTATGCTAATTGTTATGAATTTTTTTTGGGTCTCATGTTTATATAATTGTTTAAGTTTTTAGTTTACTTCGATTAAAGTTAAAAGTTTGATGGAATTTGAGTGTATTAGTTGGAAAATTAGTCACTCATTCATTCAACTCTCTTTTTTTTAAATTGTTTTGATTCATCTATTTCTTTTTTCTCATATGTACTAATGTTCTAATACTTTAATCAAGGTTTATATACTATGTTCATCATATTTTCTTTGTTTATATTCTTATTTAAATGATTATGGAAGGTTGTTTTGTGTATTTAATATTTTAATTTATTGTAGTTTTATATTATTTTGGATAAAAATTGGTTTGAATTAATGTGTGTTTGCAATTTTTGCTCAACAAATTTTTATTACTGTAAGTTATTAGTACCTTGGTTCATGCTGAAGAGAAATATGCTGCAAATTAGAATGTTTGATTGCTTTTTATTCTTATATGAGCTTGGCTTTCTGGTTAATATTAAAATAAAGAGGCTATCTGTCAATAAGTTATGGAATCTGATGACCTTGAGATTTCAGAAATTAAAGCTTGAGATGCACTAGCAAGAAGCATTTTATTATAAATCACACTTCAGGAATCTGTAAGCAAGTAAAGCAGGTCAATGCCTGTCAATTGTAGTTTACTTGCAACATTATTTATGTTAGTAGTATTAACTATAGATGTACTGTGGTTGTTAAATTGTTTTTGCTTTTTGGTTAAATGACAAATTTATTTTTTTATAGATGTACTTATATGTTGACATGTTAATACTAGAGTTTCTCTTGTTTATAAGTGATCTTTTATTTTAGAATGAATGAACTGCTTTTTTCTTTCTTTTCTTGGGTTTATCTCACAAGGAAACTGTACTTCTGTGTTAATGGTTTAACCTTTTTTGACCATTCCAATTAATTTTTTATTTTATTAATTGTTATAGTATTTTAAAATTGTTATGTTTAATATAGGTAATATGGATATCGAGGATCAAATTTTATGTTTGAAGGAAACGAAGAAAAGGGACAAAAAGAACCGCAATAGTACCAATAGTACCTTCAAGTCATATAAAGAAATAAGTTACTACCAATAGTACCTTCAAGTCATGACCTTTTGGGAGTCTATGGTGGGCTAAGTTGACCCAAGAAGATACTATTGGGCCAGTAGTTTGAGGCCTTATTTTGATGGATTTGATTCGATTTGGACTTGGGATTTGACCCGAGATTTGTTTCAGACTTGGGATTTGACCCGGGTTGTTTCATATGGTGCTCGAAAGCTCAGGTCGGGTCATCCGATCGGGTTGCCGGAGGTGAGGACACAAAGGCTGGTGGTATTATCCCATAATGGAGAGATGGAGGTCCGAAGGTGGGGACACAAAGCCAGCCGGTATTATCCCACAATGGCTAGAGAGGCAAAGATCTTTGGGCTGTGTATGTGATCGATTCTGACGGGGACGTCAGAAATTTAAGTGGGGGAGTTTGTAACACCCCAGTCCCACATCGAAAGATAGGGGAAAAATTTATCTGCATATAAGGAAATAAGTTACTACCAATAGTACCTTCAAGTCATGACCTTTTGAGAATATGGTGGGCTAAGTTAACCCAAGAAGATACTATTGGGCCAGTAGTTTGAGGCCTTATTTTGATGGATTTGATTCGATTCGGACTTGGAATTTGACCCGAGATTTGTTTCGGAATCGGGATTTGACCCGGGTTATTTCAGTTAAAATGGTAAAATACTATTATTCAGACATTTTAGAAAAAATAATTATCAAGTAACATTTTTTAATTCAGACACAATTCTGGACAGATGCTCTATATTATTCAGATGTCTAAAGTGTTCAGATCTTAACACTCAGTTTTATCAAACACCACCTAAACCCAAATAATTATATCCCACCAGCTACACATAAAAATGGATAAGTAATTTTCGTTTACTCAACCATTGAACTTTTTAACATTAGAATAATCATAAAATTAAGACCTACTTAAAATATTGAATTAATGTTCATATGCATGAGTTGCTCAACCTCTTGAGAACCTTTAAGTTTCAAGATGGGTGGTAATAGGTACTTGATATATAAACATAGATACTACATTAAGGCTGAAATTTATAAATAAAAAAGTAGAGTTAGAGCATCTCCAGCAGATGGACTATCTGCTGGACTATATTTAGTCCATCTGACATCAGCAAATGTCCTTTAGTCTTCATTCCTTCCAACAGATGGACTATCATGTGGACTATTCCGTGGACTATAATATAAAAAGATTAAAATAATCAATGAATTCAAAAAAACTCCAACAGACATAATCCAACGACCATATTCTAACGGTCATATTCCAACGGCCATATTATAACGACTATATTTTAATAAACAAATAACATCTATAAATATAAATCACATCTAGTCTCTCATATTCACTCATCTTAACTTCATTCTTCCAGTCAAATAAGTTATTTTAAATATGTCTCGTCAATTTGAATTAGTTAAGTTGCACGTGGATGAAGAAGAAGCATATGGACAATTGTTAGGCATGGCAGCTATTGAAGAAGAACAACAAAATTTCAATAGGCATACATCATGTCATCGTGGTTCTGTGCAAGGTCGTATTACCATTGATCGTGGTAGACATGAAGGTCATAATCGACTTTTTTGTGATTATTTTGCATAACATCCTACATACCCCCCGTATCTATTTCGGAGAAGGTTTAGAATGCGGCGCCCGCTTTTCCTCCGAATTGAAAGAGCAGTTGAAGCGTATGATTCATACTTCGTCCAAAAAATGAATGTTGCAGGACATCTCGATTTATCTTCTTTACAAAAGATAACTGTCTCAATGGGGATGCTTGCCTATGGTGTTTCAGCTGATTCCGTTGATGATTATGTGCGAATCGGTGAAAGCACGACTATATTGAGTCTTAAAAGGTTCAGAAAAGCGATCATTTCAATTTTGGTGATGAATATCCGAGATCCCCAATAGTAATGACATCGTTAGATTGCTATCAAAAGTCAAGAAAGCGTGGTTTTCCTAGGATGTTGGGGAGTATCATTTGTATGCATTGGAAATGGAAGAATTGTCCGATTCGTGGCATGGTATGTATACGGACATGTGCATGAGCCAACAATTATTTTAAGCGGTGGATTCATACGATCTTTGGATATGGCATGCATTTTTGGATTACGTGCTCTCATAATGATATTAACATTTTGGAGAGATCATCTATCTCTCTCTTTCTTCATCAAGGTCGTGTTCACTAGTGAACTACTCAATTAATGGAAATGAGTACGATGGGATTTTACCTTAGCGATCGTATATATCCCCCATGGGCAACATTTGTTAAAACCATTTCGGCACCTCGGGGAAATAAAAGAAAACTATTTGCTAAGACTCAAGAAAGCGCTTAGAAAGTATGTTGAAGCGAGCATTTGGGGTACTGCAAGCAAGTTTTGCGATAGTAGTTCGTGGTCCCCGCGATTTTGGGATCAAACAACACTAAAAGAAATTATGATTTGCATGCATAATATTACATAATATGATCGTTGAAGATGAAGGAGATGAAAATCAAGAACCAACAACCCCTACGATACACATGGCGAGATTCCAATTTGTAGAAGTGTCTCATAGGCGCACCCTACAATTACTTGAATTCATTGAAGCAAATCATCGCATAAGGGATAAACAAGTTCATTCCAAACTACAAGAAGATATTATTCAACACTTGTGGTCATTACATGGCGGAGACTAATCCATTACATTCTACTACAATAATAAGCAAATTAAGCTACTTCAGGCTCTATTACATTCTAATCCATTACATTCGACTACAATAATAAGCAAGTCAACTACTAGATGTAACTCTTTTTATGATTTCTTTCTTACGTTGTTTGTAATATTAAGTTACTTCAAGCTCCATGTTAGTAGTGTCAATCATCCTGATCCTTTCATCCTCTTGTGCTTTCAGTATATTCAACTTCTCTTGCTCTTGAAAATATATTCTTTCCATATTCTCTTGTCTCTTTTGTTGGTTCAATTTCATCTGATGCTCGAACTTCTCAAACCTCAACTCCATAGGTGTACTAGTATCACCGATTCCTTTGCCCTTTTTAAATAATGCTTTCGAAGCCTTTCTTCCCATTGGCCTCTCTAATCATGCAGAGATTGTATCTTCAATACCATCGTCTTCACCGAAACTGACTTCTTCTGCGGTTGATGGAGAAGATGTTGTTGGACTTGACTTTTTATTACTTTTCTATTTTTTCCCACTATTATCTGTTCTCCATTTCGGTGCATCCTTTAATATTCTCCAACAATGCATAAATTCAAATGGTTGATTTTGCATATTTTGAACATCTCTAATGCTTGACATATCTATTGAAAAAGTATTTACAAAGTATTAAATATAAAATATAAGAATAAAACTTAATGAAATTTTACATAAAAAAATTGATTTACCTTATCTTGTTCGCCTACACCGCTTTGTTGCATTCTTTCAATTGAAGCATAATGTTAGTTCCTGGAGACACGATAGATATCTAGAAGGGGGGATTGAATAGATATTTAAAACTTTTTCTTTTAACTAATTTAGGTTGATGATAATCAATGCACAACGGAATGAGTATTTAATAAACCTTCTGTTAGATATATTGAGTTAATGAAAGTGAGGCAGTTATGACAGTTATAGCAGGTATAACAGTTATAAAAGTTATAATGAACACAACAATTTTAAGTGGTTTAAAGCACTTAAACCTCCTAATCCACTCTTCTACTCCTTGAGTAGGAAATCCACTAAGGATGTCTGTTACACTTCTTGAATCTCACAGATTCCTTCAGCACGGCCAGCCTGCAAGTACTTCTTAGTTCACTCTTGAACTCTTCAATTCCAGCAGACTTGGTTTCTCACAGTTCACTTAGAACTCTTCAAGTCCTGCAGACTTGGTTCTCTTACTTTAGTTGATTCAAATATTGTTTAGATCGTGATTGATCTTTATTGATTCTTTATTAAGCACTTGTTCGTAAGAACTAAGTAGCTGAGCAAGCTTCCCTTTTTCTCAGATCGTAGAGTTGAGCGTTGAGTGTTCTTGTACGTTTTTGGTCAATGCTTGTCTTTCCTTCTCATCTGTCTTTGATCTGTATATATGTGATCTTAAAATCTATCCGTTGAAGTCATCTGATGAGCCATTAAATGCGTTTGACATTTCTGAGCTTTGATGGAGACTTTTCTGCACATTTTCTCGAATCAGACTCGCCAATGACACATGCTAGATCGCTTTTCGCCTAACACCTCAAAAGGTGTTTTCCTCTACCCAATGGTCCTTTTCTTAGCTTCTTGAATACGTTTTTTTTTATCAATACTAAGGATATCTTTTGTACGTTGGGACTGGTGAGAGCTTCAACGTTCAAAACCCATTCATATTTGTTGGAGTCTATCTTCAAATGAACGATAGGGCTTGATGTTTCTGACACAAGGGAGATGACACTCTACTATCCATATCGTAGTGTCTTGTCATATTGGTGCTTGTTCTTAAGAGATCACTACGATTTCTCACAAAGATTTGCACACTACGATCTTTTAACACTACAATCTTCACTTGCTCGTCTTGTAGACTCTGCGTTTCCGAGAGCACACTACGATCTCTGAGTTAGCTTCGGCAAACGTCTGGACCACTCTACGATTCCTGGAGAGGCCCTTCAAGGTAGATACACTACGATCGTCTCAGCACTACGATCCTGCCTTAGCTTCTGTATTCTGTTGATCAGCCGGATAGACTACGAGCCTATTTATTTCTTTCTAGCCATAGATCAACCTAACAGATTTGATCTCTTTATCTATACAAGTGAACATTAAAGGCTAAGATCAACCTAATAATTTTGATCTATCACTAAGTCCTTGTACATATATTCTTTGAAGGACTTTACATAATCATGAGTGTTTTCATAAAACATCAAATCACAATATGCATTCTTCCAACAATCTCCCCCTATTTGATGTTGACATAACCAAGGAGATTTGTTGTCATGATTATTAAATTTTATATGCAGTTGCAGTAAAGTAAACATTACTTAGTATTTGATTGAGCAATTTGAAATTTCTAGAGAATAAGCATGAATTTATTGATGTATGGAGACAGATATTACATTTAAGATTGACTACATCAATACAACTTGAAATTCAACTTATCTCTATTTCTTTGGCCTTTTACTTTTTGGAGGAATTGCATATTCCTCTCATCTCTCTTCTTCTTTGCTTGCTTCATCTCTTTCCGCCAAATCTTCCAAATTTCTCACTGGGCTTAGTCTAGGATTGTGATCATGCCTATTCATGAATGCAGGTGCAGAATTGGCATTCTTAGGCTGTTGTTGTCACCATGAGAGAGTCGGTAGTTGGCCTCGACTCTTAATGGTTGAGCCATTAAAATTTCTCGATGATCAAATCGTTGAGTCGATGGCGATTTGGATCGTGGAGTCTCTGCCGAGTGATTTGCCTTCGCCTTGATTGGAATTGTCCTCTTGCGCTTTGCCGCTTGCCTCCTCGATCTCTCGCCCTTTATTCTCCCCTTTATGTCAAGATCAAGGGTTCAATGTCTTCGAGAGGCGAGTGACTCCTTGGATGTTTCGTTGAGTTGACTCGAGTTTGAGCAATGTCCTCACGATTCTCTTAGATCAAAGCA
Organism: Panax ginseng; assembly: GCA_020205605.1. NCBI lineage: Eukaryota > Viridiplantae > Streptophyta > Magnoliopsida > Apiales > Araliaceae > Panax > Panax ginseng. Next base: position 2,210,298 of record CM035131.1, read on the forward strand.
TCGAACGAAGTTTCTCGTCGTTGAAGAATGTTAGGGCGATCTCGATCACCGCTTCATTTGACCCATGGAGAAGTCTTGAAACTCTTTGACTGCAGTTTGAAGACTTTTGATGCTCTGTATCATTAGATTGTTCTGAGATTCTTGTGTTTTCTGTAATATCAAGACAGCATCTCGATGCCTTTTAGCCGCAAGAAAGTGAATATCGTCCCTGTCTTTTATGCTTTGAAACATTTCTTTGATGATCTCTTTGAGTGTTTTGGAAAGCTCGGAGCTTAGAGAGCTTAGGAGATTGTTTGCAGCATTGATCATTGATGTCAATCTCAGTTGTATAAGTGCAGTATGATCTTCAAGACTCTCGTTGAGGTCCTTGATTACTTTCTCAGACATTGCTGACAAATCAGCCTTTGTGGATAGTTCTGACAGGATTTCATTTAGATTTGGAATTTGTGAGGGAGGTGATGTGCTCTTGAATTGATCTTGCAGTGAGTAGAGGGCAAGTTCAAGGTTGAAGCATTCATTTCTACATGAGGAGGGAATATCTGATGGAGGGGCCTGGGTTTGGATGGTGAAGCTTGGTGACTCTACGATTTGAGGTGGACACTCTACCATGGGGCTAGAGTCAGTGATCGCAGAGATGATTGGATTTGGGATCATTAAGAGGTTGGTCACATTTGGTTCCTCAATTACAGAATTCTGGGATCATGTAACTAGAAATTGATTTAGTGGATGAAGAATCACTTCCAACCATCGTGGGAAGTCATAGAAATGATTAAATGAGGATGATGGCAAGTGATTAACTCTGAAAAGAGTTGGGATAGATAGTACCTCAAGTTTTTTCTTTGAGGAAAGACTGTTGGTGAGAAGCTTCTTGGCAAAATTGAATTTCCCTGGGAATCCATTGGCTAGTACTGAGATAGCAGGATATTCTTTGAAACTCCAGAACATGTGATCCCAAGAGTTCAGAATTTGAGCTCGGTGGAAGGGAATCATAGGAAGATATGCAAACAGTTGCTCATAGTTGGCTCTTCAATGCCCATCAATGCCTACAACTATGATCTCAATCTCATCATCTTCTTCTCTATTGTCACTGGAGTATTCCATTATTTCAATGGCTTCATGATGTTCTTGCACTGATTCTTCATTATCTCCTCTAGAAGTCTCTTTTTCTGCTATGGAGGTGTCATGATCCTTCCCCTCAGCTTGATCATCCTTTTGAAAAGTCAATAGCTCCCCCTCAACTAGAGCATCCTCTGGCAGGAGATCTTCAGGCATCTCCCCCTCAGCAGGAGTGTGAGACCCCAGATTTTATGAATAAAGATTTAAATTTCTCGAAATATTTTTTTAAATATTATGGAGTGGATTTGATATAATGTTATAGTTGTGGGTAGTATTTATAAATTTTGCAAAGTATGTAAGTTATTGTATTGTATTCGATTGGTCAGGGAATATTCTTTGTGTCGGAGAATATTCAGACGACTCAAGACAATCATTAGTGGACCCCACAATGTAAAATTATTTGATCGGATTGAAAGCGACAAAAATATTTTATTAAAAATAACTACGGAAGTTTTCACAATTATCTTGTTGAACTACTCGGTAGTAAAAAAGTACGATGTACGCGTGGTTTTATAGTAGAAAGACACCAGATTGATTATTAATGCTTACGTAAGAAGTCACTCGGTTTTGTTCAATTATTGTTATAGTAATTGTTGCACAAGTATCTCACGTTATTTGATTCAATTATTATCGATATTTTATATATTATTAAATCAATAATTGAAATGATGAGTTATTAATATTATAAATTGCAATATTAATGATGTCAGAAGTTCTCGCCGAGGAGAGGTTTGGTCACCTAATCAAGGCGGCATAATAGGGAGAAATCCTTATTCGAAAGCCCCCTTCTCTGGAACGACACAGTCGATTAATATTGTGAATTGTAATAAAGATGATAAATATTGTTAAAATTATTAAGGTGATTTTTTTATGAAGTCTGCTTATTTTATGGATTCCTATTTATCCATTTTTCAAAATAATCGGTAGAAAATTTTTAAAGGTGGGGCCCACATGTAGGAGCCACATGTGGGGCCCATATGTGTAGGAAAATGATTTTGGAAATGGAAGAGTATACGTATGGAAGTATATGTGTGTTTTGAGTATATAGTGGAAGAAAATGATATGTGAAAGTGATAGGTGTGTGATGTGTGTGTGAGTGGAAAATGGTGGAAAAGTAGTAGTGTGATAATGATGTGTAAGAGTGTAGTGAATTTGATTATTGGGTAGGTGGGGGATTGATGTTGGTTATGGGGGAGAAAAATTAAGTGGTGTATATATAATATTGATATATATAAGTTGAAAACATGTGTTTATATATATGTATTATATTTTAATTTTTGTTGTGATTTTATTGGTTAGTTGATTGACTTTATTGTATTTGGTTGAAGAAATAAATCATAATTATTTTTCCTTGCACAATACACTTCCATTCTCCTATAAATAGAAGCTCATTCCTTCATTATTTCTTACAAATTCACTGAAACTCTAGAGAGATAAATTATAGAGAAACTATAGAAAAGTATTCTGCTACTTCCCTACTCTTATATTCAGTTTTTTTTACGGTAAAGGTGTTATTTCTTTTGTATTCAAGAAGAGAACTTCTGTTATTCAATTTCTTTATTTTTCTATTGGAATAACCTGTATACGCGGACTACCCTATACTTGGTGACATTCTTCTATTATTCTGTTGGAATATTCTGTCTGTGTGTTTTACACTGGGCCTGGTTCCATTATTTATTATTCCGTCTTTATTATTCTGTCGGAATATCCTGTCTGTGTGTTTTACACCGGACTTGGTTCCATTATTTATTATTCCGCACTTATTATTCTGTTGGAACATCCTGTCGGTGTGAATTTCACCTGACCTGGTTTCATTATTATTATTCTATTGGAATAACCTGTCTATGCGAAGTACCGCATGCATGGTGATTTCTTTTGTTAATCCATTCGTTATTATACTCAGTTGGTTAAAATTTTGACTTCTATACTCCATGAAATTAGTGGAATATCCTTGATATTTACGCTTCATCTAGTATTTTTCATGAAAATATTCTTCTGAGCATTCTTGAATTTTACTCTACAAAGCAGTATCATGTTGACAATTTGGACGTTATTAGTTCCTGAATAAATTAATTCGTGAACTTGTTTTATTGAATTCTTATATCATTGTCATCATCCTCATGTTTTATTTTTTTTTTAAAAGTCATATATGGCTTCGTAGAGCATGGATGGACTTGGTATGATTATGACCGAGGATTATTCTAATGTAATCATAACCGTAATGTAACAAGTGATGTGGTAAAAGTCCTCATTGGTAGTAGTGCATTGATGGACGATTCTTTGGCATGATCATGACCATTGATGAATACACAAATATCCTTGGCAGTAGTGTATGGAAATTTATGGTCGTGACCCTAATGAATATCCTTGGTCGTAGAAATGGGGATGATGTGGATTATTTATTTGTTCGAGTCCGCCGATAAAAGTGATGAAAAACCTTTTAAAACATAAAAGATAGTAGATTTTATTCTCTACTTGACTCTTTTAATGGATTGCTTGTTCATTGTAGTTAAACTTGATGTCTATTGTATTTTATCGGTTTAACATTGTTGAAGACTAATGATAATTTATTCTGCATTATCTTAGTCATAATATTTCTTCATTGGGCTAGTTGAGCTCACCCTTTCTTTCCTTCATTCTCTCGTGGAAATGAGAACGTAGTTGGGACTAATCGGGGGCGGAGTGATGGTCAGAGAGATGGTGTCTTAGTAGTCCTCACTATTACGTAAAATAGTGTGATAATAAATGTAACGAGGACTCTATTTGAGAATGGATATTGTCTAGAAGACAATATTTGTATTTAAACTCACAACATATGTTTTGTCGTATTTTACATGACTGCTGTATTATTAGTTTGTATTTGAATTTTGTACCATGTATTTGGCGACTCAAGATGGGTGATGTATACCTATTTTGGGGGCGTCACAAGGAGTATCTTCTATCATCAGATCTTTTGGTGTCTCCTCCTCAGCTGGTTCCTTTTCAGCAGACAGTTCTTTGTCTTCCCCCTTTAGAGTTTTCTCATTGACAAGAATATACTTCTTGACTAGTTTCCTTCTTGGCTTTTTAGGTTGTGCCACAGCCTCAGGACTTTCTTCAGTTTTATCCTTCAGATCAGCTAAAATATTTGATGCAGCTGCTTCCTTGTTTGGTCTGGGCTCTACGATCGAAGAGACTGATGGCTTTTTGTTCTTGTGGCTGATCTTACCCATCTTCAAAGAATTTGAGATATAGTTTCTATCTTCTTTCGCTTTCACTGTTGTTCCTTTCTTCTTAGGATCCTTAGAGTCTCAATATCTGAGGACTCTACAGGCTTATTGGTAGTGGATCCCTAAGGTTCTTCTGTACTTCTGGCTTTCAGTTTTCTTTTACCCTTGCTTTTTCTGACCAAAGCAATGGGTTCTTCCTTGCTAGCTTCTTCTTCTTCTTCCTCAATTTCTCTGACAACAGACATATTTCCTAGCACTCCTGTTCCCTTTATCTCACCAGTTCGACCACTGGATTCAGACATCATCTTCACATTTTCAGCTGGATTTCTTTTCCAGTTTTCAAACAGCTGCTGGGTCATTCGGCGATTTGGATTTATGGTTTCTCCTTCATCATCCTCAATTAGGTCACCAAGAGCAGCCTGTAGGATAATGCTGATAAATCGTCCGTATAGCATCTTCTATGAGCTCTTTGTTTTCTTTGAGTTGATTAACCACTTTCCAATCCACTCAAGTAATAGAGCCCCATAGTTGAGTTGCATTTTATAACATATGGCAGTTATGAGTTTGAGTTGGACCTCATTCACAGAGTCATGACCTGAGCTCTTACAGCATATGCATTTTCCAACAATATCAGCTAGAAACTCATACCTCTGTGGAAACTCCTTCTTTTTGTAGCCTTTGACAGAGGGTGATTTCTTGTGATGCATCTTCTTTAGACCTTTATGGAAGTCTATGCCATCTAAGAAAGAATACCCTTCGGATTTGAGGCCTAGAGCTAGATTGATATCTTCAGCCTGATTTGAACGTTCCTCACTTTCGCCGTGATAGTGTTGCTTTCAAATACCCCATTATTGTAGAACTCTTTCACCAGCTTTGGGTAGATCAACGTGTCCGTACCCAAGGCTTCTTCGAGACCTGCCTTCTTCAGTAGTGACAATGTCTTGTGAAATTGGGGTTCAGCTGTTTTAAACTCGTCAAAACAGAGTCTGTAGCCGGAGACAACACTAGAAGCTGCCATTGATTTCTTTGTAGGAAGTGAGACTGACTGAGCTTGCTACTGATTTAGGGTTTCTGCTTGAGAGAGGAAGAGAGAGATAGTCTTTTGAACTTCAGATTTCAAAAAGACGATTTTAATTTGTACTTGAAACTTCCCTCTCTCTATTTTACTTAGTGGAACAGGTGTCGAATTTTGTTTGGCTCTATGAATTTTGACAGAGAGGGATTGTACTGAATTTCCCTTAACTCCTTTTTGGCTAATGTACTCTTTAGTGGGACTACGATCGTTGAGATGGTCCTTGGAATCGTCGAGTCTGTTCTACCATCGTTGAGTCTGTGTAGCAGTTGTCGTGTCTGAGCTGTAAACGTAGAGTCTGAACTGCGATCATTGAGTCTGACTAGCAATCGTAGAGTCTGATCAAGTTCTAGTTATGAACTTTTGGTTTAGCATTCTTCTTGGTTTAAGGTAGCTCAGGAAGGGCCAACCTCTTGAATGAAACAAGGGTTAGGTTTGTCCCTGAGGCACTTATCAGAGAGAATGCTTTGATTTAGGCTTGATCATCATAGGGTGCTCCTTTGGTTTTGTTGATGTAGTTCTGCTATGGTTGAGTCCGTACTACGATCGGTAATTATATTCAGCGATCGTTGAGTTTTATGACACTTTGGCTCTACGATCGTGGACTTCCTTTGATCATGTCTTTGATTTCGAACATAGCCCTTAAATCTGTATAGTTAACACAAACTAGAGCATAATATTTCAAGTTTGTAAGTTAAGCATGCCTAGCTCACTTATCAATTTGTTAAATCTGGATTCATCTAGAGGTTTTGTAAAAACATCAGCAAGTTGATTTTCAGTAGGGATATATTGTAAAGATTTATTTCCATTTTGTACATGATCCCTAATGAAGTGATTTCTTATTTCTATATGCTTAGTCCTAGAATGCATGACAGGATTATGAGTTATAGCAATTGCACTTGTGTTATCACAATGAATAGGTATGGATTTGAATTCAAACCCATAATCTGCTAGTTGATTTTTCATCCATAGGATTTGAGTAGCAAAGAATTTGTGAAAATGATGTACTAAACTTACCGGTTGAGGTGAGATACTAAGTTTTGCTTCTTGTTGAACCAGGACACAAGTCTGTTACATAGTAGTTGACAAGTGCCACTTGTACTTTTTCTATCTATTTTGCAGCCTGCAAAATCAACATCTGTGTATCCTGTTAGCTCAAATGAGGATTCCTTGGGATACCAAAGCCCCAAGTGGGGTGTACCTTTGAGGATTCCTCTTTACATCTGCTTCCTGTTGGAACATCCGTTCTTATGCCTTCTTATCTTAGATCCTCAAGATCTATTTCTTCTTCTTGATGTGGAAGCTCATTGTCTGGCACAGACCTCTCTACGATCTCATTCCTCGCTTCAACGATTTCCTTTATGCGGATCTACGATCCTAGTATTGAAACAGCGACTTCGTTCAGTAGTGTCTTCTTTTGTTGGTCGTAGTGTCTTTGAGCCTTTATTTTGTCTAAGTCTCATTTCATCAAAGATGATGTGAATTGAGACTTCTACACTCGGTGTCTTCTTGTTGAACACTGTGTAAGCCTTGCTTGCATTCATGGCATATCCAAGAAATATTCCTTCGTCTGATTTCGATTGAAACTTTGTCAAGTACTGTTTTCCATTGTTAAGTATGTAGCATGCACAACCGAACACATGAAAGTAGCTGACATTTGGCTTTCTTCCTTTCCAAAGTTCATAAGGAGTCTTCTTAATCATAGAGTGTATGAGTGATCTGTTCTGAGTATAACATGCAGTGTTGACTGCTTTTGCCCAGAAGTACTCCGGTAGATGAGCTGCAGCTAGTAGAGTCATTCCAGCCTCTATTAATGTCTTGTTTTTTCTCTCAGCAACTCCATTTTGTTGGGGAGTTCGTGGAGCTAAGAAGTTGTGACTAATCCCATTGTCTGTGCAGAACTAATCCATTTCTGAGAAATCGAATTCTCTGACATGATCATTTCTTATGGCCTTGATTTTCTCTCATTTCTCATTCATCACCAGCTTGAACATCTTAATCAGTTGTGGGCTTGTTTCATCTTTTGAGGTTAGAAAGAATACTCATGTAAATCTGGTGTAGTCGTCGACTACGACCAGTGAGTATCTCTTTCCCCCAAGGCTCGTCGTTGGAATTGGTCCAAAAAGATCCATATATAGTAATTGCAGAGGCTTGTCAATTGAGTTGATGGTTTTGCTCTTAAATGAGCTTCTAGTCTGTTTCCCAAATTGACAGGTATTGCAAGGCCTTTCTTTAATGAAGTTGAGTTTGGGTAGGCCTGCAACTAGATCTTTTGAAGCTAATTTGGACATGCTTTTGAAGTTGAGATGAGATAATCTTTAATGCCATAGCCAGCTCATTTCTTTAAATGCTTTAGCCAGAAAGCATATTGTCTCGTCTGAACTTAGTTGTCCAAGATTTACTGTGTAGACATTTCCTTCTCTTGTTCCGGTTAGCTTTACTGCAGATGTCTTCAGGTCTCGGACTTGACATTAATTGTTGATGAATGTTACTTGATGGCCCTTATCACAGAGTTGGCTAATGCTTAGAAGGTTGTGTTGTAGTCCTTCCACATAGGCCACTCTCTCGAATGATATCAAGATCATTTCCGATCGAGCCATAGCCTCTCTTGCTTGCGATTGCCATTATCTCCAAAGATGACCGAGGACCCTCCTTCTATGTAGTTAGATAGAAGGGCTTTGTTCCCAGTCATGTGTCTTGAACATCCACTATTCAGATACCAGGTTGTGGTCGTGGAGCTCCTTTCCTGAGGTAACATTAAGCCTTCATTTTGGTACCCATATTTGCATGGGTCCTATTATGTTAGTACCCTTGCGGACCCAAATCTACTTGATTTTGGGTCTCACATGCATGGAATTATAATGACAATTCGCAGCCTTGTGACCAACTCTGTGGCATTCAAAGCATTTGATATGATGCATGTTAGTGTGTGTGTGTGTGTGAAAGTTCTTCCTCCATTTGGACTTTTGTGGGTTATTGGTCATCCTCCTGCTAGGCTGATATTCCCTTTTTCATGTGTTCTCTTATTTTATTAATTGAGAAGAGTATATCTTACTTTTACTGTATCTTTCTGGTTGGTTCGTAGAGTTGATTTTGTTGGACTCTACGATCCTTCGAGGTTGATGAGTAGTAGCTAGATTACTTTTCTCTTTTCTGAAACCTAGACCAGCATGAGATCCCTTACTCATGGGAATATGAATTGAATCAGCTGGGCAGGGTTTGACAGGCTCATCACTCTGTGAGGATTTCACAAATATAATTCCCCTACTTAACCTTGAGGCATCACTCATGATATTTTCCTTTATTTTTTCCACACATGGCTCTGAGGTAGATTCCCCAAAGCCTAGCCCTGTTCTATCAGAGACGTATATCTAATTAGAAATTAAAGAGTCCATGGATGAAGAAGATTTATTCTATGTAGAGATAGTCTTTTCTAGATCCTCAATTTTTGAGGTTAGACTAGACTCTCTTTTTGTACTGAGCTCATTTGTTTGTCTTAAGAGCTTATTCTCAACTTCAAGCCTCGAGAAAGAATTTAATCTTGAGAAGAAATTTTTTGAGTTCTTCTTTGAACCTTTTCTTTCTCCTTTAAAAAAGTGAATAATCCTTAGGCGTAACTCTAAACCACTTCATGTATTAGTGTAGATCAGATGTTATGCCATGTAATGTAGTTCTAAGATCATCAATATCTACATCAGGAGAGTTAAAGTCAAATACCTCATCGATACTTACTTCATGTATGTTGGAGTTCTGTTTGTCCCTTGCGTTTTTGGCCATTAAGCAGAGATTTGTTGTTTGAGGATCTTCATCATCTCCAGATTCAAGAGTTGAGTCATTGTCTGAGTCACTCTACGATCCTCCAGCTACAAGACCTTTGTCTTTCTTTACTGGCCTTTTGTTGCCTTTGTATTCCTTCTTTGCATGTGTCTTCTTTTTGAGTTCTTCTCTGAGTGGTTTGTTGCAGTTGGCAATGAAGTGACCAGGTTTCTTGCAGTTATAGCATAGGTCATTCATTTGCTCCTGGCTGTTGTAGTTGCCAACTTTCTTTGGTTTGCTGGTTTTGCTTTGTCTCATGAATCTTCTTAGTCTTTTAACCAACATTGCAAAGTCCTCATCATCATCTTCATCGTAGTCAGAATCAGCTTCAGTGTTGATTTTGGAGGTGTTTTCAGTTACTTTGAGAGCAACACCTTTGTCCTTCTTTCTTCCTTCAGATAACGTTTCAGTTCGTTGTGTCACTCCGGTTAAATCGTGACGCGAGAGGTTGCCATATAAGCTGTTGAGAAGTCATTTCATGTAGATTCTTTGATTCTCTAATGGCGTTGGTTTGGCATCTCACTTGCTTGGTAAAGCTCTCATGAACTTTATGATCAGATCTTTATTTGGATAAATCTTTCCATAGGCTCGTAGAGAATTGAGCAGAATATTGAATCTCTCGTATGTAGCAGTGACGTTCTCTCCTTGAACATGGGCAAACATCTCATATTGTTGAGTCAAGAGAGATTGTTTGTTTTCTCTGAATTTTTCTGTTCCTTCATGCATAATGAGTAGTGCTTCCCAAACCTCCTTTACTGTTTTGCAATTACCACGTTTTCAAATAGATCATCTTCTAATGATTGAAATAAGATGTTCTTGGCCTTTTTGTCAAGTTGGACAGCTCTCTTTTCGTTCTCTGTCCATTCTCATTTGACCTTAATATGTACTCTGTCTGGGTCATCTGTAGTTGGTGCAAGCTTTGTAGGAACATAGGGCCCATTCTGAACAGTTTCAAATAGATCTTCATCTATTGAATCCATGTAAGATTTCTTCCTAACCTTCCAATTAGCAAATTTATCTTTGTTGCACATAGGTGGCTTGCTGTCTCCTCCAGTCTTTGATTCGCTTGGTAAATGTGCCATTGGATCTACTCAATCTTTGTAGGTTGTATTATAGAACTTGCTTTGATACCAATTGTTAGTTCCCGGAGGCACGATAGATATTTAGAAGGGGGGGTTGAATAGATATTTAAAACTTTTTCTTTTAACTAATTTAGGTTGATGATAATCAATGCACATCGGAATGAGTATTTAATAAACCTTCTGTTAGATATCTTGAGTTAATGAGAGTGAGGCAGTTATGACAGTTATAGCAGGTATAACAGTTATAGCAGTTATAATGAACACAACAATTTTAAGTGGTTCAGAGCACTTAAACCTCCTATTCCACTCTTCTACTCCTTGAGTAGGAAATCCACTAAGGATGTCTGTTACACTTCTTGAATCTCTGATTCCTTCGAACCAATGATCTAGTACTTCTTAGTTCACTCTTGAACTCTTCAAGTCCAGCAGACTTGGTTTCTCACAGTTCACTTAGAATTCTTCAAGTCCTGCAGACTTGGTTCTCTTACTTCAGTTGATTGAAATATTGTTTAGATCGTGATTGATGTTATTCAGTTGCTATTAAGCACTTGTTCGTAAGAACTAAGTAGCTGAGCAAGCTTCCTTTTTTCTCAGATCGTAGAGTTGAGCGTTGAGTGTTCTTGTACATTTTTGGTCAATGCTTGTCTTTGCTTCTCATCTGTCTTTGATCTGTATATATGTGATCTTAAAATCTATCTGTTGAAGTCATCTGATGAGCCATTAAATGCGTTTGACATTTCTGAGCTTTGATGGAGACTTTTTTCGCACATTTTCCGAATCAGACTCCGCCAATGACACAAACAGTGATCGCTTTCTCATTAACACCTCAAAAGGTGTTTTCCTCCGCCCAATGGTCCTTTTCTTAGCTTCTTGAATACGTTTCTTTCGATCAATACTAAGGATATCTTTTATGACGTTGGGATTTGGTGAGAGCTTCAACGCTCAAAACCCATTCATATTTGTTGGAGTCTATCTTCAAATGAACGATAGGGCTTGATGTTTCGATACTGGGAGATGACACTCTACTATCCATATCGTAGTGTCTTGTCATATTGGTGCTTGTTTTTAAGAGATCACTACGATTTCTCACAAAGATTCGCGACACTACAATCTTTTAACACTACAATCTTCACTTGCTTGCGTCTTGCGCAGACTCTGCTTCCGGAGAGCACACTACGATCTCTAAGTTAGCAAGAACGTCCGGACCACTTTCTACGATTCCCTGGAGAGGCCCTTCAAGGTAGATACACTACGATCGTCTCAAAGACTACGATCCCGCTTTTAGCTTCAGATTACATTGATCGGTAGGATAGACTACGAGCCTATTTATTTCTTTTCTCAGCCATAGATCAACCTAACATGATTTGATCTCTTTATCTATCTGAGTGAACATTAAAGGCCAAGATCAACCTAACAATTTTGATCTATCACTAAGTCCTTGTACATATATTCTTTGAAGGACTTTACATAATCATGAGTATTTTCATAAAACATCAAATCACAATATGCATTCTTCCAACACATAATATCCACAAAATTTGTTCACCGCGAGTTGAATTGTTGACCAACGTTTCGCCAAAGCAGTAGAATTGCGTTCAGACTCAAAATTTTTGTATTCGTGAACTCTTTCCCAATATCTTCCATGTTTCTGATCATTTCTTTGAATTGGATCCATACTTACATTAAGCCATCCGAAAACAAGAAGGGCATCTTCTTCAATTGTGTAATTTCCCTTTCGCCATGTTCTTTTATTGTACTCATTTTCGGGAGTCTGAATTGGTACATCAGTTTAAATTGAAAATTCATCCAACAAATTTGGATCATCAAGTGAGAAACCTTCAGATAACAATGAAGAATAATACATCGGAGGATCATGATTTTCCATCTAAAAAATAAATTAAAGAGATATTATCAATAAAAAATAAAAATCAAATATAATAAAAATACAAACTCTTATTAATAAAATACTTACAATGGCTAAATGTTGGAGTAGTTAATTGAAAGATATAAAATAAATTGAATTATTATACATATTTATAGATTTCCAATTAGGGCTTTCAATTTCTATCCGTTTGTACTTTTTATTATCATTCTGATTTTTTTTTTCTATCCGTTGGAGTACTTTCTATCCGTTCGTCTCTTTCACTTCTCTCAGACTTCATCTCTTAGACTTCTCTCAGACTTCATCTCCTAGACTTCATCTCCTTCGACAGATCTTCTTCTTCAACAGAGTTTCTCCTTCTTTTTTTTCTTTCATTTCTTCAACAGAGTTTCCCATTAAAATAAATTAAATTTATAGTCTGCCTTATTTTTCATTCGCAGATTTAGTTATTTTGAGCGGCCGAAAAAGTTGGTCGACTAAATATAATCCATCTGCTAGAGCAAAATTAACATCCTAAATTAAATATAGTCTACGAATTTGACACCTCCGACCATCTGAAGTTGTTCTTATGAAAGGTGAGAAAGTTGCAAGTTTTTTGGCCATTTCTTTAAATAGTCAGCCCCAACCAACATCTCACGCTCGCACACACAACCAATAAATTTAATAAATTTAATTTTGCTTTTGCCTTTAGGAGGGATTCTTGGTTGTGACGTGTGAATTAGAAAAAAGAATGAAGATAGAGAAAATTAGTGGATTGAGAGTAGGACTATAATTCGGATAAGTGAGCAGGGTCTAAGGTGAATCTAAAGTTTATTTTTTAATAAATTAATCAATTAATTAATAAAATGTTGACATATAAAATTTTACCTGCGTGTCAGTATTTTATTAGTCAATTGACTAACTTACTTAAAAATAAACTTCATGCTAACTATTTTCGTCTAAGGCTATCAAAACTTAGTCCATTCAAAGTTCAAATATTAACGAATCTATTCGCATTTATAATATGTGATTATGAGTTTGAGATAAATTTTCGGACAAAGAAGATCAAAATTAATAAACTAAAAGTGAACAAGAAAAAACTAATACAATTTATTATTAAAACAACATTAGTTCATTTTGATAATTTGATAAAATTATTAAAATATTTACAATTCATAAAATCAAATATCATAAAAATATAGATGTTTAAACTTAAAACATACAACTAATCATGATAATAATGCATATCTATATTATTTAGATTAATTTTAAAACAAAACATTTAACAATGATTAAGTTTAAAGAAAAATAATACTTAATTTAGTTAAAGGTTCTCTCTCTCTCTCTATATATATATATAAATTGAGAGTATAAATATGTAATAATTAATATAAATAGTCTATCGGTAGGGATCTATAATAGGTCGAACGAGTTGACCCTAATTTCATTTTGAGCTTTACTTAAACTAAGCTAATTTGAGCCAGTTTTTAATGGGTCCAACGAGTTTCGATTTGATCATAACAGTCCTACTTGCAGTAAACAAGAAAGGAAGAAGCGAAGGAATAATTTTAAGAACAACAGATTCGCCGTCTGTGGGAATCGAACCCACGACCACATGATTAAAAGCCATGCGCTCTACCAGCTGAGCTAAGACGGCTTAATTTTCAAGTGCTGTTATTTACGTAATTTAATTTATTAAATAATCAGAGATGAAATTTAATATCAGAGAATTAAGTGGACAAATGTACAATCCTAATTACTAAGCATTATTCAATTTATACGCACAAAGTATACATTAAATTAGTTTGCCTTATTTTCAAATAATAAGGGCTCTATCTAATTTGCTTGGACTATTCAAATTGTTGCTAAAAAAGAATGGTTGAATTTTCTGATAAATTTAGATAGCACAGGATCAACCACTAAAAGAGTAAAAGTAGGATCAGAGCAGCGGGGAAAATGGGCAAGGAACTTCAAAAATATTCTTACATGCCAATACTTTTCATGGCTGAAAATATACAAGGACTTCTTAATCAGTTCCTGAATTTCTCTTGCAACAAAAGAAAAAAGGAAACGAAGAATGACGTCTCTTGAATGCAGCATTGACCCCAACAAAGCTAATATTACCACATCATATAACACAGCCGAGTCTGAGTCTTGCATCTATTATCTCCATTTGTCCCAAAATTAGAAAGCTACAGCAACCCCTAAATCTCTCTCAAAATAGAAACCACAACAATTCCAAACTCCTAAACTACACCAGAAAACCACTTTCTTGAATAGCAGTGGTCCTTCGGTTCTATACATTTAAAAAGACACTCTAAAATGAAGCTTCATGGCCAGCACCATCACTCCAAACACTCTTTGACAGTAGACCATGTTCACTCATGCTTCCCTTTACTCTGTAAAATGCCCGCTTACTCCGGACAGTCCTCAGCGGACCTGACCTATTCCCATGCCTGATGGGCAACGAAACCCCATCCCCAGTAAAACCCGAAGCTGAAAACGCTCTGTTTTCCAATTCGTCAAGTGGATCCGAACTGTACTCCATTGTTATGAAAGAAGTGGCATGCCCATAAGTTAACCGCGGGGTTAACCCACCAGCATTCCACCAACTGCTATCAGAAGCAACAAAATCTCCCTTGAAGTCGGAATCTATAGCAGATGACTCTCTCTGACTACAGCAGTCCCCACCAGTCTCATCTGTATCATTGTATATTAGCTTTAGCGCCTGCACAACTTCCCCCATGAATGGCCTGTGCGTCACCTCTGGATGAACACACATGTTAGCAATGCCAGCCACCTTGGCCATGTCATCAAATTCATAGCTTCCAGATAAGGTAGGATCCACCAAGTGCTGCAAACCTTCTCTAGTGATTAGTAGTGGCCGAGCCCAAGTTACAAGGTTCTCTTGTCCTGGAAGTTGAGACATGTCTACAGGTTGTCTTCCGGAAAGAAGCTCTAACAGCACAACCCCATAACTGTAGACATCACTTTTGACAAGTAGGTGCCCTGTCATTGCATATTCAGGGGCAACATACCTGCAAATCCAATTACTAGTTACTTCCAGAAACTGACCACTAAAAATCAGTGGCTCAAAAATATAGCTGCAACCATAAATTCAGGCAATGCAACAAAAGAGAAGATCACAGTGATAAACACTTTACTATGCACAAGGTAGAGAAATTCAGGGAAATAGACCAGATATCAAGAAGTTGGCTTGGGGAATAAGGAGGGGGATCAATATTTACCAATTTCATAACGAAATCACTAATGGTTGGTGGCCATCTTACCAAACATTTTTCATAGGTTTTAAACATAAAGAAAAAAAAATATGACCACTCAAAATGTCCATGTTTGTGTTCATTATGCCAAAATGGTACTCCCCCCCATCACGCAATGATTATTACAACAAATTAAGGAAGTCAAATTTGAAAACAAAAATGCTAGTTCATAAAGAAGTTTTCAGTTATTATTATGCAGGAATATGTACCCGAAAGTTCCCATGACTCGAGTAGAAATATGGTGACTTCCTTCTGTCGCTTCCCTCGCCAAGCCAAAATCTGAAACCTTGGGGGTGAAGTCATCTTCAAGCAAAACATTGCTGGCTTTGAAATCTCGGTGGATCACACGAGGATTAGAGTCTTCATGAAGATACGCCAATCCTCTTGCTGCTCCAAGAGCAATCTTCAAACGTGCATCCCAGTCAAGAGGCCCCTTTATCTTGTCTATACCTGCAGCACAACCATGTGGATTTTTCTATTAGCAAAAAACTAAATTCAGAAGGATCACGAAAACCCCATAAATGAGTTCCTTCCGGTTATGATGGTAAAAATGGGGTAAATAGCCATTGAAACAATGCATGATATAACGATAAAGGATATTGATCCTTCTTTATTTAATCTGTTTTCTTCTTTGTTCAAGTGGTTTGGGAAGGAGGAGCGGAGGTGACAATAAATTATGTAGCCGGAGAGTTTAGTCAAGTAGTCAACAAATAGTAAATTACATAAGCAGATGACAAATCAGGGATACGAATAACCAACCATGCAAATGAGACTCAACGCTGCCATTCGGAACAACTTCATAAACCAAGCAACGTGTGCGCCCTTCAATGCATATACCAATTAATTTCACAAGGTTACGATGATGTAATCGGCTTAGCATCTCAACTTCTGCAATGAATTCACGGTCGCCATTCTGGCTGTCCCTTATAAGCAATTTCACTGCTATTTCAGTCCTATCTTCCATGATCCCATGATAAACACGTCCAAATCCTCCTTCGCCCAAAACCCTTTTTGAACTGAACTTGTCTGTGGCCTTCTCCAGTTCCATAGCGTTTAAAATGTTTTAACAGAGAGTAAAAAGAAGTAGGCATGACAGAAACAAGGGATACTGATGTCGAATTTGTGGGGCTACTTAAATTAGAGCCAATTCCTGCAACATAATTGAGAATTTAGTTGTGCTTAATAGATTCACCAACTTTAACTGTTTAAAGTGTTTAGACGTAGACAACTTTTAACCATCATTTTCAATATATTAACTGCAGAGTGGCAAAAATTTATTTACTGTAGGAGTATAAGGTAAGACACTAAGATGTATTTATTGCACCTATAATCATTGCAATGTAACTTTTCACAAGCCAGAAGACTCGGAACATGAAACTAACATACTTACCAGATCTCTTATTAATAGATGTCGTAAAAACAGGACCAACAGCATTTGATGGTCTGCCACTCTTCCTGCATTTTAAGAGGATGAGAACTGCCCCAATGCAAACAACCAAGACTACAAGTGCAGACGAAGAGACGATCAATATAGTTCTCGCATTCATCTTCTGACTTTTGTGGACAAAATTTGCAGTAATAGGGTCCTGATTTCCAGCACTTCCACTTGGACCACTACCGTGGTAACCACTGGATGGTAGCAAAGAAGGAAGCCCTGATAATAAAGCCTTTAGAACAACATTATAGTTACACAATGCGAGCAAATTATAGTGGAAGAGACTTAAACATGTACCTGGATAAGTAATGGACGCCACATCATATGTACCAAACAGAGTCTTATTTAGAGGCACCTTCTTCTGCCAAAATCTTTCATAAGTTAGTGTAGCAGTGGTATTATCAAACTTCTCTCCAAGTGGAACCAAGTTAATATCTACTGCTGTTCT
This sequence comes from Panax ginseng, assembly GCA_020205605.1. Taxonomy (NCBI): domain Eukaryota; kingdom Viridiplantae; phylum Streptophyta; class Magnoliopsida; order Apiales; family Araliaceae; genus Panax; species Panax ginseng. Next base: position 2,227,618 of record CM035131.1, read on the forward strand.
TTCCTGATTTTGATAATCGGCGCTGGCACCTGTTATAACCACTTGGCTTTGTTTTAGATATGTGCCTTCTGCAACCTCTATCTCTAGCTCATTAACAACAGGAAAGATGGCATAAAGAGACACATCAAAAAGAAGCCTGACTTTCATAGGAAACACACAACTACAGAGTGAACCAAAGGGAGCTGAAGTAAGAGGCTCCAAACATATTTGATTACAACCTGCCAGATTTGAGATCAAATCGAATAAGAAATAATGCAGATTACATGGAACTTTTAATACAATGGGAGGAGAATGACTAGGAAAACCAGAAACAGAGTTGCATGTAAGGTTATGTTGATTTTTTTGTTTTATATTTTTGATAAAAGAAAAAAATTATTAATAGGAAAGAAAGGATACAATAAAAGGGGAACGAGCTACCCTCAACGGACTAAAAAAAGTAAGGTTACGTTGATTGCTTCCCTAAAATGACACGTTTCTAATATAAGGCGTGCAGTAAAAACCTAATTAACTTTTTGTGGATGAGAGTATCTAGAGAAAATATCTTGAATCCATAAATGAAACTAAGCATAATGTCAAGAAAATCAAATATCAACATTGATGGGCTATGTATAAATAGTGGGCAAGTCAAGAAACAAAATCCTAACGGGATTGAATACATATCTATAATTGGATAACATCCGACCTATTGACAAGCTTTAATGCTATCATATACAGAACATTTATGCATAATTGGAAGGAAAAGGTACGAGGGACAAAAAGTACATTGCCCAGGAAATGAATCACCAGGTCTAATTGGGTATTGTGAGTATAACGGAAATGGGTAAGAAAGAAGTATTATGATACCATCTGATATGCAAGGAAGAAAATTATAAATAAAGTCAATGGATTGATCACTTATTTTCCATCCCCTTTCAGTTTTCAAGAAAGAGGAAAAATATATTGGGAAAGTTGATTTGAAGGAGATATGTTAATCTTACTGAAACTAAGATTTATGACACAAACTTACACCCTTAAAGCCTTGAAAATTACCATAGGGTATAGGGAACTAAAAAAAAACCCTTCATGTGATTTGCAGAAAGTTAAAACACCTTGGAGATCATTCAGTTTCAGAATAATATGATAATTTGCTTCCACTATTAATGATTCATTTCATCTAAGCCAGGGCATATGATTCGTTGTACTTTTTTATATTTAAATCAAGCTTTATGCCTTCTAAGGCAAGGAATACATAAATCATGTCTTTGTGCTTTTCAATTGAGAAGTTAACGTTTCTTAGCTTGAGACAAGAACATTACTTTGACTAAATACTTCATTATTGACACTCAAACATTACCTGGTACAATGGACGGAGAAGGGGTGACTGCATGAGTTCTTGCCCGATGACGATGATGGTGGTGATGTATTGGAAAGGTATTAATGTTACGGCCAGCAGCAGGACCTAAAAGTAGGAAATTTTTAACATCAGTGAATTTTCAAAAAGCTAATTTCAAATAATGAGCATAATAAGTACCTTGAGATCTTGGAGAAGGAGAAGGTGCTATTGAAGGTTCCAAAAAAGGCTTAACTCGACTCCTATGTGCTGCTCTTATTGGAGCAATTGAGACACTCATTGATGTCAACCTCACTGGAGTAAAGCAGAACAGCCTCAGGTATATTAATACAAAGTATAACGTATATCCAACTTTGTTTTTAGAAGTTGAAATAAGTTCAGTTAATTATCACTAGGAAGCAAGGAAGAGAGAACATAGAAAGCAAGAAAGAACTGAATTTTCTAATACAATGTAAATGAATAAAAAACTTAGTATCCACCAGATTGATGAAGGTGCATAACAAGATAACAGAAAACTAATTAAAATAGTAAACCCCACTAAATTACTGCTAAGATCCAAATCATCAAAATAATAATCATATGAATGGGCTTAGGTATCTTTGATGTTCAATTATTGTTGACATTCATATGAACCTACAGCATAGAGTACTCTTCTAAGACAATGTTCCAAGCTGCTAGTGATTATTTCAAAAACATTTGGCCTTTCTGCGATGTACACACATATTGTATCTAAGGATGTTAGATGCTTATAACAGAAAGAAGTGCATATCAACATCTGCACAGATAAGAATGTACTGTCATCTAATGTTTACTTATTTTACGTTAAACATATACTAGTGTTCATGCACTCCCAAGTGTATGTCTGTAATTCTCGACTCCCCCACTTAACCGTTTTAAAATAATCATTCTTCCATTCTAGTGCTAAAATCGGGAAAGGACAGAAAATTTAAATACATAGATAACAGATGCCATGAACCCTTCCTCTAGCTTGAGATGTAAAAATAGATATCCATAAGCTTCCTTTCACAAGCATATGATATTTAAAATTGTACAAAAATATAATCAAGTTAGATATCAAGATTAAATATAAAGCCACAGTCAGTAATTTTATGGTGTAAAATACACAAACAATGCCCAACAACTTGGCCCAAAAGGTACTAGGTCAAGTTGTTAGGAATGACTAACCCAATGGCCAATACATAGCTCATCTCTTTCTCATTCTTTTGGTGTATGATTGGATTCAAGTATCACAATTTGCCCTACTCAGTTCTCTGACATCCTTGTGAGCATCCACTATATAATATTTTCCTTCAGTAAGCTTCCAATGCGAGATTCAAATCATCTCACTCTATTGTTTATCTCCCGAAGATATCCAGCACGTATCGCAGGTCGAGTACCAAAAGGCGGCAATATTGGGTTAGTGAGTTACCATCATCATAACCTGATCCCAAGACGTCTCTGACATAACACATTGTCAAAAGGCCAACAAGCATCAAAAGCTTAACCAAGAATTTTTAGCATGGCCTGAAATCTCGAGTAAATTTTTAGTAATAACTACCTCAAACTCTTGTATTAAACTTATATATCTCCCACAATTCTGATGTGGGATGGAGTGATAGTAACACACTGTTGAGGGGCAAATCACTAATTCTTTACGACTTACTAATGGATCTATATCATAGGAAAAACAGGTGCTCAATGTTTCCCTAAAGACTTTCAACTTGACCGTAGTTAACTTTAATTTACCCAATTAATGCAGAAATTACAAAGTTATGCAACTGGACAATGTTGTCCCATTCTACAACCAAGTTATTAGAGAAAACAATATAGGGTATTACCAAACTACAATATACCATATTATCAGAAAGTTGTCGATCTTAGTTACTCGCTTTAAGTCTCATACATTTTTTATAGAATGCGCTTCAATGAAATGTTGACTCTAGTTCTGAACAATCAAATGAAGAAATAATAGAGTCGTCACAATGAGACTATGCAGGCCAAATTAGAAAGGTAGGAAAAAATTTCCGATTCTTCAAGACAAAAAGTTATTTAAATTCTTCTTCCACTTCAACGAAGTGTTCATTGGTCATGATAACACTTTCTTTGATGCCAAAAAAGGTGATTCAATGTGCAGCATTGATTTATTTTACACCTCAACCTAACAAATAAAGGAAAAGTAAATAGTCCATTCTTCTAAATAAGTAATGAGAATGCCACCTTACCATGTTCTAACAAGATTTTTCTAACAAATTCTGGTTGGGCAGGTAGTACAGAAGGAGACAAGTAGATGTGCTGAAACGGAATCCCTGGCAAATGAATAAGAAAAAAGAAACCCGTGTCAGAATAAGCCAACAAACAAACAAAGATCACCATACCTTGCATCATGATGTAAATCTTAAATTTACTTTTACTTTTGTTAAAAGCCGAATATAGCACAGGTCAAGAGACTGTTTTCTTTATAAACTCATTATGATCAGAATGCTTAACAAAAAGGTCAGGCAATTTATAGATGTGCTAACGATTCCAATTTACCCCATTATCTAAGACATACATAAAAAAAATAAAAATAAAACACTAATCAACATACTTTATTGATTTACTTAGAAAATAGTTCGTAGACTACTTAATTTAATAAATAACTAAGAAGAAGGAAATATTTGGAAAGGAAAAATAACTTTTGAGAAAGAATAATGAAAACTTATATTATACAATTCTTCATGTAAGAATTAAGATTTTACTTTCTTTAAAGATAATTCAGGTTAAGTCAATATGATTAGAAAGAATACTAGCCATCGGTGCTAAACAAAAATATGAGAAAGAATGAAGTCAGAGTGCAAAATTGCACGTGTAGATTAAATAACTAATTATATACCCGCATATTATGACCAGCAACTGGTTATTGCTCCAAATCCAGTAACCAAACACCAAATCTTGTAACTTTTATATTACCATGAATTCCATAATACCATATACATCTCTTATAATGACTTAATCTGCCCGAAATCAAAATAGAAAGAAGAAAACAAAGTTTCGATGATAAATATACATAAAACTACAACTAAACATATTTTCAGATTTTAATGTTAATGCACCTTTTCATACATGAGTTTTGATCAATTTGGAGATTAATTTAGACCCATTAATTGATTAAATTTGTATTAAATTAAAAGTGCATTTGATAGTCTATTACAAGGAGATTAATAGAGAGTAATATATGATTCAAGTAGGAATTATATATTGTGATTTAATTGTATCCAAAGTGGAGAATATAAAAAGGTTCATTGTTGTTTAAGAAAACTATTTTCTTTAAGTCCCACATTGAGTAAGAATAAAACTATTTAATACTTTATAAGTATATGTGGAATAGTTTAATTCACTAGTGGTACTAAAGGAAAGGCTTGGAGTTGGTCAAAATGACATGGTGCAAAGCACACCACCGCTCCCTTCGCGCCGGGCTCCCTCGACCCGAGACCCGGGCCGTGGTGTGGTTCGGGTCGCAAAGTCGATTGGCGCTTTTAGCAGACTTCGCACTTCGCAAGATCGTCGCTAGAGCCTCTTTTAAGAGCCAGCCAACTTTTATCTTGAACTTCATTAATTGAACCTTTAATTATTATGGATACAAAATAAACCGATTTGTGATTAATACATTATTTACTTTGTAAACCGATGTTTAATTAACAATTCAGCTTTTATCGATTTTAAAACTCAAACAGTCTTTACTATTGCAATCTTCTTCTGCAAATCAACTTTTACAAAGCAACATAAAATTTGGGTTTTATAGTGATGTGATCACTTTGAAAATTAGATAAGACTTGACATATATCCTGGAGGTGAATTGCTAGTAGCCTTTAGCAAACCTTAGCGGTAAGGGGCAATAAACACCTTAAGGACAGGGAATACCCATGTCAAATTCTTGTTTCTTTTACTTTGTATTTCATTTTCTTCTTTCAATCGTAAGGCATTTATTGAAATGGATACAGAGTCTTTCAAAATCATGAACCAGGATTTTGTCAAGCTCGATCGTTTTGATGGAAATAATTTCAGTCGTTGGCAAGATAAACTAAAATTTTTACTTACAATTTTGAAGATCAGATATGTTTTGGACCCTAACCTTCAAAATTTATTCCTCAAGATCCCAAACCAATGTAAGGTCAAGATTTAGATAATGATGCCATCAAGCACTAAAAGAGCAAAGAAGGAAAATGACTGAAGATGAGGAACTTACTCGTGGACATATCCTCAATACAATGTCGGATCGTCTCTACGATTTCTACAGCAATATTCAATCACCAAGGGAGTTGTGGGAGGCTGTGGAATTCAAATATAAGGTTGAGGAAGAAGGTACAAATAAATATTTAGTATCTAAATATTTTGATTATAAGATGGTTGATAATAAACCTATCTTGGAGCAAGTGCATGAGCTCCAGGTTATTGTTAATAAGTTGAGGGTTCTTAAAATTGTCTTGCCTGAAACTTTTCAAGTTGGAGCAATAATTGCAAAATTACCTCCATCTTGGAAAGATTTTGCTAAAAAGTTGATGCACAAACTGAGGATTTTTCCTCGATCAAATTCAAGCATCTTCGTATTGAGGAGGAGGCCTCAAAACGTGATGCTAAGAATTTGACTCAAGGACAGTCTAGTGTAAACTAAGTCTAGTGTAAACTATTTGGAGGCAAGATCATTTAAAGGGAAAAGACCTGGTGTTAAAAAAGATAATCATAAGTTCAAGCATCCTGGACAGAAAAATAAAAAATCTGATCCTAATAAGAGAAAAGGGTAAGTGTCATGTTTGTGGAGAAACCGGACACTATGCCGTAGAATGCAAACAACGCAAAAAGTGGCTCCGCTTAACATGGTCGAGGAGAACCTTGTTGCCATGGTATCTGATCTTAGTTTTGATGTGACTATGATTTCGGGTTAACATGGTAAGTGAGCCGAATGGTTGGTGGTTGGACTCCTGAGCTATCATTCATATTTGTAATAATCGAGAAATGTTTAAAACATTCAAGAGATTATTGGACAGAAGTTCGGATGGGAAATAGTTCAAATGGCTAAAGTTGATGGAAAAGGAACTGTGGAAGTTAATTTCACCTCCCGGAAGAAGCTAACCTCATTGAATGTGTTGTTTGTGTCGTAAATTAGAAAGAATTTAATTTTCATTGATCTTTTAGATAGAAAGGTTTTAAGATTTCGCTGAGTCCCAAGAAAGTCATTCTTTCAAAGAATGGTGTTTTTGTTGGAAAGGGTTATGCTTGTAATGGAATGTACAAATTATCTATTAATAAGAACAATTCTGTTTCTTGCTTATATCACTTGTGCAATTTCTTTATGGCATAGTCAATTTAGACATATAAATTCAAAGAATTTAAAAAATATGCATGCAATGAAATTGATTGATATTGGCAACATCGAACTTCGAGAAATGTGAAATTTGTGTTAAATCAAAAAATTGTGAGGAAACCATTTTTCAAATGTACATAGAGAATCACAATTATTAGATTTAATACATACTGATATCTGTGAGTTAAATGGAATATTGACAAGGGGTGGAAAACGATATTTCATTACTTTTATAGATGATGCTAGCAGATATTGTTATGTGTATTTGTTGAGAACAAAAGATGAGGCATTTAACTCATTCAAAAAATACAAATTAGAAGTAGAAAATCAACTTGAGAAGAAGATTAAAATTTTACGTTCTGATAGAGGCATGGAATATTGTTTGAATGCTTTTGATGCATTTTGTGAAGAAAATGGCATTATACATCAAACAAGTGCAGCATATACACCTCAACAAAATGGTTTAGCAGAAAAAAAAAATTGTGTGTTTCATGATATGATTAATCAGTATGTTAAATCATGCTTGTTTGCCAAATAATTTATGGGTGAAGCACTTTTAGCTGCATGTCATATTTTAAATAGATTCCTAGTATCGTAATTAAAACTAGTCCTTATGAAATATGGAAAGGCGTAAAACCTAACATAAATTATTTTAAAGTGTGGGGTGTATAGCTTATTTTCGAAGTTCCCGATCCTAAAAGGACTAAGTTAGAGCTAGAGCTATTAGAAGTATATTTGTTGGATATGTCGAAAATAGTAAAGCATACAGCTTTTGATTTAGAGTCTAATGTAATAACCGAGTCAAGGGATGTGGAATTTTTGAAAATAAATTCTCAAAAGATGTTGAGAATGTGGATATGCCAAAATTTGATGAGCCTAGAGGTCCTATAAGGTCTAATGTTGAGGTGAAGAACCTAGTGTTCCAATTCAACCAAGTGGACCTGTAAGGAGTACTAGAGCTAGAAAAGATAAATATTTAGATGATGATTTCATTTCATCACGCCTACTATTATTTTTGGTGGAAGGGACCAAAATAATGAGGTGGTAAATGAAATACCCTATGTATATAGTCTTGAGATCGATCCTAAATCATTTAAAGAAGCTATGGCTTTTAGGATGCCGCTTTTGGAAGGAAAGTAAATGATGAAATGGATTCAATCTTGGGAAATAATACTTGGTATCGACAGATTTACCTAGAGGTTCTAAACCTATAGGTTGCAAATGGGTTTTAGAACAAAGTATAACACTAACTGTATTATTTTTCGCTTTTAAAGCAAGATTAGAAAGCAAAAGGTTTTAGACAAGTAGTAGGTATCGACTATTTTGATACTTATGCACCCAGAGTACGAAGTTACTTCCATTCAATTTTTTTTTGCCTTAGCTTCATTGTATGATCTTTACGCTCATCAAATGGATGTAAAGACCGCATTTTTGAATGGCAATTTGAATGAGAAGTATATATGGAACAACCCAAGGGTTTGTTGCTCTCAATAATGAGGCTAAAGTATGCAAATTAGTTAAGTCCCTTTATGGTCTAAAACAGCACCAAAAAAAAGGGCACGAGAGATTTGATGTCGCTATTATAAACTTTGGGTTTAAATATAATACAGAGATAGTGCATATACTCCAAAACCACTTCGATTATATGGTGATAGTCTGTTTGTACGTAGATGATATGTTGATCATCAAGATTTAATATGGTTGGAGTAAATGAGACTAAAAAGTATTTATCCTCCGCTCTTTAAGATGAAAGACTTAGGTGAAGTAGATACTATTTTAGGCATCAAAGTTAAAAAAACATAGTGGGGGTTATGTATTGAATCAATCTCACTATATTGAAAAAATATTAACTAAGTTTAGTCATCTCGAGTTCAAGGAGGTGAATACTCCTTTTGAGAATGGAGTTAAACTAAAAGAAAATGAGGGTAGAGCTATTGCACAGCTGGAATACGCAAGTGCTATTGGTAGCCTTATGTATGCTATGCATTGTACTTTTACCAGATATTTTTTTTATAGCTTCTAAACTTAGTAGATATACGAAAGCAAATTCTAATATCGATCATTGGAAAGCTATGGAAGGGTACTGGATATCTAAAAAGAACCAAAGGGTGGCATAGGATTGTTTTACTATAAATTCCCTAGTGTTTTGGAAGGATATTCTGATGCAAGTTGGATTAATAGTGTGGGAGATAATAAATCTACAAGTGGGTGGATTTTCACTCTTGCTAGTGGTGCTGTTTCTTGGGCAAGCAAGAAACAGACTTGTTGTATTTTCACTCTACTATGGAGTCGAGTTTATAGCTTTGGCTCAAGCAGAAAAGAGGTCGATTGATTAGAAATATGTTGTTAGACATAGATCTATGGCCAAATCCAATGCCTCCAATTTCACTATATATGTGATAGTGAAGCTACGCTAACAAGAAAGATAGTGGTACCTATAATGGTAAGTCTAGACATATTGGTCTAAGACATGAATTTGTGAGACAATTGATACATGATGGTATCATAACTATTGTCTATGTGAAGTCAAGTAAAACTTGGTCGATCCACTTACTAAGCCTCCGACGAGAGATTTAATAAGTTCGACTACACGAGATATGGGACTTAAACCATTCTCGAGCCAAGGGTGATGGAAACCCAACCTATTACTAGGTTACCCCTAGTTTATAGGTTCAATGGGGAAAAACAAGTCACAGCTTGTTGGTCGTGTTACTATCAATTTGGTCTCATATGTAGTATATGATAAGAACGCCTGTTGCACTAATCGAGGATGAGTTATGCTCTTAACAAAGTGTTGCACTTATAGCAACAGGAGTGCTAGAGAAACATTTTGCCTATATGAACTAGAAGTGAAGCCGCTTCTTATAGAGAGTTATGGTTTACTCTCTTAGAGGTTCAAGAAAATGGATATCATGCATGGCTTTAATAAGCTAAGCAAAGTGATTATTATGCTCACCATAAAAGGAGGTTTTGTGTGTGTATGATAACTCCGGTTATATCATTTGAAATAGAGGTTCAATCTACGGACACCATCTATTTTGATATGACTTTGAGTTGTTTATGCTAAAAGAAGGTTCAATGTTCGTCACACCTTCTATTATGCATATAAACCTTAGAGTTGATAAATAAAGAATTGTTTGAAGAAAAGTAGTTTTTCAAACAAGTGGGGGATTGTTAATGCACCTTTTCATACATGAGTTTTGATCAATTTGGGGATTAATTTAGACCAATTAATTGATTAAATTTGTATTAAATTAAAAGTGCATTTGATAGTCTATTACAAAGAGATTAATAGAGAGTAATATATGATTCAAGTAGGAATTATATATTGTGTTTTAATTGTATCCAAAGTGGAGAATATGAAAAGGTTCATTGTTGTTTAAGAAAACTATTTTCTTTAAGTCCCACATTGAGTAGGAATAAAACTATTTAATACTTTATAAGTATATGTGGAATAGTTTAATTCACTAGTGGTACTAAAGGAAAGGCTTGGAGTTGGTCACAATGACATGGTGCAAAGCACCACCCGCTCCGCGCTTAAATCCCGCCAGTGGGGCCGTGATGGGTTCGGTTCGTCGCAAAGTCGATTGGCGCTTTTAGGCGACTTTCAGACTTCGACGCACGCATCAAGCCAGAGCCTACTTGAGCCAAGCCATTTTTTATCTTGAACCAGATTCATTGAACCTTTAATTATTATGGATACAAAATAAACTGATTTGTGATTAATACATTATTTACTTTGTAAACTGATGTTTAATTAACAATTCAGTTTTATCAGTTTTAAAAACTGAACAGTCTTACTATTGCAATCTTCCTCATGCAAATCAACTTTTACAAAGCAACATAAAATTGAGATTTTTAGTGAGTTGCTATCACTGAAAATTAGATAAGACTTGACATATATCCCGTGTGTCAAATTCTTGTTTCTTTTACTCTGTATTTCATTTTCTTCTTTCATTAACATTAGCTGGCAGGGTTGTTTGCTTCTTTGCTAATCAAGGTGTAGGAAAGTTAAAAGTAATTATATAAATTTATTATAGTTATTTTCTGAATAAAAAAAAAAAGAAGCAAACAATGGATTTCCATAAAACTGCTTTAATTTTATTAAGGACCATAAAACCATAATAATTCAAGATTTTGCTGTATTTTTCAGCAACCAACTGCAGCTTCAACCTAAAACCTCGAGTAAAAGAAAAGAACGAGAGAAACAGAAAACAAAAAATAAATTACCGAAACTAGTAGAAAGCAGAGGGAGCACAGCAAGAACAAACAGTTGCAGCATTAGAGTTTTTGACATTTTCTCTCTCCAAACGACAATTCACAGGCACCATTGTCAGAATTCAAACTTTCCAAACTCAAAAGGCTGATTAAAATATCCCCGCCGGAGCTTCCTAGGGTTACAGCAAAGCTCAAATTTTCCATCAGCCTGTCTGCTAAAACACAAAGATTGCATGTCTAGAGGCTAAGAAGTAAGAAATAAGTAAACCCCAGGTCAGGAAAAACAATGTATAAGGGTTTTACAGATCCATCAAATGGGGTTGAGATCTGAGACGCATGGAGGTGTATCAGAGGGAAGTTGTAGTGTAGTGAGATTTAGAGAGAGAAAATGGTAGATCGTAAATGAGTGGGGATCTTGAAGTTAGAGTCGAGAAGTTCAGCAAGTAGCTGCTAGCAGCAGAAGAGAGAGAAAAATGGTTGCTTGCTTGCTTGCTTGCTTGCTTGCTTTATTTTGGTGGTGTTGCTCCAGCGTTCCCTTCCTCCTTTCGGCCCTTGATGAGTCTGGGGCCCACCACTTCGGCCAATAATAAAACTTTGTTTTCATTTTTTGTTTTTATAATAAAAAGACTAAAAGTGTGCTTTTTGTCTTTCTGTTTTTTTCTTTTCCTTTACTCATAAAAGCAAAACCCTTTTTTATTTGTTTATTTTTAGCCAACTCATAACCAAAAAAATTGTTATTTACACGATGACTGCTTTAAAATAAATTTAAATATCGTAAATGTGGGCATTCATTTATTTTTTATTGCATAAATTTAAGTTTTAGCTTATAGCACAACAAATTCAAAATGAATTATTTTATAGTTTAGGTTCTCATAAAAAAATATTTGACGAAACAAACAAATAATTATTTAAAAACTTTGCAATTATTATTTACAGTATTTTGTGTCCTTATCTTAAATGAAATTACAATATTAATCACTTATTTTTATAAATAAATTTAATAATTTTTATTGAAATTAATTAATTTTGGTGTAAAAGTTTAGACGATCGCGATATATTGTTAGAGCTCTGCAAAAATAATTATTGAATTAAAATAGATAATCACTTTTTAAAAGAATAAGTAATAAATGATTTTATAGTAAGTAGTACAAATGATAGAATCTGGCTGATTTATAAAATATACTATATTTTAAAATATTCGTCCGTAGTACTACAAATGATATATTAAAATTATCAGTATAAATAAATAAATAAATAAATAAAACTGGGTAATTGACTTTTTCGGATTTTGCATCGTGCGATGGCATCCATGTCTGACTGATGCTTTTTATTCTAATTCGTCAGCTAATCTAAATCTATAACCCGTTTTTCTTTTGTTTACACGTCAGGCTGGATAAAGTATTTGTTTGGAGAAATAAATTTGTATGTTTTTGTGGGTGGGACCAAGTCAACAATGTATAATCTTGACTTTTGACTTCCAGCGTTTGATTTGGACCAAGACCAAAAGCGATTAAGAAATGAGATGGAGAATGAAATAATTTATTCTGTTTTAATTAGAATAAGTTATTTTATATTTTTTTTCTTTAAAATAATAAAATTTATAAATTTAAGATGAATAAAAATAATTTAATCCATTTCAATTGCTACAAAACACAATTTTTAATTAACTGAAGGATATATCTTGCTGCATGGAATTTAGTTTCTTTCCACAAACCCATCTGCATATCATCACATTATACTTTAAAAAGTCAATTTGCTCTTAATTTATAATTTAAAAAAAATTACAAGTTATTTACTTTTATATTTTAACAATAGTTACAGTAAACCCTAAGACTCGTCTTGCCTCGGTGGTTAAAGGGAGAGCACGAGATCAGTCATAAATTCAGAACACAAGGGGCCACGGACCGTAAGTTTCGGTCTGTTTCAAAAGTCTTGTTCGAGATGGGAAGATGTAGTCTAAAGATGGGGAGATATAGTCTGATCGCAAGGTCTAGAAACTCTTCATAACAAAAATTTAATTATAGTATTAAAATAAGAAGAGCACTATTTTCATACGTTTTTTTAATATTTTTCACATTGTTGTCTCTCACATAAAAGTAAAACTCACTTTATTCTCATATAAAAAAAATTATGTAAAAATATTAATTTCTAAAATAAAAGATGATGATATAAGCGCGCACACACAAATATATATATATGATTGGGTCGTACAGCCAGCCTGGCAATATATTTATTTTAAAGCGTAATAGAATGTGTAATATATATCAAATTCCTAATAAAAATCTGAATAACAGTAAACTCCACTAGAGAAAATAAGGGATATATTGTCCGGGAAAAATGAAACATAGATGATATAAGACCAGCTCATAAGGCACGGCCGGTAGGTAACTAGTTGTTCGCATAGAATACATTTGGAATTAAATTATTAATTTTAAGTGTTTTGTTTATTTTTAAATTTAAATTTGAGATTATTAATCGAGAGGGATTACAAAATAGTTTAACATAAAAAATTATTTAATAACATGTTCAACTAGATATTATAATCACCACTATTTGGGATTAAATTTTTTTAGACAAAATTAACCACAATCTTTATGTTAAAATGATCATAATATCCTAAATAATGATTAATAGTCCAGCAAAATTGGTGAAAGTATACTGAACTAAACAATGATATTACTGAACTAAACAATAATATCCTAAACAATGAAGTATACTGAACTAAACAACGATATCGTAACTAATAAATAATAATATCCCAAACAATGAAGTATACTGAACTAGCAGAAAGTCTAAAATGATCAATATCATAGATAATGACTAATAGTTACGATATTATGATATTTTTTGTAAAAAAAAATTGATTTAATAAATGATCAATTTTATTACAAAAATATTTTTATCAAATAATATGAGACTGAGAAAATACTTAAAATATATACACGAATTTTAAACCTTTACTAAACTTTTATTATAATTTTAGTCATATTTTTAATTTTTTGTGTCGATTTATGAAAATTTGATTATCAAATATTTCACATAGGAAATATTTTATGTATAAATAAGTTTAAATTATAATTTAAAATATATTATTATTGGTAAGCGTATAATAGTTCAAAAATATTTTTTTTATTCAATTCTTTAATTAATTCTAAAAAATACAATTATAATATAAAATTATTTTAAGTTATCCTATAAATTATAATATAATAGTATAATTGTATTATTGGAGTGGATGTAACCCATTCTCTCGGACCAAATATGAACTCATATTAAAGCCCACCTTCTTACACGTACAAGTTTTAAAATCACCACCACAAATTATACATATAATTTTTAAAATTAATGAGCACAAATGGACCGTACATGCATGCGATGTGGAGCCATTGTCCTTTTGAGTGATATATATATATATATATATAAACGTTCAATTTCATTTGAAATGTCAATTAAATAAAATGCAACAAAATCAAAACATTGTTATCCCAACCAAATACTAGAACAGAACGACTAAGAATAGAAGTTTTCCTAGTAATATATTTAAGCTAAGTATCCATATATAATATTTAAGTTTATAACATTTAATATTCCTAACAAACCCGCATGCTATTTACGCTTGAGAGTTTTAAATCTTTATTTAAAGTTTATATTTATTCATGGATACACAAATTTAAAGTAGCATAATAGTATAATAGTTATGAACTTATGATGATAAATAAATGTAAAAGTATTGAGTTATTTTAGTTTTAGTAGCTAAAGCGGTAGCATGTTGGCAGCGAGCGATTCCAGACTATCTTACGGTTGCATGCATTGCTGCATCAGTTAAAGCAAACGTTAGTAAACTCTTTTTGGCCAGTAAAGTAAAAGAAATTAATATTTTTACATGTTAAAATAATATTTTCATTTGAGTCTTTCTTACATGGAAGTGAGACTCATTTACTATTTATATAAGAAGAATCATGTAGAAATATCAATTTTTTACATGAAAAATATGAGTTCTCTAAAATAAAAAATGGCTTCATCCCTGAGAGGGTCTGAGGGTGGGAGTTCAAATCTTGACAGTCAAACCTGATGGGTATCCAAAGATCCATCCCATCTCGTAAGCCCAATATGGAATATAGGCCCAAGTTCAAGAAGTCTAACGAGCCTAACAAAATGTGGTCCATCACGGTTGTAAGACCACAAATAATTAATAAATAAAATTTATTTTCCTCTATTTATTTAATTAGTAAGGGTTGATTTGATTAATGTGGTTAGTTATGGGTAAAATGCGCAAATATTTTAAATAAGCAAGTGGTTATAAAATATTTATTTTTGTCGGGAATATTATTCGTTTGGTCGTGGAATATTCTTACCGTTTTAAGGAAATATTCGTATGATGTAGCTTGACCTTGTGTGGGCCCATAACTAAAAAAGCGATTGGATGAAGAAAATGACAAATATAAGTTGTTTAAAAATAACTTGGCGTAGTTATTCTCAATTAACCTTGTTGGAATACCCGGTGGTAAAAAACACGATGTCTGGCGTTGTTGCACAAGAAGACACTTTCAGTATTGCACCAATTATTGAAGGCACTACTCAATAATGGTTCTGATAATTCTTAAAGATTTTATTTTATTGATTTAATAATTGTTGTGTTGATATGTTGTACATTTGTTGTTTTAATAATTGTCTTTGCATGTATTTTATATTATCTGAGACAATAATTCATATTATCTGAATAATATTATTAGATAACATTATTGGCAATGTCTAGAAAGTTACGCTTCAGGAGAGGTTTGGTCATCTAATTGCTTGGCAAAGAAGGAGAGATCCTTATTGGAAAGCCCCCTCTTTCCTGAGGAAGCGCTCGGTTATCAATAATGTGATTACGTAATATTATTTGTGAATAATTAATTATTGATTTATATGATGAGAAAAATATTGATTTTATGAGGATATAGATGGAGAAAATTTTTAATGTGACAATTGTTGAAAATTAATATTTTATCTTTTTCGATAAAATAATTTATTTAAATATATTATTTTAATAATATATTAATGGTGATATTTTTACAATGAATGTGGAATATATGAGTATATGAGGAGGAAGAGTATTTTGTGGCATTAAATGTTTAACACATGTTTTGTGTGTTGGTGGACACAATTATTGACCGAAATTTGATTATAGCCTGTAAAATCGTCCGTTTGTGGATTTTGGTCAATTTCTGTTTGGAATTTGGAAAAACTTTCTTCTTCAAATTTGTAGAGAATTGAATTTCTTGTAAAAACTCGCAAGATTTGAATTTTCTGATAAAAGAGCTATTTATTGTGAATTATTGAAGTTCTGGAGTTCTGAAATAATTGATTTTTGGAAGTTTTCGTTATTTATTTGAAGAAAAACATTTTTTTACTTGGTGGGCTGCATTAACATATGCAAAATCAGCTGAGTTCAGATCTAAGAAGGTGAGTTAAGGAATTTATAATATATATATTAATATTATATTCAATTTTCTACTTTGGTGTTCTAAACATTTTCCTATAAATAGGGTGCTTAGGTTAGAATTGAAAATCACACAAGAAACTGAAGTTTTCTCTCAATTTCTCTCTCGATATATTGAGCGTATTCTTGTGAGTATACTTTGAGGGTTGTTATACGGTGCAAGTTCCTTCATTTGTATCCAGATTTTTTTCAATGGAAATCACCGTCTTTTGTGAGGTAAGGGATATTATTATTTTTTTAAATGATATTATTTCTTTCAATATCATTATGTCAAGTATTGATTTGGACTTTTAATCAAATTTAGAACTTTTTGTGCTCGAGTTCTTATTCACGATACTAAGTCTTTATTCACGTATACGACATAATTATTCATGAATACTAAGCCTTATTCACGTAAAAATAAAATTTTTCTTTTCGTCCAAAATATCTATTGTGGATACTAGCTTTGATTGTATCCATGTTTTGATCGTTCTTGAATTTTACACCACTATGATTATTTATGAGGTATTTTGGACATGAAATAAATTTGAAATACTGAATCCGTAATACTTGTTCTTTTGTTTCAATTGGATTCGTTTTTTTAAAATATTTTCATCATCCTCGGTCTTAAATAATGATATTCTTGAATATCTTTGGCTGTAGTGCAAAGATGAATGATTTCTTGATGAATATCTTTTGGCCGTGGTGCAAAGATGAGCAGTGTTTAGATGAACATGGCCGATTAATGAATATCTTTGGCACTGTGGTGCAAAGATGAATATTTGATTCAAGATGAATATTGATTGATGTTACAGGATAAAATAATGATGATGGATCGTTAAATTCATAGATATTAGTAGATTTCATCCTCTACGTAACTCTTCTATGAATTAATATTTTCCGCCACTGAATATTGATCTAAAACTTGTTGTTTAATGTATTCTCTCAGTTTTTCCTGTTGAAGACTAACGATAATTTGTTGTATATTATCTTAGTCATAATATTCTTTATTGGGCTAATTGAGCTCACCCTTTTCCTTTTTGTTTCATTTTTCTTCTCGGGAGGCGAGAATGTATGGAAAGTCTTAAGTCGAGGTATGGAATGAAGGTTTGTAGAGAGTTGTTTAGTAGTCCTCACCATTTTGTAAAATAATGTATCAATAATTATGATGGGGATTTATTTGGGTATAGATATTGTCTAGAAGATAATATTTGTATTTAAACTCACAGTTTTATGGTTGTATTAATAAAGTTGTAGTTGTTTTTGTACCATGTATTGACAACTCAGAATGGGTGATGTATACCTATTTTGGGGGCGTCACAACGGTTGGGTTAATTGAGCTCATCAGTAATAAGTTACGCACGCCCACATCATGGAGGAAGTGGCCAAACCTCATTCCCGGATCTCACGGAGAGCACGTCAACCATCTTCGTGACACGTCAACCATCTTGCACGTTAGGAAGATGTTGAGAGTTCCACTAAAGTAGTGGTTACATGCTCACCCCAAAACTGCCACGGGGTCGCTATAAATGAAACGCTTCACCATCATTGGGAGGCAACTGATTTCTTATACTTGAGAACTCTTTGTACTCCCTCTGTTTCCAACACACTTAATATAATAAAAAGTGCCGGCGACTAAAGCCATTCAAAAGTGGACTAGGTCACCTAGACCGAACCACTATAATTATTGTCTTATTTTCTTACTTTAATTATCTCATTTATTATTACTTGACAGGTGTGTACAAAGTCTATTTTGTGCATCATCAGTTTGGCGCCGTCTGTGGGAATTCGAAAATATTTTCACCTTCAAACATCTAAACTAATGGCGATCACAACCAGGTCAATGAACCAATCTGAAGACAATCCACGACTAGCAGAGGGTGCTCCTCCGCACACCAACCCCATCTCAAATACTGCAGCTCCAAATCCACAGCAAATGTTGGAGACCATGCAGGAATTGGCTACCCAAAATCAGCAGATACTACAACTCCTGCTCACCGGACAAGGAGGAGGAGCTCAACTAGGAGGACCACAAGGAGCTCCACCCCCTGGACATCAAGGAGCTCCACACAAAGGAGCCCATGATGATCCACATCCTCCTCCTCCTCTCCTGCTCGCCGGACAAAGAGGAGGAACGCAACTAGGAGGACCACAAGGAGCTCCACCCCCTGGACATCAAGGAGCTCCACATAGAGGAGCCCATCACGATCCACCTCCTTCTCCTCTTGCTTCAGAGGGCGGAGATCCTCATCTCTAAGAAGACGAAGGTGAAAACCAGAGCGTGGAGCATGGAAGTCGTTTCCATAATCATTCCAGGGGAGCCCCTAATCAATGGGATGAGAAAATTAAAGAAGTACAAAACAAACTCGGTGATGTCTTCAATGCCACGAAGGCGCGAGGACTAGAAACCATGGACTACCTTGTAAGGCGAACAAACACCCCTTTCAAACCTGACGTGGGGAACTACCCACTCCCTCAAAAGTTCAAAATGCCATCCGTGGAGACCTTTGACGGAACGAAGGATCCGCTGGATCACCTCGAAATGTACAAAACCCTGATGCAACTTCATAACATCCCTGATGAAATCATGTGCAGGGCATTCCAAACCACCTTGAGGGGCTCCGCTTGACAGTGGTTTGCCAAGCTCTCTCTAGCCTCCATTTTAACCTTTACTGAACTGAGCAGGTCTTTCGTGTCCCACTTTATCGGGGGGCGACGTCATCAAAACCCCGTCACACATCTCCTCAGCATAAAACAAAACAAAGACGAGAGTCTGAGGGACTACCTCACTCATTTTTAACAATGAGGTACTTCAAGTAGAAGAACCTGATGATAAGGTATCCATGATTTGCGCTTTTTGGGGGCCTCTCACCACAAGTTTTTTTTTTCAATAATGAAACGTCCACCAAAGAATATGGTAGAACTACTAGCAAAGGCCCAGAAATACATTAATGCTGAGGACGTCATAAAGGCCAGACTAGGTGAATCCTCCAGAATAGGAGAGAAGAGAAAGAGAAAAGACAGGGACGATAGGAAGAAGCGGCGACAAAGAAATCGGAGACAAAGAGGGTATCGCGAAAAGACAGACTTCGGTCTTGCTCCATGTAAAGATCGACGACCCTCACTCCCTCAATACTACTAGTCGGACACATTCTCTTACAAGATCCGAGAATTGGAAGGAAGATCTTACCCACCCATGAACGCATGAGCACTTGAAGAAAGATATTAAGAACCTCCATCGTCAGGCGCCTCAGTTGGCACAAAGCCTGAGAAATCAATATCAAGGAAAGAAGAAGAGATCTTTCCCCGAAGCTCCTCATAGCCATCAATGAAAGCACACCAGAATAAAGATTCTCCAGATCCGCTTTGGTTTGAGAAGCTCTCTCTCGAAGCCGCCTCAATTACGCCTCCGCTCTCGCTCAAGAAAGCGTACCTTCCCGAAGCTGGCGTCCTCTCTCACGGACCGTCTGAAGCTCAGTCTCAAGCTTAATTACCCTCTCATGGGCCTCAACAAGCTACACCTCCCTGAGCGCATCCCTCTCACGAGTTGCCAAAAGCTCAGCCTCGATCTTAATTGTCCTCTCACGAATAGTCAAAAGATCTGTTTCAGCCTTCGAGCAAACTGCCTCACTAAGTGCGGCCTTCCCACGGGTCACCAAAATTTCAGCACGAGAAGCCCTGTCAGCAGCTCCTCCATCACCACGAGATCCTGCATCGCCACGAGCTCACACATCGCCACGAGCTCCTCCGTCACCACGAGCTCCTCCATCATCATGAGCTCGCACATCACCACAAGCTCCTGCATGGCCACGAGCTCCTCCGTCGCCACGAGCTCCTCCGTCGCCACGAGCTCGCCCATCACCACGAGCTCCTCCATCGCCACGAGCTCCTCCCTCGCCACGAGCTCCTCCTTCACCATGAGCTCCTCCATCACCACAAGCTACTCCATCGCCACGAGCTCGCCCATCGCCACGAGCTCCTCCGTCGCCATGAGCTCTCCCATCACCACGAGCTCGCCCATCACTAGCAGCTCTCCCATCACCAGCATATTCGCTCAAGGCATGCCCAGCTTCGCCGCCTTCGCCCAAGGCACCGCCACTCGACCCCCTGGCCACCCAAGACACACCCAATACCTGCCTTGTCTAGCTCCACTACGAACCCCAGATGTGACGCCCCAAAAATAGGTATACATTACCTATTCTGAGTCGTCAAATACATGGTACAAAATACAAATACAATCATAATTATCTGATAAGAGAAATTGTGAGTTTAAATACAAAACATGCCTTTGCAGACAATATCCACTCTCTCGAATAAGTCCTCATTACATTTATTTTCACACTATTTAACAGAATAGTGAGGACTACTAGCTAATACTATTATCCGGACCATCACTCCGTTCCCCGACTCGTCTCAGCTACGTTCTCATTTCCTGAAGAGAATAGTGAAAGAAAGGGTGAGCTCAATTAGTCCAGTAAGAAATATTATGACTAAGATAATGCAGGATAAATTATCATTAGCCTTCAACAATGTTAAACTGATAAAATACAATAGACATCAAGTTTAACTGCAGCGGAACAAGCAATCCATTAAAAGAGTCAAGTAGAGAATAAAATCTACTATCTTTTATGATTTTAAAAGTTTTTCATCACTTTTATCACTGAGACTCAGCTCAATAAATAATCCACATCATTAAATCATCCCTGCACTACATGCCAAGGATATTCATTAGTATCACGACCACAAATTATCCATGCATTACGGGCCAAAGATAATTGTGTTTTCATCAACGGTCCTGATCATGCCATAAAACAATTCATCTTTGCTCCCTTGGCCGAAGAGAATCCATAGCCATAATCATACCAAAAATTGTCCATCAATGCACTACGGGCCAATGAGGACTTTTTCCACATCATTTGTAATATTACGGTCATGATTATACCGAATAATCCTTGGTCATAATCATACCAAGTTCATCTATGCACTACAGGCCACAGATTACTTTCAACATAATATAAACATGAGGATGATGACAATGATATAAGAATTTAATAAAACAAGTTCACGAATTAATTTGTTTCAGAACCAATAACGCCCAAATTGTCAACATGATACTTCTTTGTAGAGTAAAATTCAAGAATGCTCGGAAGAATATTTTCATGAAAGATCATTGGATGAAGCGCAAAATATCAAGGATATTCCACTAATTTCATGGAGTATAGAAGTCAAAACTTTAACCAACCTGAGTATAATAAAGAATGGAATAACAAAAGAAATCACCATGCATGCGATTACTTGCATGTAGGCAGGTTTATTCCAACATAATAATAAAGACGGAACCGGTCGGTGTAAAACACATGATAGGATATTCCACGAGAATAATAAAAGCGGAACCAAGTCGGTGTAAAACACACGAACAAGATATTCCAAATGTAATAATAAAGACGGAATAATATAAGGATTTCACCAAGATATAGAGAGTCAGCGATATAAAAGTTATTCAACAGAATAAATAAGAATGGAATTACATAAGGATTTCACCAATATGGGGTATCGGCAGATCTGAGTTATGTATAGGGTATCTGGCATATCAAAGTTATTCCAACCGAGAGTAATAAAGAATGGAATAACAAAAGTTCTCTTCGTGAATAAGAAAGAATAACACCACTTACGGTACAACAAATAATATCCCTACGTAGTAAAGACACTTTGGATATCGAAGTAGTGAAGTGGCGTAACACTCTTCTTCTTTCTCTCTATAATTTTCTCTCAGAGTTTCAAATTGAATTCGTAAGAAATAATAAAGGAATGAGCTTTATTTATAGAAAAACTGAGAGTGGCTCTTGGTCTTAACGAATGGTCAAAATGACTCTTGGTAATATTGAAGAGACAACTACTATTTACGAAGGGGTAATTAACCCTTGGAACACCGAAGAGGCAAATAACTCTTGGTAATATTGAAGAGACAACTACTATTTGCGAAGGGGCAATTAACCCTTAGTAATATTGAAGGGACAAGTTACTATTAAGACTTTAAATCAACGATCCATATTGATTTACTATTATAATTTCAATCAACGGTCAGAAAAATTAGCATATCTCCTAATGGAATAATATTGTACCCAAATACCCGAGTGAACAATACTAGAGTGAATAGTAATCGGGTAAATAGTAACTTGTGAATAGTAAGTCGTGAATAATAACTCGTGAATAGTACTCCGACACGAAAAGTGTCCTGAATACCCGATTGAACAATATAACCTCCAGACATCAATTATTATCGAAATAGATGTCGATTTCTACTAACACAAATAATCCCAACACAATGAAACTATCAAATTCATCTTTAATCAACACGAACTTATTCATCATTAATATTATAACTCACAATATTTAGAAACCCGGTTGTTGCCAGGAAAGAGGGGGCTTTCCAATAAGGATTTATCCCTATTGGCGCGCAATTAGGTGACCAAACCTCTCCTTGACAGAACTTCTAGACATTGTAAATATTGCAATTTAATAATATGAATAACTTTGTCGTCTCAATTATTGATTTAATAAAATAACATATAATGCGGATGATATCGTGACAATAATCGAATCAATAATACGAGAGAGATATGATGCAAAGAAGCCATTTGTAGCAATAATTGAGTATAACCGAGTGACTTTCTTTACGTAAAGATCAATAACCAATACTGGTGCTACTTACGCAACCACGCCAGACATCGCATTTCTTTTACTACCGGGTAGTTCAACAGTATTAACGATAAAACCTTCGCCGTTATTTCCATAAAATATTTTTGTCGTTTTTTAACTACGACAGTACTTCCGTTGTGGGGTCCACCAATGATTGTGCCGTCGTACGAATATTCCCCGACAAAAAGAATATTCTCCGACCAATCGAATATTTTATAATAACTTGCATACTTTGCAAAATTTTCAAATACTACCCACAACTATAACACTATCTCAAATCCACACCATAATATTTAAAAAAAAATATTTTGAAAAAATTAAATATTTATTCATAAAATCTGGGGTCTCACACCAGATGGATCTACACTCCCATCAGCGCTACCCACCTGAGGTACCTTGGACATATCAAAATGACCGTATTGACGAACTCTACAAAATTCATCGCCTACGGCCATGACACATGCTGTTAAAAGCCCGAAAAAGCCTTAGAAGCGAATGTTTTGGCCTCCCGAAGTTTTTCCAATTTTTTCGGAAAATCAAATTTAAACTGAATACCCTCCTTTCCAAGTTCTGTTGGACACAGGGCATTGGGGGCAAATGATGGGTATCCAAGGATCCATCTCATCTCGTAAGCCCAATATGGAATATAGGCCCAAGCTCAAGAAGTCTGGCGAGCCCAACAAAATGTGGTCCATCACGGTTGGGTTAATTGAGCTCATCAATAATAAGTTACGCATGCCCATATTATGGAGGAAGTGGCCAAGCCTCGTTCCCGGATCTCACGGAGAGTACGTCAACCATCTTCGTGAGCACGTCAACCATCTTGCACGTTAGGAAGAGGTTGGGAGTTCCACTAAAGTAGTGGTTACATGCTCACCCCAAAACTGCCACGAGGTCGCTATAAATGAAACGCCTCACCATCGTTGGGAGGCAACTGATTTCTTGTACTTGAGAACTCTTTGTACTCCCTCTGTTTCCAACACACTTGATATAATAAAAAGTGCCAGCGACTAAAGCCATTCAAAAGTGGACTAGGTCACCTAGACCGAACCACTCTAATTATTGTCTTATTTCCTTACTTTAATTATCTAATTTATTATTACTTGACAGGTGTGTACAAAGTCTATTTTATGCATCATCAAAACCAAAGGATCTTGACCCAATGATTATCTTCATCCAAAATAAAACTGATTCCATCCTTTGTGTATCGTGAGTAACACTGTGAATGAGTTGAACCGAAACGAACAGAGAATTGCTCAAATTCGATTCAAAATGATAAATTTGTACTTGAATTCGAATTTTATTTGAAAATTTATACTCATATTCGACTCGACTCGAATATTTATTACTCGAATTTGATCCGACTCGGATCGAATTATATTTAAACTATTCGCGAGCTTCAAATTCAAGCTCGAATTCGAGTCTCCACATAATAACTAATTTTATAATAAATAAAATTATAAATTGAATTTGTTATTTTACTTAGAAATGATAAAATATATTTACTATTACACTTTACAAATATAAAATCACAATAAAAATTAAAAACAAAACAAAATAATAATAATTAATTATCATACTTTGATTTAAATTTGTATATATTATAAAATAATGTATCGAGTATCTAATCGAATATATATCAAATCATAATCAAAAATTCGAGTAGTTTGAATTTTAAACAAGTCGAATATAACATTGCTTAAATTCTACTCATATTTTTATTCAAACTATTTTTAATACTAAGATTTAAATTATATTATTAATGAATTCAAATTTTATTAATATTTTTTTTAAATCGAGCTCGAATGTTAGTAGTCGAATTAAAGGGTCTTGACTCTTGACCCAATGATTATCTTCATCCTTTGAGTATCGAGGGTGAGTGTTCAAATCTTGGGAGTGACTAAGGAAGTAGAAAATAAAAAAAAAACCTAGAACCCATATCAACCCGATATTTATAGGATGAATTACATATTTTATTACATTTTTAAAAATAATTACAACAATAATGTCCTCATAAAATTTTTACACAACTAATACACTTTCATATTTATTTATTACTAGTGCAATTAGGATTCCTTAATTTAGGGAATTAATATGCAATTATGATTATTTAATTTAGGGTTTCTTCTCTCTCCTCATCTATAACAACTGCATTTAGTCATCTCCCTTCTTCTTTATTCAACGTATTCTCTCTCTCTCTCTCTCTCTATATATATATATATATATATATATATATATATATATATATAAGCCCCCAACTTATTATAAATAAAATTAAATTTTCTCTATTCATTATCTTGAAATAGTAAGGAGTTAATTTGATATAATGTTTTGGTTATGGGTGAAATGTGCAAATTTTACAAATAAGCAAGTGGTTATAAAATATTCCTTTTGTCGGGGAATATTTATTTGGTCGTGGAATATTCTTTTTGTCGAGAATATCCGTACGATGGCGCAGTCATTCATGGGCCCCATAACAGGATAATTGTAACGACCCCAAAATAGGTCCATTCCATCCAACCCATTCTGAGTCGCCAAATACATGGTACAAAAAATAACTACAACTTTATTACAACAATTGTCGTGCAAAATACAACAACACATATGTTGTGAGTTTGGATACAAATATATATCAACTGTGACTCATGTCCCAACCGTGGATAGCACCTCATAATGACACCTTACATAAAGGTATAGTCGAAAACTGTTTTAGAAATTAAAATCTTTGGGAAGTGCTCAAGAAACCTTCAGACATGGGAGGCCGTGCGTCCGGGTTATGATAGATATCATATGGCCACGTAATTATCCTTGGTTGACCTAATAGACCTAAAGAAAAACGAGAAGATTACTATCATATTCTTCCCAATGATGAGTCTTTCTTGACATATCATTATCTCCACTTGTCTCTAATTGAGGGTTATATTTCAAATAGACTCCAAGATCATATAGATAGTCTTTGGTAGATATACTCAAAGAAGTGGATGAAAGACAACCTCGTCTTTTATGATGACATGAGGTTGTATGTCATTAGACATCTTGTATGATAGTGGCAAAACACCCTTCCAAGTTAAATTCACCTCACCTCAACATCTATAGACCACCGATTCTATTCCTTGTTATTCCCCATTTCGACCCAAATTTACACTTTTATTACCCGAAAGGAATTGTGAAGCAAAAAAAGGGTGAGCTGACAACTAGCTTCAAAAAAGAATATCATGACTAAAGATAAATAAATTATCAATAGCCTTCAACAATAATAAATCGTAGATTTAGAACATATGGTAGATGATAAAATTTTCAACCATAACAAGTTGCGGTGAACGAAGCAATCCATTAGAAGAGTCAAATAGACTATAAAGTCTATTATCTTCTCCATGTTAAAAAATACACCAACAATGTTTTATCCTCGTAACATCAATCAACAATTCCTCATCCCACAATCACATGTATAACTCATAATCGTAATTGTTGTTCTAAATTCCTTTTTCTCATTCGGACGTAAGATAATTTTCATCACTTGTCTTTACCCGAAATATCAAAGATCATGGTTATACCAAATCACGTTCCATGCTCATAATCATACTAATAAATTCATCTTCATACTTCACGGGCCAAAGATATTCATCAACAGATTCATCTTTGCACTACAGCCAAAGATATTCAACAACAAAGTCATCTTTGACTACTACCAAAAAGATATTCATCAACAATTCATCTTTGCACTACAAAAGCCAAAGATATTCCTCAACAGTTCATATTTGCAGACATGGTGCCAAATATATTAATATCTCAAAGAAATATATAATCATTTCGTAATTTATATAAACAATAATTATAACCATGTTGATCAATTCACCTTTTTGACTTAAGCTAAAGATATTCAATTATAAATTCAATGGTCATGATCATACCGACCACAATTCAACTTTTCTTTCATCGCCAAAGAGAACCCTAGTCATGATCATACCAATAATCTACCCATCTTTACACTCGGTGAAAGAGAATTTCAACATCGGTTATAAAAATGTAATATATGATAATAAAATCAATATAATCAATATATAGTTTTAATCTCCGGAGTAATATTCATAAATCAACTATAATTTGGTTAGAAAAAGAAACCAATTTTGTCATGAATAGTAACTCATGAATAATACTTCGTGAATAAGAACTCATGAATAAGAACTCGTGAATAAGAACTCGTGAATAGTAAACCCGACTCAAAAAGGTAGAAATTCCACAATAAAATTCATACCAATATTTCGGTATAATGATATTGAAAGAATAATATTTTTTTTAAACTTATAAACAATTTATTTAATTGTTTACACTTTACTAAATAATGCATTTAATCATTCTAAAATGCCAAACTCATAAGATTTCATCACCAATAACCAAAATCCTCATCAAGAATCTGCATATATCTCATATATAATTCTCAAGCCATAAAATCATATTTTTCAATTTTCTTAATTCACATAACATATTTAATTCATTTACTCATAACTAGAACATTTTCATGAAAAATATCAAATCAGTTTTAAAAATATTTCTTTTATGGGATTTAGAAGAATATATAGTCCCATATTGAATATATATTTTTCTCAAAATTTTTAAAATTCATTTACTATTTTTCACATGGCCAAAACCACCGAATATTCAGACATTTATCATAAATTGTACTTTTATCCAAAAATTCTGAAATTTACACGGTATACTGATATTATATAGTTGTACTCACAATAAAAATTTCATCAATTTTGGAGTTAATCACAAGGAGTTATAAGCAGTTACTTTTAAAATAGTCTTTTCTCATAAAATCCATAACTCTTAATCTATAAATCCAAAAATCGCCATTTTTGGACACAATCAACAAAACTCATCAAATTATCATTTCAAATTTTTTCAGAATTTTTGAAGGTTCAGAAGAATTTCAAAATAATAACCCTTAAAATCCTTCTTATCCCTTTATCTCAAAAGAAAAAGATCTTACGGATGGAATAACTTATTTGAACAAACTTGCAATCAGTATAGCAACACTCAAAGTATACTCAAAATACTCACAAGAATACCGATAATATATAGAGAAAACTTCAGAGTTTCGGTGTGATTTTCAATTATAACCTAAACACTCTATTTATAGGAAAACGCTTTAGAACACCAAAAAGTTAGTAAAATTTAATTTAATAATAATATATATAAATCAAGATTCCTACGCCTCTAGAAATCTGATTTTAGCTTAATAAACACATGCTAGGGCTGCCCACAAAACAAAAAACGTTTTTCACACTTTAAATATTTTAAACTTCCAAAAATCAATTATTTCGGAGCTTCAGAACTTCAATAATTCATAATAAATAGCCCTTTTATCAGAAAATTTGAATCTCTCGAATTTTTATAGGAAATTCAATTCTCTACAACTTTGCGTAAGAAAGTTTTTCCAAATTCCAAATGTAAATTGGCCAAGAAATCCATAAGCGGAAGATTTTACATGCTATAATCAAATTTCAAATCAAGAAATGGGGTCCATGTATACATGAAAAACATGTTTTAAATATTTATTGTAACAAAAATACTCTTCCTCCTCGTATATTCATATATCCCACATTCATTGTAAAAATATCACTATTATTATATTATTAAAATATAATAATATATTTAAATGAATTATTTTATCGAAAAAAAATAAAATATTAATTTTAACAATTGTCTCATTAAAATTTTCTCCATCTATATCCACATAAAATTAATATTTTTCTCATCATATTAATTATTCACAAATAATATTTTAGAATCAATCTACTTGTGACGGTAGTTTCGGGAAGAGGGATTTTCAATAAGAATTTCTCCTTCTTTGGCGCTGATTAGGTGACCAAACCTCTCTTTTGTGAACTTTCTAGACATTGTCAATAATGCTATCTAATAATATTATTCAAATAATATAAATTATTGATCGATAATGGAAAATATTATCACGTTGACAATTATTAATACAATAATATAAAATATCAATGGCGGCAATTATTGAATCAATAAAATCTTGAACAATAATTCTTGTAACAATTATTGAGTAGTGTCTTCTTACGTAAGGGTTAATAATTCAAAAATCTTTGTGCAATCTTTCATGTGCTTCTTTATTCAACAACGCGTATTACTTTACTTTTACCCACCAGTATTCCAACAATGATGTTAATAAAGAACTACTACGCCATTATTTATAAAAACTTTAATTTGTCTTTTTCTTCATCCAAGCTTATTATTACATTATGGGGCCCACTAAATGGTGCAAGGCGTCATACGAATATTCCCAATGTAAAAGAATATTCCACGACCCAAACTAATATTCCCAAACAACAATGAATATTTTATAAATTCTTGCGTATTTTTGAAATAATTTTATATATCACCCTTAACTTTAACTTTTTATCAATTTAACCATTTCTTGAATTGTAATTATAAGAAAAATTAAATACTTTTATTTCATAAAATTCGGTCTTACAATAATTGTCGGATGAAAAAAAAGCGACAAAGTATGAGTTTTTATAATTAACGACGTAATGGTTACCAATTAATCTTTGTTGGAATACACGGTGGTTAAAATACAAGAATACGCCAGCGTAGTTAAAGAAGACACCAGGTATTATTGCGAGATAGTTGAATTATTGATTCTCGTAAGAAGACACTACTCAATAATTATTACGATGAGTTATCGCTCAATATTTTATTTTATTGATTCAATAATTTCACGATTGATAGTTTATATTATTGTTATTTTAATAATTATCAACGACAAGATATTTCCCATTATCAAATCAATAATTCATATTATTTGAATAATATTATTAGATAATTATTGGCAATGTCTAGAAAGTTCATCAAGGAGAGGTTTGGTCATCTAATATGCGCCAATAAGAGAAATCCTTATCTGAAAGACCTCTTTCCTGAAACGATTTCGTTGTCATAATTGTGATTACGTAATATTATTTGGAAATAATTAATTATTGATTTATATGATAAGGAAATATTTATTTGATGTGGATATAAATGATGGATTTATTTATTTTATATGGTTATTAATGAAAGAATTAATCCTGAGATGTTTTATCAGTATTTTGTCAGATTGGAGGTATTAAAAATCATCCGTTTATGGATTTCAGATATTTTCTGTTTGGAATTTGAAAAAACTTTCTTCTGTAAAGTTGTAGAGAAATCGATTTTGTGTGAAATGGACATAAAATTCGTATATTTCTGATAAACAGGCTATTTTCTATGAATTGTTAAAGTTTCTGATTATTGTTTAAATGATAAAATATTTTGGAAAATTCTAGAATTGGTTGGTGAGAAATGTGCTCAATTGAATTTCAAATGTGGTGGGGTGGCAATAGTAGCAAGTAAAGCCATCGGTGTAAAGAAGTCAAGTCTGCGCTTGACGTGTTAACATTTTTCTATAAATAGAGGGCTAAGTTAGAATTGAAAATCATACCAGAAATAAAGTTTTCTCTCTTTCTCTCTCTATATTATTGAGCGTATTCTTGTGAGTATTTTGATACTTGAGTGTTCTTTATCTGGTGCAAGTTCCTTCAAAGACTATATCCAAAAGATTCCGGTAAGAAATGCGGTTATTTTGAGGTAAGGAATGTTATTTTCTTCATATATGATATTATTTCTTTCAATATCATTATGCCGAAGTATTGATCTGAACTTTTAATCAAATTTGAAACTTTTTGTGTCGGGGTTACTATTTACGTATACGGCACTATTCACGTATACGACACTATTCATCGAAAAATGAAATTTTCTCTTTTTCTTCCAGATGTTTTTTATGGTTACTATTTTTGATTGTATCCATGTTTTGATCTTTATTTTTGAATTCTACTTCACACTTGGTTATTATGGAGTATTATTGAATTTAGATAAACCAAAATACGATTTCCTAATATTTGTTCTTCTATCTCACTAGATTCGTTCTCTAAAATGTTTTTCATCATCTTCACTCCTTAATGGTGATATTTGATGAATATCTTTTGCCCTTTATGCAAAAAAGATGAATGATTACTCGATGAATATCTTTGGCCCAGTAGTGCAAAAGATGAGCAGTGTTGAGATGAACATGACCAATTGGTGATCTAAATGAATATCTTTGGCCCGTAGTGCAAAGATGTATATTGATTGATGTTCTGAGGATAAAATATTGATGATGAACTTTTAAATTCATAGATGATAGTAGATTTCATTCTCTACTTAACTCTTACAATGAATTGTTGTTTCACATTGCAATTGTTGATCTAAAACTTGTTGTCTATTGTACTTTATCAAATTTTTTCCTGTTGAAGACTAAGGATAATTTGTTGTATATTATCTTAGTCATAATGTTCTTTCTTTGGGCTAGTTGTCTTCACCCTTTTCCTTTTGTTCCATTTTTCTTCTCGAGAAAGTGAGAGTTTAGCAGGGACTAGCCGGGGTATGGAGTGATGATTCAAGATAGCTGTTTTAGTAGTCCTCACTATTTTATAAAATAGTGCATCAATAATTATAATGAGAACTTTATTTGGGTGTGGATATTGTCAGAAGACAATATTGTATTTAAACTCACGGTAGATGTTGTCACGTATTTTGCACGACAATTGTATTAATAAAGTTAGTAGTTTTTTTTGTACCATGTATTTGGCGACTCAGAATGGGTAATGTATACCTATTTTGGGGGCGTCAATATATATATATATATATATATATATATATATATATATATAATCATCTTCACGGAAACTAGGGGAGTGAGGGTAACAAGCTGCCCCGTAAACACGAGACGGCGGTTTGTGCACAAGGAAAACAGTTTTTACATAAAAAAATTTACATGCCAAACACCTTGAACTCACTCACCCCTTACATCCCGTTAAACAATCTTACCCCTTAAGCAGTCTCATCCCTTACATTGCTTCAACCAAGGCTTCAATGCCGTCCACCGATTCTCTTAGAAGGATTTGTCGTGGAAACATAATTCCTGTGTGGAATTTCTTGCTGAAGAAAGTCAAATCCGACAAGGCCGTGAATATACGCCGAAATATATTGGTTCACAGCGGAGAAGACGACCGCAGTGGTGTCGGTTGATCAAGTTTCCACTTGTGGTGGTGGCGGTGGTCTTGGGATGGAAAAGAATTGATGACGACAGTTGATGTTGGTTTGTTGGGAAGAAATAATGTGAGGGGATGTGGAGGATCAATTGAGAGTCCACTCCCTTTGGCCATATAATTTAATTATATATGAAGATGGAGAAGAGAAAAAGAGGAGAAAATGGAGTCTTAAAACGGTGCAATGGACTCGGTAAATATGAAGGACCGGGGATGAGTGTGGAGACTAAGGAGAAGGGAAGAACGTTACCATCGCTCTGTTTCTGCAGTTTTTTTTCATAATGCAGTTGATAGCCAAACCTTCATACCAAGGTAACCAATTCTGTTTTATTAAGTTTCCAAATTATTTTGCATGTAATACAGTTGGTAACCAAACCTTCATACAGTTGGTTGCCAAATTTTCAGACGAAGATAACTAATTCATACTGCAGGTGTGAAGATAAATTGGTTATCTTGGTATAAAAGTTTGGTTACCTTGGTATAAAAGTTTGGTTACCAATTCAGTTTTATTAAGTTACCAATTTCGTTTGGATGTGATGGAGTTGGTAGCCAAACATTCATACAAAGGTAACTATTTTATTATTTATGAGTAACAAAATAGTTATAAAAAAAATTTCAGAACATTAATAGTTACATTTATTTATTTTTAAACTTTTTGTAGGGCGAATCTTCTTCTTATTCTCATTGGCGTTTTGGACAACGGAGATTCGCGGCGGTGTAGCGGCGGAGTATGTGAGGTGTAGCGGCGGACTATTATTTCAAAGTGTATGTGAGGGAGATGAAGATTTGAATTTGAATATTTAAATTTGAATTATTATTTTGAATTTGAATTTGTTTTTGTTGTTAGATCTAAATTTTTGAATTTGAATTATTAATTATGGCAGTTATTTGTCCTTAATTTTAAATTTTTTATTAATATAAATTGTACTATTTTTATAATATGTACAATCTTTTTATAAATATTTAGTTGATGCATTTTTTTTATAATTATTTTCTATTTATTGTATACTTTTATATAAAGAACCTTTATATATATATATAGCATGGCGGCTTTTGGACCGGGTATGGGCTACAGTACAGAAAAGAAAGCAAAGAGACCGAAGCTCTACGTATATATCAGCAGCTTCATTTGGTCCTTCCTCTTTGTACTATCATTCTCTCTCTTTAGATTTTGTGGCTCTCAGATCAAATCCATGGCTACCCAAGGTCAGGTTATCACTTGCAAAGGTACTCTCTCTTTCTTTCTCCATTGTTATAAACATTTTAGTGTATTTCTATTTGAACTAATACGAAAGTTGGATTTGATTGTGATCTGTTTGGGTGAAATTGGAAATAGCTGCTGTTGCTTATGAACCAAATAAGCCACTGGTGATTGAAGATGTACAGGTGGCTCCTCCTCAAGCCGGGGAGGTCCGAGTTCAGATTCTGTTCACCGCTCTCTGCCATACTGATGCTTATACTTGGAGTGGCAAGGTTATAATTTTACTAATTCTATACTATTAATTTATCTCATTTTACTCTGGTTTGAATTGAGATGCTGAATATGAAAGTGGTGTGCTAATTACGTGAATTTGGTTGGATTTACTACAATCTTTGGTTCTAGTATTAGTTTAAGTTATTTAGCTGAAATAGGTCTTGCTTAAATTAAGTAGATGTACTGAAATTCTGTTGTGGATTGAATACTCTGACACTAGTACTGATGTTTTTTGGAAATACTGAATTGATTTTTATGAGCGAGTACTAAGTGGAAGAAAGAAGAGCAATATCTTCCAGCTTTGTTGTTGCAGTACTTCTCGGACATTTAGTAGATAGGAATTCTTATTTATGGGATGTAGGTTCATAAAAAATGTGGGATTCTCCATTTTGTTATCTCCTTCTATAGTCAATTTGTGCTCCCTCTTTTCTGAATAGATCTGATCAATTTTGACCTTTTAAACTCAATATGAGATATTTTCAAATTCGAAAATGGTGTGATTCATAAACTTTTGAAAATAATAAATCTTGTAATTACTAGTATTTTTTATGTAGTTTTCAATTTTCATAATTGTAGATTCTAAAATGAAATGAACTATTATCAGTTTTAAATTTGAAACTATTTCAAACTGACTGCAAAAAGTCAAAATTGATCCTATATTTTTCGAACGGAAGAAGTAGCATTTATGTACATGATTTATATGGCTGCCCTTTTTCTTTTCACCTTTGATCATCTTTGTAGTTTCCATATCTTATATGCTGTTTGTTTTGATATTATTATTTTCTGATCAAGATTTCACTTAATCTTTTTATAGGATCCCGAGGGTCTTTTCCCATGTATTCTTGGTCACGAGGCTGCTGGGTACGTAATCACATTCTTGAAGTTTGTATGGAGTCATTGGTGATGAAAGGTGAATGTTGGTTAAGATTTTTTGTATTCTTTACTAAAATTGCAGAATAGTCGAAAGTGTTGGTGAAGGCGTGACTGAAGTTCAGCCTGGAGACCATGTCATACCTTGTTACCAAGCAGAATGCAGGGAATGCAAGTTTTGCAAGTCAGGGAAGACAAACCTCTGTGGAAAAGTGAGAGGAGCTACTGGAGTTGGAGTTATGATGAGTGATCGCAAGACTCGTTTCTCAATTAACGGAAAACCGCTCTACCATTTCATGGGGACTTCAACATTTAGTCAATATACTGTTGTCCATGATGTTAGTGTTGCCAAGATTGACCCAAAAGCTCCTTTGGAGAAAGTGTGCCTTCTTGGTTGTGGTGTTCCAACTGGTGAGCTGTTTTATTTCCTGCCTCCTCCTTCCATTGAGGATCTTATATTGCAGTGGTATCTTTTCAATAGTTGTCTTTATTTTGTTTGTTTTAGACTTCCAGTGGGGTATGTTATGTTTGTAAACAATTTTCACTTGCGATCATGGACTTGAGAATTGGTGTCCGACATTCAGATGTAAAAAATATTCTTTATATGAAGATTTGCATGTAATCACTTCAAAATCTATCCGTCAAAAGATTGCTTAACATCTACAGAGAGTGAGAGAGATTGTTTGTATTGCATACTTCTTTTAGTTCTGAATACATTGCAAGTTTATAAGGTGAAAAGTGAGTTCATTGCTTGATATGAGAATCAACTCTTGTTGTATGGACTCATAAGGCTGTAAACCGTATTAGACCCCAGTGAAATTCTACTTTTTTCAAGGATTCAATATGAGAGTAACTAGACACACGGCCGGCAAGTATGTTGAGTCTAGCTATTGAGTTATGGTCATTTGGATAGGCAACACTTGAAAAAAATATGATGATAGCCACCTAGATCGGACTGTATCTTTCTAGTAGAAAAGATTAAACGTTTGTGTGAGAGTAAGAATTATAACTGAACCAGTAAATAATAACTTCCATGGACTAAAATTTCATACCTGTGTTATAAAAAAATTCAAAAATGCTTTAAAATATATTCTTCTCGTTCAGAGAATGAGTCTTTCCCTATTTTATTTTCTCATGTCTTTCTCGCAGCAGTTTTCAAAAATAAACAATACTCCCTCTTCATTGGTCAAATTGACCATTTTTCAAATTAATAGATCTTATTATTCTTTATATATATATACAAAAAACCTATAAATTACAAACAATTTAGTACTAATATCAAAGATTTCCTTTTTACAAACGGTCAAATAAGTTAATGGAGTACTTTTATCTTGGGAGGGAGGGAGTACTGGAGTAACACTTTTTTCTAGTGGTTGGGGATGTACATGTTGCACTACCTTATTGGCTGTTTAATATACTACATATAATTCTTCATAGATTGATAAAAACATAAAATTAAATGTGTCTTTTCGTTCCTTAAAGTTTGAATAAAGACATCAAAGTTTACATTTGTTGGGATTTGGGAATTCCTGATTGGTTTTGAGTCCATCTCCAGTTAAGACTGTTGACGAATACTGCTAGCTGGTATTCTACTTTGTTGTCCTTATGCACTCCCATAACATGGTCCAAATAGGTTGTCAGAGAATGATAGCCGGTCTACTACTTCCCTCGTCCGTATGCAGTCACGTAAC
The DNA here is from genome assembly GCA_020205605.1 of Panax ginseng. NCBI lineage: Eukaryota > Viridiplantae > Streptophyta > Magnoliopsida > Apiales > Araliaceae > Panax > Panax ginseng. The sequence continues at coordinate 2,263,830 of CM035131.1, forward strand.
TTTTTCTATGAAGGACTAAACTATTCTTTAACAAAGTGTGAACTATTGTTCTTAAGTGTCTCTGCGTGTTCTACTTTTATTGATATCATGTGAGCCCTTTATTTCATGTTAAATTATTCTTTGTTTCTTAAAAGTAGATTTTTTATTATTGCTTCATGATGTCCTTTTTTATTTGGGCAAATTTACCCACTTATTCTATCCAAACAACTCCTATGCTTCTAATGTTCTTTTTCTCCTCCTGGTACGTTTTTTTTACCACGTATCACATAAGTATTGACTAATATGTTATTTGTATGCATAGTATCTTTTATGTTAAATATTTACTATCATTTTAGGTCTTGGAGCAGTTTGGAACACTGCCAAAGTAGAACCAGGTTCCATTGTTGCTGTTTTTGGTCTTGGGACTGTTGGTCTTGCAGTAAGTTTCATGTAAAAGAATATGTATAATGTTTTTGTGTTATCCCCGTACTCTTGTGAGAATCATCCAAGTGTTACTTGGCAGGTGGCTGAGGGTGCAAAAGCAGCTGGTGCTTCACGAATAATTGGCATAGATATTGACAGCAAAAAGTATGAGAGAGGTCAGCTTCCATATTCCATTCCCTCGTTCTGATGGTGTGCTGATAATATCCTGGACTGCTCTAATGTTTTTTTCCTACTTTTTTTTACAATTGCTTTTTTCTTCAAATATCATATTTTTCATCAGCATTTGATTATGACTACTAGCTATTTAATATTATGGCCTTAAGTGGGCTGAGGAGTTCTACCAATTTCTGTTCTGCATTATCTTGTTCATAAATCAGTCTGGATTCTTTCATTTCCCATTTGAAGGATAATTTAACTATTATGTTCATATGTGCAACCCAGCTTCCAGTATTGGATAGTGCAATTGATGCAGAGGGGAGGACCTTAGAGAGGAGAGTTGGCAGTCCAAGTCTGAGTGCAAAACTGCCAAATGCCAACAGACATTTTTAAACTCACGATTTGGTGGATTTCCTTCCATACATAAGCAATAGTTGTAGTGAAAAAGAAATGATAAAAAATAAAATTATACCAATTTGGGAGTTCTTTTAGTTCCATTTTGCATTTCACAAGATAAGATACAATAACAGTCCCAGACTCGCTTTGTTTTATTCAACTTTTCTATATTAAAAGGTATTCTATACATATGTTTGTACCGTGATAGTAGTTCCCAAAACTCTGAACGATTGTTTTAGACTTTAGGTTCTTCATTATGCTTATTTTTTTAGTGATCTTGCAACAACAGGGCTCAGCAAATGCAACAAGAAGAACTACCTGCCATGAGCACTGTTAGTAACCAATAAAGCCATTTCATTCCCAAATTAGGGGAGTAAAGTGAACACAGACTAACCTGTGGAATCGATTAAATTTTTAGTACCGATAAGGACTCAATGTTGATAGACATATGCTTACTATCTATTTCCTTTTTGTTTGCAGAGCTAATGATAGAGAGTAAAGCTCAAATATTTTCTTTTTTAAATATGATTTTATTGTTAATTTTAATTGCAACTTTTGATCTGCAGCAAAGAACTTTGGTGTCACTGAGTTTGTGAATCCAAAAGACCATGAGAAACCAATACAGCAGGTTATTGTTGATCTTACAGATGGTGGAGTCGATTATAGTTTTGAGTGCATTGGTAACGTCTCTGTAATGAGAGCTGCTTTGGAGTGTTGTCACAAGGTATATAAGTTGCATACAGAATTATGCATTTGTATCAACATGACCACGAATGAGATATCTAATTTTTTCAGAAAACTTGCAGGGCTGGGGAACATCAGTTATTGTGGGTGTTGCAGCATCTGGTCAAGAGATCTCCACTCGTCCATTCCAGTTGGTGACTGGTCGTGTTTGGAAAGGAACAGCCTTTGGCGGTTTCAAGAGTCGTTCACAAGTACCTTGGCTTGTGGAGAAGTATTTGAAGAAGGTAACTAAAATCCATTAGAATTCCCAAAATCATTTAGCTTAGTAGCCTTAGTTTGGTAATCATTAAAACATCTCATGTCATACTACTACAGGAAATCAAGGTTGACGAATACATCACCCACAAATTGACTCTTGCTGAGATCAACAAAGCTTTTGATCTGCTGCATGAAGGGGATTGCCTCCGTTGTGTGCTTAAGGTGCATGAGTGAAATGATTATCCTATTGCTGCGTCATGACTTCATAAAGAACTTGTCTGGTTTTCTTGCCATCCATTGTTTGACTGGACGAAATTTCCTAGTAAATGCTTTTTGTAAACAGAGGTTGGTTTAAGGGTATAATATCTGGTTTTCTGAATCTTAAAGCTGAAATGTTACGTGTGTTATTAATTACCTAGTTCTTGAGGTTTTCTTTTATCTAAATAAAGAATCTTGAGGTTTTTCTCCTTAGTTGCAACCTCACAAGTATAGTAATGTACTAAACTTTAAGTATGGTGGAAACAGTGAACCCTTCTTCTATTACAACCCATTATAAAAGAGAGAGGTCAGGCAGGAAGAAATTAAGCTTCATATTCTACTACTAACTTTTCGTCTAAAACGCGAGAGCCAAACAATATATTACTATATACTCAATCAGGCGGCCGTGTAGTCTCCCCTACTCTTCCCTATTGGAGGGGAGGGGACTAGTGACCCCTGTGGCTCCAATTGTAAAAACCCCTTTGAAAGAGAAAGTAGTCATAGTTGGCAAGAGGCTGCAGATGTACTCGGTTAATGGTGTGAATGATTCCTTTCCTTGAGATGAAATCTAGGATCGGATTTTGATTCAGTTCAAGCTGATTAAAAATAACCAACTGACAGTGCCACTATGTATTGCAATAATTTATGCCGAATTACAACAACAAAACTAATCAATACATATGATATTGGTATGAATTACAGGAAAATCCCACTTGTTACACACATTTCAAAAAGAGTAACTTGTCAATTAAAAACTCAATATAAACATTCGCAATATATATTATTTTTTTATTTATGTTAGATATAGATAATTTGTGTTAATAATATGTAATTTATGATACATAATTTTATTGATTGAATTATGAAGCTATGAGCAACAATTACAGAATTATACACACACACACACACATACATAATAACTGATTGTAGAAGCTCAAATGTTGTTAATTTTCATTAACTAAATGATAACTAGCAAAATTATTTTAGGAAATAACCAGATGACAGAATCCTCATGTATGAAAATGGTGAATTAACAAAATTATCATTGATAAGCTCTCCAGTACTATTTCCTTGTAAGCCATTGATACAACCATACAACAATTATGTCTTAAAGTTCTCTAAAAGAAAGAAATCTATTCATTGCATGAGCATCTATCTAAGGTACAAAATGCCAAGTTCATGATGAAGGAGATCTAAATTTCTGCATAGAATACCAATAATCACAGATTTTAAAGTTTGTTCAGAAAAAATAAATTAGAATGGTGTAAACATGATCATAAATATCAATATGCCTATGAGTTTCTTTGCTGATCTAATGGTTAATTTACATTCTAAATTGCATATATTGCTGCTAAAACATACTAACATTGAATCCATGATACGTAAGAAATGCCTGTTACTTGCCAAAGACTCATTAACAGTCATCAACCAAAACCTTACTGGAAAAAATAAAAATAAAATAAAAAATCATCAACCACCTATTACAGTTTGAACAGGTTTACAGCTGATCATTTAACTTGTCTCATGGTGGATGAGCCCAATTCCCTGCTTTGAACTTTTTATAGAAGCTCGACTTCCTTGAAACAACATAAAATACTGCATAAAATATAAGGAGAAGAGGAATTAAAAAACAAACCAAAACATAATTTTCTTAAAAATGGAAATTGGGCCATAAAAAAATAAATCAACATGCCAGGGATTCCAGGGACTAGAAAGTTCGGTTCTTTCAGAACATCATAGAGTGTTCTCTTTTCATTTACTTTGACCCATTTCGAACGACCTTGGCATAAGGGATAATATAGATCATTAATCTACAGGAGTCAGGAGTCGACGACTACTATTTACTACTTAGAAACAAATACTAGTTTGTGTCATGTTAGAAACATCTTAAAATGATAGACGCAGCTCACCAAGTATTCTTCCGAGCAGGGATTAAAAATATGCAACAACAGTCTTTTCAGTGAGTCTTTAAAGTAATCCTAATAAGTTTTCCCGTGAAAGGGGAAAAGCAATATATATTCACACTATGACACTAGATCATTAAATTGTTGTGTAAAAGAAACTAGATCCCTGTCAGTGTTAGACAAAGATAGCTTATCAGTAAAAGGAGAATGACAAATCACAGGGGGAAGGTATATACCAGTTGAATGATTTAAAGATACTAGATGATAAATCACATGGCTTTAAATTATTAACATAACTATTCAAGAGGCTTTTTGGTTTCTCTGTATTCTAGTGCAAACAATAGTGTTATTCATCAGGGCTCATTGACCACTTATATAAATCATTAAGCACAGGGTAATGAGATGATAAAGAATGGCATTATCATTGTCAATGGACTACAACTTTCTAGATAAATCCAACAAAGTACTCACAAACCGAAGATCCAGTAGTATAAACTATTGAATGCACAACATGACAAAAAGTATCTCCATGGTGCAATATCAGGGACCTTTTATATATAGAACTTCAGGCATATTTTTAATCTTTTTAGGTAAGAACAGACCATGGTATTCTGCCATTATAATCAGATCAAGTAAAAGCTTCTGTAGATTTCAATATAAAATGAAGTTCAAATATAATCAACATGCAGCAAACAATGTGAAGATAAAGCCAAACCAGCTAGAAATGCAACGATGAAGAAACAAACCATCTGAAGCGATGCCATCAGGTGACTTATCAGCTACATCTTTTTCGTCATCGCCGAAGCTTTCGATATGAGAACCAGCAGTCCCCTCGAGGAAATAATGAGGGCTCTCTTTCTTGGATAAAGAAACTCCAGAACCAGACTGATTAATCAAGAGTTCAGGCATTAAGTTAAACAAGTAAAACCATCTCACTACGGAAAAAGGGAAATTCTGGGGAAGTATGAGATACATGCAAATATCAATGGTAGAGCTTAGGTAAAACTAATATTGTAATGGTGAAGAATCCCTAGTATATTAGATCCTCTCTAATCCTTTATGGACTGGAGGATCTACAGTCCAATTAAGAAGGACTTGCCGCCTCAGCAACACCACAAAAGCAACGGCTCAGATTGATGTTGGAAAAATTATTACTGATTTTTTTTTTGCAAGTAACAGTGCATATGACGAGGCACAATCTAAATCACTGATTTTGGACTAGAGGAGTTCCAGTCTCCAATAGAACCGGAGAGGACAAGTCCCATCCCCAAGATTATATAGAGAACCTTTATTGAAATGTCAGTAATATGCCCCAAATTGCCTGATAGGAGGACACTACCTATTTTCTACATCAGGTTGGTATATATACAGCATAACATCTCTCTTTCTAAAGATATATCTTCTGACGTTTTCCATCAATATAATCTTTTGACAGATTAAATCAGTACATACTACGTAACAATCATTTCATAGAGTAGGAGGAATCTCATCTTCTGGGCCTATCCAATTTAGTTTTACAGCAAAGGAGTTATCCAATACATGCAATTACTGAAAACTATAATACATCTGTATATCTCAATCATCTGAGTAGAATCCAAGAGCTACTTAGAAGCAAGAAAAAAAAAAAATACTTGTAAGGCTGTAGCAAACAAAAACTACGAAAGTCTAAAGACACCCACAAACATACTTGAGTTCATAAATACAAGTTTGACAAATGGGTATGAAACATTCATGCACATCCTAAAATAATCAAAAAATAGTATCAGAAAAAATTGCAAAAAAAGAGTTTTAAAAGTATTTTGTCACACACCCTATGTGACGCCCTCAAATATGAGTACTTTTAAACTCCGGATCTGGTGCTTCACGGTACTAACTCTAACATATATCTAACTGTACATTAATATCATATTAATAGGAAAGTAATTATTAATTATTACAAGCCTATTACCCAGGTTCTATGACATTTAAATCTTCTTACATGATAATTAAAACAGTAATTATTTACAATAAGCCTATTTATTACAAATAGGGTTCACATTCTCTTATTCACTCATATTGTCTTTGCCCTTGTCCTTTCTAGAACCTTCTACACGCTCAGTTTTCGCTGAAAACATTTAATTTTAAGCAAGAATGAACACAAGTATAACAATTGCATATACAACAACAAAATCAAGAATCATGCTTTCATACTTCTAAACCTTCAACAACTGAACAAAAGTTGTGAAGAGATCTCAAATGATAGAAAATTTCTTCCATTGTTTTCAAAACGTATTTTTGAAACGACGTACTGACTTTAGCTGAGCGGTCATAAAACTTTGAACTTTCATATTCATTCAAAAAGGTTTTGAACAGCTATTCTGCTGTAAACCGTCATAACTTACGGGCAAGTTGGGTGATCAACCCTTTGTACCCTGTATTAATCGATACTATATGGCAAACGACTTATTTTGCGTTCTTCTGTCACTCGACAATTCATACCGACAATATTAAAACATTCCCCCAATATTAGGGTTGTTCATTCTCAGATTGAATTCGTACCAAGTAAAAATTAATTTGGAAACTTAACTTAAATTCAATAACAATTTGAAAGAACATATCTAGATCATCGAAAAGTTTTAACATGTGTGTAACCGATACAAATGATATTGACATACCTCTTAAACAGTTCCTGCATATCAAAGCTTTGAAAACTTAAACAATTAATGCGTTATAGCAAAGCTTAACAATTTATGATTTATAGCATAGCTGAACACTTATAGAACCAACAAAGACTTTGTATAAGTCTGAAGTCGTTAAATATTGTGTAAACCGAAGCATACATAAGGTTTATGCATAAGAATATACATCCACATACTTTAAACCAACACTCAAATGAAGATTGAATGGTCTTTTATACCTTAGTGTTAATCGCCCTTGGTAAGTACTACACATTCAGTGCACATAAACATACCAATTAGCCACGTATAAACGTCACTCATGGTTTACTTTAACTCTATTCCATGTTTTATAAAGTCCGGTTCATACGAATCGGAACACCTACTTATTTCCTAGGAAAGAGGGCAGCGGAAAAGCTCTCCTCTGAATCAGAATGTGCGAAAAAAAGCTTTTTCGAAAGAAGCCCTAAAAGGCCGGTGCTCAAATGGATTAGAGCTTCTTTTTTTATAGAAGATGGAACTCTTTCTATAGTCTCTTCGACACGCTGTGAAGGCGCAGTTAAAGAAAGCATTAGTCCGAGCTCTTTCGATCCTTATTCCCACCTCTGCTGGGCTGGTCAAGCTTCTTTCTTCTAGGCATTCGTTCTTTCCATGCCAAAGAACAACCTGAAAGTCAAACCTTCTCGATTGAGGGCTTTCTTTGACTGTAACTAAGAATTTAATTCAATACGCCTTAATTACTCTTTGAAGTCCGTGCAAGGCTAAAGGAATTCATGATCTGGCCTGGTCGACCCGATCATAATATTTCACTCATGATCTGGCCTGGTCGACCCAATCATGATATTGAAGGATGGGACCTTTTCTCGAAAAACTCTGGATCCCGAGAAGAGTTGAAGATGGTGAGTTTGACAGCATCTGATTTTTTACAATTAATCTTAGCAAACGCTTTTTGGACATTATCCTTCATGAAGTGGCATCAAGTCGATGTGGGACTTGAGGAATAGAATACGGGGATTTTATTTAAGTTCATTGACATTCGACTCGGCGTTTTGACGTTCATACGTCGTACGCCCGACTTTTCTAACCCGAACGTTTAACCGACACGCCATTGCGTACAATTAACATGTCCAAAACATTTACTGGTATGGTTTACATTCCTCTAGACTATATTTCCAATGTTTAAAACTCAAAAATGCTAATCAAACATGGCTTAGCGCCACGGTGGATCGAAGAAACAATCACAGTTTGCCTTCGATTACACAACAACCCTAAAAAGGCTCATTTTAGACTTTGATCCATACCTTATCTCTCAATTCTTAAAGAACGAAAGTTGTAAGTCTACTTCTTATCTTTCTGGATCATCTTGAATCACCTCAATCAGAGTTCATACGAAAGAGTTATGACCAATTTTCTAAAGTACGTCCAGAATGTCCAACCTACTGCGGATCTAGAGCGGGCTGCGCTCATTTTACTCTACGATCAACATGGGACACACTCAACCTGCATAATCTCTTTTCAACTTTGTCAAATTTTTGACTTCGCACAATCATAACTTGCTATATCGGAATGACATCGTTCTTACGTCTATTTCTTCCTTGTAACAAATTCTTCAAATCTCCCGGACAGGAAGATTTTTACAATTCTCTAACTTGTCGGGAAATAGGCTCAAAACCCCTTCGAGAGACATTTTTCACCAAAAGACGTTTTCAACGTCGAATTTTCTATACTTCACAACTTGCTCATCCGAAATCGGATTGAACTCGTTCTTGAGTCTACGGCTCACATATTCACCCAACTACATAACCCCCAGAAAGAAATAATTTTCCGAAAGCGTTAACTACCCGTAAACTTGGCTATAAAAAGAGTACCAAGCTAGGGTGTTTCATATTTTGACACCTTTTACGCTAAATTTCCGCTTGGAATATTTTCAAAACATACATAGCTATAATTTCATCTTTTGAAATCATACCACAACATATAAACAAACACATAATAAAGTCCGTTTATAGTCCACTATTATCTTCTTTTTCCATCATGATGCTTAGGCTTAATTTTTATTCTTTGATTTACTTGACATGCATCTTTAAGGTGTTTTAACATATGTATGATCTATCATCACATAACTACAACCAACAACAAGACACTTCTCTAGAAAGCTTTAAAAGAAAAAGGATGAAGTAGATGTGTTTGATGTTCTTAACTTCTTAGCTCTTCTTCTTCTTAAGCTTGAATAAGCTTTGATCATTGCTCTTCCTTCCTTGATAGGTCAGGGCCCCTTGCTCTCTTTTCTCTCTAACTCTTGAGCTCTCTCTTGCTCTCTTTAGTTTTCTCCCAACACTTAGAAAATTTTGCAACTAATGAGAAATCTAAGACTTGTTTTGCTTATATAAAACATAGTTTCTCTTCCTTTCAAGTTGGTCACTCAACTTAAGCCACACAAGGTCTTTGCTCTCATGTTTAAGAACTTACTAATCATCATCTTGAGTTAACCTAATCAAACCACAATTAAACTAACTCACGACACTTAATAGCCACTTATTGGCTAAAATCACTTAATGGGGAGACCAAGCACTTAATGCTTGGTTGGGATAAGGTGAGTCATGCACCATGACTCACCATTTGGTCCCCTCCACCTCCTTGTTGCTGCCCACTTTTGCCCAAAATACCCCCCAGTGTGGGATAATTACCAAGACACATGCTTTGGCTCCAAGTCTTAGGATTTAACCCTAAGGCTTGAGCCATGCCTAAGCCAAGTCATCCTTAACCCTTAGCTTTACTCTTGGCTCAACCCTAGCCAAACCTATCAAACCCTAGGCTTAAACATTGGCTCAACCTTAGAGAATTCTTCATTTCTTAGCCAAGCCTCAAAATTCTTAGGCTTAGTTAGTCCAACTAATTCTATTAGTTAGAAATTTTCTCATCCAGTTAGGTTTTCTAACTTTTTCAGTTACATTTCTGTAATCCGTTCGGTTAGCCGACTTTTGCTTTTTGAAAATCTGATTCCGCCATCGTTCTCCCTTTTCTGAAAAAATGCTATGTCGTAATTCGAAAAAACAAGTTTGCATTTTTAGCGTGAATAGTGTTTTTACATCTTTTCTCGGAAAAAATTTATTTTCCACATTGACCCTCTAAACTCTTAAAAACGCTCACATAACTCGTAGCACGATTATATAATGACCATAAGTCGCATAAAACACAATTTATAAATAAAATCTCATTTTATTAAATAATTTCACATAATCTCGTTTACAAAGATTGTTTGATCGTTGCGAATCATTACACCTTGAGCCTAAATTTCAAGATTTGTTAGCATGAACCAACCATAAGCATAACCTCTAAGTTCAACGCACTAAATATTATGTTATAAAATCATTTGCTCGTGAATCAACCATGATTCCATTAATCTTTAAATGTGTAGAAAGCTGGAACCAGCTTAGTTGTCAGGCCAACCCACAGGACATGTAAAGGGATAATAAAATGATACCCATAAGTTTTGATATGTCTGCTAACACCCAATTCGAAAAGTAAACACTTCTCTATGGCAATTTTATAGATTTAGGGAACCAGAACAATAAACTACATGGAAGTACTGATGAACAGTTATGAGTCTCGTCACCATAGAAATCATGTTAAACATTAGATGGAACGCTATATAAGGGCAAGTTGTTTTTTGCTTTTGAAGCATATTATCAGGAACTATAACTGTATCTCCTTTTTGTGAAAATAACTAAGCAACACCAGCTCATAAAAATTAAAGTAGAAACACGAAACATATAAGTGCACACCTCATAGTACAACTCAACAGCTTCACGGGTGTAAGCATTTTCTTTATCCCATGGCAGTGGAGGACTACCTTCAGAAAACATGTTTGGAGGCTAAGGATAGCAGACAAGTTTTAACAGTAATAAGTAAAATTATAGCTTTTTTTTTAATTCTACAAGCACATAATGTTTATGGATCAACAAAAACCTCAACTTTGAAAGAAAAGGATATCATGTCAAGATGAAGTGAAAACATGTCGGTCTCACGAGAAGTCCTCAATAAAATCATTGGACATAACCTCTGCGATATAGAAGAAGAAACGGGCCGGTGAAGAATATTATCTTTATCTACCACCGCTTTTTTACTCCGGTGAGATCGTGGAACATGGCCTTCCCAAACTTTATTCCTCTATCATCAATAGCGTAAACAAGACTCTGTGATAATATAAATGGAAACATGAAACAGTTCAAGATATCTAAGAGTGTTCTCGTTATTTTCTTTTTCATTATAGTTATTAGTCTTATTAATTATACCTTAGTCTGCCGCCACATCTCTTGAAATTTGAGCTTCACGGAGCTCATATTCTCGACTTCGCAAATAAATTTCTTTGGGCTAGCTTATTTAATTCTTCATTATCTGAAGCCGCTCCAAATCCTTTTTGACAATATGATTCGCTCCCACCAACAGTTTCAGACTTAATGAAGCTTTACTTGACTCTATAAGTAAGCCTAAAAGATAACAAACATAATCATATCGTAATTTCTCGACCATTGCAGGAGAAATCGATATCCTTCAAATTTAAAGGAGAGATTGCTCGGTATGAACATAAAACATAAAATATCAACCTTGATAGGAAGAAGAAAGCTTTATTGCCTCTTCGGCATCCAAGAGAGCACGTCTATAGTTACCCAGTTGTAGATTCACATGGGCTCTGTTTGCAAATATAACGGAGTTCTCTGAGTCACTTAAAGCCTTCTGATTAATTGCCCTGGTGTAGCAATCAATGGCATCAGAATAGTGCTTTTTCCCCCATCTTAACATACTCATTACCCTTTTCCTGTCAGAAAGTGTATAATAATTAAGGCACATTTCATCGAGGAATGAAAAATGCAACAAGGATAAAAGTAATATCGTCCGTATTAAGTAGTGCTAGCATACCCAGTCTAGCAACAGGTTAACAGCCAAATCTGACCCTTTACTTCCAAAACTTTGGCCGTTATCATGATAAGGCATATGTCATAAGCAAAAGAATCCTTCTAACAGGTAGGGACAACACAATAGCCTAAACAAGTATTTCATTACCAATTATACATTGAGCTCTATTTGTCTTCACAGGTTATTTAGGAGATTGGATTTTAATACTTTCATGATATACTATGTATTCCCTCCGTTCCATATTAAATGTCCTAATTTCTTTTTTAGGATGTTCCAAAATAAATGTCCTATTTCTATATTAGTAACTATATTTCTCATATTTTTCCTCTTATACCCTCATAATCTATGCAATATACTTATAGGGAATGTGCGAGTTACAAAAAAAAATGTATCTAGAGAATTAAATGATATAGGAAAGAGTAATTATTAGGATCATAGAAAAGTAAAAAAACAATTATTGGGGAAAAGTGAAAATACAATTATTGGGTCATAGAAAGTGAAAAAAATAATTTAATTAATAAGTAATAAAAAAGGGTAATTTAGATAAAAGAAAACTTTATTATTCAGCCTGCATAAATTAATTAGGACGTTTATTTTGAAACGGAGGGAGTATTTTACCACATTTTTTACTCCAGACTATAATTTGGGGATAGCACAATACCCAGTATCCAATTCTCCTGTTATTATATACTTCCCAATTAGGCCAGAATAGTTAGTCCAAGTACTAGAATACTTTCGAGTAGTAACTGCAAATGACCATGGACTTAAACTTGTAACATCGTCAAAGTAAACTTAAATTTCGAGAACACTGCTGAAGAGCCGCAATAGCCCAGCTCTTAAACATCAACGCTCAAACTAAAGCTATATAAATCTTGAATTTTTAAGCCAAATATTAACAAGGAATCGAGGCACAAGTTAATTACTGAAAAATCTAATCCTTTTCATTTCATAGTCAGTATGTGTAATCACACGGTATAGACCATTAACAAATTCATCAATATGGAGTGATTTAACATCATGGTAACTGGAGTTTGATAACCAATTGGAATTTCAAGAAGAAAATGAAACATATAAAATTAATCTTCAGAAGATTTTTTTTTTTATCTATAATGATCAAGCTGAAAACAAACTTCTTGTGTAAAAATGCTTTAGAGAGAGAAAAGGGACCTTGAGTTCAATAGCAGCGGACTCTTTAATAGCATTGATAGCGTCAAGGTCATCTAACTCCTTCTGGGTTTTGGGTTCTGACCCTGGCTCTAACCATAAAGCCATGGCTACTTGCCTGGGACTGTAACACTGTGATTTTGTGTGTGAGTGAGACAGAAAGTTAGCAGGCCAGAGAGTCTTCACCTTTCAACTCTTAGATGAAGAAGAGAGAGCGGCGAAATGGGCCGACAGGTCTAGAAGTATCGTCAAGATGTGCTTCGGGGTTTAAACCCATCAAGCTACTGTTTAACGAGATTATTATTATTTGACAATATATTTATTAATTAGTCTCATCTGTGTTTAATCATAATTAATTTGTAATTTTTTTTAAAATTTAAATTTATTTTTGTTGTCGAAATAAATTTTTTACTTGCTAATACTTTTTAAGTAAACCGCTGCAATAATTAAAATAAATAAATGCATATCAATTTTAACTTTATGATTTCACACATTATTATTAAAGCTAATTTCATATCAATTTTAAACAAATGAATCTCACTCTCATAAAATTAGCTTAATAATGTGTGGAAATAATCATGGCCTTAGTTTAAATATTACAGATTTCACCCAAACTGACACATAGCATGTTCAGTAATCATAATATCCAATCCATTAGAAAACACATAAACCTATTACTGTAAGTCAAAATACTGAAATCTTGTTTTTATACATATTAAACCTGGATAGACCGACTCAAAAGATAATCTTCACTAGCCTATGTACACTTCTTTCAAGACAATCTTGTTTTTATACATTAAACCAACAAGTGCAAGAGCTCATTGGTACACACCAAAGAAACTGCTCAAATCTGAAAGGGCTGGTTCTGGAGACCGTACCGGCACCTCATGATTATCCAAAGTCCAATCATACTCGAAATCTAACGAAACAGGATTCATGCTTTCACTGAGAAGACAATCAATTCCTGCCAGGGATGAGGATCCGTTCATTAAAGCAGCTGCACCTTGAGGTTGGTAATTTCCTAGTGGAGGTTGTTGCGTCCTCTGGCTGGTTGGAGTAACCCAATTAAAGTCGTCAATATCTGTAAGACTTGCATCCAGAGAACTGAGAGTTTGATTTTCCCTCTGGAAAACATTTCCATAATCATTTGAAGCTGAGTTAGGCTGACCATATACTTGAGATTCAGAAGGCACTGCATTTGCAAAACTGCTATCAATAATTGGTTGGGAAAACACTTGGGGTATTGGCTGAGAATTCATTGACATCGAAAACATGCCGCCCACATATGCTTGAGATGGAACTTGGGATTGAGAAGGGACTGAATTCACAAAGACATTGCCTGTATTTGGCTGGGGTGGACACCAAAGGTTGAGAAGAAACAGATTTTAAAAGGATGTTGGACACATTTGGCTGGAAGGCCTGCTGAGGATGAGAAGGCACTGAATTAGAACTGTTTGTATGCATGTTTGGTTGGGAGGAGAGCCAATAAGGGTTTGACCCTGAACTCATTTGGCCACGCAAATCTTTCCACCTCACGTATTGGGCTAGTAACTTATTGTTAGATGACCCATACTTTGTATTGGAAATCCAATCAACTTCAGCTGAACCAAACCTTTTGAACATTACCGACGAAGAATTAACATGAGGGCCTAGATTACCAACAATATGCCTTCTGTTCCTTGGGCTAAAATTGTTACCTGTATTGCGCAAGTGCTGCAATATCAGATTCGGTCGAAATGTGTTTCTGGGCAAAACACATCCAGAGCGTTTGCTTCTGCTTTGAATTAAGATATTTGGGCTGCCAAAATTAGTTGCCCTTGAGCATGCACGTATTGATGCTGGCCTGGGTACCTGACCCTGAGGGACATAGTTGGGTTCAAGTGGAGTTGATACTGGAACTTGTTTAATTTGGATCAGCTCTGTTAACTGAGTAGAAGTAGGAGATTCAGGAACCGGTACAGTAGCTTGATGACTATTCTTCAAGCAGTTTCTCTAATCTTTCCAGAATTCCAATGGAGACGTGGAGCCAGTGAGTCACAAACATAACAGTGACACTGAAAAATAGACAAAAGTAGTATTAAAATAACTGAAAATTTAGTACGAGAAAAAGGAAAAAAAAAGTGCCTCTCATTTCCAAGGCCAAGATCAAGAAGGATTTCATACCTGATTACAGTGCATTTCATGTGGAGTTGATGTAAAGGGAAATTTAGCACAGAGATGTCGTGGGTGGGGATAGTCTCTACATGCAACCTGTAATTTTTTTTTATTTTAAAAAAAGGAACTCAAAAATTAACCTTGGTTATGGCCAGCATAATCACAGGCGGAAAAATAATACAAGATCATTTTTATTATACAAAAAATTTATAATAGTAAAAAATAAATGTAACAAAGCCATTAACTTTCAAAAAGTGAGCCATGAAAGGGTATAACATGAGATAATGAAGTGAAAAATACAGAAAAAAGTGAGGCAAACGAATCCAGAACTTATCTCAGCTTCAAGACTAATTAATGTAATTCCTAATGGAATGATCTCAATTCAATTTATAACTAAAAAAATAGTATTTTACAATTTGTTTTAATCCAATATCACTTAACACTTCCTCTGTGCCTAAAAACTATTACAATCTTTGACATGCACATTTAGCAGTGTTAATTGAGTGCATTGTTGGCAATATTTTTATACGGATTAGGTAGGGCAGCCGTCCTACTACAGGCATTGGTAGGGATTAGTGTGTGAGACCGCGCTTCCTAATTTTACCAATGTCATTGATAAGTGATTTGAAAGGTAACATCAATTTATAGCGACAATAAAGTTCTTTTTGTTTTTTTTTGTGGTTTTTTTTTTGTGTGGTAAAAGTAGCATCCATACAACAGACATACTCTGACTACACCATACGACAACAGACACCATATTTTGCACTTTCTCGACTGGGTTTATTGTATTAACTAAGAGAAAGCTGGATATCCAGTTCCCCGTTTCTAATGCTATGTACGCACTTATGTAAACGACGCGGTTTAAAGAGAAAAGACCACTTCATGTTCTCCAATAATTCTGCTCCCTTCCCTGATCTTGTCAACTTTTTGGGGCTTCTGTCATCAAATCCATCTTTGAAGGTTCAGATCTATACTTTAACGGCTTCTGCCATCAAATTCCTCTCACCCTTCCTCTTTGAAGGTTTGGATCTAATTAATGGGTTCCTGCTATGAAAATCTCACAACTCCAATACAGAATATTACAGACCAAATTGAATCTAAATACAGAATCTCTCTCTCAAAATAAAGGAGACCAAATTGGGAGTCATGAACTCTTCCTTTGAGCACAATCGCTGCCACAAAGGATACATAATCTATGTCTCCCGGCACAAGACTCTCATCACCAGCAAGTCTTACCGCCGACAACACATTTGACAGCACCGCCAATACATGGCTTAAATAACTAAGCAAGACTCACCACAAAAATTACGGCACTCTGCAATCTCTCAAGAGAATTAGACGCTGGCAGTAGAAAGGGAAACAAGAAGATTTTAACTTTTTAAGGCTGACAGCATGGTATAATTGAACTGCGTATATAAGTTACATACACTCCTCTGCACATCCAGTTTTCTCTTAACTAAAATATAATCTAATTAATATCGCATATATTAACAAATTACATAAATATTGGTACCACTTGAATTTCAACTTAGTCGAACGATAACTTGAAAACAAACTATCTCATCTCTAACAAACTGTGATCAATATCAAGCAAAATCCAGCAAAAGCGCGCCCGCGCACACACACAGATACTTGTACAAATAAACATAATTTCAAAAAAATTGATAAATGTCGAATACCTGTCCCTTCTCCCCAACAACTAGCAGCTCGTCGGACTCGCCCACCACCGGCGTATTCAGAATTTCTACTGGCTTATACGGGTCACCATCCAACACCACACAATCATCATCGTCATCATCTAAACCTGCTTTCACAACAGCATTGGAATTCTTTACCTTATTATTAGGGTTCCCGACAACCTCACTTACAAAAACCACATCATCAGACTCATCGGTATCTTTATCAACCTCATCAAGAAGCTCTTGTATCCAATCACAATTATATTCTATTTGCTTGATTTATTAAGACTAACACTTGTAATCTTTGGAATCATATTCATGTATGTAAGTTTATTTATTCTTTATGTTAAATTAGGTTCATTATTTAACTTAGACATGATTAATTATTATTGCAATTTTTTTAACTGTTGATGTAATTGTGATAAAATACGATCATAATAAATTTACGTAATAACTTAAGGTTGGTCATTTAAAAAAAATTTAAATAGATATATCTAATAATAAATTGTGGTTTGGCTTTTTTGGGACCTATGGTTTAAAAAATAACAACATTCCCATTTTATTATCTTTGAACTTCCTTCCCCCCTATCATCTCCTAAATTCTCTCACGTAATTTATTCATATCAACTTCAAAACTCTTTATCTAAATTCAAAATAATTTATCCAAATATTATTACAATTTAAAAATGTGCCTGAATACTAGTTAATGCTTGGTATGAGAAGTGGTTAATGACCCATACCGCTTTGGTTTGTAAATTGATGTGTCAGCCTAAATTAACTAGAATTATTGCATCGATTAACAACTTAAAATTATTTATATTGGTTAAAATTTAGAACTATATGCTTTTTTGAATGGAAAATAAAATAAAAAACAGGGTTCATTGACATTCACCAAACTAGTTTTTTCAATCGAACAGATCTTTTAATAAATTACGTGATTTAATTATATTAATATTATTCATGAATTTCATTAAGACTCTACCACTATACTATCACCTTTAATTATTTTTTTTTAAATTGAATTTACTATCACAATTATGTTACAACTAATTATAGGATTCAAAACAACAATCTGCGGACTAAGTACGTCGTAAGTTATTGTTTGATTCAGTTATAACCTTATCACATGGCAGCTTAAAAACTAATCATTTGTAATTTATAGTTGTTAAAAATATAATTATATTATTTATATTGTCATGTCAAATACGCATTTAACAATATTTTTAAATTTGTTTTAATAATATATTTATACTTTCTGTTAATCACCAATCATTCATTAAAATTGTTAAGATAAAACAATTAATATGAAATGATATCTATATCTGGGCCCAAAGCTCCTTTTGAAACAGTCCCGCGCGGCGCAAATATCATATTTTTATATAAAAATATCAATTCCGTATTGGTATTGGTATTGATATTGCATTGGGAGTAAAATTAAAGTTTTTTCTTACTCTATTTTTTTTACTTTAGTTTTTCTTATTGTACGAAAAATGTACTTAAATAATCTTTTATAAAATGAGAGAGTAATTTTATTTATTTGACCAAACCCTTAATATTAATTTGCATGCCTGATTAGTAAATATTTATTTAAAAATATTAGTTTGATAATGAGTATTATTATAATTGTCAAAAAAATATATTCTCTATTAATAAAATGACACATATTAATATAATACGTGTACAATATTATTCTGTTATAAAGTATAAACTTAGATATCTTATTATTTAGTTAATTAATTCTCATTTTGTATTTTGTATTTGTCCGTTGAGTTTAATAAATATTTTTATTATTGGTTTAAAATTATTTAATTATCCATCAGTCAAATGAACATTTGGTTAGTTGTATTTTATTTTTGAACGTCTTGGTTAATTTTAAATTCTTCATATTTATCTCGATGTAATTGTGTTACATAACTCTTTTTTTTTGTTTTGCCCCTACAATTCTAATTAAATTATTATTTTAAATTATTTATTATTTATTTTTTTATTTAATCTTCTAAATTTCATAAAATTTTTATTTATATTATTACTACACATGCACCGCGTTGGCCCCGGTGCTGGTTATAATTATCGGTTTAAATTGTTTAATTTTTCGGATTGATAATTCAATTTAGACGAGACGTGAATATTCTCCCTTCCTCTATTTCGTAACCTTGCATTGCTCTTCTCGGCAACCGTCTCTCCCTTCCCTCTCTACATTTCCATTCAACCAAACTTTAAGTCACCAAACCCTAATGTGCAAAATAACTGCAAATTCAACTTCTTTGAAATGGGTAAAAAGATCACATTTTGTTACAAATTTATGCCGTTGGGTTTTGCTTTGCTAGTGGTAACATGTTCTTATCATTATTGTCTGAATCTTTGTACAATTCCGTTCTATCGTCTGGTTTCAGACTTGGGTAATTTTTTAAATGTTCGTAGTCGTGAACTGTTTAATTGATTTTCTTAGGAGCATTTGTTATTTATGAATTTCTTCCGGTAGTATTTGCACTGGGCATTGGTTTTATAAATTGTAAAGCCACCCTGAGTATGTGCAAATTCTATTATTGGTTTCAGAATATTGAATCCAGATATTTTGGGGTTTGGGAAGAAAGTAAATAATCATTTCTCATGTTAAATTTGGTGTCTTTTAGTGGGTTCCTCTTAAGTTAGTCAATACTTGAAGATTTAGATTGATACTTGTTGAGTGGATTGGATGATATTTATGTACGGTTTGATATTGGCATTGGGTCCATGGACTGGACATTGTGGGTTTTTTTTTGATTAATTTGTTACTCGAATAGAGAAGAATGTAATGTTATTAGTGAAATGGAATTGAAAGAAGATATTGATGTGCCAGAAGAGTGTCCAGCCTCGCCGTATCAGGTGTTACAACAGATACCCGAGGAGGCAGTTGGAGTGGCAGGTGAACCAATACAAAACAACATGAGCAGCAGTCCTAACCTTGGGCCACTAGGGTCTGGCCATAGGCGTAGTAGGAGTGAGGTTGTATCATCAGTACAAAATAATAGACGCAACGTTGGGTTTCAGAAATGGAAGTCTCATGTACAAAGGGCTTTGCGATGGGGTAACAATGCACAGAAAGAAATTCAGGGTTCTGATTTCAATCCTGAAATTTTGGCTGATCAAAAACGGCAGTGGTATCAACTTCACTCAAAAGCCATGGTATGCTGTAGACAGTAGAACGGACAATTTTATTTATGTCACTAATTGATTATTATGTTCCAGTAGTATATATCTATTTTTTATGGTGCTTGTTTGATGAAAAAGGAACTCTTTTTCCAATTCAGTTTTCTTGTTGCAAAAGTAATGGTTTTCTCTCCCTCTCTGAGAAAGTTTAGTGTTTTATACTTTTTTTACATTTTTAACTAACAGTGAGAAGTTTGATATTAAAAAGCCATGCTTGACTTATCAAGAAAAAAAGAGAAGAAAATACCATGTTTTGCAAATTTGGCTTTATGACATCCTTGCTTTATTTTACTTTTATTGTTGTTATTATGTTTTAGTAAATAGGGATTCCTTATTTAATGGAAAATATTATACTCAGTCCATTACACCAACAATTGTGATCAATATCAAATTGATGTATTGTGTATACTAGCACAACTTGATTTCATTACCTCTTACTTTGTTTGAGGTGGCTTCTATACCTTGAGAAGGAAGTTCAGAATTCTTTTTAGCTGTTGGCATTGGTATAAACTACATATATTTGATATCCAAATTGATGATTCTGAATTTTTTTGTAAACTGTCATACCTCTTGACTTTTTAGTATGCTTTGTATTTTTTATCATTAAGTTCCAGTTTTTTTATATTGCTTGTTCCAATTGTGTTTTTTTCTACAACATTTTGCCTGTTTACTGGTTTGTTTTTCCCTTTCGTAAATAATCATTTTTCTGTGCTTGTTTTTATTATTTATTTCCATATGCCTACTGGTATGTAGATTCTTCTAGCTCTCATGGGTATCCTTTCTTAGGACCAGACGAAGTATAAGGAGCCTACCTCCCTTTTTGAACACTTCATTATTGTTGGTCTCCATCCATATTCTAATCTTGAAGCTGTGGAGGACGCATATGCTAGACGGAAGAAGTTGGAGTTACAAACGGAAAAATCCGAGGGGATAGATTGTACAGTGATGCAGCGTTTGGGGCCTTCACTCCCAAAACTTGAACCGCAGGTTGTTCTTTTATTACTAAATTACTGTTTCGCGTAACAGTTTAAGCTCTGCTTCTTCCTGTCACAATTATTTTCCCTACAATATCTTTCTGCGGTCAGGAATATGTGATGCTAATTCCTGTTGTTAAGTATCTCTCATTTGCTCGTGTATTTGAGTTATTGGCAGAAAAACTCTTGTCATCTCCCTGCACCTGAAAATTTTCTATTTTGTTCTAGTCCAAGATTATTATTATTATTATTTCTTTATATTTTCTTATAATGAAAATTTTAGTTATGAAATCTTTAGAGGTTTATTTTAGATTCTTTTATGATCTCAGGGGAGACAACATCCCGAACTATTTTCTGGTTTCTTGGTCATGGAAACTGAAATTTTATTTTGATGTTTTAGGTTTTTGTTTTTAGTTTTTAGTCTTGGTTTTAATGCTAACATTATGTTTTTGTTTTCTCTTCCTTCTTTCCTATTCTACAGATACTTTTTAAGTATCCACTTTGGAAGAGATTAGCCATGCGCCCGAGTGATTTAGCAGCCTTCTGCTCTCCTGAAGGTGTTGAGGTGTAATGTTTTGGATTCCCTATATGATTATAGTTAATAAGTATACCGGTCTATAATGATACTTACGAACTTGTACTGGGTTGATGTACTCTATGTTGTTAGATGGACTGTTCTAAGCATGCAAACTATATGTGATAGACAGTCGATTATATATATTTATGGTTATGACATATGTTTGATATGCAGGGGCACACCCACATAGAATCAAGTGGGGGCTTCCAAACCCACTGAGTTTTTGAAGATCTTTTAATACATGGGTTCAATTTAAATTCTCTTAATTAATTATGTTATTTTTCACATCAAATTATTATAGTGTACATATCTATTATTTTAAAGTTTTGGGTTGAAAAGTCCAAATCTGACACTTAAAGATGATACTCTTGTTTCTCATTGTCATATTTTCTTCCAAATATTTTTTCAAGTAATTAGGCTACGCTGTGCTGAAGATTTTCTTCCTCCACTGCTGCAATATCTACCTCTAAATAATAATATTTCCTTTTAATTTAGGCACATGTATTGGAGAGGACTCCATCCTTGAGCGAGCTGAATGAACTTGTTTACGGACAGGTATGGCAAAGCAATCCGAATATGATCTTGATATTTTGATTGTTTCTTTCATTTGTTGACAATTATGTTGTTGATTCCTATGGTGAGCGTGAGTCAGCTAACCTGCGTATGCTAACGTCCGTGGAATCCAGTTGGTAAAATTACTCCGGAATCCACCAAAATCTTAAATCTACAAGAAAAACTAAGGATAAATTCTCTCGGAGATATTTTTGTATAAAATTGGAAGTGCATAACAAGGTCTATAGTAATCCTTTTATAGGATTAAGCTTACAAACTGAATTAAGGAAATGAATGAAATAAGGAAATGCTAAACTGCTAAACTTACGCCTGAAATTAAGACAATGAGCAGTCCTAAGCTTAAGCCTAAAATAAGAGAAGTTATGGAAATAGGAAAGGCTTAACTTAAGCCTGAAAATCCAAGAAGAGCAAAAGCCCAGAAGAGCAAATCTGCGATACAATATTGCATACCCAAGCTTCAGTGATTGTGTATAAATATGCATATTTATGTTTCAGGTAGGCTGCTGTAATAATTTAATGTTAAGTTCTTAGGACCTTATCACTTATCAAAATAAATAATTAAATAAATAAAATTAGGTCTTTGTCTCCACTCCATCTCTCTACTTTCCTCTTCCACAAGAGGTAACATGCTGTTTTCTAATTTTCTCTACAGGAGCACTTGAGCAGAGATGATTTATCATTTATATATTCTCTAAAAGTAAGTCCTGTTCACATTTTTGTTATATATGATTATCTGAACTTCCCTAGTTTTTTCCTCAGGGTGCTACATAAATAGTTTCGGAAAAGTGGGACATTTCTTTTCTTATTAATGCCGTGTCTTACTTCTGGGAGATTTATTTCCTCTAATGTCACCAAAATTGATAAGTTTTGTTCCATAAACAGTGAAATTTTAATCCATTGTACATCATATGTGTGAATTAATGTTTGACTTGATAATTTAGCGAGTTGCATTCCTTCAAATTACTTTTCCACACTCGCCGTCTTGGGAAATCTTTTATTTGATATACTGTCTCATGGGTGAATGGTCCTTTCTGTGGAAGGTTATTTAATCGGTACTAATCTGATTCTCCCAAGTGGGAGGCATTCTATGCTTGTGAGGGAGACATGACTGCTGTTTTGGCAGGATATAATCTTAGAAGGCGGAAGAGTGTATACATCAATTGGTTTTTATACGTGCTAGATTTTGATCACGTGCTCTCTTACACTGTCCTGTAATGAAGGACTCACAACAGGTCTATAGGTTTTAA
Source organism: Panax ginseng (assembly GCA_020205605.1). Classification (NCBI taxonomy): domain Eukaryota; kingdom Viridiplantae; phylum Streptophyta; class Magnoliopsida; order Apiales; family Araliaceae; genus Panax; species Panax ginseng. The sequence goes on from CM035131.1 coordinate 2,287,037, forward strand.
TCCTCTCTCATCCCCTATAAATTATCAGTTGTTAGACCTCAGGTATTATAGTGTTATTTTTGTTTTGTCTATAATTTTTGTCATATCAATGTTACTATCTGTAATGAAACTGGTGATAAAGGTACTTATGGTATCAAAGATCACAAATGACTAAATGCTATTCAACTTTTATGTTATGCTGTTGGCCATTAACCCCATATGGATTGGTTTAAAGTTGTATTTGAAAATACTCATGATGTATATGTCTGCTTAAGGTTGAATACTTGTTAATGTTTTTGTTGATGTGAAGGTATTCTCATCTGGAGAGCCCTTTTGTTTTAGAATTTTCTTGATATAATTTACTTGCCAAAAAGGAAGAACCCCCAAAAAGGTACTCTCATCTTTCTATTAGATGTTCCCAAGTTGGCAGGTGTTCTCTCTATGAATTATTGTTGGTACTTTTTATTATAGAATGTAATGAATTTCATTCCCATTGAACAACAGTTGTTGCTGATGATATTCCATGTTCCTTTAATTAGGTGGCAGACAATGCAACTCTTTATGGTGTCTGCTTACGTGTACAAGAATTTGTTCAGAGACCACCTGGTATATTAGGTCCCTCGTCACCCCTCTCTCAATCTTCTGGAAGATGCAGTCGTTTTTTGGTTTATACTCCTCGCTGTTACTGCATTTTAACAAGGGTTCCTTTCTTCGAATTACATTATGAGATGTTGAACAGGTTGGCATGTTGTAAATTGCAAGCTTGCTACTCTTAAAGAGAGAGATATTGAACCCAAAAGTTTATTATGCAATTCACTGAATTGTATTTTACCTTGATGCAGTATTGTTGCACAGGAGCGTCTGAACCGGATAACACAGTTTGTTAGTGAAATGAGTCTGGCTGATTATGTTCCTTCTGTAAGCAAAGTAAATGGCCAAATGAATGAGAATGTTGATTCCCCTGACGGGGAGTGTGGCACAGATTTGATGGCTACTGCAATACCTGTTGATAGTGCTATAGCCCTTGCTGCTGCTGCTGCGGGTATTAGATCTGATGAGAAGGTCTGCTCATCCTCATCAAGGTGGGAACCTCAATCTCCTGAGAGCAGTTCCAGTGAGGTTTCAGATCATAGTCAGGCTAGGGAAATAGTCAAGGATAGCAGAAAGATTTCGCATTGTCTTGATGATCATGCATCTGAGGCCTCGGAAAATCCTGTTGATGGATTTGAAAGGTCTTATGGAAGTTGTGCTAATGATCAAACTCCAGAGATTAGGGCATGCGCCTGCCCTAGGAGCCGTACGCTGGAGCGCCTTGGAAGTTCTGAATCCTTATTCAGGTGGTAAAATTTCTAGTTCTTATTTTATTGTTCTGTTGTTGAGTTGTAATTAGGATGAGTCAGGTTATTAAGTTAGTCAATACGTTGCATCTTATTTCTCACATTATATCAAATAGTGTTTGAGAATTTTTTACAACTTCAATTAAGATGAATAAATTATAATCATGTTCTTTCTATGATTTTTTGTATGTCTTTATTTGGTTATACAATTTTATAATAATCTTCTTCTTCAAGTTTATAATTCAGAAATATATGTTATCCTTTGGCAGTTCAGTAAGAAGCTTCGGCTCCGAGGATGAAGATGGTGAAATATATTTCAACTATGAAAAAGTGGCTAGGGATGAGATGATTATGGAATGGGCTAAGGTTTGTCAATGTTTGCCCTAGGCAGTAATCTAATACTAATAGGCTAATGCCTTTATGATTGTTACTTATTTGTGTCTATATCAGGAGAACGACAATGCTTTGCTTCAGATAGTTTGCAGTTATCATTCTATGCATCTTCCCCAGTGAGGAGGTGAAATAGCTTTTAAGCCACTTGAGCATCTACAGACTGTTGAGTATCGAAGGTCTTCTGTTTCCTCCCTTGCACAAACTGAGAAACATTTAAATCTAAATATACTGGATTCATCAGCTGCTGCTGAGGTATAATTATGGTTAGTGATTTTTTGTTGGAATTTTCTTCTCTGTGGACATGTATACTCAAGATTACTGACAGTATAAAATTTTACAAGGTTAATACGAAATTAGCTGCATCTGAGGAAGCTGTTGAACTATCTATATGGACAACTGCAACAATTTGTCGAGTTCTGTCTCTTGAAAATGTAAAGTTCTTTTTTTTCCTTTCTATTTATCAAATAGAAAATGTAGTGTTTTCCATCATAGTAGTCCTAGTCACTTAGAACCTGAGAATTGCTTTTACTTTTTTTGTTGTTGGATAAATAAAGATGTACAATAAAAAGACGCCAAAGGTAGGTGTTGTGATAGTAGGCGGATAAATCTTTTTGACATAGCATTCACTTTGATTTAAAAGCCAAGTTTCTTTTTCTCTCATGTGGGAACCAAGAAAAGCAAAGTAAAGAATATATAAAAAATTATCTTACCTATGCAGAACCTATTCCTCGTTTGAATTTTCTTTTCTTCATATTCTCTTAAGTTAGCTGATATATTGAAGGTATTGTTGGTAAAATACGTGAGAGACCAAGTCAGAGACCATCTTTTCCTCGCACTTAGTAGTACAGATGTGCTTGGAATGTGCCCATGAAGTTTACTTTGAGTCAAGATATGATGAATATTATTATTTCAGATTCTGACCTTGTTGACGGGGGTATTATTGGAGAAACAAGTGGTTGTTGTGTGCCCGAATCTGGTAATTATTGTATATTTTTTGGAAGTCATTTTGCTAATCTTGGTGCAAACATGCTTTCCTCGTTTCTTGTTTCAATCATACCAATGGCTAAGCACTGCTCTGAACTGTTGTTTTCTTTAAATTAATCAATCAAAGCAGGGTGTTCTATCAGCTATGGTGTTATCACTTATTCCCATGATACGTCCTTTTGAATGGCAAAATTTATTTCTTCCAGTAAGTTGTACAACATTACACACTGCTTTTGTCATTGAATAAGACCTTTACTTCATGATGTTTTGTAGATATTAGCATCCTTGAAACATCACTGAAGTGTAAATGTTTTGCATTATTGAATCCATCTATGTTTCATTGGGAGCTGTCGTTTATCACTCTAAAATTAAACCATACTCCTATTCTACTAACTCAAGAATTAGTATAGTAACAAGCAAGGATCGATCTCACAGAGTGTATTGTTTTATATTTATCCTATGATTTCTAATGGAAAGGGGGTTTTGGATTTGATTAACTAAATTAACAATGATAAACAATAATTAAAAAAAACTTCAGTTCTTCAGTTCAGTATCGCCTTTTCACAAATTATAGAGTAATCAAGTTTTCACAGTATTTACCCTTCAATAAGATTAATAACCCTAGATAATCGCGATCGCTAATTATCTAAAATTCTATTTATGTGTAAATCTAATGCGACGATCGCCAACAAGAGATCCTAACTATCATACAACCTAGAACTATTAGTCTAGATTTAATACAATAGAAGCATGAAGAATGAGAATTAGGTTATTCCAAACAATAATTATTACACAATCCAGAATTATTTAACTTGTCTTCTAAAAACCTTAATAATACTCAAAAGTTTGTCCACAATCAAGTATCACTAATTGCTACTTATGATCAGATATACATCGTTTGCTTAATATATATCTTAATCTAGCAGATGATATCAATTCACTAATTTAATCCTGCAGAAACCAAATTAGTAGATTGAATAGCATACAAGAAGTTTATGTAGATAATCAGAATAAATCTCATGCACGAAGGAATAAATAAAGTATACTTGATCAAACCGTTAATTATGAATTAGGTTCAACATCAATAAAGAAAACTAGCCTGGCATGCTTCCACGTCTGCACTCCAATGGCGTAGATGGGAGAATGTAGTAGATGATTGAATGAATAAAATCTTGACTATCATCTTCTATTTATAGTGCTAGACAAAGTCCTAAATTCTATGAGAACTAGAAATTCAAATCATAAAAGGAATTATAAATCATACTCTAGTTTCCATAAAGCAATAGAATCCAATTTGGAAATAAATCTTAGTTTAAAGATATCCTAAATATAATAGAAATATCAATCCAATTCCATGTAGAAAGCTGCCAAAATCTGCATTTAAAACTTTTCAAAAATCCAAGATTTCTCATATTTCCCGCCCAATTCGCTATCCCATTTCCTGCTGCGACGTCCTTTGGTAGAATGGTCATAACTTTTGATCTGGGAGGAGTTACGGGCTGCTACCTATCAAATCGAAGATATCGACGAGATCTTCAACTTTCATTCTTTGAGAATTGACAAATTCTGGCTGAATCAAGGTCGAAATTGGGCTCCAAGTGACTGCTATGTAAATTGCAACTTTCAAACTTTGAGATTCAACTTCCGTCTGGTAAAAAGATCATAACTTTTTCATAGATTAGGACGATTCAAGATGTTCCGAAAAGTTAAGGAATAGCTCTATAATAAAATCTAGACCATGCATCCATCTTAACATTCAAAACCCTGCAGTTTTCCCATTTTTCTCGTTTCAGCTCCAATTCTTCCTGAAATTATTAAACACCTTAATAAGCTCATATACATATGAAACATGCAATAAAACTAAACATAAAAGAATCATAATAAATGAATAATATGTACTCATCATTCATCTTTATGATACATAGTTTTTTTTGGTTATATAGTCAACTATTTCCTTAAGTAATCTTTTGGATATTAAAATCATTTTAATTCATTTTCCAATGATTTGTTTCTTTGTTGTGAATGTCTATGTACACGTGAATAATTAATTATGCATAGGTAGGGTCGGTGTTGCATGGAAGGGATGAGGTATGTTTTCCTCTCTTATGTTTTGGCAAAAGTTATTTAGTAGTTATTCATTCTGGTGTCTTTCTTCAATTATTAAAGCTCTTCTGCTTTATTTTTTTTCTTATTTCTCCAGATGGGTTGATAATGAAACAAGTTACCTTCTATGTCAGTGTTTGTTTTGTCTATATATGCACCAAATTTATGTGGATTGTTATGCAGGTTCTTCCAGGGAAGATGCTAGATTTTCTTGATGCTCCTGTAACTTTCCTTGTGAGTTTTTTTTTTTTTTGTCATTTTCCCTCAATTTCTCTTTGTTTCCAAGTAATGCTAAGTAACGCTTACATTTTGTACTATTCTTGAAATATTCAAACTTTACCAGAGACATGGGAGATGAAACTAATTCATTAGCTAAAGTTTATAACCCATGTATTAGACCTACATTGTAACTGGCATCTTACCAGTCAGATATTATTTCACAAACATTTTACTAGTCCCAGTGGTGATCTAATTTTCTAGTAAAGCTTTTGTAATATGAAGAAACTCACATCAGCTAAGTTACACAGTGATGACATATACCATTCAAATTACACTGTTTAATATTGACTTGTGTTGTCTCCCAAATAAGAATTGGGACTAGTGTTTCATGTAGCCTGTTTTCCATATCATTCTGCAGGTTGGTAAACAGCATAAACCAGCTGACATAAAGATGAATATGTCTAATCTTGTTCATGTTCAAGTGGCCAAAGACCAGGTTTGTTATACTTTAGCATTTTTGATCTTTTTATTGTTAAGTTTATAGTGCAGAGATTCCTTTTTTCTGCGGCAAATGTGGAAAACTAGCTTAATCTTCTGGAAATGTTAATCGACTGGTTATTTTGTATTTGTCTGTAATGTTCTCTGTAGCTTAATCTTCTGGAAATATTCTCTGTGGTATCTTATCCAGTTATCCTGCTTATCTTTTACAATGATTTTTTTGAAAAATGACAAGTATTTAACTTTTAACAATATTTTCACCATATTAAATCTTTTATAATATAATTTATAACTGTATTAAACTAGTTTCTGTAAACTTAGTTTAATATATGGCACCTAAGAATGAGTAAAAGTCTTGACTCATGAGATACAAATTTATGTTGCCTAACGAAGCATAAAACTACCCTGGTTTCTATTGAGAAACAATAGATTAGGATGGCAAACCATAACATTGTATTTGTGGATCTTAAATCTTAACGTTGTGTAACTATTTTTTTTGTTTCTTTTTATTTTTCATTCAAGGCTGGTTAGATGTTTATTGTTTGATCTTGTTTTTCTTCTATGCGCATTATTTATTCTCCTCTATCTCGCTCTCTCCTCTCTCTGTCTGTCCCTCTAATTTGAATGCTCCAGTGTGTTCTGCCATGCTATTATGTTGTGCAAATTTGAAGTTACTTTCTCTGAAATCTTAAAGCTGTTAGCTAACGAGTTCAATAAGGTATTTCATGATTCAATACTCCCTGCTTGCAAGGGAGAAAGATTTACTAACTTGTAGCCCAGACCAGGGTTGATATTGATCTGCTTGCTCATCAAGCTGTCAAATGTGTTGTCTTCGGCCACAATGGACCATCTTAAGTTCTAAGATTTCATACTCAATTCAACGGAAATATCTCATTGGTCTTTGTTTTGCCGTTATGAACTTCTTTCTTTATCCATATTCCATAACCATATTATTCAAGTCGTCAAGGTTGTTGAATAAGTCATTATGTCCTGAACATGAAAATAAATTTTATGCATGACTCGACTTGGCAAAACCTTCACTTTGTCAAACATCATTGCAAGCTGGAAGATTATCAAAGATTAATTTTATGTTTGACTTCATAATTTTTTCACTTGGCGTTAAATTGAATCAAAGAATGTTTAGAACGACCTCTCCATGAATATGAATCTTCTATAATGTTTTGGAATGCCTGGTCTTTTCGAGCCAAATAAAGAATGTACTCCTTTTTTACGTTCTTTCTCTCTATGCAGGTGACATCGTGCAAGTTACCTACACTTCCTCGATATAAAGAGCTTATTTGTGAACTTGGACCAATCCATGCTAGACTGTCGTATGAAAACACTATTGCTACAAAGCGTCCAGTATTTAAGTGCAGTGAAGTGCAGGTATTTAGATTAGTTAATTCTTACTTATCGCAATCAATTTACATTAGTCAACACTTGTAGTTCCGTATAACTTTAAATCTAATGGTGCTTCAGTTTATAGTTTTGTATTGAAGTTTTATTTTCTGTCCATTAGTTTTATGGTTACAGAGTTGTTTGACTTGTTCAATCTTTCTGTTTGGGTTGTAAATTATCAGATCTGTTCAACCTTTGTTGTACAAGATGCTCTATTTACCTGAGTAAATTAAGATGTATTAAGCTCCCCAAAAAAATCAGGTGTTAGGTTTTTGCTCAGATACATACCATAAACTAAGAGTAGGCTCAAGCTTGTCAGCGATGCTAGAAGTCTGACCTCAATGTCAAAGGACTTCATATTTTGAACTGTTGGTATTTGCATTAGCTGATAAATTTTAGCTAGTATTTTAAGTTTGTCATAATAGACGCATTGCTATGGTGCTTATCAAACCAAAAAAAGAAATAAAAAAGAGATACTTTGCTATGGTATTAACTGGAAAACAATTCTATCTTTACCTATAGGCTTATTTACTAATTTTCAATGTTACCTACACCGATGAGTAGTATCTCTTTTTTAATTTTTAAGCAATCACGACAATTGAAGTGCAGGCTGATGCTGCTGCACAATTTTTGACCGTCATGAGGCGCTACTTGGAGTCACTTTGTTCAGAATTGAGGTCTCATACTATCACTAGTGTAAAATCAAACAACGACAGGGTTAGCAAAACTACTTCAAACTTACAGTCTCTCTCTATGTACCTTCTAACATAAAAGGACCCTGGAAACCAGCTAGTTGCGATTAACTATGTCTTTCTATTTCCGCAGGTTTCATTACTTCTTAATGATAGTTTTATTGATTCCTTTCCTAGTAGAGACCAATCATTTGTTAGGGTATGTAAGCTCTATTTTATTCTCATTTAAATGCTGCCCTTAATAAACAAGAGGACTTGGTACATCAACTTGAATATGTGGTGAAAATGGGCTAAAGTTCTCTGTTTTTTCCACCTGAAGTTATTTTCATGATCCTAGCACCTCCTTTTTGGCTTTTGCAGCTATTCGTCGACACAACTGTTCACAGTTCTGTCAGACTCTCGTCTTTCAAGTTATGAGAATGGGTACCATTAAGCATGCAATGCAAACTCCAATAAGCAAAACAGAAACCTACATACAAAAAACAAGGTGGTTTGGTTCCGACATTTTAAATCTCAACGCATTTGGATCCATTTCTGGGAACTGGATGCCGCTGGGAAAATTGCAAATACAAGTATAGCAGTCATACGTAATAATGGTGATTGCATGAGATCTTACCTCAGTAATTTGTCCGTAATAAATGTCATCATCCCCCAGACGGATTTTGATATTGCACAGAGGAGAGAGAAGATATTTTCAAGCTGTGAGCTTGTGTTGGACTATTGTAGTGTAGAGCCAAATGTGTAAACAAAAGTATATGGAATATACTACAACTTTATTCTGTGTATGCAGAAGCTTTACCTTTCAAGCTAGTTTTGTGAAAGCCCCTTCATTTTTTTACTTTTCCAAACTTGTATTTACAGTTTTACACTAAATAACTTTGAGATAATTGTTTATTCATTTGTTGTTACATTCGAAAAGGTAATGCTAAAGACACAAACTAGTGTACAAATAGTATATAAAAAAAATAGGAAGGGAGACTAACCATACAATTTTTTGTATTCATTCGAAAAAGTTGATTCCTAATGCATTTTTAACAAACACTTGCAATTTAGGAAAGAAGGAAAGATAAGAGAAAAGAAAGATACTCATTCCACCTTGCTTGTGAAGCTACGTTCAACTTTAAGAATGCTTTCATATGGTATCCTTTATAACCTTACCTTTTAAGAACACCTTCATTTGGGATCCCAACTAATAAAAATAGTAACCTAACCCAACTAATAAGACAGGACAAAACACTTCCATAAGGAATCCTTAGTAACCTAACCCAACTAATAGGACAGGACAAAGCTGCTGCTGTTGTTTTTATATTCAACTTTAAAATCACTAGCAGTCTTTCAAGGAAAAATTCAAAGAATTATCTATAAATTAGATATTGAAACTGCAGGCCTTACATGAACTATAAAATTGGTTATAGTGTGGATATCACAGACATCATCAGAATACCTCCAGCTTAGGTTTAAGGATACATAATCAAAATTTGATGGGTGATATATGAAAAAGGATTTGCAAAGGAATTATCAACATTAGCTACTGGAAAAGGCATCATTGAATGAATAGTAATTAGGATTGACAACTTAATATTGTAAATGTACAAAATCTCCGGACTATTTGTCATCTTCTTCAGAATCCGACTTGGCAAAAAGAGGTTCAGGCTGTGTTTGAGAATATGCTGGAGCAATAAATTTAGGATCTTTTTCAGCAACATCAGCATACTTCAAGATGGCTTCTCTTGGATCTTCATCCATCCATGTCTCCTTAATCATGCCACCTTGCTGCAATAGCAACCAAATGTAAGTCACTTTCACCAGCTTTACGTGTGTCTGGGGGGTATTTGAATAATGGAATTATGGGTATTACCTTAAGAAGATACTGTGTCAACAAGCTTCCCTTGGTTGTGCCAACTCTTCCACCATGCCCTGGCCCTGTCATGGGAACTTCAGGTTTATGAGACTTGAGTGGGTCCTTCAATATCTTCTCGCGCTGACGCTTACGGCTTGGCTGGTCTCTAAATAAGGGTAGGGCATGAGGGTTGTGAATCACAGGTTGAGGCTGGAAATCATCAACAGACTTTTTCCTTGGTACACGTGCAACACAAACAAGAGCTCCTTTCTCGCTGAGGGATGGATCATAAAGTACATGAGTTCCTCCTTGGTGTTTATCCCCTACTGTGGCAAAGACCTGTAGAAACAAGGTAGAGAGGCTTGCATTGAAGCAAAAAACATATCCAGTATTTACAAAAAATTTTAAAACCATCTCTTATAGAATATATTGGGGATAAAATGGAAGCAACAAACAACATATGCTGACCCAAATTAAGGACTGTTTTCTGTAGCTAATATCATGCATTAAGAATTTAAAGCAAGGGAAGGTGGCAATGTGAGTTTTGTTTAGACAAACCAAGGTTGTTATGTGGTGTTACCTGGTTCAGCTTTGGATGCCAAGTGCACTGGACAACACTATATATTGGAGATATCCCGACTCTTGACACGAGTTCAAGCTTTGCTGGATCATAAAAGCATAGCAAGCCTCCAACCGTGCTATCCCTTTCAACAGATGTTCCGGTCAAGTACAGTTGCTCATCTGGACTAAATGCAATATTAGTTTGTGCATAATTATTTGGAAGATCCCCAAACACACGAACAGGATCCTTCATTTGGCGCAAATCCCAGACCTAAGATATTCAAATAATGTCTAGTGAAGAGAGTTTTACCAGGTTTAACTAAATGGAGAAAAGTAAACAGTAAGGCTGCTTTATATTGACCTTACCTTCAGTGAACCATCAAAGCTTCTTGATAGCAGAATTTTCCCATCACTAGAAAACTTGAGACAAGTGATGTCGTCTGAGTGTCCTGCCACAACATGTATATGTGGCATGCTTCCCCGTCCAGATTTATAATTCCATATCTGTTTAATATGAAGTTGAACAAGTTAAAAACTAATCTAGCAGAAAAAGGCTATTAAATTTTCTGCGCTGAATTTTAGTCAATCAGTGCAACAGATGCAGTGTGAGTAATACCTGTATAGATCCATCTCCAATGCCACCAGCAATCCACTTTCCTTCACGATCCCAAGCACATGTTGTAACAGGAACTCTTCCAGGCCTTGAAAGTTTTGGTTTAATGACCTACAATGGGTCAATAAAAATTAAATATATTAATTTCCTGCTTATCCATTCACCTCATCCCCTCAAGCTACGGTCATGCACCTAGAAAAATAAGCATCTCAATCCCATTCCAATATACCAAGAAATTAATTAATAATTACAAACTTCTGAGCAGTCTTCCTCATAATTTTAGTCTGATTTACTGAATTAGAAAAACAAAAATAACAAATAAACACATAGAATATGCAAATTTGAACTTTTCTCTCTATCCAGCAGGTCTTTATATAACTTGAAATACTATTTTAAATTTAGCCATTTTAAACACAACTCTTCTATTAACGAACAAGACTGAATACAAAGCAACATAATCAAATCTTATAACAACCTTCCAATACTAAAGTCTTCCGTTTCTCACCGAGTTTACTATATTACTTTAGTGGGGTTTGGATCAAGAAAAAAAGAACAAGTCATTCTAAATGAGACAGTTTTTTATAAACAAGGGGAGTGTCCTAAAGGGATACAACATGGTCCTAAAGGGATACAACATATTCCTAAACAGTTCGGCTAGTTACTTGACCATACACCATTTTTGATACATTTCAAAAAATTGTTTAAAGATACTGTCTAAGGTGCCATACTACATGCAATTCAAAAACTTTCACTTCTACATTCCTCTTTCATCCAAAAAGGATATCTTCTTAACACAAAAATAAGTTGAAATCATTCACACTGTAATTCAAAAGGGAAACAAAAATACAATACTCCATATTTGACCCTCCATGCTAGTTAATGCACTGCTGGATAAAAGTTTAAAAAAAAACATACTTGCTTTTGACTCTTGAAGTCATTTACATCCCATATACGTAATGAACCATCTTCCGATGATGTCAAAATAGTCTCCTTTTCTTTAGGATGCCATTCCCCACCAGTCAACCCAGATATGTGGCCCTTTGTGTTTTTAAGGTCACGGATATACATGTCTCCTTTCACAAATTCACCCAGAGTCAGTCCATCACGGTCATAAATCTGAAATGACAATAAAACTATCAATCAGATAGTATTCAAAAACAATTGCAAGCTGAGTTTGACCCGGCTATAAACCAAAGAGTAACTAGCAGTACCTTTGCTTGAGCTGAACCTGTGACACATAAAAATCGGTCTGCAGTAGGGCTCCAACTTAGACTACGGACTTGGTGACCTTCAAATGGTTCAAGCTGCCTAAACGATTCCAAATGAGCATTCATCCCTTGAAAGTCGTACATACGAACTGTGTAGTCATAACTGCCAGAAAGAACTCTAGACCCTGAATGATCAACTGCAAGAGCAGAAACAACCTACCAAAAGCATCAACATGTAAATTCAAAGTCAGGATTATATCTGTTGGCTGAAAATCTTCACCGGGTCTGAAAGCAAATATGCATTTTTGTGTGCAATTATATTCAATAGAGAAAATTGAACAAAGTTATAAATCACACCAATTGATATCAAAATAACAGTTCAATACTATCTCTTTTATCAATAAAATAGGACAAAATCATAAAACACTCCAACTGACATCAAAAATAAAAGCAAAACAAAATACTAGGTAAAGCCAATAGAGGAAAATGACTATTTACCTTAGTGTGACCCTTCAAGACAATCTCATTACTGATAGGAATAGGATACCGGTTCTCAACTTCTCCATCTAAATCACCATCCTCATCATCAGTATCCGACCCTATCAAATCCATTGGAGGCCGAGGCGGCCCAATTATCGGCCCATCATCCTCCTCGTCATCAGCATGCGGCGGAGGCCGAGGTGGGCCAATTAGCTCCCCCTTCTCCGCCTCCTCCACATTAGCTGAATTCGGAGGAGGCCGAGGCGGGCCAATTGTGACGTCATCACTAACTTGGGCTCTAGGGTTAGGATTTTTCTTCTTTAGGGAATCTAACCAGGCTTTGGAGGAGGAAGAGAGAGAAGGGGATACTTTGGTGTCGGTGTTATTGGAGAGATAATCTGACGAGGAAGAAGGGGGTTGTTTGCCGTTGGTGGGGCGAATAGTGGATTTGTGTAGGGTTTCGAGAGGGGTTTGGGATTTGGATTGCTTACCGAATGATAAAGGGAAGTTGGCTCTGATTCCCTCGTATATCTCTGCTTCTTCATCCTCCATTTTCTGTCTAGATGTTTATCCACTGGTGTTTTGAAATTTGCAGGAATTTATAGACTTTGCTCCATTTCCGCTTAAAATGAAGCTCGCTAGGCCAAGTTATGGGCTATGCTTGGCAGAACGGTACGGGTAAAATAAACACGAGTGAGATGGTGTGTGATAAATTTAAAAAGTTTCTTAAATAATTGACATATTTAAAATATCGATTTTTATTATTTTATTTTTTTGAATAAATTTAAAATTATTATAAATTTATTTAATATTACTTAATATAATATAATAGTTAATATTATAAAAAAAAATCATTTAACCGTCATTCTAATAAAAAAAATGAGACTTAGCTATTTAACTTAAATCGTTATGGTTGACTGATTCAATCATTTAGACGATTTTTTTTTGAAACAAGCACACTAAATGACTGAATCGATCAAACAGTCCTTAAAAGTGAAAAACAATTATAATTTGGTTCTGAATAGGGCTTTAAATAGTCATTTCGTCACCTACTTATTTTAAAATGATTTAAACTTAAAATATAAATTAATTTATAAGTTATTTTAAGTTGTGATTTATAAGTAACAGCGTTTGGTATCAATTTGACTTATAAGTCAACAATTAAGTTAAAACAAATTATAAAGGTGTTCAACTCTTAGTAACTTATAAATTAAAATCAAATGTAATGTAATGTAAGATCACTAAAAAAATACATTTGTAAAAAAAAGAAACAAAATAGAAATTATATTTGGTCAAACTAACTTATTTTAAAATGACTTATAAATTATTTTTAAATAAGTTATAAATATTTTTTTATCAATTTATGACGTGACAACTTCAATTGAATTAAAATAGAAAAAATTAACAATTTAATCTTCTAATTAAAAAAATTGAAAGATCAATAATTTAAGGTAACAATTTATATTTAAGCCTAATTTTTAATTATACATAGTCATTGATTTCAGTGGGGTCTTATCATCAATTTATGACTTGACCGGCTCAATCAAACGTAAGTAGAAAAAAATTTATAGTTTAATTATCTGATTAAAAAAATTAAAAGATAGATTGAAGTGAAAAAAAGAGTAATAATTTAGGATAGTTATTTATATTTAAACTTTTTCAAAATGATGTAGCAAAGTATAATTAATTATTGATTCACCAATAATTATATATATAGGAAATTAAAATTATATATTTATTAAATTTGTAACAAAGTACAATGTGTGTATATATATATATATATACATATCAAATTATAATTATATATTTATTAAATTTAAACATATATTATTATAATTTTATAATTTATATTTAAAAATTATAAGTTGATGTTACCAATTCTCAAAACTTGTTATATTAAATTGTAGTGGTGAGTCTTGTGTCTTGTCCAGTGCGCCAGAACAAAATCCACAAATATCTAATGGCAGCAATATAGGCGACGACATCCGCATAATATACTCCAACAACAAAAAAACGTTATATTTCTTTACCAATCTCTCTCTTTCCTCAACAAGGTCCAAACTTGCTCCGCCATTTAAATTCTCTCTTCTCTGTTCGGTATTTTAGTCTGTTTCCGACAGAACCACACTTCTTTTTCCTCTATTTCATCTTCATTTCCATACAGGAGAAAAACCCACTTGCCACTTTTTATTTTTCTAGTGTCAAAATGTAAGTCACAATCTCTCACAACTCACATTTATTCACTATTTTATTGGTGCTAACCGAGGTGTTTGATAATTTATCCCACTTGTTTTGATGATGGATTTTTGGGTTTTTTTGAAATTGTAGGGAGGGTGGGTTGAAACCAATGGATGCTGAACAATTGAGAGAGAATGCTCACAAGATGGTAGATTTTATTGCTGATTACTACAAGAACATTGAAACTTTCCCTGTCCTCAGCCAAATTGAGGTATATCCAAGATTTTTCCTTTTTCCATCTTTTTATTTCATTCATACTGCTATTATGTTTAGTCTTGATTTACTTATTGACTTATGTTTCAGAAAAAAGAAAGTGAGCAAATTGTTGAATGGTTCTCTCTCTTACTTTACAATCAGCCTTCATCTGTTTTCAGTGTCCACTTAAGGAATGAAATACATTTCCAATGAATAGTGTCTTACCTTTATTGTATAGATTCTTCTTATGTCACTATATATGGGTTGCTTTAGTGACACAGCTTTGGAGATGATAAGCTGATCCCATTTTATTTTATTTTTTTCGTTTCAATTTCAGTTTTTATTAGCATAATTGATGGTTACAGGTCTAATAAAAACCGTGGATGCTTTTTAATCGTGCATGCTCTCGGTAAAATTTCAAATGTTAGTTACTCACTTTGATCAATTTATGCAGCCTGGTTATTTGCGTAACCTTGTGCCTGATTCTGCACCGAGTCAACCAGAATCTTTGCAAACTGTTCTCGATGGTGAAGTTTCTTAATTGGTTTCTCATGCACTTTTTAACTACAAAAGCATAAAACCTCAAATAGAATCGTGAAAAGTTTGGTTATATACATGTGTGTGTGTGTATATATATATATATATATATATTATTTTTCTTAAATCTAAAATACTATGAAAATAACGCCAACTTGAGTTGATTTACTGATGTACGATATTATTTTATTTGTGGTTGCAGATGTTCAGGCAAAGATATTACCAGGGGTAACCCACTGGCAAAGCCCAGATTATTTTGCCTATTTCCCAAGTAATAGCAGTGTTGCGGGTTTTTTAGGAGAAATGCTCAGTGCTGGTATTAACATGGTGGGCTTTAGTTGGATAACTTCTCCTGCAGCAACGGAACTTGAAATGATTGTTCTAGATTGGCTTGCCAAATTACTCAAGCTTCCTGACCATTTCCTATCAACAGGTAAAAGCTTATTCTATTTTTAAATGTCCTATATTGCTCATGCTGAGGTTAATAATAAATTCACAACCAAAATATGCTTCGATTATGTGAAAATTTAAAACTTTTGTGTGGATATTCTTGTTAATATAGATTGACAAGCTGATGCCTTTTGATTAAGCGCATGTGGACATGAATTCTGAATGTCGTAAGGTAAATCCGTCCAACAAGGATGTGGCGGAAGACGGAGGAATTACTTTGCATACAGAATTAGTGTTACATTAAGGAATTACGCATGGACCTTTTGATAAATCGTTCTGAAGAGAGAAATTTTGTCTCAATGAATTTTTGGATGTTAGAAACTGAAAAGTTTAGACATAATTTATAAGAATTATACTTAATATGGCTGGTTTAGGGCTTCTTTTTTTCTCCTCTCTCAAGTATGCATCTGTACTCTTTCTTTCTTCAGTAGGGACAATATTGGTTCAACTTATGTGCAATAGTTGACCATGACAGGGATTTTCTGTTGGGAACCATGTTACAGGACAGGGTGGTGGAGTAATACAAGGCACTGCAAGTGAAGCTATGCTTGTTGTACTTCTGGCTGCTCGTGACAAAGTTTTAAGAAGAATAGGTAAAGATGCTCTTGGAAAGCTTGTGGTTTATTATTCTGATCAAACTCATTCTGCTATGCAGAAGGCCTGCCAGGTACATTCATAAATGTGCACAAGCAGTTTGTATTCCTTTTCTTTTCTTTATTCAGCATTATATTTTCTATCCTTCGATTAGTTTTTGATAAAGTTTATGCGCTCCATTCACCATATCTGAACAATCTTGGTACATATCATCTAATTGCCAGTATGGTTAACAACCAATTCTATGTAATTGTAAATCGTTATGCACACAACTCATAATTTGCAGATGCTTCCTGCAAGTATCCTTGTAGACAAAGTTGCTTATATTTCTTTACCAATTTTTGGCCAGGCATGCTGCTTATTCATCAGTAATCACGTCATCTATATTTACCATTGTTTATGTCTGGCAGATAGCAGGAATTCATCCTGAGAACTGTAGGGTGCTGAAAACAGACTCCTGCACTGAATATGCCCTCTCTCCTGAATTACTTGATCAAGCGATCTCAAATGACATAGCCTCTGGTTTAATCCCTTTGTTCTTATCTGCTACGGTAAGAAACAAATTCATGTGAATTTATGGCAACAAAAGGAATCAATTTTCAGTGACGGGGCTGATAGAATTTAAAAGAAAGGACACTAAGTCGTTTAAGCATAACACGGAGTTGTCTCAATACATATCTTGCTGACCTATCCTATTTTTCTTTAACTATTCACATAATTATGTAACATGATGCTCTTTTAGCATCAAATAATTGGGAATTCATTTTCTTAAATGAGTTTTATGTCATGTCATGAGTACAATTTCTCTGTGCGGTGTTATGCTCAAAGTAAATCAAAATTCCCAAGTTCAAAGGACATGTTTGTGATAGGGTAATTTATGAATAAATTGTAAATCATGAACTTCTTTTAATTAAGTTGGGCTATGTTTCTATACATTGTACAAACATTGCTACTTTTTGAGTTCCTGATTTCGATATGTTGACTTGATATATTTTCATATCTAAGAATTACTTTCAACTAAAGAAGCTTTGCATATTTACATGCAGGTTGGTACTACTTCATCAACAGCTGTGGATCCTTTGATTGCTCTGGGAAAGATTATTAAGGTGACAAATTTAATCAAATTGTTAAGAAGATAAAATTAGCATTCCTGCAATAAATTAAGCTAAGAAGCATCCATCAATATTGTGCATATCTTCTTGTGGCGGTCATATTGCCCTGAATTTCATTGAAAAGTTAAATGTATTGACAAGCCAAACTAAAATCTGACATATCATACCAGGATTATTTAACTGTTGGTGATCAATGCCGGTCATTATTAATTTATTCCTAGAGACATGTTACTGAGAGGCGATAATAACCTAGATGAAACCAACTGTTCCCCTAGACTCGTAATACTCCTCTCAAGTGAAATCTACAATAGATTCAATTTCATTTACATCAACGAATATAAACTGCATTAGGGACACCTTGCATTTTCTTTCTAGGCCGATGTCACGAGCTTTCATGTTAGCTCCCTTGCTCCAGTAAGAGGTAAGAGGTAAGAAAATTGTAAGCAGCTAGCTAGAACACCTAGGTGCTAAAGGATAAAGTTAAAGTTCAACAAGTCAAAGCTGGAACATATATTGTGTCATGCTTAGGGGGTGTTTATTTAGAGCTGAATGGAGGCATTTGAATCCATCGGTCGTTTGTTTTAGTGCGAATAAATTTGAATCGGTAAGATGGACCAATTTGAATGGCTAAGTTAGATTTTTTTTTTGAATGGTGAATGAATGCGGAAATTTGAATAAAGTAAAAAAATTTAAAAAAATTAAAAAATTAAAAAATAAATATTAACTATTATATTAAGTAATATTAAATAAATTTACAACAATTTTAAATTTTTTCAGAAGGGTAAAATAATAAAATTTTGTCATTCAGATGTTTCAGACATGTCAATTATCAAACAACTTTTTTCATTCAAATTCAGATTCAACTCATTCAGATTCAGATTCAGCTCATTCAGATTTAGATTCAGTTTCATTCAGTTTTTATCAAACACCCCCTTACTCCTTTAAATCCAAGCATAAAAGGAGTAACTTCTTCTATTTCGATCTCTCATTTTTGAAACAGCCACTGCAAGCTCAACTAATAGTTTAATAATTTTTTAAAGGAATATACTTCATTATTCCTTGTATTGCGTATTATTTTGGACTCCTGCAAAATAAAGATGAAAAGACTAAAAGTGCTTGGTACATGACCTTTTTACAGATGAATGGAATGTGGTTACATGTGGATGCTGCATATGCTGGAAGTGCTTGTGTGTGTCCAGAGTTCCGCCATTACATTGATGGTGTTGAAGAAGCCGATTCATTTAATATGAACGCGCATAAGTGGTTTTTAACGAACTTTGATTGTTCAACGCTATGGGTTAAGGTGTGGTTTGTTGTTTTGATGCATTTCTGCATGTTACAATTGGTCTTTCATATGCTATGGCAAGATAGATTACTTCCAGTAGATGTTCAAATGCTTTCAGTGGTCTTCTTTTATTTTAGTCGTCTGATGCTTCACAGTTTGAGATCTTTACAAGTTCTACAATATTTTATGACCAAGTATGACATTGTAAAAGTGATACTCCCTCTGCCTGGAAATAAGAGTACCATTTTTATTGGAAATTACTAAAGAAAGTAGGACTCCTTTTCTAGGTGGAAGGAGTATTAAGCTATATGTTACTTGGATTTACTTGAAAGATCTACTATTGCATTAAGATTAAGGGATAGTGAAAGTGGCTTACTTTTTTCTTAACCAGAAAGAAGTAAGTTGATTGAACATTTCCAAAGTAAAGCTCATTTAATACGATACCATAGTCCACTCCTTTTTGTCTTTCAAAAATTTGGTTCATATGTATGTTCTTGTCAACAGGACCGAAGTGCTCTTATTCAATCTTTGTCAACAAATCCTGAGTACCTGAAAAACAAAGTAAGTATTTTTATGAATTCCATGGTAACAGTCATTGATGTTTTGTAGCAAAAACTCTAAAACAAAAAATATATATTTTGGTCTGTTTAGCTAGGACATAAGCGATACAAACTATGTATGTGAATAACATTGCACATCAAAATATCAGTAATTTGGGCCTCTCCATCCATGGCCAATTTGTTTTATGTTGTTGTATTGTGGTATTAGAGTTGGGACACCTCTAGCTGAATCATCCCAACATTAAATATATATATAAAACAACCAAGATGATGAGTATATGTGACCGTTTCATTAATTGTTGTGATATGAACTTCCTCTAGTTTGGCCTTTCGAGTTATAAATTTGTCATTTTCTTGAATGCTGTGAAGATTGGTGGCTTGTAGAACTTCATAATTTTCTTATCTTATTGATATATTAGGTTTCTCAAGGAAATATGGTCGTGGATTACAAAGATTGGCAAATTCCTCTAGGACGAAGGTTCAGGTTGTGCATCATATTCTTTGAAATTTCCTTTATAGCTTCTTATTTTAACATGCAGCTTGTTAAATGCTGATCTATAAATTGAGTTAGCCATTTTATTAAGTAAGCATGTAATGAGAATTGAGTGTTGAGAAAGTTCATATATAAACAAAGGAAAAACATGTTTGACCTGGGATGAAATAATTGTGTTTAAAAGGTCTATTAAAAATGGAGTTTTAAGGGACTTGGTGAAGAGGAGGCAAAGATGAATGACCTTGGGTTTCACAATTCACAAAGGATTCTCACCAAGCGTATGCCTCCCAAGCCAAGTCATAGCGAGTAGTGTACCTTTTCCAGTTAGCAAACTTGTCTGTTTCATAACACGTTAAACCTCATTTCACCAATTCTAGTCCATCTTCAATAGTTTAAGGTGACCATCTTGTTTTAAACTGATTTAAACCTCATTTCACCAATTTTAATCCATCTTCAATAGTTTAAACTGACCATCTTGTTTCCGCCAATATGTAGTTGCATTCTTCTACTTTATTAGTATAGGGAAAGTGAAATTTTCACTTGGAAATTTGATATTACCACAAGGTCCTCCTCAGTCCTCACATTAATAGTACATTCATGTGAGAGGTGACCTTGTGAAAACAAAATTTCCGTTGGTATATTATCGATTTCTATTGGATAAAAACTGCATTTTAGCTATGCTAATACTGTGTTGTTTCACAGATCATTGAAATTGTGGATGGTATTACGACTGTACGGTCTAGAAAATCTTCAATCTTACATCAGAAACCATATTCAACTAGCTACGAAGTTTGAAAGCTTTGTTGCTCAAGACTCGAGATTTGAGGTTAATCTGAGCAGCTACAATTTATTTGTATAACTATAATAATTATTCCTTAGCAACAAGTCTTAGTTACTACATTTAACATATGCAGGTTGTAGCCCCTCGGAAGTTTGCCTTGGTTTGTTTTCGCCTTCTGCCGCCCTCCCACAAAGATGAAGACTTTGCTAACCAACTGAACCGTGACCTATTGGAGGCTGTAAACGCAACTGGAAAAGTTTTTATTTCTCACACGGTATGCCCTTATATCAATTCAAATTTGAAAAGAATAAGAATGTTGAATTTTCTTTGCATGTCATGTTGTCTTTCTGTTGGATAATGTATTTCCTGCAAACACTTTATGCAGGCTCTATCAGGAAGGTACGTTATTCGTTTTGCAGTAGGAGCTCCATTGACAGAAGAGAGGCATGTAAATGCAGCATGGAAGGTTTTGCAAGACGAGGCCACCACCCTGTTAAAGAATCTCTAGAATTTGTTAATTCTGCCATTGTCATCCATTAATTGCTGGCATCCCATAAATTCATTTGCTGGCATTAATTGTTAGTTTTTTGACAAGTAACATCAACTGATAGAGGAAAATTTTTTCATCTGGTTAATTCGAAGCAATTTGTTTTTTACCCTTGTTTTTCGGATAGAGGTAACAAAGATTTGCATGTCTGAAATAGTAAGATGATTACTCTTTATCACTAAAATTTAAGCTAGCAAAGGAATGAATAATTATGATTCTCATTTTGTAGCATCAAAAGAATATATGGAGTAATATTCTTCAGTGGAGCAAGATGTTCACCAAGGAAAATTCTATTTATTTCTATGCAGAAAAAAGGTTGTTTAAGGAACACAACTTCCTCCTCAAAGTGGTCATGTTTTGTGCAAGTAGAGAACATATTCTGGCATTGCTACGTCCAACTTCAAAGAAATAAATCCCCAAGGTTTTAAAATATTATGATGATAATTTATAAGTATATTTTTAAAGTCTATCTTTAGGGAAAATAGTCGAAGATAATGTTATTCATTTACTCCATATTGATCGAAACAATAAAGTTTGTAATCGTTAATAACTTTTAAATAATTTATAATATTCATAAATTTATTAACTACTAATTATTTTTATAGTTTCGATAATGGATTACACATTTAAATTATCAATAATGTAGTATAATAAATTGCCAAAAAAAAAAAAAAAACTCATATAATTTTCAATTTATTTTTACGGCTTTCCTTCGTTTTTCTTGTATTTTCAAGTTGTAATATAGCTTAATCACCCCATCCCCTTCTTATAAATCATAAATTAAGAAAGAGAGTAAAAAAAAAAAAAAAAAATTAAAGCAGCGGAACTAAACACGACGTCGTATGATGTGTATTGGGAGTTTGGGGCCAAAAACTTTCCAATCATTCACTATAAATTACACCCACGCTGAAATTGGAAACCTTTTCCCAAACACATCAACACTTCTCTCTCTGTGTGAAGATGCAGGCCATTTCGAGGCGATTAGGGCATCAATGCTCCAAGCCCTCCCCTACAATCTCATCTTTCAAATGCTTTTACCCACTCTCTGACCAATGCAAGTTATTCACCCTCTACTCAACTCACATATTCACAGACAATACATATACATATAGTCATATACATGTATCCCTAATTTTATCGGTCTTTATGTAAATATGAATGCAGATAATGGCTCTGAAAATCCGAGGTACGCATCTACCCTTGCCACCAGAGGTGTGGGACATCTAGTCCGCAAGGGAACTGGTGGAAGATCATCCGTTAGGTATCCCTAACTTTGAAATTCCACAATTTTACATCTCTTGCTGCAATCAACTGTTAGTTTTCTTTTTCCACTTTGATTTGATTTCAGTTAACAAATTACTATAATTTGGACCCTAATCAAGCTTGAGCTAGTTTTTGGTTTTAGCTAGATCATAAAAATGATGTTTTTTTCCCAGTGGGATGCTGCTATTTTGGGTTGTCTTTGACATCTAGTATTTAGTTTATGGAAGACTTTTTGAGTTATTTATTCCTGGATTTTGTTTGGATTCATTGTTTCTCAGCATTTTTCAGTAATTGTGTAAGGAATACTCCCCATGTCCCAATTTAGTTGTTTCCTTTTGACTTTCCCACTATATAAGAAAGTAATGAAATTAATATAAAAAATCTTAGCAGGTTCTAAATTTTCCCTTTACTAAACCCTCTACCCCAAATCTCTCTTTTTTGCAAAGTAAGGGTAACATGATAATCATAGCATAAGTTAAAGATTAAGATGACAAGGTTTTGGGACATCCACAAATGGACACACCAAGTACTTCAGGAAGGAATAAGTATGTTAAACATCTGAGATAGCTCATGTCCGCTTATTGTGTTATCTATGTTAATTGATATTGTTGTGCATTGTAGTGGAATAGTTGCTACAGTGTTTGGGGCGACAGGGTTTCTTGGGCGTTATCTTGTGCAACAACTTGGTGAGTTGAATATTAAATTCATTTAATTTGTTCTTTGTATCATCAGTCTCTCTATGTTTTTAACCTGAAAACTTTTTTATTCTGACTGAAAGAACATTTTATGCCAAAGTTGGTTGGGTGAAAGAATCTGTTTTGTGATCCACATTTATGCTCATTCTGTACTCTTCATCAGCTAAAATGGGCTCTCAGGTGTTGGTCCCTTTCCGAGGTTCTGAGGATTCTCCTCGTCATCTTAAATTAATGGGAGATTTGGGACAGGTAATTCAGAAGATAAATTCTGTACTTCTACGATTGTGATTAGCTTTTAGCTGGTTGGATTTGTTTGCACTCTTTATCATGATTTGCCTAAATTTATACCTTTTCCATTTTATTCCTTGCAGATTGTTCCCATGAAATACAACCCGAGAGATGAAGATTCAATCAAGGCAGTGATGGCAAAGGCAAACGTTGTTATAAATCTTATTGGTATTATTTCAGTTGAACTTTTTTGGGCAATGCTCCTTATACAGTTGTAACGTTGGTATGTGGTTTATTTACCATGTATAAATTTTGCAGGAAGGGAATATGAGACTAGAAATTATAGTTTTGAGGAAGTGAACCATTATATGGCTGAACAGCTTGCAACTGTAGGTTACTGCACTTTTCTGTTTTTGAAATTATAGCTTTGTGTGTTATATTGCATCTTGGTTTAATTCTGCATGTGCAAGCAATGGGACAAACACATAAGAGAGCATGATATACATTACAACTCTTATTATCCTTTTTTTTATTTACGACTGTTTTTATAATTTATCCTCTAGCAGCTTATGCTCTTGAAATAACCGCTAATTTTACATACATACCTTTTTAATAAGCGAGTTATTTTTAATAAGTGAGTTAAATATGTACCTCTACTTGGTAAAGGATCAAATAGCTTTCTATGTAGAATGCTTGTTAATGCCGAATCAACTCTGATTTTAATATCTGTTCAATTAGCAATCGATATCCAATGGCAGCCAAAAACTTGGAATATTCGCTGTGGACCAAATTTCGAAGTTACTTTTTAAACCAGATTTGACATGGTCCAGTATACTTATTTGTTCATACATGTTATGCTTGCAGATTTCCAAAGAACATGGTGGTATCATGAGATTCATACAAGTTTCATCCTTAGGAGCATCTTCATCATCACCATCCAGAATGCTTAGAGCTAAAGCTGCTGCTGAGGAAGCTCTATTACGTGAATTACCTGAGGTGAATGTATTTTTTGCATTTAAACTATTATTTACCCTTTTCCGTATTGATATGATCCGATTGTTCTGATCTTGTTGATCCTTAGAATAGCTGTCACACCTATTTATTATAGATGTGAACTACTAATATATACATGTTTTGTGCTCTGGGTGTGTGGCTTAGCCCTTTGCTTTCTTAATTTTTAAGCTGAATATGATAATTTATAATTACAATGACGTATATGTGATCTTTTGTCAGTTCAATAATAATAATTGTAGAAACAAGCAAGCAGCTTAGCTTTATATAAATTTACGGCTCCTAAATATTTTGAGTATTTCTTGCCCAATTCAGAATGTATCGAGTTAAATTGGTGATCTCTAGCTTTATTACTTGGGACATGGGAAGTGTGTTTTTTTTGGTTGAAAAATCTTAAATACCGAAATGGCTGTGATTGACTCTCATATGCTACATCCAAGTTATAGTTCCATTCTCTTCTTGTTTTGGTAACTGAATTTATTTTTGGCCAGTTCTTGTTATTCATACCATTTAAAGTTTTATAATTTTATCCTTGTCACTGTTGTCTATGTCAGAAACTTGGTGAGGGAAGTTGTATAATATTGCAAAAACATGAATATTTTAGCAGCTTTCGTGGTATTGTAATATTTAATTCTTTTGTCTTTTTATTGTAGTTTCATTGAAGTTTTAATGTATAGTCACATCAACATAGTAGTTTGGTTTCTTGGAAAAAGATGGGATTTTTTGTTGTCAATAGTCTTGGATGGCAGCTTTATCGAGTATTCTGATAAACTCTTAGCCTCTTAGGTGATAAACCGTTAGCAACTACGTATTGAGTTGGTGTCTCTTAGTAAATCTCTAGTAAAAGTTGATTTGCTTGTATGATGAAGCACACATCTTTTCTTCACATTCACATTTGGATGGGTGATATTGGTGTTCTAAAGTAAAGTTGTTGATAAAATATATTTGCCTCCAGGCCACAATAATGAAACCTGCTGTGATGGTTGGTACAGAAGATAGGATTCTAAACCCGTGGGCTCATTATGTGAAAAAATATGGCTTTCTCCCACTTTTTGGTGATGGATCTACCAAGTACTATTCCAACTGAAACCTTGTTGATTTCTAAAATACTATTGGAAAATGTGAATTATACTCAAAACTTTTTGTTAGATTGATTCTTAACAGTGTGTTTGCAGAATTCAACCCGTGTATGTTGTTGATGTTGCTTCTGCCATTGTTGCGGCCTTGAAAGATGATGGCACCAGCATGGGAAAAGTTTATGAACTGGGTGGGCCAGAAATTTATACCATGCGTCAGTTGGTAACTTCTCTGCTTATTTTCTTTTTTATTTTCATTCTGTCTTTTCAGCTGGTATCAGATTTCCACTGAATTCAAAGTGTGATGCAGGCAGAGCTTATGTTTGAAACGATTCGTGAATGGCCTCGCTATGTGAATATTCCTTTCCCAGTCGCTAAGGTAAATTACATGGACTGCTGGTTCATGCAAATTTAATTTTTTATTCTAACCGAATTTATTTGTTCCCTTAGATCGACTCTGCAAATCCACAATATCATTCTCAACTGGACTACTGGAGTAATGATTATGTGTCTTCTCTTTAGTTTTTGTTCTAGCAAGGGTCATATCCTATGTTGTAACATAGGCTTCCAGCTATCAGGTCTTAGATTAGTACAACCAATTTGTGTTTAACTAGTTCTGACTTCTGAATTAGTTACCCTGGTTTTTAACGCAAAGACAAGAACTTCATCTTGGTCAGTGAAAATAGATTTTCTGGAATCCTCCGTGAGCAAAATGAAAGCTGTGACACCTTTTCAAAAAAGAACAGAATATATCAATTTGTATGCGGAAATATTACAGATTTGGACTTTAAGCATTGTGAAATCGTATCTAAAGGTCTCATTTATTAGAACTAGATTGCTGGGACGTATACTCATGTAGCAATGTAGTAAGCTTGTAACGTCAAGACCTGTTTACCTTTTTTCTATGCACATCAAGTTTTTTATCTACACACAAGATAATGATTAATCCACTTGTTAAAAGAAATTATTATATTCTTTACTTTATTGAATTTCTTATCAATTTGAGTGCGCCTTTGATCTAGTCCATTTGCAAAATTGAAAGAGTTTTCTCTGCCCACCCTCCACAAAAAAAAGAAGTCCATTTTGCCTTTCCGTCCGTGTGCATGCTAAATATTCCAGAGGAACTATTGGATGTGAACTGAATTGACATTTTGAATCATATTATAACTGTGTCAGTGTCTTAATTTCAGGCCATTGCAACTCCTCGTGAAATATTGCTCAATAAAGTTCCCTTTCCATTGCCAAATCCTACTATGTTCAATCTTGATATTATTAAATCCCTTACAGCAGATGCGGTCGTATCAGAAGATGGTTAGTGCAAGAAGTTCAATAACTAAGTTTGTCCTTTTATAAAATATATATTTTCTTCTCATCTCTTATCATGAAATGTTTACAATATATCCAACCTTCAATATTCTGGTGGTTGTAGCTTTAACGTTCAATGATCTCGGGCTTGTGCCACGGAAACTGAAGGGATATCCTATTGAGTTTCTTACCCAGTACCGTAAAGGTGGACCACAATATGGTTCTACAGCAAGTGAGAGAGAATCTCCAGATTATAATCCCTGAGGTTTATCTGATTTCGAATCTAAGCTCTCTTATGCATCGAACTGGAAGCTCTTTAACAGGTAATTTGCAATGCACTAAGATTTCTAGTACCGTACTTATTCATCATAATCTATATAATCATCTGTGTGTACGGGGATTTAATGGTATTAAGATAAGTTCTGATTAAACTATCTTTATACTCCATATTTAGCACTAGTTTCTCTAATCTCTTCTAATCAGTTTAACCTGCCTCTTTTAACATAGGTTTTGAAGGATAACTCTTTTCTCTGAGACGGAGCTAGCAAAAATAATGATTTGGAGGATTGTTCCAACATAATTGCATGATTGTAAAATTTTGAGAAATATTTTGATCATTTGTTAATTCCTGGAAAAGGGGCCGGTGATCATTTTTGGCTGGTTCTCAAGCCTTGGGATTGTACATTGAAGGAGCTATTTTATTGTTTTCTATGACATTTCTCTCGTCTGCATTTTCACTATCCTTGGTTTTCTTGATCCATTTTTTTTCTGTTGAAATTCTCTCTCTCTCTCTCTCTCTCTTTCATTTCGTGTGGAGAAAGCCAATAGTTGGCATAAGCTAGACTTGGCATGAATTACCCTAATGTGTAATGAGGGAGTGTTGACAAGTCATAGCCAAAGAATATCAGCTTTCCTTGTGGTTGCGGAATAAGTAAAGAATCGGTTTTTTATTTTTTTAATTTGTGTGAAATTCAACATGAAGAGCTATTCCATTCCTGACTCGATAAAGAAATAAACTACAGCTGTTGATCTACAAGCACCAATCAATCCCATTATGTCCCCGGAGAGCATCCATGGCTGGTTTGAAGGCATAAACTTGGAAGGAAGGAATAATGGGGCTGCTGCAATGATCACAAGGCGCAACTCTTGTCTTCTGGTGAGTCAAGCTACTGTTGTGGCGTAACATGTGTAAATTTACTACTGATGCTGGCCTTGGTCCTCCTCTTGAGAATGCTGAAAGAGTGTTCTCGAATACAGGATGGTACGCAACAAATCAGTTTGCAGTTGATGTGATCTTCAGTAACAGAATGAAGCAATATGAGTGCTTGACTCATGATTCTTCACTTGCTGCAGCCATTTTTGTTCTATTTTATGCAGGGTTTGATATTGCCCGCTAACTATGGGGGTACAATATATCGATGCGAGATGCTGCATCTCTTGATTTAGTTAATTGGCTTGCAAAGAGGCCAGAGTGGGGCATTATGGACGGAAAGGATCATTTTCTTGTTGCTGGTAGGATAACATGGGATTTTAGGAGACTAAGTGAAGTAGAAACAGATTGGGGTAACAAACTAATGTTTTTACCAGCTGCAAAAAATATGCCCATGCTTGTGGTGGAATCAAGCCCATGGAATGCAAATGATTTTGGGATCCCATACCCCACGTACTTTCATCCAGCAAAAGATGAGGAAGTTGGAACGGAATTGGCTATTTTGCTTTGCTGGTGCGCCTCGTCCAGATAACCCCAAATCATTTAGGGGGAAGATCATTGACGAGCAAGAAATCCAAGGTGGGAAAATTGTTAGAATGTGATTTTGGGGAGAGCAAGTGTCATTCCCCAAGCAGTATAATGAAGATGTTTCAAATCTCCATTTTCTGCCTACAGTGTCGAGGTGATTCATACACAAGGAGATCGGCTTTTGATTCAATGTTGGCTGGTTGCATTCAAGTATTCTTCCATCCTGGCTCTGCATACACACAGTACACTTGGCATCTTCCAAAGGATTATTTTAAATACTCTGTATTTATTCCTGAGGATGATATTTGTAGGAAGAATGTCAGCATAGAGCAAAGACTTGGTGAAATCCCCCCTGAGCAGGTAAAGATGATGAGGGAAGAGGTAATAAATTTTATCCCAAGGCTGATATATGCAGACCCTCGCTCTAAATTGGAGACTCTTAAAGACGCTTTTGATGTAGCCGTGCAGGCTGTTATTAACAAAGTTACCAAGTTGAGGAGAGACATTACTGAAGGTCGTACTAATGATAATTTCATCGAGGAGATCAGCTGGAAATACGATTTGTTAGAAGACGGGGAAGAGGGGGGGTATCACGAATGGGATCCCTTTTTTTCAAAGCCAAAGAAAACTGGTAATTATGCTTGATTCCGAGGCGTCATCAGCCGAAGCAGCTATAAATTCTTGGAAGAATGAGCGAAGGCTTGTGACCAGAAGCAACACTTCCATTGATTAAGGTTCCGGTAGCAACATATGCATACACACGGTGGAATCTGGATTGCCAAAGCTAAAGGTGATACTTTTTGATAATCAAAGTAGCAGCCTGATAGTATGAGCACTCTCCGGGTCTTATTAAAGAAAACAGCTTAAATATACAGAGTTTTTTTAAATTTGTAAGACAGAAATTATATATTTGCTCATGATATAAATTGGTTTTCACGTTCGTCATTACCTACTTATTTTTACTGATTCTTTTTAACTGATTATGTACACATGATTTTTATAAATGACTTCAGATTTGTGACTGTTATTCATGGATAAATAATGATTGTTAGGATATACTATAATTTACTAAGGGAAAAATTTTATGGGTCAATGGAACTGGGACAGGGCAATGTTCTTACGAGGTATCTTTGGTACTGTGTTATTACTTTGCGTAAATTTTTTGTCCCTTCTAAGTTTTACTTGTGTTTCATCTTTTTGGTAGAGAAATTTTTGCAATCCTCCTCCTTTATTTATTGCTCACTACATATATGAAAGTTTTTTGGACAGCTTGTCTATAATTTATAATGGAAGTTTAAACGTAGGGTCTGTTTAATTCAAGTTATGGTTTAGTGTTTCATATTTCAATACCACTTCATTTGTAAATTACTATAAAGAGAGGAGTGCCATATTTTTCATAAATTATATATATATATAAAGAACTCTCTTTTACTTTTGTTTATTTATATATTTATTTTTGTTTTTAAGACAGAGGGAGTATAATTCAAAAATTCAATTTGAGTCCTTTCTTCAGTTTGCCTATTTTTATCAACTCATTAATTTTGAAGTAATTTAACATACGTTATATGTATGTAAGAATGATACTAGTAATTGTAGTAATTGATAAATGCTAAAAATATATATTCCCTTTTATATAGTAATTGATTATTAATAGTACTGAAAACAAAATTCAATTTAGATAGAGACCGAACTTGGAACAGTGACACAGATTCATCATTCAACACAAGTTATGGAGATAGATAGACAACTGAAAAACAAGATCGACTGTATAAATGCCCTGCCCTGCCCTGCGGGAGTGAATAAATTGAGATTACCTATATCATACTTCTTCAGTCCCAGTCGAGTTCAATTTAATTTGCTCAACATATATTCCATATTCCACAAACAAAAAGAGTTCTAATTAATCTATTTTTTTAAAAGTTAATTTGTTAAATTTAAAATATTTTATTTTGATTACTTAAAAAATATATTTCAAAAACTGAAATAAATTTACATTATAATTTTAATTTTAATTTTAAGAGTGACAAAGTCCAATAAACCTCTTTTTTGTCAGGATAAATATATATTTAGTCATACTCTTTTTTACACTTCTTTTAACAAAGACAATAATTTTTTTATGACAGATTATAGTCTTAAAATTTAATATTAAGAAACTAACCAAATGCAAACTTAAATATGAGAGGAAAAATAAAAATGAAAAGACACAAAAATACCTTAAATGAGAAACAAAGATTCATGTAAATTTGTTCGAGTCAAAGGCTGCAACACATGCAGTAGTAGTATGTTTGAAAGTTGAAACTCAACTTATTATATTAAACCCAACCAAAAGACATCTCGTGAAAAACTAGAACCCCCCACTGCATTTCAGCTCCTCCTCCTCCTCAAGAACCCTCTCTCTCTCTCTCTCTCTCTCTCTTACAAAAGAGAATACTCGTGATGAAGAGCCCTCCGAGTTTCACGAGTTTCATCATCTTCTCCCTCAGAAGCAACATGCCTCCTAAACCCATTTTTGAATTCACTTCTCCACCTTCAAATACCCCCTCCCTCCACTACTCTTTCTCAACACAATTCAACACTTCATATTTCAATGGAATCCAATTCGACTCGACTTTTCTTTTCAGCACTTTTTCTCTGCTTCATTTCGCTCCATGCTAGTAATCTCCAAACCTACATTATTCAACTCCATCCGCAAGGAATAACCACTTCTTTGTTTGCCTCCAAATCCCATTGGCACCTTTCATTCCTTGAGAAAACCGTTTCTTCCGAAGAAGACCCCTCCTCACGCCTTCTTTACTCTTACCACTATGCCATGGAAGGTTTTGCAGCTCAGCTTTCCGTGTCCGAGGTTGATACTATACGAAAGTTGCATGATGTCATTGCAATAAGACCCGACAGGCGGCTTCAAGTACACACCACTTACTCTTACAAGTTCTTGGGGCTAAGCCCTGCAAGAGATGGCGCTTGGTTTAACTCCAAGTTTGGTAGAGGCGCTATAATTGGGGTACTTGACACCGGAGTTTGGCCTGAAAGTCCAAGCTTTAGTGATCATGGGATGCCTCCGGTTCCCCAGAAATGGAAAGGGATTTGCCAAGAAGGGCAGAAATTCAGTTCTTTAAATTGTAATCGCAAAATAATTGGAGCTAGGTACTTCAGTAAAGGCCATCGTGTGGCTTCACTGTATTCATCACCGGATGTTGTTGAGGAATATGTATCAGCTCGGGATTCACATGGACATGGGACTCACACTGCATCGACTGCTGGGGGTGCTCCAGTTCCCATGGCGAATGTGCTTGGGAATGGGGCTGGCGAGGCTCGAGGGATGGCCCCGGGTGCCCACATTGCCGTATATAAAGTTTGCTGGTTCAGTGGTTGTTACAGCTCAGATATACTAGCTGCAATGGACGTCGCAATTAGAGATGGAGTTGACATCCTCTCCCTCTCCCTAGGCGGCTTCCCAGTACCTCTTTCTGAGGACAGCATTGCCATTGGCAGTTTTCGAGCTATGGAGCACGGAATATCAGTCATATGTGCGGCTGGAAACGATGGACCAATCCCGAGCTCAGTTGCCAATGAGGCAGCTTGGATTGCCACCATTGGTGCTAGCACACTTGACCGGAGATTTCCTGCCATAGTTCGCCTGAGCAATGGAAAATTCCTTTATGGGGAATCCATGTACCCAGGGAAGCATGTTGTAAGTGCTGAGAAAGAGCACGAGCTCGTTTATCTAACTGACGGGGAAAGGGGAGGTGAGTACTGCATGAAGGGTTCTCTTCCAAGAGCAAAAGTTCGTGGAAAAATGGTAGTTTGTGATCGAGGTATCAATGGGAGAGCAGAAAAAGGTCAGGTTGTGAAGGAAGCTGGTGGCGCTGCCATGATTCTAGCAAATACAGAAATAAATATGGAGGAAGATTCTGTTGACGTCCATGTTCTGCCAGCAACATCAATTGGATTCACAGAATCACTTCAGTTGAAGAGATATATTAATTCTACAAGAAGGCCCAAAGCTCAGATCATTTTCGGAGGAACTAGCATTGGAAAAGCAAGAGCACCAACTGTAGCTCAGTTTTCATCGAGAGGACCAAGTTTCGTAGACCCTTCAATCCTCAAACCGGACCTGATCGCTCCAGGGGTCAACATCATTGCAGCTTGGCCTCAAAACTTGGGTCCTGCCGGCATTCCAGAAGATTCTAGGATAGTGAACTTTACTGTAATGTCAGGGACTTCCATGGCTTGCCCCCATGTAAGTGGAATTGCAGCTCTGATCCACTCAGCTCATCCGAAATGGACACCAGCTGCAATCAAATCTGCACTTATGACAACTGCATATATAACTGACCATTCAGGGAAACAAATTATGGATGGGGACAAACCTGCCGGTATTTTTGCAATTGGAGCTGGGCATGTAAACCCTGTAAGAGCCATTAGTCCTGGATTGATATACGATATCAGGGCCGACGAATATGTGACTCACTTGTGTACTCTTGGGTACACAAGATCCGATATTTTCACAATTACTCACAGGAATGTGAGTTGCCATGATATAATGCGGAAGAGTAGGGGTTTCAGCCTCAATTACCCCTCTATTTCTGTAATTTTCAGGTCTGGGATGAAGAGTAAGACGATTAAAAGGCGATTGACAAATGTGGGGAATCCTAATTCCATTTACTCTCTGGAAGTTAAGCCGCCTGAGGGAGTCAAAGTGAGAGTTAAACCACAACGGCTGATATTCAAACATATAAACCAAAGTTTGAGTTACAGAGTTTGGTTTATATCAAAAAAAATGACAAGGACAGAGAGGATGAGCTTTGGTCAAGGGCATCTGTCATGGGTGAACTCGCGCAATAGTTATTATAGGATCAGGAGTCCCATCTCAGTGGCATGGGCATCTAAGAAGGAAGGATAACTAATAATGAATGTTGTAGCAGTAATAGTGATAGGTTTTATCAGCTTTTGATTTGCCTTAAGCTTATTTATCATATTGATAAAGATGATAAACTTCAATAGAGAAAAACAAAGATTATAAAGCATTTTTAGCATTTGCTGTAAGATATCTTTCTTCTAAGATGATAGAGGAATTCCATGGCTCACTTTTGAGGATATCAGCTTCAATGAAACCACAGATTTTGAAAATTATCCCACAAACCATTCTTATGCTTCAAGTAATGTATCCTCATAATAAGAATGAAAGAGCACTATGTGAGAGAGTTTAAGCTGAGGCTTATTACAATGGGTTTATCAGCAGTAGTTTCCGATAAGGTTTAATTCTATTTCACACCCAAGAGAGCATGGAAAAATGCCACACAGCTTAATAAAATGAATTGCGACTAAATTTAGAAATAAAAATGTTCCAACCATGAAAACTGTCAGCTCAACTTCCATATATATAATGGAAAGCAAGCACCGTGTCAGAATATTAGCGATCGCGCTCATTACCCTCGAAATACACAAGTAGCAACAGATCTAAGAAGGGAAGTTCATGAATCACAAGCAATAGTAACCTATCTGTGTAAGACTCCAGAGTAATCTATTTAAATATCAAGAAACATCAAAGCCTTATAATCGAAAGGGAATATATAATACTCATATCAGGTCCGCCTAGGAAACAAAGAGATTTTTCAAGTGTACACTTACTTGATCTAATTTTAAAGATCAACATAGCGGCACAGAAACGCCAGAGGGTGGAAAGGGAAAGGATATACATTGCCTCAACTTTTTACGAACTGCAAGCCGTTCGCATTAGCGTATCGCTCCATGAACCTCATGAACCTGTCCCAGTCTCGTGGAGTTCGCATGATGTACTTAGCTTCAATCCCTGCAGGCTTTCCATTAACAAATCTGGCATTAACATCAACTGACTGAAGAACCCCTTCTTCATCAATCATGCAGAAGCCAGTGATATCGCCAACTTCACCTGATGAGTCAAAAACAGATGGTTCATCAAACTTGAATATAACCATACCATTAGTTCCATCCCTTGATTTAGTTAGCCTCACATCTGGAACTGTCTGTTCATCAGTTCCTTGAATGAATTGAATTGCTGGTTTAATCATCATTATACTAAGTCTAGACATTTGAGAATTTCTTCTTTGAGGGGCTTGTCGTGAACAGGATAGGTACAAAGGTTGTCCATTAAATGAGCGTACACTACGATGAATAGCTCCTGATGTAATGCCTGCAATAGAAAAATAAAACATGCATTACTGATCATGAATCATATTTTCATTCATTTCAATCCCATTCTCAACTCTGCAAGCGACATTGTTTATGCATGTTAGACTGTTAACCAGTAGTTTCGCTCAACAGATCACAAGGAAGCCTGAAGGGCTCTAGGTATCAGAAGGAGGAAGTTACAACACTTAATTCTATGTTTGTACTTGGTAATCTTTCATGGTGGACACTCACTAGCCCACATCTCGGCCAATGGACCTAACAACCACCTAAAAAACTATAATTTGTTTTGAGTTATTATACCCTGAGCATCATTTTCTCTCAAGATATAGACCCCAGGATCGTATATAACTCATACAATGTCCCAGCACAATGAATATACAACAAGGAAAAATCTAAAATTTTATTGGTGAAGATAATCCGTCAATATTTTTAGTGGCTTTTTGTTCGCCACGCAGACACTCCCATTAAAAACCAACAGATTTTTGTTTACAATCTGAGCAACCTAGGAGCAATACGTGATTGATTAAAAAGTAAGCCAAAGGAAACCCTCATCTTCACTAATGATGCTTCTGTGAAGCATGCTTTATATACACGTCATTTATTCACATTGTCGAATTATAATCACTGTGATTCACTTTATTCTTAAGTCACTAATATGCTCCATTTCACCCCTTCATTTTCAAAATTCAGGATAGTGGAAATTGTAGCAATGGAATTGGAAAGTGCTATAAAAGAAGTAGAAGAATGGTTCATATTTGATTATCTACATTTGGGTACACCAATAGCACATTAATATTCCAATGAATTAAGTGGGGGGATATAGCTCAAATAAAGAGCTGCATCAAAGAACTTTGCAACAACTTAAGCGAGGATAGAAGTCCAATTTTATGTAATAACCCTGATGCATGCCAAATAAGATTATTGCTGGCAATGTCGGATGATCTTTGAAGATATGAAGGAATCCAAACTATTACTCCTATTCTCTGTGAAGCATAGTTGGATACATTCAGTATATCCTGAGTTAAGCATTTGCATTAAGAGAAATCATACATTTGAAACTTTTTGTGACTTAAGTACCAACAAAGCTTTTATATCTCCTAGGCCAAGTATGATAGTTTCAAAAACCGCTATGCTAATAAATGGGATAAACTAAACCATGACAAATCTTCCCTCCCCATACTAGAGCTTTTTGTCGATTAAATGGTTGTTAATCAATATATGCAAATATTATATGGAAGGTTTAAATCAAGCAATTAACTAACCAAATGTGAGTATGTTTATCTAGTTGAAGGAGGAAAAGGGAGAGGAAAAGGTTATAAATATGTACAACACATGGAGTATTCCTATAAGTTGGAATTTGGAAACAAAGGTTTTGTTAAGTTTAATCGTGTGTTACATCCACTGAATTTTCTAGAAGATTAGGTCATCGCTATTCACTACCACCAGAGTGAAATTTTCTTTTATCTACAATTCCTAGATGCGAGGACCTTAATTTATATTAAATATATACAATGACTACTCATAAGGCTCGAGTGCATGAGATCTTAGGATCCATTATTGCCTTTTGGCAAGAATGTTAAATTTCAGTCGAATATAGCAAAAAAAAAAAAAGTTTAGCTCTTTACTAATGAAAAAGAATAAAGAAACAACTTGGAACACTTGTATAGTTCTATTAAAGAAAAACATTATCATCAACTAACAACAAGCACATTGCCCAAGAATTTAAAGCAAAATCAAAGACCCACTGCAATCAGGGTCCCTAATAGTAGACATAATTACATTTGAAAAAAAGAAAAATTAGGAAGGAAAAAAAAGGGTACCTGCAAGAGAGGGTGCTTGGTGTGAAAATTGAGAGATTGGGGAAGAAAATGCAAGAGATTGCAGAGTTGCCATTGTTTTGTTATGGTGGAACAAGAGAGAGAAAGTACTAGAAGAGAGATATATATGAGGAATTTGGACGGGGTGTGGTAGGGAGAGCTGGAGGGTGTGTAACAACGACAGCCATTCGCTTTCTTTTTCCAAATCGATTGATCAAATGAGAGATGGATATACATTTGACTTACTTTTACCCGCCAATTCCATTTGGGCTATACAAACATATTTGGACCGACCAACCACTGAAAAAAGCCTTTTTTGATTTGAAGAGTCTATATGGGCCCACCGTCAATTGAATAGACCCAAATTACCATATGGGACGAGTCCATTCTTTGATCCATTTGGGCTGACACATTGCTATAGCCTCAATGGTTAGTCCTGCATTTTATTCAGAATGATCAAACATAAAAAGGCTGACCCAGTAATAACGGGTCGACCCAACTATCTACTTTATTATATTTATATCTCAGATTCTGCCAAAATATTTTCTATAATTGATAAGAATGATAAGGCTATAGCCTATAAGCCTATAAGCCTATAAACAATTTTTTTAAAAAAAATGGGCTGGTTATGGTTCCCTAATAGTAGACAAAAAAAAAAAAGAAGATATTTTCACATGAATTCTCTCAAATAAAAAGTGAGTGAATTTCACTTTCATGTGAAAAAAATTATGTAAAAATATTATTTTAAAATATCAGTTTTTTAGACATATTCTATTATATGAGTTCTTTACACACCTTATTATTATTATTATTATTATTATTATTATTATTATTAATGCAGTATTTCTGCATTGCATGAGAAAGGAAAGCATGCTGCAGAGGGATTTAATTGTAGCAAGTAAATGATAAACTCGCTTTGTGCTCCAATGTAAAATATAATTTGTTCATATTTGAGTTAGTTTACATGGAACACAAATTAAAAAAAATCCATTAGACCTCATATATATGCAACCATCGATTTCTCTCTCTCTCTCTCTATCTCTTCCCTCTCTCCCTCTCACTACGAATCTGTAGCAAACGGATGATAAAGCTTTGGACGCGGCTCCGGCCAACGGAATAACAAACAAAAGGTAAAGCTTCATAACTTTATTAATTTTATAATTTTTGTTTGTCGCGTAAAAAATATAATTTTTATTAAGTGGTTTTGAACCGGTATTTCTTCTGCCCCTTTAATTTGCATGCTTCTTGGTTGTGGATGAGATTTTATTTTGTGACCATGGATGAGACAAAGGGATTCGGCTTGATCCCTTTTCTCCTATGTTTGCATTTAAAAAATTACAGATATGTTAGTGCAAGTTCAAAAATGTAAGAGACAAAATGAGAATTTTTTTTTGGTGATAATCAATTTGGGTATTTGTTAATATATATTAGAAGTTTACCTTTGATCTTAAATTTTAGGAATGAGTATTTGTTAATATATATTAGAATGAATGGGTATTTGCTAATATATATATATGAGAAAGAATGGGTATATTAAAATACTCTTAAATTTTAGGGAGTACCTTTGATCGCCTGAGCTTGTTCTTCAACTTCAATTGAACTGTTGATTCCGAGTACTACTTTTGGTTCCACTTTCTATGGCATTTGACTGCAAGTTGAAAGATGAGACCTCCAAAGCTCCCTTATTCTGAAAACTACTGTCTTCCATCAAGAAATTCAACATGCCTCTGAAAATTTTCCATAATGAATTTCTTGCAATATTTACATTTTACAAAAGAATATAGTAAAAACGTGTAGCATAAGATTAGAACACTCACCACAAAAAAGATAATAATAAATAATAATAATAATAATAGAGCTCAAGAACAAGATTCAATTTTCTCCATCCCTCTAAAAAAGATTCAATTTTAGAAACAATATATGGTAAATTTTGTAAATGAAAAATCAAATGAGTCAAAAGATTCAATTTTATAAACAATATATGGTTACCCACTACTCATCCTCTATATTACTTCAACTGTCTGGCAAATATGTCATCCTCTACTTTTGGTGTAAACCTGCCCAAGCCCAATGACACACGTGGTTGTAAAGCTCCATAATTATATTAATTTTGAGCCACATTGAGATCTACTTGCTTTGTGAAAGAATTTTGTTCACAAGAATAATAGCAGTTGTTCAAATCTAGTGTTGGAAAAGAATTTTAAACAATAGATGAAGTTAAAAATTTTATGCTAAAGAGTGAGAATTTAGAATTTCAAGTTGGGCTACTAAGAAAATCAAAGAAAGTGATGAAGTGAAAAAAAAAGAGTATGTTTGTTTTAAACAGGGTAAGGGAATAACAATTATAAATATTAAAACTAAAAGGTGTCGAGGATCGATAAAAGAGAGCTGTAAAACAAAGATAGTTGTGTTGAAAATAAATTCAATGGCATACGTAGCCACCTAATTTATTGAGGGACATAGTCACCCTTTGGCAACTCACCGAAGTGTTTCGAGTGCGCAAAAGTGTTTGAGTCAACAACTTTCCATATAAATATACCCTCACATCAACAATTCAATTTCCTTGGAGTACAAGCTGAAGGGTTTTAAAACATTGAGTGTACACAAACAGATTTATATAATTATGAAAGGGATAGGCGTAATGAGTTGAAGGGGCATGACATAGAAATGTTTAGTGAGTTTTGCAAATTAGAAAAGGGCAAGAATCAATCATTCACTTATGAAATTAAGGTTGATAATGAATAAACGATAACACATTATTTTTGGGCTGATGCTACCTCTAGAAGGGCACATAATTTTTATAGTGATGTAATCGTCTTCGATACCACATACAACACCAATCGCTATGGGCTGATTTTTGCACCATTGACAGAGTTAACAAACATGGTCAAACCATAATTTTTGCTTGTGCATTCTTAAGTGACGAGATCTCACATTCATTTGTTTGACTATTCAACCAATTTTTAGAGACTATGTCAGGTGATGCTCCTGAAATGATCATTACTGATCAAGATCCCGCGATGTCTAAAGTAATTTTAGAAACTCTTCCGGATATTTTTCATAGATACTGTAGTTGGCTCGGTGAAGTATAATGCTCACTATAATTAATTTGTCGATTGTATTTGAAATTTGGAGTCTTAAAACGAGTTTGATTTGACATGGACGGAGCTTGTTGAGAGGAGCGGGTTACATGACAACAAATGGTTACAAATAATGTATTAAATTCGTTCAAATTGGGTGTCTACGGGAAGTTCTCACGCATTTTTCAAAAGATATGTATCTAAAAATAATTCATTAGTTAATTTCATGATTCAATTTAGTAGGGGGCTAGTACGCCAACATCAGGAAGAATTGTTGATCGATCACAAAAATTTAATTGAGAAACCTAAAGTGAAAATGAATCATGACTTTTTATTTCAACAAACCTAAAGTGAAAATGAATCATAACTTTTTATTTCAAATGGTTGAAATTTATATTCAGAAAATGTTTTATAAATTTGAAGATGAAATATGGGAATGATTGAATTACCATTATGAACTTTTAAAGGAGAGTGACAATCAATGCGTGTTTCAAGTTCATAGAAAAAGTGTTCACACGTAAAGTGCGACAACTTATTTATGACAAAAAAAATTAAATTTTGCTTCATATAGTTGCAACAAATTTAAGAGTATAGAGATACCATGTAGACATGTGTTTGATTACTTATCCCATTTATAAAAAATAACTAATATTTAGTATGTATTTTGTTTCATATATACTTCTAAAAATAATAAATTATTTAACTATTATTACTATAAAATGAAACGTCTTTGTGAAACAAATAAAACTCATTTTATAAAACGGAAGGAGTATTATATTGGCTGGCACTGGCAGAGTAAATCAATTTCTCATCATGATTTAAGCATAATCAAAGCCTGAAATGTGCAAATGAACACAAACCAAAAGGGCTCTGAATTACCCATCAAACATCTTATGGCATGTTTCCTCTTGAATTGTAAGATAAAAAACAAACAAGAGGAAAATAAGCATACCAGCATAATAATAGGAAGAATGGAACAAAGAAACGTCTCTCAATATTTCATGTGAAACAGCACTTGAACCAACAGTGCTTTCTTGAAACCATGATGTAAATTTGAAAATGATGAACCTAAATCACTTCTCTGCCTTGGCCAAAACGAAAAAAAATATAGGGCCTTGCTTAAGCAGAAGGCCATTAGTTGCTGGTTTCCCATGGCTCTTCGT
Source organism: Panax ginseng (assembly GCA_020205605.1). NCBI lineage: Eukaryota > Viridiplantae > Streptophyta > Magnoliopsida > Apiales > Araliaceae > Panax > Panax ginseng. The sequence continues at coordinate 2,327,681 of CM035131.1, forward strand.
GTCAATATGAACCGTGTACACCGTTGCCTCTTGATCTGTAATTGTCACTGCCATCTTGATTGTTACCCCTGCCAAAAGACTGCCCACCAAAACGCCCTCTCACAACCTCGTTTTGGTAACTTCCTCTACCTCTCCCCCTTCCTGGTGAAGACAATTGAAATGCAGCAGTTGGTCAATAAAGCACGACCTTCACTTTATATTACATAAACGTAAAGTAAGGATTATACTTTAAATTGTACTATTAATCACAAGTCTCTTGTTTTGTTTGTTTTTTAAAATAGACTTTAGACTATTAGTCCCGGATAATAAAACGACTTGAAAGGGAGAACTATTTAATATCATGTCCAACTAGGTATTATAATTCCCTACTATTTAGGACAAAAAAATTGTGAACAAAATTAACCTTTAACTTTGTTTAAAAAGACCAATTTATCTTATCCTATCTATCTATACTGAAACTAATGAGAATATAATATCTTTGTTATTAATAGATTCAAACGATAAGTTTTTATCCAATCTTTTAAATAATCCTAGACAAAACAAATATAACATGAGATTACCATAAAAAACAAAAATGTGACGAAGACTATTTAGTCCTAGAATTAATAGTCTTGAGATTATAATCCATGAGAATATAGACACGGAATTATAATCATTGCAAACAAAAATAACCTTACAGTATTACATTACTTCATATAGTTAGAAACCACTAAAACCTTATACCAACTGTACTTGGCATTTCATAATAACTACATCCATAATTTACGGTAACTGTAGACAATATACAATTTCATAAAGTATAGGCACGCGCTGCATAACAACGATAACTATACAATTACCATCCCTGACACCACCACTATCATTCACCACAAGGCTACCATGCCTCAAACCTTCCAGAGCAAATAAGAAAGAACCATCGCTCCCTTGTACAACAGAACTTTCTTTCCTAATAAGAACTGAAAATTAATAATCCAAAAAAAAGGGGAACATGGCCAACTAGTGATAATATCAGGAAGCTTTTTTATCCAATACTAATAATAATATCAGAACGGGGACCCTAAACACGATAAGAATGTACAAACAAAACTTACGTTTAAGAAACAAAAGGTGGCAAAAACAACAAATCCAAACAAATATAAATGGAAAAAGATAACATGTTCTCAAAACATGTACCAAGATCATTTGAAAGAGAAGATACTATCGAGGCATGAGTAATAAGGGAAAGGTCATATAGATAGGGACGGACCCAGGATTTATCCCTAGTGGGGCTTTGGTACAACATATATAATAAAATATACAAATATTAATATAAATTTAAAAATAATACAATGATAATTATATAAATAAATATCTTATGTCGAACAGAGTGACATAAAACCAAGAAAAAATTGTAACTCACTAAATAAAGTAGGGGACCAAACTTATATAAAATGGGTAAATTCATATTCATATGGACAAAAAACTATGAAATATTGAACATTATATAAAAATCTAGTGGGGGCTCATAGATAAAAACGTACATAACCAAAAAAAAAGAAGAAGAAGGAAAAACTAGTAGGGGCGGTGGCCGCTACTTGAACCCTCTGGGTCTGTCCCTGCATATAGAAATAACTATTTCGTAAATTATACATCAATGGAGAGCAGTTTTTGTACATACTTCCTCCACGTGATATGTTGCTGCTACTGCTGCTGCTTGGTCTTCTCTCTTCAATGTAAACCTGCCTCCCAACCAACTGTATTGGAGATGCCTAGAGAAAGAAAGAACAAGGATACAAAAGGCTGATTTTCACAAAGTTCATACCTACTAAAACATGCATTTAAGGAATATCAACTTGAACATCCACAATATCAATTACAAACAATAAATGCAAAATGATTCTTTTCTGCTCCATTATGTTTAACAGGAGACCCACACAACGTGATTAGAAACTAACAGTAGTACCTGCAACTAGTAAAATTTAAGTCTACCAAAATTAAGAAGAGTAAAAGATTATAGTGTTCCAAGCTACTTTTTTCAAAAGGTGGAACGTCTATAAATACACTTGAATTCATATGACAATGGTCCCCAAGAATTTTAAAGGATTTTCAGCAGAAAATAAGGATACGATATCCTAGCCTGGCACAAGCAAAAGTAATGATTATACAACAAATATGTAAGACGAGCACATAGAGTAAAGGAAAGTTGCTAACAAGTTATTGCACCATACCTTAAACGTCAACAAAATTAATTGATAGACTAGTGCTGTTCAAAATTTGAATTCATATGTAATTGAGCAAGCATAAGTTGTGACCATATTAGCTATCAAACACACAACAGATCTACTTGAAAATTGGAAACACCAAAACATAGAACTAATTTAATCTAAAAGTGAGAGATCAAACCTTGATTGCATTCTGAACACTATCAACATCTTCAAACTCAACGAAAGCAAAGCAAACACCAAGTTCCTGTAAATAATTTTCACTTTAGATAACTGTATGAGATACATAGATGGGCAAGGTAGAGAAAGTAGGGCAATTTTAACCTTGCGATTCCTTATGAACACACCATCAGGCTTTATTCTCCCAAAGTGCTCAAACTCTTGCTGAATATCAAGAGTTGAAACAGTGGGGGGCAAGTTTTTAACATAGACAGATTTTGATTCTCCTGAATAGGAAAAAAAATAATAGTAAGGAATTAAAATGAAGTCCCTACGTAGAAATTATCTTGTATAAGTTAAATTGTCAAACAGTAATGGAAGATGGAAAGATTGCTACTAGTAATACGACTTTCTGGGCTATTACAAAAACACACAAATAAACAATCCAAGCCATTAAACAAACAGAGAGCTAGTTTACTTATCACAAATCAAACATAGGATCAAGTCCAATCATAAAATAACTTTGTTTAAGATTTCTTAAATTAAGAGTGGATACAAATATGTTAGTAACAGTGTTCTTCTTGCTGTTAGCTTCATCTTTTAGTATGTCTTTAGGAGTTCTAACACAAAATTCCCACGAAAATCAAATAGAATGCAAACTTGTTCATGTGATGTCTATTCTACTCCCCCATTCCATATTATTTGTCACTAATAGAATATGCACACTTATTAAAGATAACAATTAATAGCTTAGTCTTAAGAGGAAAATGACACTACTATCCTTTATTGGGAAAAGGGGAGAAAGAAAAGTAGTTGTTTGATTGCATTAAATATCCTTGGAAATAGGATATAAATATGGGTATTGTAGGAAAGAGAATTTAAGATTCTCCTAGATATATGCAAACGACAATTATTTTGGAATATAAAAAATAAGCTAAAACGCCAGTTATAATGGAATGGAGGAAGTATATCAGAAGGAAAACTGTAATTAACACTAAATAAAGCAGAAGAAACAGTCACCTTCTTGAGAGAAACCTTCCTCCCCCGGTTCTACATTGGAATCAGGCACAAAAGATGACAAAGAGTTGGCCGGCTGACTAGTTGGCTCTGGTGTCTGATGGCATTCAGAAACAGTAGGTGAGGATGCCTTTTTAGGATAATGAACAGCAATTGATGGCACAATTTTCCCCTTCGGAGCTTGCAACTTCAAGTGCACAACATTTAAATCGCCAAAATATAAGGAAAATCACAAGTTAGTCCAACTCGAGATAAATGATCATAATGACTCGTTCATGTCATGAATGAAGCAGAATAAGCATACTAAAATGAATGAACACTGTTGGGAAGTAGCTGTAATAGCAGAGATGCATACAATAGAGGCATAAGTAAATTTCTGCGGCTCTCCAATAGCTTCCTGAACAGCAGGCGGAGGTTCTTGCTCACGGTCCACCTCATTAAGCAAAGCAGATGACTTTTCTACAGGAGTTTCTTTTACGTCCATCACAGGCTCCTCCTGTTGTTGCTGATCATGATGGCTGTAGTCATCAACTAGGTCATCTCCTTCCATATGCACTAAAACATAATGTTCACTAGTGTCCACCTCATAGTCGGGAACATCTAAAAAAAAAATTAATTCAACATATATTTAAGCACAATATTCTCTTATCACAAAGCATTTGAAAACAAACTTTTCATGACGTAAATTAAGATTTCATATTCCATAGTAATTTTATATGCACACTGGTTTTTCTATAATTCTATTCTGCTGTCATCAAATTAAATAATCCAAAGAAAGGAAAAACACTCTCACATACATCCGTTAACCAAAATGATTATTCCAATATTCATAATTAATGCAATGCATATTGAACTTCTATCTCAAATTGATTTAAATTCAAAACAATAGCATGATAGTCAGCCAGCATAAATCTAAGAGCACTGGAAATTCATAACTGCAAATTATGTATTACCCATTTTCTTTACTATATATTGCCTGTTAAAAGCACAACATTGAATGTTGCTCCTTCTGATAATTGCGAGATGTTCAATTGAGACATAAATTTGAGTTAATAAGTAATAAGCTTTTACAATCCAATGAAGGCCAAAATACCTGGAGACTCTGAATGAGGACTAGAGGTAGTTAGTTGGGAATCAACTCTGTTTTCAATATATTCGGGCGCTGGATGCTGGTAATCAACTCTGTCCTCTTGTAATATCGGTGCTGGATTCTGGTAATCAACTATGTTCTCAGATAATATGGGTGTTGGATGCTGGTAATCAATTTTGTTATCTGATATGGGTGCTGGATGCTGGTGAATGACCTCCTCGCTGACAAAGTGTAAGATATCGTTTAGGACAAAGTAACCATTCTCTTGAGGAGCAAGAAGAAAGGTCTGCATAAACTTCCTCCAGCCAGTGAATTTCTTGGATTTGACAGAACCAGAAACAACAACAAGAACACCTCCACTCCAAGATTCAAGGGAATTTATCGTCTTGATCTCAATGCCAGTGAAGTTAAGCGACATGACAAGTGTATGAATTTGCTGCACAAACATGAAATTAGTGATACTTCACAGCTGCAATTAGTCATAAAAGCTAAGAATAGTCATACTGCCACAATTAGTTTCGCATATATCTATATCTATATTATAATGAAAAAGAAATTTTAATTAACCTATCCACGTCCCTATTTTTTCTCTACTTCTATTCCTGTTTTCTCTCTCTTCTTATCACCATTTAAAACATCCTTCAACTACCACTCGGATTGTATTTAATTTTTGTTTTTATCACTGTATACTTTTAATTGTGATTTTTAATATTAAGTAAGTTTTAATATATTTGAGCATGATGCGGGAGACTAGTATCAATAAATGAAGATAAAGAGGGCACTTGGCTTGCACAATCAACTACTAAGGATTCACAAATCATAACTGACAGTTATGAAGTATCTGAAAAGTACGATTATACTGTTAATTCATTAATCCTATAATTATTAAACTGCTAATAAGCCCAAACATAACAAATCAATACATATCCTGTGTGTGGTCAAACTCTTGCATATATGGAACACTAGAATTTAAAAATCAACCACTCAAAAGGCAATATAAAATTTTCAGTTAAACAAGGTAATAAAACATTTATTAGTAAATCTCGTATATATTTCGTAAATGCATTCGATTAACAAGCTGAAAAAACACTTGACAGTCAAAAACCAAACACGTTAAGATATGAAATGATTCGCAAAAAAAAAAAAACAGAACATTCGAAGTAAAGTGGAAATCAATGAATTACTAGTTACCAGTAATGCGGAAGCAGTGTCGCTCGATTCCCCATCAATCCGAATAATACTGCTGGCATCAGTGTAAAACTGATGAACAAAATCGGGTTGCTGTTGAAGAACATGATAGAATTGTTGAACAAAGAAGGAACCCACCTGCGACAAAAAACCATTAATCAAGTACAGGAATATAATTGGAAAAAGTAAACTTGGGCATTTAAAAAGATTCAATCTTGTGATTAATTTATTTCACTAATTGAATAATCATTATAATTATTACCTGAACGGCACTGACAGGGGCTGGGTACGAACTCGCCATTATCGCTCTGAATCAGACAGAGCTCTGAAAGAATCCCAAAAGTACTAAAACCCCCAACCCAAATGAAGAAGAAGTAGATTAGGGTTTACAAACAAGTAGTAGTAATTTAATTTAATATGGGGTTTTGTACTAGATCTATATCTCTATTTCTAGAGGAGAGAGAAAGAGATATGGAAAGAGAGAGAGGATAGAGAAAGATACTTATGCTACAGAACCGAATGAAACTGAATTTAAATGCCGAATCGGTGAGCGAGTTTGTTTTGGTGTGAATAGTTGAATCATTAAAATGGACGAGTTGAATGACTAAGTCAGATTTTTTAAACTGAATGGTTGAATGAGCAGCTGAATAAAGTAAAAAAAAAAATTAAAAAAAATTAATTATTATATTAAATAATATTAAATAAATTTAAAATAATTTTGAATTTTTTCAGAAAGATAAAATAATAAAGTTTTGCGATTCAGATGTTTCAGACATGTCAATTATCAAACAGTTTTTTTCATTCAGATTCAGATTCAAGTCATTCAGATTCAGATTCAGCTCATTCAAATTCAAATTCAAATTCAAATTCAAATTTATTTAATTTTTATCAAACACTCCCTTAGTCCACTCCGGTGTTAAAAATTGAATGAATGTATGAGTTTTATGTTTAGTGATAATCCCTACAATCATAACCGTTAAGAGATTGAGTGAGGCCTTAGGTGAATGGATAGACGGTGGAGATTGGATCATATATGGTAGTCCATATGATATGGTGGAAGTGTATGTAGTGAAACAGAGTCAAAAGACCTAAAGTGTGCCTCTGAATCTCTAACTGAATGAATGGAAGAATTTATGCCTTTGAAATGATTGGGCTGTGGCACAGGGTAAGAAGACTGGACTGTTCATTCACTTTTCTTTTTTGGTCTAGTTCCCCTTTGGGAAATAGGAAGAGAGAGTGAGACCTTCCTGACTTGGCCCAAGGTAGTTTGGGCTGACTTAGTGATTATTAATATCACAGGCTTCTGGTCGAGAACTGATATTTTTATATATATTTTTGATATTTTTATATGATTATCTCTCATATGAGTATACAATGGGTCACAACTTCATATAAAAATGAATCATGTAAAAATATCAAAAACACATGTAAAAATAGTACTTTTCCTCAAATAAAATTATATAAACCTTATTTAAAAAAAGGAGATTGATGTCGGGGCTTGTAACATTTTTGGGTCTAATGAATAAGTGTAAATTTATTATTTAATTTTGTGGATGATTTTTTTTTGTTGTTGTTAAATTCGGTTTCATTGTTCTTTCTCTTTTTAACGTTAGCATGCTTATGGGGGGAACAAGAAAATAATTGCTTTCCTTGAGACTGGGCCACAAATTTCTTTTTCCGTTTGTCCCTGCCCTGCATATTTGATTACTCCTATATTACAAGTAATACGTGTGCCATGAATATTAATTTAAATAATAATCCGAATCAAACAACTGACTCTACTAAGCCTCCCCCAAACAAAACAAAAAAGTCCCAGGTTTTTATTTATGTCTCTTCACTTCACTTCACTTCACTTCACTTCTACTCCGACACATTTCCAAATAACTTCCTGCAGATTTACTAAACTAACCTTCCCCATCTTTCATATCCCAACTAAAACAAAAACCATGGTATAGTTCATCCCTTCCCTTGGTAGTTGGTACCAACAACCATAAAATCTGAACTACAGGCTGCAGAACTGGTTTGCAAAGATTTTGCCAGTTCAATAATAAGCCTGAGGTCAAATTTGCTGGCGTGCCTGTTTGAGCATAATCCTGCTGCAATGCATAATAATGATGTTAATAGAATTTACACAGTAAAGCAAATTTTAACTAGGAAGAATTGTGAACAACTTTCTTTGCAGGGGAGCCTGGTCAAAACCAATAGAAAATAGTTCAATCACATAAATATCTACTTAAGACAGGAGCCAAGAGCCATATCATTTCCATGGTTATAAATTCTCAACTAACGATAAACTCAATATACACAGGCAGCTACGGATTGAGAGCATTCCACAAGTACTCTAATACTTCAATTGATAGGGGTATATTGTAATAAGACACCATTTTTAAGGTACATATAATTTGGAAAACAATTTCTCCTAGACTCACATCAAAATGGTTTATTTTAAAACCTACAGAGTGAAATTTGAGGTAGACCGCAATTTAAAGTTATTCACTCCATCCTTCTGGGAATATGAAATGCAACAAGTTAGCCCTTTTTACCTTGCAGGGCAGCAGAAGACAGACAATTGTGAATGAAAGATTTATAAACGAGGCTTACCAAGTACACAAATCGAGAGAGTATTGAGCAAACAATAGTGGCAAAGTCTGTGAATGTTCTTTTCCTTTTTCAATTGCAATGGCCTGTTCATATAAGGGACAAGCGTCTTCAACATTCCCCTGCCAATCAAGAGAAAGAAACCATCTTGAAACACAAAATACTGAAATCATAATATGATGTTGAAGAGCTTGGTCTAGCAAATTTACCAGCCGATGTTCCATGAATGATTGCTTCCAAGAGACCTGGAGAAATTTCATCATGCACAAGTTGATAGGCTCCTCGAGCCCCTGGAATATCCCCAGAGTGCTCTCTAAGTCGAGCAGAAAACAGGTGAATCTCTGGTTGTCACTGCAGACATCTGAAACAATTCAATTCAGACACTTGAGAATTCATCAGCAGTTAAAATTGTACAAGTTTCATCACAACCACTGAGCAAATATATACATAAATAGTACAGTTGTACTTTGCCGATATAACAAACTTCTACCGTTAATTTACATTGAAAAGATCATGAAGAATTGACATGTTCTTAACAGAAGCTTCTCCCATACATTGGCAAAGACTTGAGTAGCACGAGCAAGTGCATTCTCAGCAAGATCCATACTGCCACTAGCTTCCATGCACAAAACATATTGTATCCAGTACGGGATAATTGGCACAAGCAATTAAGCATCTTGCATATAGATTGACAACCTGACCCCAAAAAAGATGGAAGTTCAAAAATTATAATTCAATGTATTATGTAGATTAAAATAATAATTTGAATAAGAGTGGGCTAAGAAGCAACACATAAGAACTACTACGCTGGAGGAAAAAGGACGCCCCTCGAGAGACCCTCCTAGCCTGACAGACAGATGGTTAGGAAGATAACACACCTGCATGCATAACATTGGATTTTAAAAAATAAAATTTATTATACAACTGATGAACCCAGAATGCCGACTCACAAATGAGGGTTTGACGTACTTAGCCTTATAGAAACCAAATGGAAGGCCCGTGCTTTAGTCCAAGTTCAATATCCCATTTTAAAAGGTTCTTCATCCTACGGTTTAGCCAATAAGGCATATGATGCGGCAGATATTACTAAGTGTAAGTCAGCGCATAACAAGGGAAGAAATTGAATGCGCATTCATCCATCCAGAACAAAAAATTAAAATACCTTGTTGAAGTCATCCCCTGCTTCTATAAAATTAAGATAGTTATGCCAATTTTCGAGTTCTCCTCCATTGAGGGGACGGACATGAAAGTAGGGCCTCCTTATAGCTGCTTCAAAACCAATTATCTTAGAATGGAACTCTTTAGCTTTGTTATACATGCACTTCTTCTCTAACTGTACGTGATATACTTCTTCAACTCCTCAGCTTCTGTTAAGCCTGCACTTGCAGGTTTATGAGATTGTTCCGCAGCATTAGGCTGAACCTCCCCCTCAATTTCATGACCAGCTTCTTCGGCAGTCCTCAACTTCGTTAGAGGCCTATGTGCAACTAACTCCGTAAAGCTGTACATAATTGGCAACAGAATATTTAACATATAAGAATATTCAAGACCAAAATAAATAACACCAGCTGCAATAAGATGTCTGTAAATAACTATATATTTGTGAGTGCGCGTGCGCACACGTGTAACACATTTGCAGCTCAAACTATATCAACATTTACTGTCTAATGCGTAAACAAAATTGGTGCCCCAATATAATACAACAATATTTTACTCTAATAGCTTAGAGTATCACTTCAACCAACCCAAAAAGGAATGCTATATGAAACAACTAAGGTAATTAATGGAGTAATTAAAACAACATTTGCACGTAATTATAAGGTTATTTGCTAAAATTAATGTAGTAATTAAAGCCGCATGTGCATATAATCATTATGTGCTAAAGATTCCTAATTTAGTTTTAAAAAGTTAAGACCAGTATAAAACTCATGCTACAATTTAATACACCATAAAATTGCCACGCGAAAAAAAAAAAAAAAAAAACTAATAAAGTCTTGCTCTAGGCGCGCCCCAGTTCTTTCTTGGAGGTCCAGAGAGCAGCAGTTCAAATAATAAGAATTTGACAAGTGAAGGTGGTGGCAATGGTTGGGGGTGTTAAAGGGGTAATGGTTGGGTGAGCAGGAGAAATTTGACAAACTTCCAGTCCAGTAGGGGTGGCACTGCAGGGATCCACTCTGTGGCCTTTCCATTTCCATCCAGAAGATAATTCGCAAAAGCAAATGAATAACCTAAACAGAAAATTAAAATTGAAGCTGACGATAGACCAGCTTATGTTCAAAAACTGAATTACATGATTTTTTTACTATTTCATTTTCAAATTTTAAAACTTATTTTTTAAAAATAATTTCAAACGTTTTCAAATTTAAAATTAATATAAATTTATTTAATTTATATTCATATAATTATAAATATTATAAAAGTACTATTAATTATAAAATTTATTATTTTCAAAATTTAAATTAAATAAATCATATTAATTTTAATTTTAAAATATAATAAATTAACTTTTAAAAGTTAATATCGATCTTATGTAAATTTGTAGCTACAATCCATTAAATACTTATTCCATAAATTATTTAAAATTAAAATAAAATAAAAATTATTTTACAAGTATAATACAATTGATAAATTATACTCTCTCTTTTATAAATCACAAGATTATTATTAATTTTTATAAGTCAATTTTAATGCATTCTCAAATTTAATAATTTTGGTAAGAATTGAAAAATAATAAATTTTATAAGTAATAGTATTTGTTTCCTAAATAAGTTATTATATGTATTGATTAAAATTTATATTTTTAAATTTAAAATATCACATACTTATTTTTAAAAAAATAACAATAATTTTATAATTAATTAAAAATAAAAGACTATAATATATTACATCTATCATATGTTTTAATGTATAAAACCAATACAAATATCGAATAGTTTCGACGGTCAAAACCTAATCCTTGGGCTATCCAAAGAGGCACAAAGCAAAATCCACATTAACGTATAAAAACCTAAGCCCTGCAACTCTCTCACTTTGAATTCCATTATTTACTTCTTTAGTTACAATATGTCGGCTAGAAGGGGAGGAATCTCTCTCCCTGATCGGCGAGACCGCAACAAGAGCCAAGGAATCTTATCTAGGATTTCATCAACCATATCTGAATCTCCGATCGTTTATCGTGGCAAGCAAGCCGCTTCCGACACCGGCTTCGTCGCCAAGAAGCTCCTCAAGAGCACTGGCAAAGCCGCTTGGATTGCCGGCACTACCTTCTTGATCCTCGCCGTACCTCTTATAATCGAGATGGATCGCGAGCAGCAACTCAACGAGCTCGAGCTTCAGCAGGCCAGCTTGCTCGGTACTCCTACCGTCTCCCCCCAAAAGTGATCCGTCGTTTCGATTTCAGGTCAGAGAAAGAGTTGATTTTTTCTCTCTCTAGGACTCTTTAATTTAATGCTTCTGTATTACTACTAGGATTTTATTTTATTTATGTTGTCACTACGTGGTTACTAAATTAATGGTTTTTGGATTTAGGACCATGTTGATTGGTGATAGCATTTTTCTATGTTAATAAATTGTTGAAATTAATCTATTTAATGCTTCATTGGAAATTAAATGATGTTGTTTATGGCACACGATTTAATTTATTTTGTGTGTGCCCTTAATTCATTGATAGTTATCAATTTTTGATATTCCATCATTCTTTTCTGGATAATTTGATTAGTCTCGGTGTTAGAACTAATCAATTGGTGAATTTTTTTCCCAGGACCTTATTTAACTTTACAAATGGCTATTTTCTTGAAACACAAAGTACATACTTTTTGTGTTTAAAAAAATTTACCCCCTTCCTAAAAGAAGAATCCTTTTTGTGTTTGTTGACGCATTCTTTTTCTTTTTCCAAATATTAAGGTATGTAAAAGTACATACAATGGACATAATATTTTTGCCTTGTAATAAAGTTTAAGATTGAAAAAGTAATCAAAAAAAGTTATATATTAGTGTCCTATGCCAACCCTAATATTGGGGGAAGACAAGGCAGGCAAATAGGACCCCCATTTTTTAAGAATGAGAGTGTGTAACTTAGTTCCCCAAAAGTTGTAAGCCATCCATGAGGAAGTCCAAATATTTTTTTGGTAATTAAGGAAGGGCAAATAATTTGTTGCATGAGATGTGTAATTGGCTCTAGGTTGTTGCCCTAATAGGTAGTAGGACAGAGTTGTTACTTCAAAGGTGTCTTTAAATTAAGAATGTGAGTTTTTTGTCTTGCTCAATTCAAACGGGAGCTGAGCCACTAGGTGTTAGCAAGTAATTAAAAACAAGTAGAAAAATAGCATACCAGCCAATAAGAGGCTTAGGATTTAGGAAATCATCTAAATGGGTCTCACCAAATGCAAATAATAGAACTGTGACCATGGTACATCTTTAAAAATCATTAATGCAGTATTATCACCTTTCATTTCATAAAATGTCATCTTATCGATATAAATGCTATTTTAAATGTGCAATTGAAATAATGGAACTCCTAAGCTTGAAGATAGATTTTGGCGTAATGTAATTACAGTTTGAATGTAAAGGAAAAGAATTGAAAGACCAGTTTATGTTTTTTTAAAGAACAAACTAAGACTAGTGTAGTTACATTTAGTATGTATATTAACTTCTATAGGTCTTCAATACTTTTGAGAGATCGTTCTATCTGAGTCATATTTTGTATACTCTCTTCGTTTCTTAATATATGTCGTTTTAGAGTTCAGCACAAGTATTAAGGAAATGATTGTAAAACATTAAATATACTATCAATTGTCTATATTACCCTTGTATTGGAAAAAGAGAGTGTTATTCATTGGGCAAAAAATAATGAGAGAACTAAAGTTATATTTATTACTTTGGGTAATATTGAAAACTAAACAATTAATGCTTACTTGAAATTCTCAAACGATTTATATTTAGGAACAAAAATATTTCTCTAAATAGACTTATATTAAGGAACGGAGAGAGTATTTGTTACTTGAACTGGAATTGAAATCTTATCCAAAGTTGGATACTTGGATGTAGGGCCAGCATTTAATACCCAATTCATCAACCCGTCCATTAAGCCCATGATTTAATGGGTAAATAGATGGGTTTTAGATGGGTTGGGTTAAATGGATAATTATAAATAAGTAGAATAAATGGTTATTACCCATTTAACCACATAATTAAATCTCAAAATCATCATGCTCGGTCCTCTAATTCTCTCTATCTCCTGGCGAATAAGCTCTCTTCAGCGAAAAAAGAGAAGACATGGAAAACGAAAGCTAACATATGCATCAGAAACGGAAACATGAAATTCATCAGGTGGACCCACGTGGAATTAAGGTCTCTACTTGCCATGTTTTCTTATCTGATATTAGCTACCTTAGTCCCTTACAATATTTCGCTCTTCTCGCTCTATATCTATACTACCTCCGTTCTTAAAAGATTGTCGTTTAAGGTTTTTGCACATAGATTAAGAAAATCATTTAATACTCATTTAACAATTAAAATTTGTTTGAAATTTCATCACTACCCTTTTATGAGATAATGAGAAGTTGAAAATTATTAATACAAGAGAGGGAATTTCTTAGGACAATGAGAAAAGGTAGGAGTAATATAGGAAAATAAATAATTTATTTTCCTCGAAAGTTGTAAACGACAAACATTTTAGAACAAATATTTTCTTTTAAAACGACAATCTTTTTGGAACGGAGAGAGTATCTAATAGTTTTTCCCCCTATTTTTGATAATATAGATTTGTTATAATAGTTGTATCTATATATTACATATTTTTTAATTGATTAAATAATCTAAAATATTATTAAATGGATATATTTCTCAACCCAATTTTTTCGCCATAATCGAGCAAGATGGATTACGGTCGATTGAGGATGAGAGGAATATGTGGTTCAAACTTTTGGGTTGTGATGGGTTTAACCCATATCCATTTTTAACCTATTTAAAAATATACATTTATGACCCAACCCTTTAATAATCCATTATCCATTAAATTTTATCCATCACCCCCATTTAATCAACTCATTTGCCACCTCTACTTGGATGTATTATAGCATAGCCTCTAAAGCATGAAGAAATAGAATCAAGCTTCTTAGTTGTTTTGCTATCGTCCAATTGGAATGTGTTGAATGTTGAAAAAAAGATTGTTCATATTGCTCCATTTATATCATTAAGCCGGGGCAGGGGATTTGCTGATACCCAAAATTTTGAAGCTCCATCACAATTACAAGTTCTATAAAATTCTAAACCTCAAATCACCACATAAACACGGCTTATTATCTAAAGAATACGTCAAAACAATAATTTGCAAAGGCAGGTCAATTAGAATCCTGCTGTGGATAAAACACCCTCCCCACTCACGCCACTTATATTTCTCAACACTCTGTAGGACTGTAGATGTTTTTCCCCTATCTCTGGCTTTTAATTGCATTTTATTACTTCTCCATATGTATAGGTTCTCCTCTTTCTCTCACACTGTATACATGAACAGGCCCACATCATTTAGGTTCATGCATTTCTATGTAGGCTCAAGCTATGTTCCATATTAAGTGCTTGTTATACAAAAGAATGAGCTTGAGCTTATGCAGCATCTCAATTTGTCTGGTATAGCATTTGTAGAGTTGCCAATCTTCTGTGGTTTTGTTTGGTAGGCTGGGTACTCTCTCAATCCCATTTTGTTTGAAGAGCTAGGATTTAGGAAGAGATTGAATTACATGCTTCTAAGTACGGATATAGCATAAGGGCGCAAGGCTGTTTTCTTTAAATTCTTTTTCACGGTTCATGTTAGGGCAGACTGCCAAACATGGCCCTTGAGGATTTGCAAACTTTATGCTTTTGCTTTCTATTCTAATCCCATTTCACAAAGAGGAGGGAGAGGAAGCTGTTACCAATCATATTATTTTCCGAGATTTGTGGTTTGTGGGCTGTATCCTCTTAGACTCCCTATATTTATGATTTACTATTTTAATATATCTTCTTCTTTTTTTTTGACAGATTCACCCTTTTTGGCAATAAGCTTAACCCACCATAAAAAAAAGAGTAAACTTTTTTTAAATAAATGAAGACATCTGCTCTTCAATCTTGTTTTGGTCGAGCACAATTCAATTCTTCCACCAAATTCATAAATCCACACCATTCTCTCATCTTGCGAAATCATTATCACCTTCTTTTGAGACTTGATGTTTGAATTAAGCATATATTTGTTCGTCTCTGAGTTCAAATGTCCTCCTACCCTTTAAATTATCCAGAATACTTGTTGTTGCCCCGTACATATGAAATACTCGTGTATCATAACTGTAATATCTGGAATTGGGAGAGTACTTTCCCATTTAATTTTAATCTATTTAAGACTGGGTGGTGCACTTCCTTGCAAATATGAAATATCACACCTGCAATGATCGGTGGAAATTTGTAGTATATATGTATGATATTATTGAGTGAGAGACCCCTTTATATATATATATATATCCACAAGCCTTCTTCCATGGTGGTATAGATTAAAAAATGATATACGGACGTCTCACCCGATGTATTTCACTACTTGCATTGAAAAGGATTGCCAATACAATAAACAATTTAGTATGGATACCTGAAAAATTATCATCTTATCTTTAAACAACATAATAATATACTAACAATCTTGTACGAGAATTCTTCTTTTTACTTTTTCAATATATTATTATTAATTATATAAAATACATTTAGACATGATTGTTTATATTAATTTCTTACTCGAACAAGTATAAAGTTGGTAAGAACTGGTGTACAACCCCAAAATCCTTCCTTTTTGATGCAAACTAAAATTTGAAGCTTTGTTAGCTTTTTGCTATTTTATCTTTGTGTGCATCTTTGAAACACATACATATATATTCTTTGTTCAATTACGCGCACACTCCTCTTTCATTTTAACTGATATTTTAGAAAGAAAGAAAGAAAAAACATTAAAATTAAGAAATAACGAACTAGATGAAAAACCTTAATATTATTAAAGAAAAATAATTTAATATTTAATGTAGGGATAAATAAGAAATTAAGTCATTAATACTTGAAATCTTATAAAAGACGGATAAAAAAAATAAATCAATTTCACATACGTATTATGATAGAAAGACAGAGCAATTGATAGTTATGGACCATAATAGAAGGGGAAAAGAGGCAGAAATGGACGGACCTGATTGATTGATATCTATCCTACTTTTCGTCCCCCTTAACAAAGAGTACATGACAAGTTTCTCCCTCGGTAAAAGTAGTTATAATAATAATAATAATAAGACAATTTGATGTAAATCACATGCAGTTTCTTACTAAGTAGCAGGCTACTTTCATCTACACCAACTTGTAGCAGAGATTTTTTATTTAAATCAAAATGTCAAAAGAAGTATACACATAAAATATTAAAAAAGGGTAAATTGAGATTTATACGCTCTCTCACATCACCATCCGAGTTTCAAAAAATGACAAATTAACACTTGTAGTTGTGAGGTGAAGTGGAAAATACTTTTCTGTTCCAACACCGTTAACCAATGTGGCTAAAAACAATTATGCCCTTTTTTCTTCTTTTTTTCTATTCCCTTCTCTTCTCTTTCTTCAACCTTCATCACTCCGTTAGAACACAATGCCTTCACCAGCTCCATTATTCAGCCAAAAATTCATCACTTTCTAGACCAAACTAGATGCAAGACTGTTGCAAATCTTTTGAGTTTCCTTATGATGAACAAATCATCCCATAAACATCATTAAAATCATCAAATAAACTCAGATAATCCATGGTTCATTCCTTGGTTTCTAGAATAGGATATTTCTAACAAAAATCCATTAAACACCATGTCTAATCCCTTCATTTGGGCATAAAAACCTCTGGGCTTTATCCCTCACCAAATTCAAACATAATCAATCAGCCATAACCAAACCAAGTAACCCCAAATCTCACCCCCAAAAAAAAAACCACACCAACAAAATCATTCACATGTTCTGTCCGCACAACGATTTAATAAGAAAAATTAAGCTGAAAATCCATTGGAATTCATCAATTGGAGGTCAAAAATTGCCGGGATTTGTTCATTAGCAAATTCTGAGCAGCATAGGTTATGATTCGACCTCATACAACAACAAAAAAAGAATCAAATTGAGGCTGAAAAACCCTAGTTTGCGAGATTTCAACTAAACCAACATCATTTGAGGTATTAATCCATCATACTAGCATCGTTTTAGTTCACTATTATTATTTTGATCATCAATTTGTAAATCTAATTCCAAAACATTGAATTTTGATAATAATAATAATAATAAATAAAAAAGAATGCAATATATCACTCAAATTAACTTTTTCATTAGGTTGATATGATATTTTAATTTAAATAAAAGATGTTAAGGTTCATGATTTTTCGAACTATAGTAATAGGCGGTGGTACAATGAGGATGTTAATGGTGAAATTGTGGAGCTAGGTTGTTAAAAGTGAAGGAGAAGAATATGGTGAGAGTGAGATAGTTAGGGTTTATAGGCAAGAGGATTAGGGAGTTTGGACAGAGTGAAGAAATAAAAAGGGTATTTTAGGTATTTGTTGAAAGACTAGACGATCAAAGTCAAACTATTTCTTCGTGTATTTTGACGAAAGTGTATTTCACACAGTGAAATTAGATGCAAAACTTATCAGTTTCACTTTACCTCACAACTACGTATGTTTATGTGTCAACTTTTAAAATTGAGTTGGTGATGTGAAAAAAATATAAACCTCAGTTGCTCAAGTGAAATTTACCCAAAAAATAATAAAAGTAAAAATCATATAGTTCTTTTCGTTGCACCATATTTTGTTTTACCTTTTTACCATTCAATGTATGCTCTAAATTTGCACTTTTCTCCTCCCTTCGTCATATAGTCATCCCTAGGGGTGTGTGTTTTTCCGATTTTTCGTTTTTTAGGCTAACCAATCGAATCGGTCGATTCAGGACAAAACAAAACTAGTTCGGTACTGGTACAAATTACCAATTATTCGGTACCGTTATATACCGATTATTCAGTACCGAATTCGAGAAGGTATTTTGCATGTTCGGTACGTAATGTACCGAATCGATTGTACCGGTTAAATTTTCCTAATTGTAAGCCATCCATCTCCATCTCCATCTCCATCTCCATCTCCATCTTCTTTCTTGGTCGTAAACGGGAATCAATCTCTGCGTTGCTTCTCCTTTTTTAGGTAATTAACACTTGAATATTTGATTAATTGATTCTTTCCTTCACTCTTTTTTAAATATTTCTTCAATTAAGTTTGTTTTTATTTCTAGGGTTTGTTTTATTCTCAAAATTGGAAATCTTTTGGGGTTAATTAATTGTTTGCTTGTTTGTTTGTCAATTAACTGTTTGTTTACTGTTTTTCCTAAAATATTATTTTGGTTTCTGAACAACATTTGGATTTGATTTGAAATTGCATATGCTATAGAGCATGGGTTCGAATCATATCTTTAATTCATATGTATGGATATGATTGTAAAACATTTTGCATATTCCTCATTTAATGATTTTGTATTTTTTAGGCTGTTGGGCATCATATCCATAATCCATGTATCGATTCTTTTGACAAATTGATTCACATATGACATACCTGTCCTTTACGAATAGATTACAGGCAATCCATAAACTCATATGGCGATCGTGGTTGAATTTGGTACTTAAGACCAGCTTTGGGCGATAAATTGTGGAACCGGGGCGTTCACTCTCTCCCATGATTTGAATCTTTCCAAGCTTTTACATTCTTTATGACTTGATGGATGGTTGATCGTGTCAATTTTTCTCAGCCAATGTAATCATTATGCAAATATGAATATGCTATTTTTTGTTATTTATGCTAACAAGTTTATCAGTTTATAACATAGTTTATTGTTTCCATGATCTCTAATGGTGAGAAAATCAAACATATTTTTGTCCTTCAAGGTATATGCAAAAATGGGTACTGAACTGGCTTATCGGTTCGGGACACCGATTTAACTGGTACCGGTATCGGTACAATTTTTGTCACTTTTGGTAACCGGTTCGGGACGATTCAGACCTGTTAGATATTGTATTTACCAATACACGGTCCTGTCAAAAAAATCCTGCAATCTTCTCTAACTACATTAAATACTTAATTAGCATTTCATCTAGATTTCTTCTTATTGCCAAGAAGAAAAACACAATCTACAATAAATCCTCCAAATTAAAGAACATTTACAAGTAACAAGAAACATTACTAGAAGAAGAAGAATAGCAGAGAAGGGGGGGAAAAAACCTTTGTCTCAACCTCCAAAGTACTTGACCTCACGTTTCTTCTTAAAAGCTGATTTAAGAACCAGCAAGCAAGCAATAAAAAGACCCAAACCCACTAGTCCTCCCACCACAATAGCCACAGTCTTCTGTGTATTTTGCCCCATCCCTTTTCCTGTACCCATCCTTGTCCCTGTTTCTACAACGACAAACAACCACAGACATTATAATTAGCCAGTCATAGATACAAAAAATATATATATGAGAGAGAGAGAGAGCCAGTGTCTGATTTTTATTTACTTGACATTATATGTCAGACAGCTAGTATAAAATATGATCCTATATGTCGAATGTTGGTTAATTACTAACTGCAGTTATAGATCAGTCAATCTCACTATATTTCTGTATATATGAACCAAATAAAGACCACACAGTTTTACTCATACTCCGATACACGTCGATAATACTAGAGGGAGACTTCTTGAATGTGAGTTTATTTTTTCTTCAAACATTGTTCGTTTTATATGCCAGACATACGAAAACTAACTAATTAAAAAAAAAAAAATTACCTGATGGTAATGTACTGCCACTGGGCACTCCATTTGGATAATAAGTATAGGTAAAAAATTACCTGTTGAAGATATATTTGTCCCGAATTGGAGGCACCACAATCACTTTTAGCTCTCTGTTCAGCATTCTTCACACAATCCACACAATCGCCACCCACCAAATCACCTTCACACTGACCCAACACGTACACCGATTCATACCCACCCGTATAGAACCCATTACCACTCACCACACCCTTATCTATCTCCCCAAGAGCCGACCCCAGCCTCTCCTCAAACCCCGACCCACTTACCCTATTCGACCCGCACACCTTGTAGCACCCGCCGAGCTGAATCCGAGCTGCTATGGTTTGGCCGCAGAGGCTTTTGAACATTTTTGGAAGCTTGCTCACACAGTTGCTGCAATCAGCATTTGACAGGTCGCCTCTGCACTGAAATAGCCCAACAATGGCGAATTGGCTTTCACCGGCTGTAGTTTTGAAGAATTTGTTGCTGGATGATTGGGATTTCAGTGTGCTGAAAAGGTTATCGAGGGTTTTTGAGTAAATCCCAGTTGGGTCTTGAAATTTTTGGTTTGCACAGCCTTTGAAGATTAAATTTGTGTTGTCTGAGGAAGAAGAATACCCAAGAATGGTAAAGAAAAGTAAAGAGAGAAAGATGAGAGAGAATTGTAGAATTAGACCCATATGTTGATTTTGATTTCTTTGAATCATCACTGGTTTTCCCGGAAAGTTTGAAGGGGGTATATATTTTTTTTAGGCTATACTTTGAAGAGGGGTTTTGCTGGTTTCTGGAGCTTGGGTTTTTGGGTTTGAGAAGGATGAAGAAATGTACTGTTGTCTTTTGATTTGTGGGTCCATTAATGCATTATTATCCTTTAATACTAGTACCTTGCTCTGCCAACTGACTATACAGTTGGCAAATAAAGTTGTACAAGTGATAATTATTAAGTTACTAAAATTAATTCAAGATTTTACCAGTAATATTCTGAAAGAAGTGAGAAGGCTGTTCATAAATTTTTATTATATTAATATGTTTGTAAACATATTAGTACTAGTATTGAGCTGAATATTATTGTGTTCACACTGAAATTTGAAGAATTTGAGTGAAAAACGTTACGCGTGAGCAAATGGTACTAGAAACAATAAGTACTAAATAATTCCTCTACAATATTTCATTCCCCAGAGTTCATATTATGATGTGGCCACATTTGTATTTGTATTCAAATGAAGTCTGTATAGGTGAGGTGACTACTGAACGCGTTTTACAAATTGGGAGAAGCCATACAAGGTAGGAACCAGGATATATCAATAGCCAGCTAGCTTGAATGCCCAAAGGAATAAGGAACTATTGTATTGATAGAGTTTTCTTTATTTGGATTTGTGTATCATTTTGGGCTCTTGATTTGTCACCTTATTAAAAAATGAAATGGACAAGTAGTGTTGAAAATGCTATCCAAATAAACAATTTGGGGGCGGGGGCGGGGGACAGACTGATGTACGAACCATGCAACCGTACACACTAAGAAGTTGAGGTGACTAATAATAAAGCCGATGAGTGGAGTGCAGAGGAATTTAGAGAGAGAGAGACGCACAAAATAGATTATAACCAGGCATGAGATGTTTGTTATGGATAGAGCTGATAAAAAATAAGTTTGGATTTATTTTGGGTTACACAAAATAGTTATAGTTGGATTAAATAATTAAAATTATATTAATTATATTTAATATGAGTTATGTGGTTTAGATTTAAATGGTTATGAATCGAATTCAGGTCGACTTATTTTTTTAATTATAATTTTATTAAAATTTTAATTTCTGTTATACTAAAAGAGGCTTCTTTTAATTTTTTAGACCTAAGTTTGAAACTAAAATTTTTAATTGATGTGACTAATTTGAGTATTAAAAATATTATTTTTGTGATTATAGGCACTTTCAAAAAAAATTTATATTAAAAATTATTATGTTAATTAAAATTATTGACAATTTTATTACAATAATCAATAAATATTATATTTTTGGAGTGTATAAATAATCGGTAAATATTATTTATTTTTTTGGGGTGATTGGGGTGTATACAAAATCAATAAAAAAAAAATTAAAGAGGGTGAGGTGAGGGTGAGGGTGAGGGTGAGGGTGGGGGTGGGGGTGGGGGTGGGGGTGGGGGTTGGGGGTGTGGCCCGTGCGGGTGAGGTGTGGGTTGGGGGTGTATACATAATCAATAAATATTATTTTTAGAGAGGCGGGTAAGGTGTGGGTGAGAGTGTATACATATTCAATAAATATTATTTTTTTGAGAGGGAAGGGGAGGGGTGTAAGACTCCATTTTTTTTGAATAAAGATTTAATTTTTTTTATATATTATTTTGAATAATAAGGTGTTGATTTGATATAAAGATATAGTTATGGGTGATATGTGCAAATTTTACAAAGTAAGCAAGTTATCATAAAATATTCGTTTGGTCGGGAAATATTCTTTTTATCGGGGAATTTTCGTACAACGACACAATCATTGGTGGACCCCATAACGGAATAACTGTCGGATATAAAAAAGCGACAAAAATAACCTTTTCATAAAAATAACGACAAAACTTTTACCGTTAAACTGGTAAATATCTGGTGATAAAAGTGAAGAATACGCTATTGTCAGACAAAGAAGACACGTGATTGCATAAAGATCTCCGATTATTGATGCTTACGTAAGAAGTAACTCGCTTTTATTCAATTATTGCAAATGAATTCTTTGCGTAAGATCTCATATTATTAATTTAATTATTGTACAAAGATCTTCTCGCATAATATTTTATATTATTAAATCAATAATTGAGACGACACAGTTATTCATATTATTATTTGTATTATTGACAATGTCTAGAAAATTGTGTCAAAAAAATGGGTTAGGTTATTTAATTGCGCGCCAGTAAGGAGAAATCTTTATCAGAAAGCCCTCTCTTTACTGGTAATGATTTGGTTGTTAATATTGTGAGTTATAATATTAATGATGAATAAATGTTATTAAAAATGTGTTTAGAGAATGATCTAGTTGTCAATATTGTCTAGACATTATTGATAATGTCTAGACAGTTTTGTCCTTTATTTCACCTACTTACGCTCAACGTTTTAAATTTGACTCCAAAGAAACTAGACTTTAACTTATCTGTTCAAACTCTGTTGGGAGAAACCTTCATTACATCCACTGTTTATAAATCTTGTTTGATTCAAACCGGCACCCTCACATTACCTGTCGATTTCATCTATTTGAAAGTACTTGCATTTGATGTGATTTTAGAGATTGATTGGTTAACTACTCATCATGCTAAAATTGATTATTTTTGTAAGGTTGTTAGCTTTCATATTCCTAACTAACCTATTATGCGAATTCAAGCAACTAAACCACTAAAGTCAATCACTGTCATATAAAGTCATAGTCATTCGTTTATTAAAAAACGGATGTCAAGCTTTCTTAGTTCATGTCACGGATTTAAACAAAAATACATTAGATTTGAATGATATTTCTATTGTTAATAAAATTCCTGACGTATTCCCTAAAGAACTTCCTGGTCTACCCCTAGAGCGTGAAATCAAATTTTTTTATTGACCTTGAACCCGGTACAAAACTCTCAAATATTTCTTTACTCAGAACGAACGTAACATGCGTCAAAGACATTGGCTCGAGCTATTGAAAGATTACGATCATACCATTAAATTCCATTATGGGAAAGCGAACGTGATAGCTGACGCGTTGAGTACGTAGAAAATCGTATGCGGTTACGAGTGCAATATTGTCGAACACAAAAATTCATTTCGTATGACTTACAAATGATGGAGATAGAGTTAAAGACTTCAAAGACCCACGTGATGATGTCAAATATACGAGTAGAACCGATTTTAATCGATAACATTAAAGCTGCTCAAACTACAGACCCGGAGCTGATGCCTATGAGAAAAAAAGTACAAGAAGATGTTATTCCAGAAGCAAGAATTAATGAAGAAAGAATGATTCGAGTCAACTTGTAACGCCCCCAAAATAGGTATACATCACCCATCTTGGGTCGCCAAAAAATACACTACTGACAACTTCATTTATACAACTATCGCAAAAAAAATACGATGACAAGTATATTTACCCCTAATTTTATGAAATAAAAGTATTTAATTTTTCTTATAATTGTTATTCAAGTAAATGGTTAAATTGATAAAAGTTAAAGTTAAGGGTGAGATATGAATTTTTTCAAAATAAACAAAGTGGCTATAAAATACTCATTGTTATTTTGGGAATATTCGTTTGGTCGTGGAATATTTTTTTTCAGGAATATCCGTGCGATGGTAGCAAATCATTTGTGGGTCCATAACATAACATAATACCGCCGGATGAAGAAAACGATAAGTTTGAGTTTTTATAAATAACGGCGTAGTGGTTACCAATTAACATCGTTGGATTATCGGTGGTTAAAATACAAGAATACGCGTTGTCAGACAAGAATATTACCAGATTGCATAGTATTTTGAATTATTGATTCTTACGTAAGAAGGCACTACTCAATAATTGTTATAGTAATTATTGTTCAATATTTTATTTTATTGATTCAATAATTATTGCGTTGATAGTTTATATTATTGTTGTTTTAATAATTGTAACTGCACAGTATTTCCCATTATCAGATCAATAATTCATATTATTGGAATAATATTATTAGATAACATTATTGGCAATGTCTAAAAAATTTTGTCAAGGAGAGGTTTGATCACCTAATTGCACGCCAGTAAGGAGAAATCCTTATCGAAAAGCCCCCTCTTTCCTAGGAACTGCCTGGTTGTCATTATTGTGATTCTGTAATATTATTTGTGAATAATTAATTATTGACAGGGAAATATTTATTTGATCCAGATATAAATGATGGATTTATTTATGTGGTAATAAATGAAGATATTAATGTTGAGGTATTTTATCAGTATTTTATCGGATTGGAGGTATTAAAAACTCAAATCGGTGTTCTTAAAGCTTTATTGCATGAGTTGTAATTTTAATCCGACCGTTGGATCGTTGTGATTTTCGGATATGTTATACATATACGAGTTAAGTATATGTCCACAAATTTTGAACCGTTGAAAATTAACGCATGATTTGTTATTAATTTTAAAAGGTGCTGAAACGGTGTTGAAAATCGTCCATTGTGAATTTTGGATATTTTTTGTTTGGAATTTAGAAAAACTCAAAGCTATAAAGTTGTAGAGAATTCGATTTCATACGGAATGGACATAAAATTCGTATTTTTCTGATATACGAGTTATTTTCTATGAATTGTTGAAGTTTCGGATAATAAAATAATTTTTATTGAAAATGGGGTGGGACCCACTTTTGTTTGACATCATATGGGCTGCCAAAAACTCTTCCAAAATGGCTGCTCAACTTTCAAATTGAGTGGGCATAAAAAGAAGGATGAATTAATATTATTATTTTATTAATTTAGTCCTTTTGGCGTTCTAGCAATTTCCTATAAATAGGTGCTTATGTTAGAATTGAAAATCACACCAGAAACATAAGTTTTCTCTATATATATTATCAAGCGTATTTTTGTGAGTATTTAGATACTTTGAGAGTTGTTTTTCAGTGTAAGTTTCTTTCGGCTTTTCATCCGATGTTCCAGTTAGAAGTACTGCTCTTTTGAGGTATGGGATTTTAAGGGTTATTATGTTTTTTAGTTTCGTACTTTTTCAGACCTTCAAAAATTCTAGAAAAATTTAAAATGATAATTTGATCAGTTTCCTAGATTGTGTCCAAAAATGGCGATTTTTGGATGTATAGATTGGGAGTTATGAATTTTATGAGAAAAGACTATTTTAAAAGTAAACGCTTATAACTCCTTATGGTTAACTTCAAAATTAGTGAAATTTTTATTGGGAGTACATCTATATAACATCAGTATATTCTGTAAATTTCAGAATTTTTGGACAAAAGTATAATTTATGATAAATGTCTAAATATTCGACAGTTTTGGCCATATGAAAAATAGTAAATAAATTTTAAAAATTCTGAGAAAAATATATGTTCAATATGGGACTATATTCTGTTAAATCCCAGAAAAAAAAATTTGTTTGTACTGATTTGATATTTTTCATGAAAATGGACTTGTTATGAATAAATAAATTAAATATGTTATGTGAAGTAACAAAATTGAAAAATAAGATTTTATGGCTTGGGAATCCTATATATGGTATATGCAGATTTTTGATGATGTTGTTGGTTATTGGTGATGAAATCTTATGAGTTTGGCATTTTAGGATGATTAAATGCATTAATTAGTAAAGTGTAAACAATTAAAATAAATTATTTATAAGTTTAAGAAATGATTAAAATATTATGGTAGTATTAATAATATTAGATTATGAGAGTATTAAGTGATTTATAATATTTGGATTAAGGTGTTATGAAATCATTGATTTATGAATCTTACTCTTGAGATTAAATCTATATTTTGATCATATTGTTTTTATTATCATATATAACATTTTTATAATCCTGGTAAAGAAATTTTTTTTTGACTTGAGTGTAAAGATGGGTAGATTATTGGTATGATCGTGACTATAGGTTCTCTTTGGCCAGTAGTGCAAAGTTGAATCGTTGACTGGTATGATCATGACCATTGAATTTGCAATTGAATATTTTTAGCTTAAGTGCAAAGGTGAATTGATCAACATGATTATAATTATGGTTTATATAAATTCGAAATGATTGTATATTTTTTGAGATATAAATATCTTTGGCCCAGAAGGTAAAAGATGAATCGTTGATGAACATCTTTGGCGTAGTCTGAAGATGACTGTTATTGAATATCTTTGGCCCGTAGTGCAAAAGATGAATCGTTGTTGAATATCTTTGGCATGTAGTGCAAAGATGAATCGTTAATGAATATCTTTGGCCCGTAGTGCAAAGATGAACTTATTAGTATAATTATGAACAGGAACTGTGATTTGGTATAACCATGATCTTTGATGTTTCTGGTAAAGACATGTGATGAAAAATATCTTCGTCTTGGATGGGAAGAGAAAATTAGAACTACAATTATGATTATGAGTTATTCACATGACTGTGAACAGGATCTCGTTGATTAATGTTCTGGGGTTAAAGCATTGTTGGTGGACTTTTAAACATGGAGAAGATAATAGACTTTATGGTCTTTTTGACTCTTCTAATGGATCGCTTCGTTCACCGCAACTATGGTTGAAAAGTTTTATCATCTACTATATGTTCTAAATCTCGATTTATTATCGATGAAGGCTATTGATAATTTAATTATCTTTAGTTATGATATTTTTTATGGTTAGTTAGGTTTCACCCCTTTTGCTTCACAATTCCTTTTTGTGTAATAAAAGTGTAAATTGGAATTGACAGCAGTATATGGGGAATAGTGTGGTGGTCCGAGACTATCAAAGTTTCTCAACACATTATAAAACGGCATGACATATAATATATAATTGTATTAAGGACCTAAGATGTCTGTGTCGTATATTATACGTCACTTAATAATTGATTTTGGTGAACAACAATAGGGTGAGGTGAACCCAACTTTAGAAGGGTGTTTTGTCACTATCATACAAGATGTATAATGATATACAATCTCGTGTTATCATAAGAAAGGGTTATGCACATCCACTTGCTGAGTATATCTACGAGCACTACCTATATGATCTTGGAGTTAGGTTGAAACATAACGTTCAATTACAGACGGTGGAGATAGTATGTCAAGAGAAGACTCGTCATTGGAAGGAACGTGATAGTAATCTTCTTGTTTTTCTTTGGGGTCTATTTGATCAACCAAGGATAATTCTCTAGACATATGATATCTATCATAACTTAGATTCATGGCCTCCTATGTATGAAGGTTTCCTTAAGCACTTCCCAAAGATTTTAATTTCTAAAACTGTAAGACCCCAAATTATTAATAATTAAAATTTAATTTCCTCTATTTATCATTTTGAAATAGTAAGGGTTGATTTGATTAATGTGGTTAGTTATGGGTAAAATGCGCAAATATTTTTAAATAAAGCAAAGTGGTTATAAAATATTCATTGTTGTTTGGGAATATTCGTTTGGTTGTGGAATATTCTTACCGTAGGGAATATTATTAAATTTGACCGTAGCAAACCTTGTGTGGGCCCATAATGGAAAGCGATTGGATGAAAAAAATGACAAGTATAAGTTGTTTATAAATAACTGCGCAAATTGTTATTCAATTAATATCATTGGAATACTCGATTGGTTAAAACACAATAATACGCGTTATCGCACAAGAAAGACACCAGATTGCACCAATTATTGATTCTTACGTAAGAAGGCACTACTCAATAATTGTTACAAAGAATTATCGCTCAAAGATTTTATTTTATTGATTCAATAATTGTTGCGTTGATTTTTTTATATTACTGTTGTTTCAATAATTATCACTACATAGTATTTTCTATTATCGGAGTAATAATTCATATTATCTGAATAATATTATTAGATAACATTATTGGCAATGTCTAGAAAGTTTTGTTTAAGGAGAGGTTTGGTCACCTAATTACGCGCTAGTAAGGAGAAATCTTTATTGGAAAGCCCCCTCTTTCCTGGTAACTGTCTGGTTGTCAATAATGTGATTCTGTAATATTATTTATGAATAATTAATTATTAATTTATATGATGAAGAAAATATTGATTTTATGAGGATATAGATGGAGAAAATTTTTAATGTGACAATTGTTGAAAATTAATATTTTATCTTTTTCTGATAAAATAATTCTTTTAAATATATTATTTTAATAATATATTAACGATGATATTTTTACAATGAATGTGGGATATATGAGTATATGAGAAGGAAGAGTATTTTTGTGGCATTAAATATTTAACACATGTTTTGTGTGTTGGTGGACACAATTATTGACCGAAATTTGATTATAGCCTGTAAAATTGTTCGTTTGTGGATTTCAGTCAATTTCTGTTTGGAATTTGGAAAAACTTTCTTCTGCAAAGTTGTAGAGAATTGAATTTCCTATAAAAAAAAGTCGCGATATTCGAATTTTCTAATAAAAGAGATATTTATTGTGAATTATTGAAGTTTCGGTATATCGGGTGTGAATTGATTTTTGGAGTTTAAATTATTTTTGTTAGAAAAATGTTTTTTGTATTTTTTTGGACATCATTAACATGTGTGGCTGGTGTTTTTGACCAAAAGGTGGGCTAAGGAAAATTTGTATAATTATATTAATATTATATTTAATTTTCTGCTTTGGTGTTCTAAACAATTTTCTATAAATAGGGTGCTTAAGTTAGAATTGAAAATTACAATTTAAACTCAAGTTTTCTCTATTTCTCTCTCGATATATTGAGCGTATTCTTGTGAGTATACTTTGAGTGTTGCTATACTACGGGCAAGTTCAAGTCATAGCCTATATCCAAAGGTTTCAAACTGTAAGTACTCTTTTGAGGTAAGGATGTTATTTTCTTCAGAAGTGATATTATTTCTTCAATATCATTACGCCAAATATTGGTTGGAACTTTTATTAAATTTGGAACTTTTCATGTGAGTTACTATTCATGAGTTACTATTCATGAGTTACTATTCACGAAAGTACTATTCACTTAAAGCGTGATGATGTTTTTTGTGAAATTTCTATCTTTTGGTGTGAGTTATTATTCACATATACTAAGACTATTCACTTAATACCAAGACTACTCAATCGAAAAATAAAATTTCTTCTTTTTTCCAAAATATCTATTCGGATACTAGCTTTGATTGTATCCATATTTTGATCATTCTTAAATTTTACCCCACCGGTTGGTTTATGAAGTATTTTGAATGAGAATTGTTTAAAAGTACTTAATCCTTAATATTTGTTCTTTTTTCTTCACTGGATTCGCTTTTTTTTAAAATATTTTTTTATCATCCTCACTCCCTAAATGATGATATAACGGAATATCTTTGGCACAGTGAAAAAAGATGAATGATTTCTTGATAAATATCTTTGGCCTCAGTAGTGCAAAGATGAACAGTGTTTAGATGAACACGACCGATCGATGAATATCTTGGCACCTGTAGTGCAAGGATGAATATTTGATTCAAGATGAATATTGATTGATGTTATAGGGATAAAATAATGATGATGGACTATTAAATTCATAGATATTAGTAGATTTTATCCTCTACGTAACTCTTCTATGAATTATTATTTTCCGCTGCGAATATTGATATAAAACTTGTTGTTTAATGTATTCTCTCAGATTTTCCCCTGTTGAAGACTAACGATAATTTATTGTATATTATCTTAGTCATAATATTCTTTACTGGGCTAGTTGAGCTCACCCTTTTCCTTTTGTTCCATTTTTCTTCTCAGAGGCGCAGAATGAATGTGAGTAGTACTTAATGGGTATGGAATGAAGGTTCTGTAGAGAGTTGTTTAGTAGTCCTCACCATTTTGTAAAATAATGTATCAATAATTATGATGGAGATTTATTTGTGTGTGGATATTGTCAGATGGCAATATCTCGTATTTAAACTCACGCTTTATATATTGTAATAATAAAGTTATAATTATTTCGTACTCATATATTTGACAACTCGTGAATGGGTGATGTATACCTATTTTGGGGCGCCACATTGGTATCGTAGCTTAGGGATACGGTCTCCGGCAGTAGATCGGGAATAGTACTAAGAAGGGAGAACGAGTAATCCTTCGCTAAGATGTCATACCTAAGCTTATTTGTTGGTCACCGAACTATATGGTTAATATGTGATACGTTAATTTGTTTAATTAACCCTTGTTTTATGACAAAGATTTAAGAATGGCAAATTGAGAATATTAACGGTGGAGTTAATGAGACCGTGGAAACACCTCTAATCACCACCCAGGGGAACGTGCAACAGGAAGGCAATATTCCTCTTGTAAACAACACCATTGAGCAGACCATGAACGACGGGATGTTTAGGAGCATTTTTCAGTTCATGCAAAACCAGACGAGGGAGACTCGTGCACAAAATACAGGTGGAAATTCTAGCAATGCGCGGCTTGTCACAGCCAAGCAATTCAAAGAGTTGGGACCACCAGAATTTAAGGAAAAGCCGGATCCAATCATGGCGGAAACGTGGGTCAAGCAAATTACCAAGATATTCGATGTCTTGGGATGCACGGAGGAACAGAAGGTTCCATTCGCCACCTTTATGTTCCGTGGCAAGGCAGATTACTGGTGGGAGTCTGTGAAATGTACCCAGCCTGCTGCATTCCGCATGTCTTGGGAAACGTTTCAGAAACTTTTCAACGAAAAATACTTTCCTGAAAGTATTTGCCATATGAAAGAGGTTGAGTTTATTAGACTAGAACAAAAACAACATGACGGTGTCCCAACACTGGTAAGTTAAGAGAGTTATCCAGTTTGCACCTCATTTGGTAGAGAATGAGGAACGAATGACGAGGATATTTTTAAGAGGTTTAAAACCCGAGATTCGGCAATATCTTATCTCTCATAAATTTTCTTTATATTCAGATGTTGTCAACATGGCTCAATTATTAGAGCGAGATAATGAAAGACGTTCAACCAGAGATCGCAAAAGATCATATTGGATGATAGCGATCATCGTAACAACGATAACCAGCAGAGAAAGAAAAATACGGACAAGAGCGACAACCACTCTGGTGGTACTCGTGGCCATGAAAATAGAAGAAGCGAAGTGGGGAGATTTTAAAATAGGAGATTCAACAATGACGACTTTGTGAAGACGTCAAAGACCAAAGAATCGGTTTTATGGAGGAGGAGAGCGACCCACCGGTCGATCTTTATAAATGTGAAAAAGAGGGACACATCAGCCCAAACTGTCCACAACAGTTCAAAGTATGCTATAATTGTGGAAAGGAAGGACATATCGCTCGAGATTGTACGGTAGCGAAACCAAGCCTAGTGGGGATGGTGACTCAAAAGGCTGTCCCAAAAAAGTCAAAGTCAACGGTTCCTGGAAGAGCGTTTGTTGTGACTGGTCAACATGCGAGGAACCCAAACGAGGTGATCACGGGTAAGTTTAATCATAAATTCATGCGAAGTTTATACCTTACTAGATACCGGTGCTACCCATTCTTTATCTCTTCTACTTGTGCTCAACGTTTAAACTTGATTCCGGAGAAGTTAGACTTTGACCTATCTGTGGAAACTCCGTTAGGAGAAACTTTCGTTACATCCACTGTTTATAAATCTTGTTTGATCCAAGTTGGCACCATCACATTACTTGTTGACCTTATCTGGTTGTTAGTTTTCATATTCCTAACCAACCTGTTATTCGAATTCAAGCAACCAAACCATTGAAAGTCAAACTCTTTAATATCAAGCCATAAAGCCATTCGTTTATTGAAAAATGGATGTCAAACTTTCTTAGCCCATGTCATGGACTTGAACAAAAATACGTCAGATTTGAATGATATTTCATTGTTTGTAAAATCCACGACGTATTTCTCAAAAAAAAATTTCTTCGCCTACCTCCAGAGGCGTGATATTGAATTTTGTATCATCTTTGAATCCCAGACAAAACCCACTTCTAAAATCTCATATCGAATGGCTTCTATTGAACTTCGTGAGTTAAAATTCAACTATAGAATTTGGTACCGCCTTTAACTGGTGACTTCCTTTTGTGAAATGCACCAAGCCGCACTCTCCGTAGGGACGCCATATTCGTAAGCAGAAGAATCGATAGGTGTCATTGTGACGTGCTATCCAAGATTGGGATATGAGTCACAGTTGAGAACAACCTAAGTTAGTAATCGAAATGCGTAGCTTTTTATGCTTAGCTAGTTATTATCGAGGATTTTATGGAAAGATTTTCTCGAATCGCTACTCCATTGACTAAGTTGACTCATAGAGATACAAAATTCGAATGGAGCAAGGAATGTGGGAAGAGCTTCGAAGAACTCAAGGGGAGACTCATTTTGGTACATGTTCTGACCATACCATCCTGAAAAAGCGAACGTGGTAGCTGACATGTTGAGTAAAACATTGTATACGAGTACAAGTGCGATATTGTCAAAGACCCATTTTGTATGACTTACAAATGATAGAGTTGAAGACTCTAGGTACCCATGTGATGATATACGAGTAGAATCGACTTTAATCGATAAAGTTAAAACCGTTGCGAAGCACAACCGAGTCGATGAATATGAAGAATGAGGTACAAGAAGTTGTTATTCCAAAAGCGAGAATTGGCGAGGTAAGGAAAGCTCAAACCTTCGATTTATTAGTCCATTTGAAATCCTAGATCGAATAGGAACTATGGCCTATAGACTCGTTTTACCGCCAAGTATGACGCGTGTTCATAACGTTTTTCACGTATCGATGTTACATAAATATGTGGACGACTCGAACCATGTTATTGAAGTTAGAATCCCGGACGAGATACCAAGAAGAGTTAACGATAAAGAGGTAACTGCCAAGATTTTGATAGGAAGGAAAGATGTCCTTCAGACGAAGGTCATACCACAAGTTAAAGTTTTGTGGAGAAACCATGCTATTGAGGAAATGACTTGGGAGTTGGAAATGGAAATGAAAGCGAGGTATCCTCATCTTTTCGAAACACCAGGTACGTACGTAAATTTTGAGGACGAAATTTCATAAGGAGGGGAGGTTGTAAGACCCCAAATTATTAATAATTAAAATTTAATTTCCTCTATTTATCATTTTGAAATAGTAAGGGTTGATTTGATTAATGTGGTTAGTTATGGGTAAAATGCGCAAATATTTTAAATAAGCAAGTGATTATAAAATATTCATTGTTGTCGGGGAATATTCGTTTGGTCGTGGAATATTCTTACCGCTTGAGAATATTCGTATGACCACAAGTGAAATTGTGTGGGCCCATAACTGAAAGCGATTGGATGAAAAAACGACAAGTATAAGTTGTTTATAAATAACGCTAGCAAGAGTTATTCAAGATTATCATTGTTGGAATACCGTATGGTTAAAACACAATAATACGCCGTTATCGCACAAAGAAAGACACCAGATTAAACCAATTATTGATTCTTACGTAAGAAGGCACTACTCAATAATTGTTACAATAATTAATCGCTCAAGATTTTATTTTATTGATTCAATAATTCTTTGCGTTGATTTTTTTATATTATTGTTGTTTCAATAATTATCACTACACAAAGATTTTCCATTATCTGAACAATAATTCATATTATCTCTAATAATATTATTAGATAACATTATTGGCAATGTCTAGAAAGTTCGGGGTTTAAGGAGAGGTTTGGTCACCTAATCATGCTACCAAGAAGAGAAATCTTTATCGAAAGCCCCTCTTTCCCAGTAACTATCTCCGTCATCAATAATGTGATTTCGTAATATTATTTATGAATAATTAATTATTTATTTATATGATGAAGAAAATATTAATTTTATGAGGATATAGATGGAGAAAATTTTTAAAGTGACAATTGTTGAAAATTAATATTTTATCTTTTTCTGATAAAATAATTCTTTTAAATATATTATTTTAATAATATATTAACGATGATATTTTTATAATGAATGTGGTATATA
The DNA here is from genome assembly GCA_020205605.1 of Panax ginseng. Taxonomy (NCBI): domain Eukaryota; kingdom Viridiplantae; phylum Streptophyta; class Magnoliopsida; order Apiales; family Araliaceae; genus Panax; species Panax ginseng. The sequence continues at coordinate 2,362,321 of CM035131.1, forward strand.
TGAGTATATGAGGAGGAAAAGTATTTTTGTGGCATTAAATGTTTAACACATGTTTTGTGTGTTGGTGGACACAATTATTGATCGAAATTTTATTATAGCCTGTAAAATTGTGCGTTTGTGGATTTCAGTCAATTTCTGTTTGGAATTTGGAAAAACTTTCTTCTGCAAAGTTGCAGAGAATTGAATTTCCTATAAAAATTCACGAGATTCGAATTTTCTGATAAAAGAGCTATTTATTGTGAATTATTGAAGTTTTGAGATATCTAAAGTGTGAATTGATTTTTGAGTTTAAATTATTTTTGTTACAAAAATATTTTTGTATTTTTTTGGACATCATTAACATGTGTGGCTGGTGTTTTTGACCAAAAGGTGGGCTAAGGAAAATTTGTATAATTATATTAATATTATATTCAATTTTTACGCTTTGGTGTTCTAAGCAATTTCTATAAATAGGTGTTTTAGGTTAGAATTGAAAATTACACCGTAAACCCAAGTTTTCTCTATTTTCTCTCGATACATTGAGCGTATTCTTGTGAGTATACTTTGAGTGTTGTTATACTATGCAAGTTCAAGTCATAAATTTATATATCCAAGTGTTTCAACTGTAAAGACTTTTTTGTGAGGTAAGGGATGTTATTTTCATCGTAAGTGATATTATTTCTTCAATATCATTATGCCAAATATTGGTGAACTTTTTATCAAATTTGGAACTTTTTCATGCTCTGAGTTACTATTCACGAAAGTATTATTCACTAAGCGATGATGATTTTTTGTGAAATTTCTATCTTTTGGTGTGAGTTACTTATTTACATATACAAAGACTATTCATTTAATACTCAAGACTATTCATAGAAAAATGAAATTTCTTCTTTTGTCCAAAATATCTATTCGGATACTAGCTTTGATTGTATCCATGTTTTGATCATTCTTGAATTTTACCCCACCGGTTGGTTATGAAGTATTTTGAATGGGAATTGTTTAAAAGACGAATCCTTAATATTTGTTCTTTTACTTCATTGGATTCGCTTTCTTTAAAATATTTTTTTATCATCCTCGGTCTAAATGATGATATAACGGAATATCTTTGGCACAGAAGTGCAAGATGAATGATTTCTTGATAAATATCTTTTGGCACTGTAGTGCAAAAGATGAGTGTGTTTAGATTTAACATGATCAATGATGAAAATCTTTGAGTCACATAGTGCAAGGATGAATATTTGATTCAAGATGAATATTGATTGATGTTCTGAGGATAAAATAATGATGATGGACTATTAAATTCATATATATTAAGTAGATTTCATCTCTACGTAACTCTTCTATGAATTATTATTTTCCATTGCGTAATATTGATATAAAACTTGTTGTTTAATGTATTCTCTCGATTTTTCCTCCGTTGAAGACTAACAATAATTTGTTATATATTATCTTAGTCATAATATTCTTTCTTTGGGCTAGTTGAGCTCACCCTTTTCCTTTTTGTTCCATTTTTCTTCTCGGGAGGCGAGAATGTAGCAGTAGTCTTTAGTCGGGGTATGGAATGAAGGTTTAGAGAGAGTTGTTTAGTAGTCCTCACCATTTTGTAAAATAATGTATCAATAATTATGATGGGGATTTATTTGCGTGTGGATATTGTCAGATGGCAATATCGTATTTAAACTCACAGATTTATATGTTGTAATAATAAAGTTGTAGTTATTTACGCATCATGTATTTGTGACTCTCGAATGGGTGATGTATACCTACTTTGGGGCGCCACAAAACAGATTCTAGATTGTACCTTTATGTAAGCTATCTATCTTTGTGAGGTGTTGTCCATAGTTGGGACATGAGTCATGATTGGTATTAAAACTCACAGTATATGTGTTGTTGTATTTTGCTCGACAATTGTAGTAATAAAGTTGTAGTTGGTTTCTGTACCATGTATTTGGCGACTCAGAATAGGTTGGATGGGTGTTGTATTGGACCTATTTTAGGGGAGTCACATATACTGTGAGTTTTAATACATATGAATGTAACTCTCATGGTGCCTCGACCACAACCTTACAATGGTACGTTACATAAAAGTACAGTCAAAAATTGTTTTAGAAATTAAAATATTTGGGAAATGCTCCAGGAAACCTTCGTACATAGGAGGCCATAAATCTAAGTTATGATAGATATCATATGTCCAGAGAATTATCCTTGGTTGAACCAATAGACTCCAAAGAAAAATGAGAAGATTACTATCATGTTCCTTCCAATGGTGAGTCTTCTCTTAATATATAACTATCTCCACTGTCTCCAAGTAAAAATTATATATCAAATAAACTCCAAGATCATATAGGTGGTGCTCGTAGATATACTCAGCAAGTGGATGTGCACAACTGTGACGCCCCCAAAATAGGTATACATCACCCATCTTGGGTCGCCAGATACATGGTGCAGAATACAAATACAATCTTTAATATACAACAAGAAAGCTGTGAGTTTTAATATAAATATTATCTTCTAGACAATATCCACTCTCAGAATAAGTCCTCATTACATTTATTGTCACACTATTTAACAGAATAGTGAGGACTACTCTTATTACCTGAAAGGGATTGTGAAGCAAAAAGGGTGAGCACAACTAGCCCAGTAAATAATATCAGGACTAAAGATAATTAAATTATCAATAGCTTTCATCAATAATAAATCAGAGATTTAGAACATATGGTAGATGATGAAACTTTTCAACCATAATTGCAGCGGAACGAGCAATCCATTAGAAGAGTCAAATAGACCATCAGATCTATTGTAAGACCCCAAATAATTAATAAATGAAATTTAATTTCCTCTAATTATTATTTTGAAATAGTAAGGGTTGATGTGATTAATATGGATACTTATGGGTAAAATACGCAAATATTTTAGATAAAAGTGGTGGTTATAAATATTTGTGGAATATTCAGATTATCGGGGAATATTCATGACGACACGCGCTTGACCATATGTGGGCCCCATAACTGAAAGCGATTGGATGAAGAAAGCGGCAAATATAAGTTGTTTAAAAATAACTACAGAAGTTGTTATTGCTAATAATCTGTAAAAATACTCGGTGGTTAAAACACAAGAAGACACCGGTATTGCACCAATTATTGACTCTTACGTAAGAAGGCACTACTCAATAATGGTTACATGTAATTATTGTTCAAGATTTTATTTTATTGATTTAATAATTGCGTTGATATTTTATATTGTTGTTATTTCAATAATTGTCATTACACAAAGATTTTTCATTATCGAAGCTAATAATTCATATTATCCGAATAATATTATTAGATAACATTATTGGCAATGTCTAGAAAGTTTTGTCTAAGGAGAGGTTTGGTCACCTAATCAAGGCTACCAGTAAGAAGAAATTGTATTCGAAAGCCCCTTCTTTCTTGGGAACTGCTTGGTTGTCAATATTGTGATTCTGTAATATTATTTGTGAATAATTAATTATTTATTCATATGATGAGGAAAATATTGATTTTATGTGGATATAGATGGAGAAAATTTTTAATGTGACAATTGTTGAAAATTGAAATTTTATCTTTTTCTGATAAAATAATTCATTTAAATATATTATTATATTTTAATAATATAATAATTGTGATATTTTTTACAACGAATGTGGGATATACGAGTATACGAGGAGGAAGAGTATTTTGTTGCAATAAATGTTTAAAACATGTTAAACATATCGATGGACCCCATTTATTGACTGAAATTTGATTATAGCCTGTAAAATCGTCCGTTTATGGATTTCGGTCAATTTATGTTTGGAATTTGGAAAAACTTTCTTCTACAAAGTTGTAGAGAATTGAATTTCCTATGAAAAAAGTGAGTTTCAAATTTTCTGACAAAAGGGCTATTTATTATGAATTATTGAAGTTCTGAAGCTCCGAAATAATTAATTTTTGGAAGTTTAAAATATTTTAAAAATGAAAAACGTTTTTTGTCATTATTGTGGGTCTTGCATGTGTTGGAATTTTCTGAATTCAGATCCTTAAAAATGGGCGTAGAAATTATAATATATATTAATATTTTATTAAATTTTCTGCTTTTGTGTTCTAAGCATTTTCCTATAAATAGGGTGCTTAGGTTATAATTGAAAATCACACCAGAAACTGAAATTTTCTCTCTCTATATTATCGAGCGTATTCTTGTGAGTATTTTGAGTATACTTTGAGTATTGCTATACGGTGCAAGTTCAGAGTTATAGCTTTATATCCAAAGATTATTAGGTTAAGACATCTTTTCGAGGTAAGGGATATTATTTTTTAATGATATTATTTATTCTAATATAATTATGCCAAGTATTGATCTAAACTTTTAATCAAATTCGTAACTTTTTAGTGTGGGGTTCTTATTCACGATACTGCAAGACTATTCACGATATCTGATTATTCACTTAATATGACACTATTCATCAAAAATGAAAATTTTCCTTTTCGTCCAAAATATCTATTCTAGATACTAGCTTTGATTGTATCCATGTTTTGATCATTCTTGAATTTTACACCACTATGATTATTTTTGAGGTATTTTTGGACATGGATAAAACAAAGTACGAATCCTTAATCCTTAATCCTTGCCATTTTATTTCAATTGGATTCGCTTTTTTAAAAAATATTTTCATCATCCTCGGTCTTATATGATGATATTATTGAATATCTTTGGCCTGTAGTGTAAAGATGAATGATTTCTGATGAATATCTTTGGCCCGTAGTGCAAAGATGAACATGTGTTTAGATGAACATAACCAACTGATGAATATCTTTGGCTCAGTAGTGCAAAGATGAATATTTGATTCCGGATATATATTGATTGATGTTATTGGAGGATAAAAGATGAGCGGTGAACTTTAAAATTCATACATAGAAGATAGTAGTTTGCATTCTCTACTTAACTCTTCTAATGAATTATTCTTTCCATTGCGAATATTGATTTAAAACTTGTTGTCTATTGTATTCTATTAGATTTTTTTCCTGTTGAAGACTAACGATAATTTTTTGTATATTATCTTAGTCATAATATTCTTCTTTGGGCTAGTTGAGCTCACCCTTTTCCTTTTTGTTCCATTTTTCTTCTCGGGAGGCGAGAATGTAAGCGAGTACAAGCAAGTGGGTATGGAATGATGGTTATAGAGAGAATTGTTTAGTAGTCCTCACCATTTTTATAAAGTAATGTATCAATAAATGTGATGAGGATTTATTTGGGTATAGATATTGTCTAGAATATAAATTTGTATTCAAACTCACAGTTTTACTATTGTAATAATAAAGTTGTAGTTGTTTTCATGCAGTGTATTGACAACTTAGAATGGGTGATGTATACCTATTTTGGGGGCGCCACAGTTCAGATCGTAGCTTAGGATATGATCTCCTCATGAGATCGGGGAATAGAACTAGGAGGGAGAGAGAGACGAGTAAATCCTTCGCTAAGTGTGTCCTACCTAAGCTTATTTGTTAGTTGGTCAAGATATATAAGGATATTATGTGATATATTGATTTGCTTAATTAACTCTTATTTTATGATAGTATTTGAGAATGTCGATCGAGAATATTAACAATGGAAATGAGACCAGTGGAGACGCTCAGACTCACTAATGAGAGAAGAGCGGCAACAGCAGTGGCAATGTTCCTCCCGTGAACAACACCATCGAAGTAGATGATGAACGAGGCGATGTTTAGAAACTTTTTTGCAGATTCATGCAAAATCGCATTTGAGGAGACTCGTGTTCAAAATGAGGAGGAAATGATAAGAATTCACGGGTTGTCACACAATGCAAGCGATTCAAAGAGTTGGGACCACCAGAATTTAAGGAAAGCCGATCCGATCATGGCGTGAAACATGGGTCAAGCAAATTACCAAGATATTTGATGTCTTGGGATGCACGGAAAAACAGAAGGTTCCATTCGCCACCTTTATGTTCCGTGGCGAGGCAGATTGATTGGTGGGAAATCGTGAAGCGTATACATCCAACAAGACTTTCAAAGATGTCTTGGGAGACATTTCAGAACTATTTAATGACAAATACTTTTCTAAAAGTGTTCATTATATGAAGGAAGTGGAGTTCATCGATTAGAAGCAAAAAAAGCATTTACCGGTGTCTCAAAGAGACGAGGCAAAGTTTGCAGAGTTATCCGTGTTTGCACCTCATTTGGTGGAGAATGAGGAACGATGACGCGGATGTTTCTTAGAGGTTTGAATCCCCAGATACGTCCAAGATCTCATTTCTCATAAATTTTCTCTTCATTCGAGATGTTGTAAACAAGGCTCAATTATTAGGCGAGATAACGAGTACGGCCAATCGAGGACCACAACCAGGATCATACTAGGAGATGGCAATCAACAAAACAACGATAACCAATGGAGAAAGAAAAGACGGACAAAATGGTAACCACTCTGGTGGTAATCATGGCCATGAAAAATAGAAGAAGCGAGTCGGGAGGAGATTTTAAAAAGAGGAGATTTAACAACGACCTATATGAAGACGATAAGGCCGACAAAGAATCGGTTTCAAGGAGGAACGACCACCGGTCAGATGCTACAAATGCGAAAAAGAGGACATATCGGTCAAACCGCCCATAACATTCAAGGTATCTTATAATTGTGGAAAAGAAGGACATATCGCCGGGATTATACGGTAGAATAAACCTAGTTCAATGGGGACGGTGACTAGAACCTTAATTCTAGAACCCGACTACTAAACAACTCTCTGTAACCTTAATTCCATACCCGACTAAGACTTCGCTACATTCTCACCTCCCGAGAAGAAAAATGGAACAAAAAGGAAAAGGGTGAGCTCAATAACTAGCCAAAGAAAGAATATTATGACTAAGATAATATATAACAAATTATCGTTAGTATTCATGCAGAGAAAATCTAATAGAATACAATAGACAAACCGCTTTTAAATCAACAATGCAATGGAAATAACAATTCATTTAAGAAGAGTTAAGTAGAGAATGCAAACTATTATCTTCTATATATGAATTTAAAAGTTCATCGTCGATATTTTATCCCCTGTAACATCAATCAATATATATCCGAATCAAATATTCATCTTTGCTATTCTGCCAAAAGATATTCATCACCGGGTCATGTTCATCTAAACACTGCTCATCTTTGCACTACGCCGTAGATATTAATCGGGTATGTTCATCTCAACACTTGTTCATCTTTGCACTACGCCAAAGATATTCATCAAGAAATTATTCATCTTTGCACTACAGGCAAAAGATATTCAAGAATATCATCATTTAGGACCGAGGATGATGAAAATATTTTAAAGAAAGCGAATCCGGTGAAACAAAGAACAATATTAAGGATTCAGATTTTAAACAATCCAAGTTCAAAAATACTTCATAAGTAATTAGAGTGGAGTAAAATTCAAGAATGATCAAAACATGGATACAATCAAAGCTAGTATCCATAGTAGATATTTTGACAAAAAGAAGAAATTTTATTTTTCTATTGAATAAGGCCGTATTCGTGAATAAGGTCAGATATCGTAAATAAAGGTCGTATCGTGAATAAGAACTCAAACACCAAAAGATAGAAATTTCAAAAAAAAAACATCTTCACGCTTCGTGAATAGTACTTCGTGAATATTAACTCGTGAATAAGAGTAAGCTCATGAATAAGTAACCCCATACATGAAAAAATTTCAAATTTGATAAAAATTTTCAACCAATATTTCTAAGATAATGATATTGAAGAAATAATATCATTTTGAATAAAATAACATCCCTTACCTCGAAAGACAAAGATTTTTAATAAAAACTGGGATATAAAGTTATGACTTGAACTTGACCCAGATAAATAATACTCAAAGTATACTCAAAATACTCGCAAGAATACGTTCGATAATATAGAGAGAAAACTTTAGTTTCGTGTGATTTTCAATTCTAACCTAAACACCCTATTTATGAAAAATACTTTAACACCAAAGTAGAAAATTTAATAAATTAATATTATTTATTTTTTTCTACATCTTCCTCGCAGCATCAAGCATCCTGAATTCAAAGAACTTGACATGTGTTAAAGATGCCCACCAAACACAAAAAATGTTTTTCTTATTTAAATTATTTTAAACTTCCAAAAATCAATTATTTTGAGACTTGAACTTCAATAATTCATAATAATTAGCTCTTTTATAAGAAAAATTCGAAACTCTCGACTCGCCATAGAAAATTCCATTATCTACAACTGCGGTAAGGAAGTTTTCCAAATTCCAAATGTAAATTGGACCGAAATCCATAAAGCAGACGATTTTACAAGCTATAATCAAATTTCATCCAAGAAATGGGTCTACCGACACATAAAAACATTTTTAATATTTATTAAAAAAAAATACTCTTTTTCCTCGTATACTCATATATCCCACATTCATTGTAAAAAATATCACCATTATTATATTATTAAAATATAATAATATATTTAAATGAATTATTTTATCGTAAAAAGATAAAATTTCAATTTTCAACAATTGTCACTTTAAAAATTTTCTCCATCTATATCCACATAAAATCAATATTTTCTCATCATATAAATCAATAATTAATTATTCACAAATAATATTACAGAATCACAAGATCGCTTGTGCCGGTAGTTCTCAAGAAAAGAGGGCTTTCCAATAAGGATCTCTCTCATCGACGCCGCAATTAGGTGACCAATCCTCTCCTTGTATGTAACTTTCAGACATTGCCAATAATGTTATCCAATAATATTATTCGGATAATATGAATTATTGTCTGATAATAAAAAATACGTGTAATGACAATTTATGAAACATGAAGAATATAAAATATCAATGCAAAGAATTATTGAATCAATAAAATAAAATCTTTAATAAAGAATTATCGTAATAATTATCGAAAGAAGTGCTTCTTATGTAAGAATCAATAATTGGTGCAATACTGCAGTGTCCATTGCTCAACAACGCGTGATTAGTGTGTTTTAACCACCGGGTATTCCAACAAAGATAATTCAGAATAACTACGCCAAGTTATTTATAAACAACTTATATTTGTCGTTTTCCTTATCCAATCGCTTTTCCGTTATAGGGCCCATAAAAAAGATCAAGGCTATTGCATTTAATATTCCCGACGATCTTAATATTTCAACGCACCAAATGAATATTCCCCGACAATAATGAATATTTTATAATCACTTACTTATTCAAAATATTTGTGTATTTTATCCATAACTATTCACATTAATCAAATCAACCATTGCTATTTTAAAACAATAAATAATAAAAAATAAATTTTATTTATTAATAATTTGAGATCTTATAATTTTTTCTATTCACCAAAATTTAGATCATTATAACTTAATCCATTGTGGGACGATGACTTGACCCGTTTGCCAGGTCTATTCTAGGGTCTTCCATGTTATTCTAGAAGACTGTGGCTGTAATACCACATATTTATCATCACTCACCTGGCGTAGCTACTATCCCACGTGATTCTCACGTGCTTATAACTCCTCGGGATCGTGAACAATTTTTATCAGAGGAAAACCAAACGGCGGGAAAAAGATCACGCTATATAATCCAACTTCTGTTTCTCCCTCTCAACTAAACAAATCATTTTCAAGCTCTGTGTCCATCAATCATCTTATAGAGGTATAATTTCTAGTAAGCTCTCATATTTCTATCAGCTTTTTTTTTATATATATATTTTACATTTATGTATGACATGATTATAGAACATGTTGATTAATGACAAATGAAGTTCCTGATCTTCGTCTTTAGTTACTGTATATGGATGACAATAAACGGAAAGGGACAGAGACGGCCAATATTATTCTTAAATCATATAATTTAATTTATTTTTATATTTTTTGGTAAAGCATGGGAAATAATTGTTTGTCGAGTTTGCTGTTTATTATTTTTTAATGAAAACTTGTCAATCTAGAAGTTACGAAACATCAATGTAGTTTCCTAGAATTTTACGTATTTGCTCTAAATTTGTTGTTCTAGCACTCTCTTAATGTGTTCTCTGGTTTAAATTTGTTTTGTTAATAATGATTATTTTTGTTTGGAGGATGGAAGTCCGGTTATAGGCTCTATTTTAGACTTGTAACAATTTGGCGATGAATATTTGCCTAATTTAGTTTCTTAATTGCCAGTGTAGAAGTTTTGGGCTTCATTTTTGCATCAACTTAAAATTTGGTGAATATATATTGTCCATGGGTGGAAACTTGAAATATTAAAGCAATTTGTTTTGGTAAATTGGATTATGCTACTGGTAATATCAATTATCAAAGTTGTTGGAGCTTGTGACTCATAATTGAGAAGCTCCAAAAAGGCCAAGTGCGGAGCGAAGCACTGGCCTATCAGTTTGTGAATCAAAGGTTGGGGGTGTGGGGTAGCGCGAGCCAGTACATGGTTATGAGTTGCACGTGACTCGCTATCGGTGAAAGTTCTGCAGCATTGGCGCGGGGCGCGTCGATGGGAGCGCGGGGCGCGCCGGACGCGGACAAGAATTTAGGCTACAATGTGAATTAGAGTTGGAATAGGAGTAACAATTATATATAATCTCTATTGTAAAACTCGTAACAAGTGAATAACAAATGGAACGTCATTCCCGTGGATTACTCAAATTGGAGAATCATATAAATTTCTGTGTTAATTCTTTACTGTCGTGTACGTGTGTGATCGAATTCTAACAAAAGTCTTGTTATTTGTTAACCTAACCCAATTAGTTTGTAGATAATAAATTTTCTGGGGCTTAGCATTACTTTCATGAACTAGTATGTAAAGTATCTTTATTGTTATCCCCATGTTCTTAAATTTGGATAAACTTTCCTTTTGCCAATAAAGAGATGTAAGTGTGTCAATTAATGAGTTGCTGAGAAATGATAAATGCTTGATATCTTTTCTGCTCTAAATAGTTTTTGACTATTGCTTCTCAATTTATTTTATTATTATTTTGTGGCTGACTCGAGAAGTATATCTACTAGATTTTGATTCCGACATTGAAATGAATCCTGTTGACGATGATGAAACGCCAATGCAAACATCCATCCCCAGAGATGTCCTTGGGAACAGAGAAAATAACGAGGCTGGTTTCCTAGAACTACATGAAGCAAATTATATTTCCTCCGAAGCTTTCAAGGAATTTATGAAAACCACTTTAAAGCGAAACAATAGAATATTAACTATTGACAGGATGCAAGTGAATGGTAAAGGTATATTATTGTCAACTCAAAAATAGAAGTTTATCTCATTAAAATCATGTTTGCACAAATGACAAAGAGTTGCTTAGCTTGTCTTATGGATATACATGCATTGCATTGCTCTTAAAATTGTTAAAATAGTATAAATAACAGAAAAAAATGTGGTTATTGTAAGGAGTTTTCGTTGTGAACAATCATAAAGCATGAAATGACAGATTTTCAAATACTTGAGGCTGCTGAAAATCTTTGGGAGGAATATGTCAAAAAGGTCAAAAATGGTTGGGATTAATCTGATGGAACCTACCGACCTAGATTGCCGCATAACAACTATTTTGGATTTGTTTTAACCTCTTAATGCTAATAATTTTAGAAAAATAAATATTTCTATGTAGCAATTCCAGCTCAGGTTGGACCGCTGGACAATGCAACGCCTATTGTACATAATCAAGCAGCTAACCAAAATGCAGTTACTAATAGGATTAAATAGGCACATTCTTGAGTATATTGGCAGGTTAACAAGTATTTTTCTTTCTTTCTTTTTTCTAGGCCTGATACCAAGTTATTTTCTTAAAAGTTAGATAGTATTAGTTTGATTTTCAAGCTTTGTGTATAAGTTGGCTACAAGGTTTCTGGTAAACTTTATACCACCAGCAGTTGGGATTTCCTTGACACCACTTTTCTATCACCATGATCTGCATGGATGTAGGAACCATATTTTTGCTATACTAACATAGATTAGTGTCTCCCACTATCCATAGTGATAGAACTTGGTAACAGTTGTATACTTTTTCTTTCAAATCCATGTGTTTATTGGATGTGATGAATTTCATGATTACTGTATATTGGGATGTGCTCCTAAGTTTATGTTCTTTCATTCCAAAGATTTTTACTCTATAAAATTATATTTTACTAGTTTTTAATTTGTATTTCCAAAATCAGTAAGAACGTAGGATTCGCTTATCAAACTATATTTCAACCAGTATTACTTAAATGTGGTATGTTTTGGTATGCGGTATGCTATATAGCTAAAACACGATATGTTAAGGTATCTTTATATAAATTCTTATAGTTAGAAATTCTCTTAAAATATAATAAGCCTAAGTTTGTTTATAGAAGATTTTTAGTTGAATCAACAAGTTGATTATTTTATAAATGTTTTAGTACAAACGTAATGTTTGTGCATCCAATAGTGAGTTATAATATTGATATTTGTGCAATTATAGTTTAAACAACAAATAAATTTTTGGGTGCGCTAAATTTAGAGTTTTGGTATGTAAAAAACCTTGTTTGGGTACGCAAGTACCAATAAGTGGTTCGCTAGGTCTATGAGAGTATTTGGTAATTCTGATTTCAACTCTAATTGTAAAAATATTGTTAATGTTCATTGAAATCTTTGTTCAGGCCAGTGTTATAACCAAAGGAATCAGACTTTGGTGTTTTTTTCTTTTTTAGTGTTCATTGTTTTTCAATTTGTAGACTATAGTTGTAAGTCTTGAAACTTGGGAGCAACGATAATTTTGTGTAATTCTATGTATGTGCACACTTAGAGGGGGGTGAATAGGTGTTTATGCTTAAAGTGATAAACAGTGAAATCTTTTTGAAATTTTCTGCTACAAGTATAATTCAGACAGCTACACCTGTCTGCTTTAGTGTCTGCTTTAACTTATGTTCTTCGTTTAATATTATCAGACAGCTAGACGTATCTGTTTTAGTGTCTGAATTCGTGTAACTACAAACTAATAAAGCAGAATACCCAGAAATCAAACAAATAGAAAGTTAAAAAGTGCAGAAACGTAAAGGCACCGAGATTTTTACGTGGTTCGGTCCCTATCCTCTATCTAGTGGCTTAATTCACGTCCAATCCCAACTAGGATTGTAGACTCTTTTTATTAAACTTAATATTCAATTAAATACAATAAAAAGAACTCCCTGTTACAAAGAAGCTTTTCACTGATGGACACCTCTGCCCCCTATGCACCTCTGCAACCTTTCTCACTACTGAGACCTTTGCTTTCTCTATGAACAGATCCTATCTACTGCTAGATAGACCAAGCCAAACAAAACTTGAACTTTGAATATAATAAAAGAAATTACAATAGACTTCTTATTTTTCAGCCACAAAAAGAATTATAGACAGTACAATGAATAGCTGGAAATAAACAATGAAAGCTCTCAATATGATTCTTCTCTGTATAGCAACGTGAATTAGCTTCTTGTATATAAAGAGAGACCCAACGGCTATAAAATAATTGTTAGCAATAAATTAGATGATTTAAATTCCATAGCAAGAAATTAGATGATTTAAATCCCATAATATTAGCTACTAATATTGACCAACGGTTATGAACATAAGATAGAATAGGAAACTCATATCAAAGTTGGTATACCCCATGATATTAGCAATTAAAGAGTCCAACAGATTTGATAAATCAAGGATATGTTTTCAAGTCAAACCAAAACACCATAAATAAAGGAACAAGGAGATATTTGATAAAGTTTGTTACTAGCCAATCACTAGATAACAGGTACCTTATTTAGTTTTCTTTTCAAATTGAATTGCATATCATTACTAAATTATATTAAAGATCTTTTCAGCAACATGCAACATGCAAACTTAAATATAGAAGGAATATACTAATGGACCATAATTCCAATCTTGGGCCACAAAAAATCAACATATAATAAATTTAAATCAGCCCAAACAATTTAAATCAAATTCATAAACCCAATAATATTGTCATCATTAAAATTATAAAATATATAACCAACATTTTGTTTGTACATGTGATTGATTTTTAACAGGAATCTTTAGTATAAAATAAATACTAAGGTTTTTTGGTTCTGATGCATTCTTGTATTTATTGGTCTTACTATAATTTGTTACAAGTGCAACTGTCTTGATTGCTTAAATCTTTGTTTTGGAAATTGCAGTTCATACTCTTTTACTGAACTTAACCGAGTCGATGAAGGTGGTTTTTCTAGACATTGTGAGTGCAACCCCTGATGACAGAAAATGGGTTATTTTGCACAACCAGAAACCAAGGGTTTTGAGGAGTATGACAGGTCATGTCAACTTTTTGGGGTGGAACATGTATGTAGCTGTGACTACCTTCCGACTCGAAGTAACACCATTTGAAGTTTTTGATTTCCTTGTGAAAAAGAATGTGGAGTTACAGGTATCACTGTTTCACTCTGCTTTCCTGATTTGGAACAGTTAATCCATTGTATTATATGAACTACTAATGCTAAGCAATCCATCCAGTGGCCGATTACCCCACAAAGTTTTAGAAAACGTGAAGAAATGATAAAATCTGTCACAGAGGATGGCAGTAACTGTGTTACTCTACTTAAGAGAGAAATATACAAGAGTCTGTTTGCCACGGAGCCAAAGGTTTTAGTTTTTTTCACTGATATTCTTCATTTATAGATTCCAGCCTTAGAAATTGCTAACTTGCTTTATGACTTTGATTTGACAGGAAAGTGAATATCTATTGCAAGAGGCTTCAAAGGGTGGGTTTTGCTCCATCATTTCAGCACCAATGACTGAACAAGATGTCTATTCATCTCTCTATAATGGAGCCGGGGGAGATGTGTTGTTACTACCTGCTGGTTTTGCTATAGTGCCTGATGGTCTCAAACCTGGGGCCTCACTTGTAACCTTTGTCATGAAACAACGAGTTGATAATTCTGATATTGAAAGTGCCGTTGAGAGCATGAAATTTCTCCTTGAATGCATGATTTTTGAGATAGAACAAGGGGGTAAGTTCCTCCTAAAATTTTTATTTCAAGAAATGTTTGAACTCGATAAATATGGTTATCCTGTTAACATTTTAGATGTCACCCTGACTTCTGTTTTACCCATTCAGTCTATATATACCAAATTCATTTTCTTTTGTAGCTGAATTGGAATGTGACTTCAAATTCAAGAAATAAAGAGTGAGCAAAGGATAAATTTAGTTTCCGAAGGAGATGGTACTTTTTAAGGTGAACTTTGTATTCTATTCTTATCCTCTCTGTTTAACTAAAACAATTCATAAACTTTTTGCAGTCCACCTCGACCCGTCAGACGATCCAGGCACAGGGTGTAAATAAGCAACGGACGGTTCCTGTGTAACACACAATATAGTTCTGTACTCCCTTTTGAAGATGGATACAAAACCTTTGCCTTTTGGTAGTATTAGGTGTTGATAAATTCAACAGTAACACGCTTTTTTTGTAGTTGATACATTCAACTATAGTCAAGGTAGAATCTTACAAAAGCATAAATAGAGACTTGGTTCTTGTATTTTGTATATGATATGACTGCGTATTTTGTTTTCTTAAATGTGTTGTCATTTTTGTGGTGTGGATTGTTTAGATATGTTAGGTTGTAGGCATAACATAATCAAGTATGAAGCTAGCTAATAAAAGCAGCTGGGTAAGTTAGTTTATGACAGTTGGTTGTGCAGTGTAGTTAGTTTAAGTCCATTTCATTTCAAATACTTGCATATGAGAATCTCATTAGTCTGGTGGTATGAACGAAAGTATGTTGTTTAAGTTAAAACTCTTTATCAAGTCAAAGTTAATATATACTATCTATCTGTTTTTGATACCAAATTTAATATCTTAAAATATACATTCTTTAATTCTTTAATATAGTTCGTTTTAGAATTGTGTACAAGTATTAAGGAAATGAATGTAAAGCATTAAATATACTATCAATTGTCTATATTACCTTTATATTAGAAAAAGAGTGTTATTTATTGGTTAAAAAGTAGTGAGAGAACCAAAATTATATTTATTACTTGGGGTAATATTGGAAACTAAGCAATTAATGCTTATTTAAAATTCTCAAACAATTTATTTAAGAACAAAAATATTTCTCAAAAACCACTTATATCAGGAGTACAATAGTAGTACCTAACCAACCAGAAGTATGTTATCTACTAATACATCAACAAATAAAATGTTTTTTAAATATTCATTTGAGACCCATAACTTCCCTTCTTTTTTCTCCCC
Organism: Panax ginseng; assembly: GCA_020205605.1. NCBI lineage: Eukaryota > Viridiplantae > Streptophyta > Magnoliopsida > Apiales > Araliaceae > Panax > Panax ginseng. The sequence goes on from CM035131.1 coordinate 2,378,518, forward strand.
ACCAAATGTTGTGAATATTTATTCAACTCTGAAATAGTTACGAATATTTACTCAAATGAATAATAATAAGGATCGAATATGTTTTGACGATCTTGAAATTTTTGGCTTACTTAATACATTTATTTTCTTTTTAATGCGAGGTTAATAATTTCCTTTTTCATATAAGACTAATGTGTTGATTATTGTAATAATTTCAATATTAATGTTATATTTAGTGATATTGATATTGTGTTAATTATAAAGATGTTTACATATTTTGTAATTGTGATATTTGATACTCCAATTATGAAACTTATTATGCCATGCTCGCCTTTTCCTCTTAAGACCGTGTTTGTGAATTTTTTAAAATATAAAAAAATTATCCTTTTAATAAGAATTAAATAATAATATACTTTAAATTACTTATAAAACTCACAAACACACAAAAAAAAATAATCTATTTTTCTCCGTCTCTTTTTCTCTCAAATATATATTTATTTTTTTTATTCAAAATCACGAAAAAGAATTGTATTTTAAAATGTAATAGATAAAAAAATAAAATGGTGAAAAACTAACCCCGACTTTCTAGACAAAAAGATTTGGATAAAAATTAATATTGATAATTTAAAAAATTTCATTACTCCTATTGTAACCTTAAACCAACTAGCATCAAAAATCATAATTCCTACTATGTACATTTTTGTCCAACACTAAACTAAGCAAGCTCTCAGTTCTGTGCCCTACAATCGATTCCTCCCCTCAAAACACTTGGAAATTGCTCTCAAAATGATAGTACGTTCCAATTTCCATGCATGTCAAGCTTTATTTACATCTAATTAAATCTATGTAATCGTTTTCTCGACTATTTCACCTGTATTTTAAGTGTTGTTCTTTCTACTGGATCCAATATCAGCTCACAAATTTATTTTCAGTTTGAAGCTACAATTTTTCTATGATTTTTTCAATAAATTTGGTTAGGGTTTAGTGGGTCATATCTGTATGTACATTTCCTTTAAGCGACATTCTTGCAAAACCCTTCCAAATTACCAGTACCATTGTGTTTATGGGTGGGGTTAATGTGGTTTCGATTTTCCTTTAGTATTTGATTCACTAAGGTCCCCGAATGTTAATTGGAAAAAACATAACAGACTATTATGCGCTATCGATCTAGTTGTTGCTTCTTATCTCAGTAGGGAGGGTAGGAAAAAAATAGGAAAACTTTTTGGTTTCTCATACTTTAATTAATTAAACCACCCTAACGGGTTTATTGGGTTAAATTAGGTAAAGTTTACAGTGGTTTCAATTTTCTTTTATTTGATTTTTTAAGGTTACAATATTTGACTTTTTTGTTTTTATATATATCTATATTATTTTTAATTTCTCATTTTTGGAAATTTGTAATATCATTTTTTGCTAGGTGAAAAGTAAAGAGGGAATGGTAGTTTTGTTATATGCTGACTCAGTAGCTTCATTAGTTGATTTGTAAATTTGAAGTCTGTCCTTATTCTGATATTTGTTTCTTAGTCAAATTTCAGGCTTTGATGGTTAGAGTTGCTTTGCGTGGAGCTTTGTTTGGTAAGATCATTGTTAACTGAAATTTCTTTTTGCTATTTTTTCGTTTTGAAGTTTGTGATACTTATAACTGAGTAGTATTCACATATCCTCAAATTGATTGGTGATTGTAGTATGTTGTGTATGTTAGTTATTTTTGATCTGTTTTAAAGAATATGGTGTTAAGGACAAGATACGAAGATATTCTGGAGATGCAATATTTAGTTTCCCAATAAATTTGAGATATTTGTACATTAAGGAATGTGAGGGTCTTTCAAGATCAATTCATTCTCTTTTAGCGTTTGCGCGACAGTTTTTAATATCTTTTTTTTGGTCTTCTTCATTTTTTGGTTTTTGACAAAGAATGGTTATTTGATTTTCCATTAGTAGGCAAAATGGTAGTCTTGATTTCCCTGTCAAAAAAACAAAAAAAGGGCTAATTGTAGTCTTAATTTATTTGTAACTTCTGTTAGATAAAAATAAGTTCCTTTTACCTTCTGTGACATCGGCTAAAATACTTGATATACACCTGGTTATATGTCCACATTCATGTGTGGGCCTTGATTACTAACTACTATTGACTGAACGAATGTAAATTTAGGTTAAAGTGAGATATGATACGGGGCTGAGGTCCATTATATGACAGTGTTATTGTTTTTGATCCTTGGTTCTTTTGTTTTGTGAAAAATTGGACATTGTTGCATTCCCATGTTGTACTACAGTTGGTCTAAAAATTAATAATCAAGTAATTCATAAAAATCACTCTCCGACTATAATTAGTCAGGTGTTTTTTTTATTTTCTTTAGTGGAGCCACCCATAACCACTACCTTGCATTGGGAAAACCCCTGCTCCCAAAATACTCCTGCAAAAGTTTATAAGCAATGATCAAAAGCTGTTTTTACTTCCTTAGGAAAAAGTAGACATGGTAATTTTGTTACATGTATATTGTATCTTAAAAGTACCAATTTTTAGACCAAGAGCAAGTAAATTATTGAGTGAAAGTTTGGCGAGGCAGAAAATTAGCTCAACACATCTGTTGAGAGATTTGATTGGTCATTTTAATGTGGAGAAGTGTTTCCCATTATATTGTCACACTTGTAATTGATCACAAGAAGGGAGGCTTAATTAAAAAAAGAGGTAGATTTAGTAATTAAGGGGATAACTTGGCAATGGCTGCAACAACTAGTTGGATGTTGCAACTGCTCAAAACAACGTATTGTGGGTATTTGATTAAAGGATTTTTTTCTTCTTTTAATTATTCATCTTTGTTTCCTTTTTAGATGTTTGATATATGGTAACCAAGATCAATTTCAGCAAAAATCTAATTTAGTACCATCCTTGTATATAGGGTAGATTCACACTTCTTCTTTTTTGTAATTTCCTGATGATATTACTTTTCCTAAGTCCAAGTCTTATGCAGTTAATTATTATCTCTCCTTTTGTCAAAAACAGTGCTTGTACTTGGTCAAGTGGGATGGTTGCACTTGTTGGTCCAGGTGCGAGATATACAAAGCCCTATCTTGTGCATGGTAAAATATCTTCACTTAACGACTTAATATTGGTTTTCTACTTCATTAGATGCTTTGATTATCTGTCTTCTGGTAGTGATGGTAATGTTGTGTGCTTTCTTGGATTATTGACTTTTACTCTTAGTGATCATGCATTAATATTTGTTAATTTTCCATATCTGCACCGGTTCACACACAAACAATAATGAACAGAGTATTAATTTTTATTGATAAGATTAGAAGTAGATTTTTAACGTTAGTTGATATTTTTTACAGTAGATAAAAAAGAATCCTGGATAACTTGTTATTAGTTGTTACTTCTAAATGATTTTGTAATTAATGCTTAACATGTGCTAACTATTGTCTACCAGTGATGAGAAACGTGTCTCACAATTCACCTTGTCATGTATAAGATGAATTGTTGACTTCGTTGAACAGGGTAGAAATATCAGAAACGCTTTCAAAAAAAAAAATTGGGGGTTTCAGACATCCAACAAAAAGGAAAAATTTTCATATTTCCTCTTTTGCAGACACGATCTTCAACAAAGGTAATGTATACACATTCTTGAGTTATCGGATCTAACTATTCATCTACTTGGAATTGTTGTTCATTCACAAGATGAAATATCTAGGGTTATTTGGAGCATTTTGAACTATATTTAGATTATTTAATTAATGCTGAAATTTTATTGGTCATCACAGTTTCTCAGGCATTAATTTAAGATTTTGAAGAACATCTACACAGATTTGTTGCTTAAATTTGGTCAGTTAATACTCTATGTTATAATTCTTCGGAGTACTAACACTTTATATTTACTTAACAATTTTACCTTGCTACAAATCACATGCAGATTTCTCTTTTTAGTTTGCTATCTCACAAATCTAGTAAAATGTAGGTGTATTGGCCGAGTGTAAGCCTGATTTTAGAAAGCCCTTTTGAGACAAGCAATGGCGCCTAATCCACAAGTCGCGAAAGCCTTTCGTGCCATGAAGGGTATTGGGATTCCTGAAGAAAAAGTAAAACCGGTCTTGAAAAATCTTTTAAAATTGTATGAGAAAAATTGGGAACTTATTGAAGCAGAAAACTATCGAGCCCTTGCGGATGCTATATTTGAAACTGATGAAATGGAGGCGCGTTCTTGCTTTCTCTTTCTTTGTTTGTTATTCTTTGAATTTGATTTATTCAATATTAACTATTTTTTTTGTTTCCCTCATTTTTCAGGCAGCAGAAAATAAGAAGAAACTTGAGAATCTTGATGTAAGTGACTTATTTTGTGTTTGTGCTGATTGATTATGATGCAGCTTGATCGTTGCGTGCATGGTCGCTAATCCTTTTTGTCTTTTGCCTTGTTAGCGAGAGGAAGAAACACAGGTACATGATGAGCTTGATAGCCCCTTTAAAAGGTCGCGCTTAAAACACCAAAATGGTATTGCTTCATCTTCTTTGACCAACTCTAGCCCCAGTTTAGGTGAAACTAGATTTAAAAAGCCAAAAATGGAGGCAGATGAGCTAGATGAAACATCTACTCAGCATCAGCCACGAGAAATAACAGCATGCAAAGGAATCAATTCTGAAATCAAGAGGACTGAAACCGAGTCAGTACCACCACAGCCACTTACTGGAAATAAAGGCAAGCAACCTGTTTTGCCCAAGTCTTTGGCAGTACCAGAAAGATCTTTTTCATCTCAGCCTGCTGCTGCTCACGGAACTCATCCAGATGTGACGAGCAGAACTGAATCTGATTCTAATTCCTCTTCTATGCGTCTCAGAGACAAAGGAAAGGAACCTCTCTTACCTCAAAATGCTTCGATAGATTTTAGGCTGATTTCTGAGAGGTCTTCTCAAGGTGTGTGCATTAGAGAGCCAAAGGTTGATTCCAGTATTTCTTTTCTGCTAAAACAGGTCCCTGATAATCGTGCTTTGATCAAGCCAAGAGATGGGCCATTTACTGATGATGTGCCTCATTTTGAAGTTCCTATTCCTGTGGTCCATCCAGGTATAGATTATTTCTTTTAGTTGAATCATGATGGGTATATTTAATTTGCTGATTTATGATGACTAATGCATTAATCTCAAATGGTCTATCAACTTAAGTGGGCCATATGAGGACTATGAAATGAGCGAGTTAGCTAATGGGAAGCTCAAGGCGCAGCTCGCAAAAGCTTGTCTGAGCTTATTAATGAAGCCAGATTGGCATAGATTGATTCAAAATTATGAGCTCGTTTCGTCGAAGTGATCTGAGGCAAGGGTAGGCTCAGCTTGAATTGGCTTTGTCAGTCCAGAACTGAAAATTTGTACACTTCGATAGTACGTTAGTAATGAAATCCCCTTGTTTTATAAGTTAAGTGATGATAATATTAGTCGCAAATGGCAAATTAATAATAAAAAAAATCTTAACCAATGAACCAGTTGGATCTAAAAACCTGTGGGATACATAGGGTATAAATGTCATAGGTCTTGCATTTGCGCAGTGATGGATTGTGAATTAAACTGAACAGCTCACGATCTTAGCTCATGAAAGCTTCCCTGAGCTTGTTAACCGAAGCCAGCTAAGGAACAATATATGAAAATGAAATTGATTTAGTTGAGCCAAGCTTTATGCTCCGGTTGGGCTGGGCTTGATCTGAGTCTAGAAATTCAGTTTGTATAATTATGGTCAGCATTCTACAAATAAGAAATCCTTGTTCGCAGTTTTCCATTGTGTTGAAACTTAATAGATAGGTGATTTATTTGTGATCGTAATTGGGCAAACTAGTCAATTAAGAAATGAATAGAGGACTTTTAACTTCCAACTTTTCAGAAACAAGCTTATCTCTTATGTAGACTTGTAGTCATGCAATTGATATCATTAATTCAACCTCAAAAGTGATGCATTGTCATGAATTATTTGTTTCATACTGTATTTAGGACTTCTTGTTGAATATTAAGCCACTGATTTTTCTTTTCTGAGTGTCATTGTTTGTTCAAATATAGTAGATCCACTAGCACAAGGATATTCTTCAATTGGAACTTCTTCCAGTAGAGATCCAGATGGTCAAGAACTCGTACGATCCCGCTCTGTTGATGAAAATGATAAAAGTGATGGTATTCTAACTTCACCAATTGAAAAGAGACTCACTTGCGAGCTTGTTACAATCCCAATCTCGTCACCTACTGAAGAGGTGAAACTTTCTCTGAGCTGTAATTCTACTCTTGGGAGACCTGAAAACCATTGTGCATCAGATATTGTGGTTGCTAGGGGCATGACAGTTCAGTCTTTCCATTATGTTAATGATTTGGACAAAGGGCAAGAAAGGTTTGCAATCTCATTGGAGAATAAAATCAACAATGAGTGTCCACCTTCATTTCACTACATAGGCCAAAATGCAGTTTTTCAAAGTGCTTCTGTGAATTTCTCTCTTGCACGTATTGGAGATAGCTGCTGTTCAACGTGTCTGGGTGATTGTCTGTTATCCTCCACACCTTGTGCGTGTTCACATGCTACTGGCGGTGAGCATGCTTACACACTTGAAGGCCTTGTGAAGGAGAAGCTTTTGGAAGAGTATATTTCTATGAATCGTAACCCTCAGAAGAACTGTCTATTATATTGTAAGGAGTGCCCTTTGGAAAGATCCAAAAATGAGGAAATATTAGAACCTTGTAAAGGCCATTTAGTAAGGAAGTTCATCAAAGAATGCTGGTGGAAATGTGGTTGCAGTAAACAATGTGGCAATCGAGTTGTCCAACGGGGAATAAATCGCAAATTACAAGTCGGTACTCGTGGCTGTTTTTATTTTCCTTTAATATTCTTTTTTTTGCTTTATAATGACGTCAAAAGAAATGTCATTCTATTTTTTTATTTCTATTCCCCCCTTCATTTTCCTTTTATCTATCTTAATTCTTATGTATCAGGTGTTTATGACATCTGGAGGAAAAGGGTGGGGTCTTCGCACCCTAGAGGATCTGCCAAAAGGGGCTTTTGTTTGTGAATATGTTGGAGAAGTACTAACCAATGCAGAGCTGTATTACCGAGTCTCACAAAGCCCCAGCAATGAATCACTGACATATCATGTGCGTCTCGATGCTGATTGGGGTTCAGAGGAGGTCTTAAATGATGAAGAAGCACTTTGCTTGGACGCAGCACATTATGGAAATGTTGCAAGGTTCATCAACCATAGGTAAGTCATAAAAATTGGACAAACTTGTAACTTGTATGCATTTCTGCGATTGGCTATCTTAAATTGTTGTGTATTCTTTTTGAAATTTCCTGTTGTTTGTTAATTTGTTCAATCACATTTTATTTTCATATTGCTGAAGTCCAAACTGTTGGTACAAAATTTTGGTACCACGGCTCTATTGAGTTTTGATTAAGAAGATGTATTATGTATATCTTATTGTTGTTCTCTTATCCAAACCACTGTGTGATTCCTTAGGAAATAGGAATTCAAGAGTAGTTCATGGAGATCTTTTTCTACCTTATCTGTTTTTCTGTGGAAGACCAAAATCTTAATATATGATGATTTTCCCCAACAAGATCCACAACTTAGGATTGTAAAACACGTTAATTTTCCAAGAGTACTGTTCAAGCATACGCCTGAACAAACGCAGCCTTCAAAAGCACCTCTTCCGTTGCTTAAGAAACACTCAAGTCCTATGGATGGCTATTGGAGGCCAAAAATCTATATTGGATAAATGAAAAAAATGGTAGGGATGTCAATGAGTCAATTGGTCTCATGTCGGGCGTCAAGTGATCTACAGCGATTTTGGATGGTCTCACTATTTATTGATTTTTGTAGGGCTTGTTCCCCCATGTACTCCTGTAGAAAAGACTTTTTGGGTTGTGCAGCGTATGACTGATAGCTTTTCTTTCCCCATTTTGTTGTGGTTTTTAGATTGTTTGTTCTTGTCTGCCTCCTTGGCAGTTTTCTGTAATAACGTACTTGCGAAAACAACAAGGCCTCTGGTCAAGTCTTTTAATTGTATTTGGTTCCCCCATTATGTAACAAGTGCAGTTAAGGTCTCTCCCTTTTTTAATGCGCTTTCTAATTTTCTAGGTGTTTTGATTCATCGTTGGTTGAGATCCCAGTGGAGGTGGAGACCCCCGATCACCACTATTATCATGTGAGGAATTTGATATATATGTTGCTGTATTGTTTACTTAAATGTACTATTCTATTGTGCTGGACTATATAGAATGCAGTAAAAATTTAGTAGTTTTATGCGTCTTCTCCTTGCAGCTAGCCTTCTTCACAACAAGAAAGGTAAAAGCTTTGGAAGAGCTAACTTGGGTGAGTGTGATAATTTCAGTAGATAACTCTTTAAAGTTGTTCAATGAGTGCTTACGGCAGTTCCCATTATTGTGTTGTTCTTGTATCAGGACAAAAGTATATTGAGAATTAGAATCTGTTAATGAGTGAAATGGATGGTGGTTGTGTTTCTGGAAATAACTAACATTTTATGCTTTTATGCTGTTTTGAAACTGCATTTTTGTTGAAGCAGAACAGAGACCATGTTGAGGGAACTTTAGTCAACCTGACTTTGAATTGGGTTATAAGCATGATGTCATAAATATATAGCAATGGTTTTGGAAACATATCGTTTAGCAAATGAAAATTAATCTCTAGCTGTCACTGTTAAGAACATAACATTGTAGTTAGATAAATTCATATTTGAAATTCTGTTTTGTTCTTTGTCTTGATGCCAAGGATGATTTGACTGCATATGACCTACTATTGTTCTAATATAGTTTCTAGTAATCTCAATTTTCATAGACTTGGATAAAGTATTTCCTATGTTATATTAACAAAGAAAAAGTATGTTTAAATTGAAGCATTATCAACATAGCATAAAATTTTCCTCAAGATTAATCAGTTTATAGATGGTTCATCAAAATTCAAGAGTTAAACCTCACCAATTAAGCAACAATTGCTACTTAAAAATTTTATTTTATTATTATTTTATTTGGCTTTCACAGTGCTTGAAATCAGATAACCTAGACACAGGCTTGCAGAAACACATGAATATACATTTGAATTGATAGAGAGACTGAAGGCTTGCTTTATTTACTTATGAAAAAGGTATTGTTGCTACTGAAATTCTGTAAATAATCACCTTGGCCTTATCGAGGGTCTCATTGTATGGTTGGAAAATAGTAGGCTGAATTGGTGCTTGAAACTATCTGTATGGCGTTTCAGTGTTTTTAGTTTTGTCATGCTTTTTGAAGGGTGGTGGGAGGGGGAGGATTGAAGAAGGAAACCTTAAAGATGGCTTCAGTGCTGAAGGCTTCTTTTTTACTGTATGGCTGGTGTATCAAGTCTTTCGAGTTTGATTCAAATCCCAATTTGCCAATATGATTTTATAAAATGTTCATATCAGACTTTCTCTGTAAATTTATCAAATGCTTGAATAAAGCAATTGGATAGAGATATCGAGAATCTCTATTGCATTCAGGATAAATTGTGGATCACTTAGATAGAACATTCGAATCATCTTTGAAGATATTTCTACTCAGATGATTTTATTTATTTATTTAATGAGTGCTGATGGTCATAGACTTTCACTCTGTCCCCTGTGCAACCGATGAAAAGATTTATAATATTTTCCCAGTTCAGTGCTGCGTCGGGTGGATAAATAAATTCCAAAAGGTTTCAACCGGAAGACCACTCAGATTCTCATAATTCTTTAAGCAGATTGGGTATCTGGTTCAGTTGTGCATTCTGTTAGTTTTATAAGTACTTTCTATTTTTATGGAACAAAAATTAATCGACAATACTAAGTGAAAGAAGATGCGGAACTCTTACGCCTTCATACTTTTCTAGCATCTAGAAATAGGGGCACTTGATATGAACTCTCAAGTATTATGAATGAATTTTGGTTGATGAAGGGTTATAAACTTTTAAACTAGTTTAGATGTATTTCACAAACAATTTCTCACAAGATATGCTGTCCGTTTAAAGTAAAATTAAGAGGATGTTGCTTATTGCAAATCTTCTGACTTCAAAGTAAGCACTTACCATACCTGGGCTATGTATGGTTTTGTAAGGATAAAGAAATGTGACTAATAAAATAGCCATCAATGTGGATCACTAGTATTTTGTGGCTTACCAACTTTCACATGGCTAGCTTTTGAGGAACCATCAAGCACACTGTGTGGATTTCAAATTTTGTTCAGTTTGTTTATTTCTACATTGCTCTTGCTTATGCATGTCGGTTACCTTCTGCCATATTCTATGCAATTATTTGCACTTTTGCCTTATTTCTTCCTTGTTCATGCATGTCCATATTTTTGAGTTTATGCATTTCCTTTGTTAAGCAGCTATATATGATATGCTTGCAGGATTACGGGATTGATTTTGAGGATCATGATCATCCTGTGAAGGCATTTCAGTGCAAGTGCGGTAGTAAGTTTTGCCGCAACATCAATAGCTCAAGTAGTAAGTACTTCTCATTGTTACAAGGCATGAACGGTGTGTTTCTTTGATTTTGGTGGTAGTCACATCTGATTCTTAACGATATCATACTTTGTAGTAGCTTTTGCATTGGTTTGGTTGTGATTATAATTTTAAATTTAAATCCAATGCAATGTCTTTAAGGTTTTCTGTCACTTTAAAATTTGCTTAGGAATTTTATTAGTTTCACAAATGATGTTTTGGTCAGTGCTTTGTCTTTATATTTAATTGTGTTGATTAGGAATGAAGCTACCTCAATTCATCTAGACATCTCAAAATTATTTGAAGCATCCTTTAAAGCATTGATTGGTACAAGTGTACAACCTATCCATCTATAAGTGGAGTATGGGTATAATATAATAGAGTAATATGCATGGATACAGATTTAATGCGGCGGATATGTTACATGATGTATAATACAATACTTATAACACTATTTATGCATATTTATGAAGATTACTCTCTACCTCCTTAACATAATCCTTCAATAAGTCTTGCCTACGTCATACTTTTGTGGTTTTGTCATAAAGAGAATGAAAGGAATTTGTGAAAGTTCTCCCCATGGACTTATGTGGTGTATATATTAAGAAGAGTAGTAGAGCTTCTGATGGAGAGGAGCTTCACATTATTAAGTTCAAATCTGATATGCTGCATACTTCATTATTCCGAACTGAGGAGTTGTCAGATTTTTTTTCATTCCTTCATATGCTTCCTTTGAATACATGAGTACAGATTTATAGTGTTGGCCTTGTACATGTCTCATGTGCACAAGTGTTTTGAATTTATTTATGTATTTCTTTTTTGAATTTTTTATGTATTTCTTTCTTTATTTAATTATTTTGAGGAACCTATACTATTGCAATTTGAAATTTAATCATAGGGGCCTAGGGGAGAAACCTGGGGGAGGGGCCAGGAGGAGTATGGGGAACCTAGGGAAACTTACCTTTGCTATGAAGCACCTGTGCTGATTTTGCTGGGAAATAAACTTGAACTTACGACCATGCATAGTAAAGGGAGAGGTGTTACCATTAGGTTATCACCTTTGGTCCTGAGTTTTTCGAATATAATCTTATTTATGAAAATAAAATATTAATAATAAAGAAAGAAGAAAAGTATGTGTGGAGGGTTGTTGGTCACCTTTGATGAGTGTTGGAGAAGTGCTGAATACATACTTAAAGTGGTGCAAGTATATTTGAATATGGACAAGATTAACAAGTATTGGGCACATATTGTGAGGATCTCCATGCAGAATTGGTTTTCAACATCTGCCTGATACGGGTACTCTGTCCTCTGAGAAGTATATGTGCTTCCTAGGGAGAAACTTAGTAGTTAGTATATCCACTACATTAATGTCTTGGACACTTGCTGCTCTTCCCATAGCATACATATAAGTAAGATGCTATATGACTTTGATCCCACATGAATGCTGTAATAGATATAAGAATTAAGATACTTCATAGAGAATAGAAAATTTCCCCTAAAGAAAAGAAGATTTAGATTTAGAGAAGTTCGGCTACAAGAGCTAGAATTGTTCTGAAATGGTTACTGTCCTGGATCTTTGTTTTATAGAGTGTACATCGTTGATTACAATGGATCATTTTGTCTTGGCATTTACTCTTTAAGATCTATTTGCAGGTTGAACCTTTAATTTTAACCAAATGTTCTCCCAGATCCACTGTCTAACTGTTTTGGCTGTTTCTGCACCTACACCTGCTCTATCTTTGTTTTACACCGTTTATGACCTGGTTCTTTCTTGGGATATATAGATATAGCCTTACACTTTCAATGGATTATGCGAATTGGTTCATTTTTTCATCACATTTGGTATTTACTTGGTTATTTTTCCTGTTGCTCCCGACAGGATCTGGATCTGCAGCAACTATGGGATAAACATATTGCTGGTTTTTGTACTGCTGTCATTTTAGTTATTATTTATGGACTGCTAGATTTTGCTGCCTTCTGGAACCTGATGTTAGTGCTATTTGGCATTTCCTTTGTCTCGGGAAAAACTATGCACATTTAGTATTGTTGTCTGAACTGAAAGGAAGTTTGTGTTATGTAACTTTCAGATCTGCAAATTCCCTATTTATGATGCCAGCAGCTTCTTCATTTATTAATAATTGAATTGAATTGGTTTTGTATTGTTTGGTATATGGTTGGATGCCATGTTGCATATCATTTGATTTTCAAATTTTGGGAAGAAAGGTGCGGGTATGGAAGCTGATCAATCTCCTTAACCCACAGACATTTTTAAAGAAAATGCGACTACAAAAATTTTATTTTGTCGTGATTGTTATGTATTTGAATTTAACTTCCTCGTTCTACTGCATGAAATGAAAGAGTTAACAAAACAATATTAGGATACTTACTATAAGGGAGAAAAAGAAGAGGGAAGATGAGCTTCCAAGCAGTGCTCAAATGACCAAATGCAATTCCATTAGATAATTCATACGTTTGAGGGGGAAATTATCAGACAGATGAGACATAAACCGAACAACTCCAAGCAAAATAATGAAGAAATTATAGTATATAATTTGGGTGAGAAAAGAAAGAAGAAGAAGATGATTTAAGATAGCAAACAAAAACTGGTCATTAGATACAATTTTGGGTTATCATAATGCTGATTAAATTATAGCACAGCTGGTGTCAGATTAAAATTGAGCCTTGCCTTGCCTTTGGGGACTAAAGTTCTTCAAAAAAAAAACATTTCCTTCTCACCTAAGAAAACAATAATAATTGTCTTTTGGGCTCATTAATTTGTAAGGTCCCGTAGCTCAGTTGGTTAGAGCGTTGGTCTTATGAGCCGAAGGTCGCGGGTTCGAGCCCCGCCGGGACCATACATATGTAAGAAGGTTATTTTTTTAAACCATTTCTTTTTCTTTTACCATTATAAGAAACATATACAAAGAAATGAATACATTACTTCCATTTGCATTTTTCATAATCCATTTCGCTTTATGACAATCAATATCAACTCATTTACTTGGTTTGACATCAAGTTCATGTATGGCAAACAAACTATACACACAAAGCTGATTAAATAATAGCTACATCATGAGGCTTTATGTAGCATAGGCCTGTACACCTTCTATCACTGACTGAGATTCCCTGTTGTGAGGTTTCAAGAGGACTTCATGCTCACAACCACATGGCATGATAGGTCGAATGTTGCCTGGATTCAACGGGAAGAGAAATTTGTAGTAGCCATCCATAACTGCTCCTAGATTGCAAGTTGCTGCAACTTTTGGAATCTGTTTGAGAACAAATATAAAACACTTTAGGCATGCAAGCCATCCACACACAAAAATAGTAAATACCATTGGATTTACTAAAACTTGTACAGTCAACAGCCTATTCCCACTGAGCAACAATAAATAATCCACACCACCAGATATATTATATAATCCTCTTAGTGTAGAAAACAATTTACTGTCACTTATGTCGCTTTTAGTGTAAAATTGCAAACGCGTGCAAGTCTCTTTCAAACACATACATACAAATGCGCACTGATAGAATGATACATATAACATGTCAGGATGATCAACATCTGTTACCTGGTAAATATCTCGCATATAGCCGTGAAGATTGGGATATTCAACCAGCTTCTTCTTTGTGCACTTAAATAGCACATTATACACGATATCAAACCGAATCAAAGTAGTAAACAAACATACATCAGCAATGGTCAGCTTATCTCCACATAAATACCGGGAACCACCCAAATGGTTGTCTACCATATCCATTGTACCAAACAACTCATTTACCGCACTATCATAAGCTTCCTGACTCTGTGCAAACCCACATCTGCAATAAGCATCATGCAACAATAACCCAATACTTAACAGCACATAAAAACTAAACAAATGTTCATCTAAAAATGTTTAACACCATTACTGCATATAATTCGATGAAAATGTATTTTCATGCAGAATTACTCATTCTTTAAAAATAAATTAACGCAAACTAAACAATGTTCATCTAAAAATGTGATCTTGTATCTATCCATGTTACCTGTAAACACCATTATTGACATTTGGGTATATGATTCGATTCCATTTGTCTATATCTTTCTTCAATGAAGGAGGTGAAAGGTCCAAATCAGGATTGAGAGCAATTTCATTGAAACCTGAATTGAACAATTCAATAATATCATAACTCTCATTGCACACTACATCTCTTTTATCCACATCCCAAAGCATAGGCACCGTTGAGCGGCCACTATAACCGCCAGATGGGAGCTTATAAACCTCTCGAAGGGTTTTACAACCATTCACATTATCCAAACCAGGAACAAGCTTATCCCTGTCCTGAACAGGGGTATCCAAGAAAACCCAAGACCCGTCAATCCCCGGCGAGGCAATTGACACTGGGATTGAATCTTCAAGCCCCTTGAGGGCTCTGACGATGAGGGTTCGGTGGGCCCAGGGGCAAGGTAATCCGACGTAGAGGTGGAGGTTTTTGGCGGTGATGGGTTTTTGGCGGGAGAATTGGTGGTCGGGATTGGCGCGAAATTGGGAGTTGGGTCGGGTGTAACGGCCGGATGGGTCGGAGGGGGCAAGCTGGGACATCATGAGGTGCCATGTGGCGGACCAGGTGGAACGGACGGTGGAGATGAGGAGTTGGGGTGGGAGGGAAGGGCCCCAGAGAAATTTGATGATGCTGGTAAGGAGGTTGGTGTTAGGGTTTTGCAGTGGCGGTTGCTGGTGGTGGAGGGAAATTATAGGGCTGCGGTAAAACTTAGTAGGTTTGAAGTATTTGATTCTTTTGTTAGTTAAAGTGGTGGTGGTGGTGGGAATGGTGGAGCTGAGGAGTGAAGTGGCGGACATTTTTATTGTCTGTTTATTGCTAGGAATAGGAAGCTCCTACCACTAGTAGTCCAGTAAGTACCACTGACCACAAGATAGAAGAACGAGTATACGTGTCATTTTGAGGATAGTAATTGGAAGTAGACGGGATCATATATTTTCACATTATATATGTGACAGACTCCTATAAAAATATTATTTGAATTTTCTACGCATAAATATATAACTTGAAAATGACTTTTTTACGGGAAAAAAAAAAACTTACTCTTTTCTGAGTTTTAAAAAGGACAGAAAAAAAAAAGACAAAAAATTTAAGTTTTCTTTTTAATTCTTATATTTCTGAGTTTTTTAATAAACGAAAAAGAAATGAAATAAATAGAAAACTTAGCCACTTTTCCTGCCAAAGTTTTCCGTCTAAAATTGACTTGATTTGGACGGAAAATAAATTAGAATAAATAATATTTTTATAATTCTCATATTATCTTCAACTTTTAATATAATAAATTTTTAATTACAACTCATGTCCTTAATTTTAAATTTTCTATTTTTTTCTATTAAAAATTCAGAAACAACACAAAGGAAACTTCAAATTTTCTATTCTTTTATTTTTTATTCTAATTTAAATTTTCTATTCTTTTCTTTTCTGTTCAAAACTCACAAACAGAGTGTTAGTGATTTTAAAATCCTAAAACATAACTAGTTTTCTATTTTTTTTTTTCCTAATATAAATTAAGTTTTTCATTTTTTTTCCATTTAAAACTTAGAAACAAGTGTTAGCAATTTAGGATGTAAATGAATTGAATTACTGAGATTTGATTCATAAGATTTATCGATTATGAAATAAAATTTAATTAAGACTCATTTAGCTATCGAGTAAAACACGATCTTAAATCGAACTTGAACGTTTTGAACTTTTTGAATAAATATGTTCTGAATATTAATAGAAAATTATAATTTAAAAAAATTCGAGTAATTTATCGAATTTTAAAATTTGTTCATATTTAAATTATTTGTATTTTGAGTTGAACTTGAATCAAAATTTTAATAGAACGAATACGAATTAAGTTTAAACTGTTTTATTCATTTTACAACCTTAATTAGCATCAATTGAAAAAAATGTAACCAGAAATCTTTGAGTTTAACACTATTTATTTAGTAGCGGGTATATAAAATAATAAAAATAAAAACAAAATAATTAAGAGGACATACGAAAAAGATTTATATTGTCATAAACTATATTAGATTAAACATTTTAAATAATTATTTACTAATTTATAAATCACGTAATTGTGTCAATTTTTTAACAAAAATTAATATATATTTCGTGATTATATAGGAGGACTCTATGAGATATAAAAATAATGAAAATATTTAATGTTTTATGTTATTTGTGAGTTATAAAAAAAAAAAAAAAAAAATGTTACTTTTAGTACTTAACCCGTTTATTACTTTTAGTTATGTTTGTAAAATATAATTGTCTCATGTAAAAATATCTCAAAAATAATTTATAAATTATTTTAAAATAATTAAATTTGACCAAATATAATAATTATTTATCATTATTTTAATAATTTTTACAATTCATTTTAATTTATAAATTATTTTAACCAAATAATTTTATAACTTGTTTTAATTTAATTTTTAATTTATAAATAAATATAATACCAAATATTTTTATTTATAAATTATAATTTAAATTAACTTATAAATAATTTTAAATTTTAACTTATAATTATAAATTGTTTTAAAATAAGTCACCCCGAGGCCCGAACATGCCCAGAGTCCCCACTAAAACCCTAGCCGCAAGATCGAGTGTTTCATTTCCTATAAGTTCCTCTTGCCTCCTCCAAAATCATCTTTTCGTCTTGAGGAAGAGGAGCTGATTCGATCGCAATGTCGATGCGAGGTACGATCCAATCTTTCTAGAATTCCAGCCTATCAATTTCTTCTTTTTTTTCCTGTTTTTTGTTGAATAATAAGCTGTTTGATTGGTGCTTGTTTAGGTCGCGGAGGTTCCGCGGGGAATAAGTTTAGGATGTCGCTGGGTGGCGGCGACTGTGAACTGCGCCGATAACACCGGAGCCAAGAATCTCTACATTATTTCTGTTAAGGGAATTAAGGGTCGCCTCAATCGTTTACCGTCTGCTTGCGTCGGAGATATGGTTATGGCTACCGTCAAGAAGGGTAAACCGGATCTCAGGAAGAAAGTCATGCCAGCCGTCATCGTTCGCCAGCGCAAGCCATGGCGCCGAAAGGATGGTGTCTTTATGTACTTCGAAGGTATAATTCTTTCCTAATCTCTTTGTTTTCCTGTATTTTATGGTACGTTGTAATGGAAATTCTTTTTGAAGTTGTCAACTTCAAGTATATTCTTCACTTGTAGATTTTTTAAGTTATTAGAAATTTAATTCATTTTGGATGATATTTAGAATCTAAAAATACATCTATATTTTATCTGCTTGCAATGCAATTTTAAGTGTGTTGGTAGTTCTTTTATGCAACTTAGGCAGTTTTATTACATCACTCCCTTGTTCCACTAAAATAGTCATTTTAGTTCATTTGTGAAATCCATAAACATTTTTTGTATTTACAATTCCTTTTAAGTAGTTTCTTATATTAACTATTGTATTAGTCAAAATCAAATAAATTAACATCAATTTTATTTTAGGATCTCACAAATTGACTAGGAAAAAAGAACCAGCAAATTCCGGCTTTTTTTTGTGAAATGGAGGGGTATCTTTTTCCTTAGGAGTTGCTTTCTGAAATTTGAAAATGGCCATTTCACCAGTTATTGGTCAGTTGTATCTGGAAGCATAAATTAACTCAACCAGTTTTAAACAGCATGATGTTCTTTTGTTTCATTGTGTTACCTGTCTGCTGGTAAATGTCTCTTATTCTTTAATCAACAAAAATAGCTAGTCATGCATATTGTTGTTATGTTAGCAAAAAAACTTTGGCATTATTTTATAGAAACATCTGTATTTTGGAATGTGAAATCTAAATATAATTTTGTCGTTCAAATTAATTACTTTACTTTTTTCCTTAAGAGTTGATTGATTGTTTTATTACCAACATTTGGGTACTTTTAATATGCTATTCTTTTTCTTTTATGGTGTCACGTCTTTGATTTTTAGTACTTTTAATTTCTTTGTTGGAGCTGCATCTTTTAGACATTATTCTTGATTAGCTGGGGCTTCTGAATTGATAAACTTGTGTTAATATATCTCTTCTATATCTGCAGACAATGCTGGTGTCATTGTGAATCCCAAGGGAGAAATGAAAGGTATATTTAGTAATAATAAACCTTGTAGTGATTTTCTATTTTCAAGTCATCCTGATTGAATTAATCAATTAATTGGCATTTACTCAACTTGTGGCGAGGCTGTGTTCTCAAAGTATTTTCGTATGTAAGTTTGAACAACTTCACCACCCTCCTTGGAGGCATTTGCTGAGATTTTCTAACCTATTTGGTACCAGTACTCTTTGGTCTAACACTCAAGTCTGAATGAAGGATAAGTTGTTGCGCTTTTTATGCCATGCTTAGTTTGCTTACTACCTATGGTTTGTGTTTATGAGTTTGTGCATAAGTTTCTTTTGCTATCAAGGATGAGGTTTGAGTTTCTTTTGTTGCAAAGAAGCAAAGTAGTCCAAATTCCTTTTGGGTTATTGTATTAGCTTGTAAAATGCTTCAGTATGTTCTGCTTCACGCATACATGCAAGATGCTAATATTTCAATTATATATATATATATATATATATATATATATATATATATATATATATATATATATATATATATGATCAAGATCCTATCAGTCTCCTGCCGTACAAATGTTAAAATCCGAACTTCTGTTATGAGCCGTGGGATTATATCAGACGGTTGGAAAAGGAAATGGTTGGGAAAAAAACACGGACCTCCATTTCAAACGGGTTACGGGTTATTCAGATCTGGGCTTCATCTCCATTTCACAAACCGTGTCTCTCTCTCTCTCTCTCACAAAGCTCCGGTCGTTGTTGAATCGCGTCTCTCTCTCTCACACACAAAGCTCCGGACGAAATTGAATTGCCCAACTCAATCCCTCACTTCGATTTTGCTGGTTCCACATCTCGATTCGGTAAGGGCTTCGATTCGGATGACTTCTTTTCCTTTTCCGATTTGAAAATTATATATTTCATCTTTGTTTGGAGTTGGAAAAAGGGTTTTGTTACATCTCTGCTTCTAAACTTCTAAAAGGGTTGGTTTCTTATTTTTTTTGTTCTTTTTTGTTTCTGTTTTTCTCTTCTCTCTGAAAAAATAGTTTGTGAGACTGAGGTGTTAATCAATTTTTTGCTAAGCTAGTATTTTCCTGTGATTGATGATGAGTGGAAATTGGTAAGTATGATGCTAAACCAATTCTTTTATATTATCTTTAGCAGGACAACACTTTCGATGGTAGGATATTGGGAAAGCATGCTTTTCATCTCTTTAGTTGCTATTATTGAAAGGAGTATTTGGTATTAGTTATTACTTGAGAATTTAGATGAATGCCTTGGGTAATTGCACGTTATAATCTGAGAAATCCACATATATATAAATATTCTGCTCTTAGTTAGCTTCTGATCAGGCTCCGGTCAATTCTCCTCCAATTTGGAAAAGTTTGAATTTTACTATAATTTTTCATATAACTTTTCGCCACAGCCTTTAATTGTGAATTTGCTTAGGTTATTTATATTTTTTATTTTTTGTGTGGCTGTGAGTGATTTTTATTTTGTTAAGTTGAGAATGAAAAAACTTTCCCAACAATAATCATTACTAACAAATAAATGTTGTACTCAGTTGTCTAGACTATGTTTGTTGTAGAATTCTATATAGCACCAGCTGCAATGTGTTTACTTTGTATTTACTTAGTATGATGGTCTTTCAATACTTCCTAGTTCCCATTAGCTGCAATATTCTAGATTAGTGCTATTTACTCCTTTATGGTTCTATTTTGCACTAGTTATAAGTATCGTTACCAGGATTGTATCATTAAAAGATTAATCCCCCACCCCAACCCCCTTTTCCTTTTCCAACTTTAATGACTATAGTTATAGATACTTTTAAGTTTTAGTTGGAGTTGGGAATATGATTGTGTTGTCATATTTCATATTAAATTTCAGTTTGTTATATTATTTTGCCAATGTTCATTGAACAGAAGAATTTTTTGTGTTAATGAGATAAATGGTCATGATTACTTGAAATCATCTCTACTATGTATGACAATAGCTAGCCTGCAGCAAACTTGGTAACTTCACTATGTTTGATCTGGCAACATATTTTGTGTTTGTATTGCTTCTTATTCTGGTTTGTATTTTTGTTGTTGTAATGATTCTTATTATCTGTTTTCAGGTATTCTATGAAACAATCAAAATTTTTGTTGAAAAAGAAGTTGGAGGATGTGACGACGACAGGGCACACAATGTGTTTGGCAAAAATATGCAAGCCTTTATATTAGCAGTGTGTCTTCACTTTCTTGGCTTTCAACTAGTTCAACTGTCAAGTGTATTTGTATCAAAACTGACTAGCAGCTCAGTTAGGCAAATGTGCCATGGACTTATTTATACTAATCTAGCCAGAATCTGTGGTGGTGGCCAATATTTAACTATGGTTGAGACACGACAAAATTATATATTCTTGCTTTGATCATTTGAAAATGTAGTTTTGATTTTTGAATTATCGATCGTTATTTCATGTTCTGTTGGGATTTTTGGACAATCCAAAATACTCATCTTTGCGTGAATTAAAATAACAATAATAGTTAGTGACACAAGATTTTACAGAGTTTACAGAGTGCAATATAAACAGTTTACATTACATTTCCCATAACACTAAACAGAGTTTACAGAGTGCAATATTTTTGCTTCATTATAATCAATTCATTACATTTAAAATAAGGACTTCACACACCCTAACTGTTCCATCTCCCAAATTTTAATTATAAATTTTTCCTATTTAAGCATCTTCTTGCACAGAGATGGTTCCAAAGTAGCAAAATCACTTGAATGACTCTCGGCTGCATCGGAGGATTGTACCACATGAAATACCCGCAATCATGAGGCTGTCAAAAAAGAATTTTAACTCAAAACAAATGAATCAAATGAACAAACAAAAGAATATACACTTGAAATATACATCAAAATGAATCATAAGCAAAATTCCAAGATAGACCAGTTAACTAACAACTATCAAGAAACAAACATAATAAGCAAAAAAAATATTCATGAGACTTGTATACCATAATCTCAGAGGTAATTTAGAAAGCAAGTGTTTTCAAAGAAGACTTATGTGTCAACAATTAATCATGAATGCTGATGCCTCGTATTGCTTGTTACACATTTGGGCCAAAAACCATGTTGACATTCCTTGCATAAAACAAACAGATAATGTTTCTAGATCCACCAATAATGGCATTCTCACTTGTGTGACTGAATTTGAAGCAATTCCAAAAATATCTTAGAATCCATCCATCACTTTCTCATCATAATTATAAACATTACTACTCTGCAGACACCAAATTATGGTTTTTCCCAATTAGTTCAAGGTTCAAAAAATCAAACAGATAAACATTAATACCAGCTAGTAAATGTAAAACACCTCAATTAACATAATTGCACGAAATTATACAAAATTCATACAACAGAGACAGAGAGCTGAAAACAAGTACCTACAACATTTCCAACCAACTGCATAGAACTTGGAGCATTTGTGCATAATGGACATAAAGTTTATGTTTGTAATTAGTAAGTATTCGTTTTATGTGGTTTTTCAGATTTATATGTTATTTCTTGAATTATAATTAGCATAAAAACAATTATATAGTGCATGATCACATGTTCAAGCCAACCGGATTTTGAGTTTCCTCAACTCCGATATATAAATTTGTTTTGAAGAGTTAATGGAAAATTAGTTTGGGATTATCATATTTTGAAGAGTTAATGGAAAATGTGAAGCTCTATCATATTTGGTGTTTAGTAGTCACAATCAATCCATAAATAATATAGTGCATGATCACATTATATCACAATCAATCCACCAGATAATTGTGCATGTACAATCACATATTATATAATTGTGCATGTACATGTTCTTTTGGTGCCTGTACAATATCACAATCAATCCATAAATGATCTTTATTTTAATTAATGAACTACACACCCTGAAAAAAAAGTATTGAAAAAAATTGGAATCCACCAAGGGAGCATTTCTCAGATTATAACGTGCAATTCCCCAAGGCATCATACTTACCAATTTCCACTCATCATCAATCACAGGAAAATACTAGCTTAGCAAAAATTTGATTAACACCTCAGTCTCACAGACAATTTTTTCAGAGAGAAGAGAAAAACAAAAACAAAAAAGAACAAAAAAATAAGAAACCAACCCTTTTAGAAGTTTAGAAGCAGAAATGTAACAAAACCCCTTTTCCAACTCCAAACAAAGATGAAATATATAATTTTCAAATCGGAAAAGGAAAAGAAGTCATCCAAATCGAAGCCCTTACCAAATTGAGATGTGGAACCAGAAAAATCGAAGTGAGGGATTGAGTTGTGCGATTCAATTTCGTCCGGAGCTTTGTGAGAGAGAGAGAGACGCGATTCAACAACGGCTAGAGCTTTGTGAGAGAAAGAGAGACGTGGTTTGTGAAATGGAGATGGAGGCCAGATCTGAATAACCCGTAACCCGTTTGAAATGGAGGTCCGCGTTTTTTTTCCAACCATTTCCTTTCCCAACCGTCTGATATAATCCCACGGAAGTTCGGATTTTAACATTTGTACGGGAGAGCTGATAGGATCTTGACTGTATATATATATATATTGTAAAATTTGTAATTCATTATCAATGTAAGCAGATAAAAAAAGGAAGCTTTATATTATGTCTGTATTCTTAAGTCTATATGCAGTTTACTCGTCATTCTGAAAAAAAAATGTTTAGATTTCCACAAAGTTATTTTTATAACTTTCACTACTTTTAATCCATGTTGTTTTTATTGTACTTATGGTTTCTGCTTTTAATGTGTGTAGGATCTGCCATTACTGGCCCAATAGGAAAAGAGTGTGCTGATCTGTGGCCAAGGATTGCAAGTGCTGCTAATGCTATTGTTTAGGTGCAGGAACTACTAGTGGGGTTTGGATTAGTTATGTTGGCCTTTCTCACAAGGTTCTCTATTAGGTTTTATATTTACAGATGTTAGTTGGATTTGGCAGTGGGATTTTGTAAGGACTAAGATCTGATTTTTGTTTGTTTAAGACACCATATATGTTATTTGATATTTTATCATCACTTGATATTTTACAAGAAAAATTATTTTCTTGGCTCCTGGCTGCTGGTCTTATCACGACATGTGATAGGGTTTTAAAGCTGTTTTTTGTTTTGAGCTTAATATATGAATGTTATTGGGTCTTTGCTTTTAATTAGATAGGTATCTGTCCATTCATTCATATGTATTCCTATTACTTTTCCGATCGAAAAGGATAAATAAATAAATATGTATATGTATTTATATACATATTACTTTTCCCCCCGAGCCCAGTTATCATATACGCCACCAAAATAAAGAGCCTTAAATACTAGAAGAAAAGCACCTATACCTAATAAGATTAAGTGAATACCTAAAATTTTAGTCATTTTCTTTCTATCTTTCCATACATAACCGAAGAATGGAAAAGATTCTTCAAGCGTCTCAGGCCCTAGAAGTGCATGATAAATACCACCAAAGCCCAATACTACGAGAGGAAATTAAATGAAATACTCTCAGATACAAAGTATGGAAAAGTTTCTATAACTTCCCCACGGGACCTACCCCCGAACCTGTAGTAAGCAGTGGGGAAGTAAAATGAATCCTTGTTCATACATAGGCTTCTCCGGTACAAAATGAGCCACTTTAAATAGGTTCATTCCTCGGGCCGAGAATCTGATTAATCCGGCATGGGCTACATGAGCCCCGAGAGTAGTTCTGGGATAAATTGATAAGCGGGCATTCCTACCACCATGTCGAAACCAACCGGTGGTTTCTTGGTCACAACCAAACTAAAGCTAAAGTTCCATTAAAGAAGCGTTTCCACAGGGGTAGAACCTCCTCGGGGAATATAAGGTTTTCATGAGGTCGATCTCGAGTTGCCATCCAAGATCTAATACCTTCGTTTAAGAGAATATTTTGGTGTAGAAAGTCTCAAATTCAGGGATCTTCCGCCGCACAAATTTCACGAGAAACGAAGTCATAGGCACGTAGGTTCGAGGGCCGAATCGACTACTCGAAGAAAGACTCATCCATAAACCTAAGGATTCTTGATACAAATAACATAAAGAAATGTAACCAACGTTTATTGGAAAAAGCAACCCCAAAGATTTGGGACCAAAAGCGGTTAGCGGTGACCATTGAATAAGTTTCTTCACTTGAGTTGGGTTAAAAGCACGGAATGTATTTGCACCATCACCATCTTGAATAAAGTATTTTCTACAAGTAGCACCATGAATAACAAGCATAAAGAAAGCGTTAAATACCAATACCCCAAGAACTCCCATCATATGAAATGGGTTTAACATCCAATTATGAAATCCTTGAAAAAAGAGGATGAATCGAAATATAAACATTACACCAAAACTAGGGCAAAGAACCAACCAGATGACTAAGTGGATAAATCAAGAATCTGAAACAAAAACAAAGAATTGGACGGAGAATGCGATTGCATTATAAGTGTCGCATGATTGAACAGATCGAGCAAGTTCGAATTGACGTAACATGAAACCTATTAGTCCGAAAAGCGCCATGAGAAAGCAACAAAAGTCCATGCAATGCTTTAATTGACACCAACGAAAGTAAAATCCCTTGTCTTGGGACCCCATAGTAATAATAAAGAATGTGCTAAACTATTAGCGAGGAGTAAAGCTGCGGCGATTAAGAAATTGCGACTTCTAAATAAGAATCGACCAATCCATGGGTATACCATGAAGTTACAAAGGTTGTACTGTGAACCAACCCCTAAAAGCGAAATAGACACGAGGAAAGAGCAATAAACCGGACCGACCTACAAAATGAAACGGTCCCTCCGTAACCGATCATCCACATAATATAAAAGAAATCCTTTTTCGTCTTGATGTAGAATTTACGAAAGGGCTATAGTCATAGTAATCCTCCTATTATGACTATAGTCATAGTAAGGTGAAAATGATCGACTAATAACCATTAATCACCTTCGGATGTTTACGCCATCGGTCGTCCTAAAGAAAAGAGCTAAGACTTAAAGCGGCATTTATTAAGATGACTCCTCCTAGCTTAGAGATAAATGATTTTCGTTACGCCACATCTCGTGGTATTTTTGTTTCCAGCTTGGACTTGAGTTCATCGGTTCATCGAGAAAGGATAATTTACTACGAGAGTGCGTAGATTTGCTACTCAATAGGTATCGAGTGCAGAAAGAGTACATTGACACATATTGCTTGGTAGCACGGCGAATGGCTTTCTACGACGTTAGTGAGAAAGAGAGTCCAAACCAAAACCAATTAAGCCATTCTAATTAGAGTATGATAATGAATTCATTGGTGGCAAAGCTCTAAGCCTGCAGACGGATATTCGTCGGGACCGAGGATACCAAATGATGATGAGGTTCCCTGACGATGACATACAACGTCATATCCGTCCGAACGGATTTAAACATCTAAAAAGCTCATCATTGAGCTAGGGAGGAAAGATGAACGCCGAAAGCTAAGGTCGCAATAGCCCTTTACTTGTTGGGGCGGAGAATGAGGTAAAGGTCTCTGTCGATTTAGGCGGTCGTGGACCCGTAAATAGCCGACATTCAAAGCGGGGAGAAAGGCGGGTTCGATTATAAGTTTTAGATGGGCGGGATCGATCATGCTCAGCCCTTGTTAATTACCGTACCGTCTGACGCAGAATGGGTTGATAGTGAATGGTATCCAGGACATCTATACCATCCCCAACTTGCATAGACTGTTTGGAAAGGGGTGCCCCATAGCATCGATATATTTTCTGACCGTTGTGGAAACTCGGCGACCAATCAAGCCTTGCTTCTTACGGTTGGCTCGTATTAGCACTGTGCTTTATTAGGTGTAGTCATTCCCCGTTCCTTTAGTCTTTTCAAGCGGTACTTTAATCTTAAGTCATGGTCATATCTCACCCCCCGATTATAGTGATCGGTTCCATCTTTTTCCCGAATTTCATCGGTTCAGGCTCAAGTGCTGTTCATCCATCTTCATTCCAAAGGCGAACATCTCCATTGAGGATCAGAATCGCTTTGCTATGGTTTACTGTCAATAGTTCTTAACCAACCCTTTCTTATTATGTCTTTCTTTACGAAGGGCTTTGCGGTTCATTACACCAAAGGCTTTCGGTGAACTATTGAAAATTATCGAGAGAGTACCAAATCTTGCGGTGGCGAAGGTTGAGTGCTAACGATCTGTTACATGAATGGTTATGGCGCGTCGAAGCGAAATGACTTTGACCCACCGATCCATTCCAAGCGCATCTTTTGCAAATGAGTCAACGAGAAAGAGGGGTTTAATGATCTTGGAGTGGGAAAATGATTCGCCATACTACTTTTATTAGAATTAAGAGCAATATTCATTAGATTTCGATCCTTCTCTCCAACCATGACTTTTGAATCATACGTGGAGAGGGATGTCTTGAATGAATGGGATACATAATAGTAGATGACTAGTTAGATCACTTGGAAGGTGGGATCGTTCTCTCGCTTCCTCACCCCAACAGGTGGCAGGATTCTTATTCAATACTAACATGTTGTCGTTTGAATGGGTGGGACATAGAGCGAGAGGTGGAAGTGAGGTACGAACAACATTCATATCTCCGGTTGGACCAATCTTTCTACCAACTTAAAGCCACACGCCCTTTGAATGAGTGTTTGAAGCGACCTTGTTAGATTCGGTCTCGTCATGATTCGAATCAATCCGTCGTAGAATCTTGCAATTCATTACTCCCTCGGTACCGAGGAGGCTTTTTTCGAAGATGCATGGATATAACGGGACTCTACAGAACACCATAGTTCCCCATCCCGGGGAGCAGATCAACTTGAATACCCACTCTTTTTCGTTATTCCAGTAGGCATCATCCGTTAGCAGATACCAAATCTCTAAATTTGGATGGATAGAAGCGAAAGAATAGCTCTCGTATATTATCGTGATTCAAGGTTTACGTTCAAAAATACGCTTTGTTCATGAGATTTGAACATGCTTCTGTAGCGGAAAAGGTTGGGCTTTAAATCTCTACTAAACATAATTATAATCGGGGCCAACAAACATAAATAAGATGTTGAATTGCATAGATTATTCAACATTTCTCCTCCCTTCGCTTTCTTTCCTTTATCATTAGTCTTGGGGTCTCTCCTCTAATAAAATAGAATCTCCTTGATGAAGAATCAGTGACTTGTGAAAAGCATACTTATAAGCGATCTACCCTTACGGATCCTCAAGCCCCACCATGCCGTTAACCGTATCCTTTTTCTTGAACTCCCAAGCTTGTCGTAGTAGGCGACCTTCCCACTTGTGTGAGAGGAAACTCTCGATTGAGACCCGTCCATCGCTTGTCTACCGGGTTCCCGGCAGAGCGATGAGGGTGACCAAAGCGAACCTAATCAGGATGAGTGGTTGATTCGAGAATCTGGGCTTTACAACATAGTTGAATGCCCCAAGCGGAAGCCCCCAACCAAGCCCCTTGTTAGGGACGAAGATCTTTGCTCTTATCTTACTTACGCAATTCGACTCTCGTGAGAAGTGAAAGGCGATCCAGTGCTTCGATCGAAGGCCTATTTCATTCAACGAGGCGCCGCTTAATCTGCTTTTCATTACTTACGATACCTAATTCGCCCATTACAAAAAAAAAGACCAACCAACTCTATGAAATCCGCGTCGATTGTATCGGTATCTTCACAGCTTCCGGCCATACCATAGTTCTTTTCGAACCTAGTTTGTAAAAGGGAGGTTTCGAGCATAAGAATGAAGTGGTTTAGCGATGCTCATAATGAGTAGTAATTGAGACCTTCTTTCTATATGCAAATTAGAGTTCCTAAATATAACTAAAAGAGCGTTCCCAAAATGACATATATGAATCTGTCATTTTCGGTAACCATTCCTGCCATCCACTCTACTATGAGAGTTTTTATTTTCGTATATATATCTTACGGTCGTTCTTTGTTTTCTCTTCGTCTCTCGACGGTTCTCCGTGCTCACCCGTCACGGCTCTTCCCTCTTCTTCGCCCTCTGCGCTCTCGTGTCCATAATATGGCTGAATTCCGAAAGGATTGGGAACTACATCGACGTTAGCACAGACAGAAGCGATGCCTTTGGATAGTAGAGGAGGAGCGGAAACGTGATAGACTTTCCGTTTAGGGTGACACATTACCTCCATCTACAAATAAAATACGATTTGAATAGCGGAAAACCTCGGGACTCTTCTGCGGCCATAGGAGAACTTCGATCAAGCATAGGAACTGTCTTAGGAAAGCTAGCCTTAGCAAAAAAAAGAAAGGAAGACAACAACCTTCATATGCACTTTGCAGTTAAGACACCTTCGTATCAGTGTGTATTGTTCTCGTCTTTCAGGTCTTTCGTCCCCGTCTGTTTACTGGCTATGATTTGGTTTTAGTAATTAATTATAGCTCAGGCCATGCAGTGCGACTAAATTTCTTTTTTCTTTCTTAAATTTCCAAAAATAATTGTGTTTAAAGAGTTGAAGTATTCAACCTCAGAAGAATAGAATGAGTGATTAGAGAGAGAAAAAAAAGACACGAGAATAATCCGCGTCTCACAGTAGATACCTGCCTGTTTTTGTTTGTTTATTTGCTTGTTTTTCCCCCTGTTCAGAATCAGATTTTGTCAATGTTCTCTCTCTCTGTTTCCTGTCTTGGGTTGGGGTTGGGGTCGTGGTGGTGGTTGGTTGGGTCATTACCAATGTTCTAATTCCATCATTAATTAAACTATTCACCGTATGAACTTCAAATGAAGTTTGTGCCATTATACCCCACAGGCCAGACCCCATGTGAGCCTACAATGATCGCCATCTACTTTCATACTAAGAATTACTATATTACTCCATTCTCTGTATTTCTTCTTCCTTGAGGTGAAAAGGGCAATGGGGAGAAAAAACATACTGTCTGTACTAGCTTTTACAAGCCTATTCATTGGGTTAGTAGCTGCAGATTGGAACATTTTGCACCAAAGAAAGAAGAGGCCTGATCGAGTGGGCACTAATTTGAAGAATTTCTGTGAAAGTTGGAGGATCAATGTGGAGCTAAACAATGTCCGAGATTTTGAAGTTGTCCCACAAGAATGTACTCAATACATAAGCAAATACATGACATCTTCTCAGAACAAGGCAGACTTGGAGAGGGCACTAGAAGAATCTGCACTTTACTCAAGTAGTTGCTGCACTTTAAAGGGTGATGGCAAAGATGCATGGATCTTTGATATCGATGACACGCTCATTTCAACCGTTCCTTACTTCAAGACTCTTCGCTTTGGGCAAGTCCATCACATTCGATCTTTATATAATTTGTCTGCATTTTTTGTTTTGTTTTGTGTGTCTTCACATTGTGTTCATGGTTTTTGATCTTGATCTGGTTTTGGAAAATAGGGGAGACAAGTTGAATAGTAGCACTTTTGAAGGATGGATGAGGGAGGCAAAGGCACCAGCTATTGAGCATACACTTAAATTCTTTCATGAGATGAAAGGAAAAGGGCTCAAGATTTTCTTCATCTCCGCAAGAAGGGAATGCCTAAGAGATGCCACCGTTGACAACCTCATCAAGGTTGGATATCATGGATGGACTGGTCTCATCTTAAGGTATTTATATATGTACAAACCAAACACTTAACTTTGACATTACCAATTCCTTAAATTTGTTCATACTGATATGGCATGGGTTAATTTGATCTAGAATGAGATTAGTCATTTATGTTCTAAAAGAAAATCACAAAGTTTGGGGATATATAAAGTGGTTATGATTTGAGAAAATGGCCTTCAATTGTGAATATTAGGGGTCTTGATGATGAATACAAGAAAGTGCACAAGTACAAAGCGGAGGGGAGGAAGCGACTAGTGGATGACGGGTACAGATTATGGGGGATTATTGGTGATCAGTGGAGCAGTTTTGATGGATACCCTGTTCCAAAAAGAACATTCAAGCTCCCAAATTCCATGTACTATGTTCACTGATGAGATGAAATTAAAGCTCTCTAGCCATAAATAAACATTATGGTTTATGTTTGTGATATTTTGCTGTATGTTTCTGCAAATGCTTTGCAGCATTTAGTAAGTATAAAATGATTATTTAGTATTGTTATATGACATTCTAATTTATTTTCCATTACATTACATATTAAAATTACAAGCCAAATGTAAATTTGAAATGCAAAATATCCCTTAAAAGTCAGACTTTTTAATGAAAATTCCATGTCTAGAAAAAAAATAAAAAATAGATATGATCAACATAGATAATATCGACACGCATGTATGATCTGTCTGTACTGATGAATGAAATAAAATGGCATATAAATCTTTCAAACTCGCTCCTCCCTAGTACTTCACTTATTAAAACATTTGTATGCTATTTTTTTTGTTTAAAAACTAATTTATTTTCAGGCAAAGTAGACACACTGAACCCAACTTTGGAATGTCTTTATGCCCATCACTAAATGTATATTTCTCACAAGTTTGATATTATTTGACTTGAAATTGGTAAAATTGTGGTGGAACTTAAAATGAATCTACCTTAACCAATAATAATCAATTTTAAAATATCATTTAAGATAATTTATACCTTGAAAGTTGATGTAGCACCAAAAAATTAAAATTTTTAATTATGTTACAAATGTACAAAAATGTCCCCAAGTTATTCACAGGAAAAAAACAACAACAAAAAAATTCATGTCAATAGTACTCTCTCTTACCACAAAAAGTGATTTCTTTAATTATAAAATTTATGAATATTAAGAATTTTTATTTTGTGATATTATTTTAAAAAATGCCTCATTATTAATTTACTATTATAGCATAATAATCAAATTATAATAACAAATTTAGATAATTAATATTTTTACAAATAAAAATAAAAATTTTAGTTTTTTCGAGGGTTCTATTTATATATGAGAAGAATCTTGTGCAACTATTTATTTTACTTCTCAAAATATCAATTTTGTTTAAATATTACTCTCTCTGTCCCAGGATAAAAGTTCTAGTGGCTTTTCACGTATATTAAGAAGATGAATAAAATGACAAAATTACCTATAATAATATCATTAAATATGGAGAGAGAATTATAACAAGAAAAGTATGAGATATTTAATGTTACGGGTATAATAGAAAAATATGTGTAAAAATTTAGTTATTAAAAAAAAATAGATATTTAACATGGGACTACCCAAAATAATAATAAGAATTTTTATCATGATACGGAGGGATTATTATTATTGGAGAATAATTTTCTTGTAAAATTAAAAAAAAAAAGTCAAATAAACCTACATTTTGTGTAACGGAGGGAGAAGGACCCGCACGCATGAGAGAGGGTCACTAATCTCCTAATATTCCCAAGTATAACCAATACGCTCTCGTGTGCGCGTGGGTGAGTAATTGGGTATACAATGGTATTAGTAATGCAGAGAGATATATATAGAGAGAGAGTCCCAGGCTGGGAGCCCAAAGAAAGAAGCACTCGTCACCGTTCAAGTCTTAGGGGAGCGACGGTGACTTAACCCCAGCACACCCATCCGTGCAATTAACAAAATCACATGCATATACTATTATATATACATACATAATCAATTCCATATATTTTTCAGTTCTTTTTTGTGTTTTGGATTGTAATTACTTGCCGCACAACATCAGCCCTAGCATATTCAATTTTTGGGTCCCGATGGAGCTATTCAAGTTTTCAACTTTCCCCTGATTTTTAGGTAAGAATTTCGAATACCCATTTATGATTTTTTTTAATTTCGCCTTCTTACACTGCTAAGTTTTTTTTTTCTTTCATGTTACTTTGCAATCTCAATAATCCGTGTGGAGCTATATTTTGTTTTTGATTCCTGTTTTTTTATTTGTATCTATTTATTTATAATTAATGGAGTTGTGTCTCTCTCTCTACATGTGTGTGTGGTGTGTGTTTTCTCTATATGGAGTATATATTACATGAGGTGGGTATGAATATTTCTTACAAGATTAATGTGTTGTTATTAGTACATGTTAATTATTTAGCATAGCTAGATACAAAGTAAATAGTAATTGTTGTTATGTTTGGTTGGTTACATGGCTACTTTTGGCATATGATGCTATTATGGGTTTTTCATTGTTAGGTTGTGCTTGTGTTACCGACTTGAGGGTAACCTAATACTTTTTGGTAGAATGGTGAATAATAATTCATTTAACCTATCTCAGCTAGGCTGCTGAAGTCTGCTTGAGTTGATAGATGCTGGGTGTGAGGTAAAGATTAAGATATTATGTCAAAAACCATCTCCTAAGCACCTGATGGTTGAATAATTTTAAATATCAAGCATGGATTTCTGATAATGGTTTTGAGGACCACATTTTGTCAAATCTCCGTATCATCCCTCGACCTCTATTCAATAAACCATAAAGTCATGTTGAGGTTGCTAGTTCAAGTCTTCTTAGAACCAAATCGTGTTAAAATTTGTATATCACCTGGCGGGGAAAGGTCTGCACTGTGGTGGCTGAGCCGCTGAGGACAAAGATACATCTGAACCAAAAAACAAAATTACCAAAAAAAACAAAGAAGAAAGAAAAGAAAGAAGTCAAAAAACCATGCAGTCATCTTAGTTTTCCTAGATTAGGTATGACCCAGTGAACTAACTGTATGTGAGTCTATGCAATTCTCTTGCTGATCAGTGGCGGCTTGAGTGTGTAGGCTATGCATTAGTCTTTCAATAAATCTATCTCCATAAGAGACATTTTAATTGCTAGTATTTATTTTGTTTTTATGTTGTACTATTTTTAAAGAAGTGCTGCTTGAATTAAATGACCATTTCTTTGGTATAGGTACCAAGAATTGGTAAAGGTGTACTGTAGAGACTTAGGTAATATGTATTGACTGATAACTGCAATTTATCCTTTTGAGAGTGGGCAATAATGGAGGCACGCCCTGCTTTATCCTTTCAAAGATCGGGTTCCAGACAACTTAGTAGCCATGCAACATCTGGAGCTCTATCTTCGTCATTATTTGTTCTTTCCACCAGTCTAGAAGAGAAATATCCGATGTTGCCAGACTATCAAGAGGTTTCCATTAAGAGGGAACTTATGCCAAGTCCTCGGCCTCAATTGTCTTCCAACAGTGTGGCTGTTGGTCATATATTTTCTTCATCTTCTGGATTCTCTACTGATCTTCATTTTTCTTCTGCTTCGCCCCATGAAAAGCATTCAAGAAAGGCTCCTTTCATTTCTCAGACATCAAATGCTGGGACATCTATGCCATTACATCATTCTTCCCATTCTGGGGTACTTCAATCTACAGCATCAAGTCACTATACTACAGAAAACAACAATGATTCCTGGTGTACAGATTCACTTCCGGGCTTTCTTAACTATCATGTAAACACCCCTGCCGAAAATAATCAGATAGATTGTAGCAATAACAGTTGTGCCATGTCATCTGAGGATTTTAGTAAGCCAAGTGATTGGCAGGAATGGGCAGACCAACTAATTACTGATGACGACGCTTTGCCTTCAAATTGGGATGACCTCCTCGTGGATACTGGTGTTGTAGGTTCAGAACCACAGGTTGGGCACTCCAGCAGCAAATGACTCTTGAGATTGCTTTTGCAATATGCTTTGAGTTCAATCTAATTCTTTTTAGTCTAGAAAAATTGATGTCATGTTTTATTACTGTAGATTCCATATCAAGTGTCAAGGCCATCTATGAATTACCCTGTGCAGCATCCCCAAGTACATCAACAGGTTCCCACTGCATCTGGAGAGACTAGCACTGCTGTTACTCCATCGTCCTCGGCAGGTGGTGCTTCAACCAAGCCACGCATGCGTTGGACACCAGAATTGCATGAAGCCTTTGTGGAGGCAGTCAACAAGCTTGGTGGCAATGAAAGTACTCTTTTCCTCAAGTATTTTGTCATTGTATGTACTACCCAATTTTGAGATTCTGTTTAGATAACTAATTGATTTTGAATCACAGGAGCTACTCCTAAGGGCGTGCTGAAGCAAATGAAAGTTGAAGGTTTGACCATCTATCATGTAAAGAGCCATCTGCAGGTGTATTGTTGGTTCTTCGTCTTGATATTGATTCCCATGAGAAGTGGATTTGCCAATTCTCCTTCTTTCTTGTTTGACATTTGTTCCTCATATTGCAGAAATATCGAACAGCAATATACAAACCAGAGTCGCTGGAAGGTAATTAACAACTGTTCCCAGATTTTATGTAGTAAATAATTTCTGTGCTTTTACTTCATGTATTTAGATTTCAATCTAATTGTTCTTATGGAAAATGATATACTTGACCTCATATGGAAGAATTGTTCCACATGCCTCTCTCCCTCTCTCTGATTTTAATTTAAGAATCACATGTGGTTAACTAAGAAGCAAATTATAGACTTTTTTGCTGAAGGTATATATGTCATATTTAGTTCGAATCTCGTTGTATCTAAACTTTTGACTTGCATTTTTTGTGTTTAGTCTTAATTTCTTATGTGTGCCCTATTTCATTTTAAACTCACATGTTAGTTTCTGTATCTTTTGTGTCTTCTTCTTTTTTACTTTTTTGTTGGGTAGTGTTCATTTATAATGGAATCAGCATGTAAAAGGTGATATGAGGGCATATCTCTATAATATTTGGTATTCCCTTTTTGCAGGATCTTCGGAGAAAAAACTGACTCGTATTGAAGAACTGTCATCTCTGGACTTGAAAACGTGAGCTTATTTAGCTGCGTTAGATTTTTTATGCGTAAATATTAAGCGTGTATGTAGTGCCATTTGGTTGTTTATAGTTATCAAACACAAATACCATGTGGTTGTATTTATGTGTGATTCCTTTATGTTTGCAGTTTTCTGATATATTAATGAATAATGATGATGTGAGTGTGGTGATTTTGCCATGTTTGTGGCATGTCCTAGTTTGTCATTTGTTAAATGTCACCACCTCTGGATACCAAGTGGCTTGGTCTATTAATTTTCTTGGTTATTGAAATGATTTTTAGTTGATGAATTTTATTCTGGAATGATTTACGGAGACGGTCACAATTTATTCTTAATCTCGTTTTTCCCCCTTCTGAAATGAAAGAATTTCATTGTCTTTGTTCAGTAGCATTTAGTATCTAATTCGATTCGTAATGGTTTTATATCATCTGTTTAGCTATTTCCTGCTTGAAATTGGATCGTTGGCTAATGACTAAAGTTTTTAAGGACCTGCTTGTCACCTTAAGCAGCTGAAGGAGTTGATCTGAAATTCTAGGGCAAGATTAGTTCTATATTAAGTAGCCTGTGCAATTTCTCTCTTGCTGATAAACTTACTTTTTGCTTGGAATTGCTCAATCTGTGAGGATTAAAGTTGCACTTTTGCTGTTCTTTAAAAAGCGGTATTTGAATTATTTCTATAGTCAAAATCTGCTTTGAAGCTTGTAATCTTTAATGCATTTGAGCTACTAGATGTTTATAAATCAATTCAAACTTATCTCCTTTCTCTGCTGTGGTAACAGGGGTATTGAGATCACTGAGGCATTACGTTTGCAGATCGAAGTTCAGAAACGATTACATGAACAGCTTGAGGTATGAAGGCATCGTTTAGATAGAACTCAGTTTTTAGTTTCATTCGTGATTGTGGGTAGCTACTTCGGAAGTATTTTATTGGGCAAAAAAGGTGTTCTAATACTGTTTTGTTTCAACATAAAAAGTTTCTCTCAAAGTCTGCTGTCATTCTTTGGTGGATGTGATGTACCCAAAAAAAGGCAGCATTTGAGGCTTTGCCTACGGATTTTGTCATCTTTACAATGTAAAACTAGGTAGATGTTAGCTTTTTAACCTTATGAAAAAAGGATGTTGATATCTTTTTATACCAACTTTATATCTCTGGTTAGTTTGTTTTTTAATAATATCAGTTTTAGTTATGGGAATTGGCAAGGTGGGTAGTTGACCCCATAAGATATTGGGATAAAGTTTTTATAGGTGTTATATTGATTTTATTGTGATACTCTTATTTTTAAAATATTATGAAATATCTTATTTTGTCATGTAACTTTTTGTGGATAGATATAGCTACTATGTAAATAGATAGAATATAACCTATATATGACTAGGTTTACAATTTATGTGTAAATGACTATGAGTGTACCTTTTTTGGTGATACCTTGTGCTACATCCTAGTTAGATACTCCCTTTATCCTTCAATAAGTGCAGTATCCTTTTTATTCTTTGAATATCACAAATCACACTAGGTCATTATTTTTCTTTATCATGTTTTTCTATGATATATGTTAGTCTTTTAAGTTTAATGTTGAAATTATCATTGGAAAAAATTATAAGTGCTGCAAACCTTGATATTCACGGGAAAAGAAGTAAAACAAAGAAGTAGCACTCCTTTTTCAGAACGGAGGGAATATATAATTCTTCAAGTATGTGTGTTTGTTTTTTGTGCGTGTATAAGTTCTTACTTTACAAATTTACTTCATATTGATGGAAAAAATAGTTACACAAACTGAGTTTGGCAGTTCAATTTGATGAATCAGTTTTTGTAGTTTACTTGTAGAGAAAAAATGTTGTTAGTGGAAATGTTAAAATGCAAAAGCATTTTTTTATATACAAGTAATTTTGGCCTCAAATATGGGGAATAGAAGCAGGGACCTTGAAAAATGCTAAAGCATTCTGAAAAGCAGCAACTTTTAGTTTACCCTAAAATTCTTGTACCAAAGTACCCTGTGGTTAAGATACTATTGTTATACTTGGAAACACACTCGAACGCAAATCTCAAATTAAAAGGGTTTATTCCACAATACCACTTCGTCAAGTGGGCCGTCAAGTGGGGCACCTAGTCTTTGCCTTCTCATCAAATCCTGGCCTTGCCCCTCATTTTAGTGGCTCTGTCTCTGAGATGAATCACTTTTCCTTTGATAAATTGGTATATGTTGATGTCTTTCTATATATTGATAATATCTTTATAATTTTTCCTTCAGATTCAAAGAAATTTACAGCTGCGAATAGAAGAACAAGGAAGATGTCTGCAGATGATGTTTGAGAAGCAACGGATCTCAGGAATTGACATGTTAAACACTTCATCCACCGTGGACAACCCATCTGAACAGTTGACTGAAACAATCCAAAATCCCCCAGCCAAAAGTGAACCAGGAACAGCGCAGATGAACCGTGAAGTAAGACTGGATGACCCAGATAAAGTCATCGCAGCATCAGAAGGTGAATCTGACAATCTGAAAAAGAAGTTGAAAGCACCTGAAGTTGCAAATTCTGAGGATCTTGGTGCAAATGTTATTGGACAGTCCGACTCCCAACCGGCAAAGCGTGCGAAACTAAATGAATAAGCCCATATTATTACCATTCTCTTAGAATTGACAGGACGTATGGAATATCTGAGTCTTTGCATAGGACAGGTAGTTCTGGACAGTAAGGAGGTTTGGAACTCTCATGTCCTGTTCTTTGTAGTTAAGTTATCATGGTCAAGGGATTGTGTCTCCCTTAATTTACTTGATAACCAAGTTCTCAGAGTTTTGATAATCATACTCATGTACTCCCCATGGCGTTCGAGTTTATTAGAGAGGATGAACACCAAAGAACTTTAATCTGAGGCAGCTACAGTTCTTTTTGCACCTGACTATTAATAAATGATGTATGGGTAGGAAGAGTATTTTTAGTTTATCAACTATATGTATATATGGATGATGTTTTCTCAATCTAGTGTTATGAATTGTCTACTTCTATTATATATGCATTATGGTTTTATGGGGTCACTCATAAGCAGGCTGAGGGGACAAAAGCTTGTCTATAAGAATGAATAGCATTTGCTTCACAAGAAAGTAAGACTGTATAATATAATTTTTTCATAAAATAAAATAAAATTGTTTTCTAGGTAAACCACTTTATGGTTGTATTCAATTTTCAAAATGCACTCCAGTAGTTAATTTGACAGGAAATTTGCATATGCTTGTTTAGTTTTCACATCTTTTTTCGATAAACTCAACTTAATTACTTGAATGTAATTAAAAACAAATAAAAAATGATATGTATATCGATAAATATGACGTGGAACTCTAAGCGATAAGATGCATCACATCTTTCGATAAGAGTCAAAACGGATTATGTTTCTCATAAAAAAAAATGCAACTTTTTTAGCAGCAGAAATATAGCCATATGTAATAAGAAGAGAGAGTGGGAGATTTGAATTAGAATATACGAGGGAGGGCTGTTGGTGTCGGTCTTGGCTTTGGTTCCAAGATAGATCGAGAATTTATTTTGATATACTAATGTTCCAAACATTCCTTTTTACTAGAGAGTATTTGCCTTACAAAATTAGCAAGCAAAAAGTGTCCATGGACCATGCTTGTTCCTCCTACCCAACTTTTGTAGTAACTTCTCTTCCAATCAAACCAATGACCCTTCAACTATCAGTTGGTAGTGCAAGCTTCTTCTATAAACAAACCATATTCAGCATTCTCATTAATCCTTATAATCCTTCCTCTCTTATCTCTCTCCTTCCCCAGAAACCTCTCTGTCTTTTACCTTGCCATGGAATCAAACACCATGGCTGGCCTATTTGCAGGTTCTCACGGCCGCGATGAACTCCACGTTATGCATGGCGCCGACGAGGTAACTAACTTCTCTTCTCCTTGTTTGATTATCCTATTTGGATGATTACTTTTGTTATCTACTTTTTTTCTACAGCATCGGCCTACAACACGCGAGTCTACAAGAAAGATTTGTCGAGTTTGTGGGGATACGATTGGCGTTAAGGAAAATGGAGAGTTATTTGTGGCTTGTTATGAGTGTGGATTCCCAGTTTGTCGGCCTTGTTATGAGTATGAAAGAAGTGAAGGCCACCAATGCTGTCCTCAGTGCAACACTCGCTATAAACGCCACAGAGGTCTTGTATCTCTGTGTATTGGCATTTATATTTCTGATTTCTTGTATGCCAACTGCTGAGGTTTGTTTTTTCTACAGGTTGTCCAAGAGTTGCAGGAGACGATGAAGACGACTATGATGAAGATGATTTTGTCAATGAATTTCAGATCAAAAATCACCAAGATAGCTCAAATGATCACCAACATGTCAATAATCCTTTGGTAACTTTAGTTTATTAATTATCTAGCCAGTATAATGATATCTACATATATTAAAATTCAAGCAATAAGAAGACTCAAAGTTAAGGTGGTGAATTTGCAGGAAAATGGGGAGCAGAATCATCAGCAGCAATGGCATCATCCCAATGGCCCTGCTTTTTCTTCCATTGCAGGAAGTGGTAAAAGAACTACTCTTTTGTTTTTACTTGCATTCGATTGGTTATAAATTGTTGTCTATATATGATTATACTGAATGATGGATGCATTGGGGGTTATATATGTATATATATAGTTGTTGGCAAGGATTTTGAAGGTGAGAAAGAGACTTACACTAATGCTGAATGGAAAGAAAGAGTAGATAAATGGAAAACCAGGCAAGAAAAGAGAGGTCTTGTTAGCAAAGGAGATGATGGAGATAATGATCAAGGGGATGAAGATGACTATCTGTAAGATTCTGTTTTATTTCATTTGCTTGTTTGATTGCTTGTTATTCACATTCCAAATCTTTAACAATGTAACTACTCATACAGCATGGCTGAAGCTCGACAACCACTTTGGCGAAAAGTCCCAATTTCATCAAGCTTAATCAATCCATATCGCATAGTCATTGTGTCCAGGCTCATCATTCTAGCATTCTTCTTCCATTTTCGCATCTTAACTCCAGCTTATGATGCTTACCCTTTATGGATTATCTCTGTAATATGTGAAATATGGTTTGGCTTCTCATGGATTCTTGATCAGTTCCCAAAATGGTTCCCCATTAACCGGGAAACTTACTTGGATCGCCTGTCTATGAGGTTTGAGCGAGAGGGTGAGCCAAATGGTCTATCCCCAGTTGATTTCTTTGTGAGTTCTGTTGACCCTCTTAAGGAACCACCTATTATCACTGCAAACACAGTGTTATCAATCTTGTCGGTCGATTATCCTGTTGAAAAGGTGAGCTGTTATGTATCGGATGATGGTGCATCAATGTTACTTTTTGATACATTATCAGAGACAGCTGAGTTCGCTAGGAGGTGGGTGCCATTTTGCAAGAAGTATAGCATTGAGCCAAGAGCTCCTGAGTTCTACTTCTCGGAGAAGATTGACTATTTGAAGGATAAGGTGCAACCTACATTTGTGAAGGATCGCAGAGCTATGAAAGTAGGCAAACTAACAACCTTAAAGATGCATTAGTTATTTCTCCTTTTGTGAACAAAACCACTTTTCAACAACTAAATGGTGTATGACAGTATGAGGGCTGGTTTGTTTGAATTGCAGAGAGAATATGAAGAGTTCAAAGTAAGGATTAACGCATTGGTGTCGAAGGCTCAGAAGAAGCCAGAAGAAGGATGGGTCATGCAAGATGGAACCCCGTGGCCGGGGAACAACACTCGCGATCATCCTGGAATGATTCAGGTTTGAAACATACACTATATGGATCAATTAATTTTAAGAAATAATAGTCTTCATGGAAAATGTATCACCTTTTTCATAATACTCCACATGTCCGTAAGTGTGCAGTATGTGCCTTTGCAGGTGTCTAAATTCTGACATGGTATTTCTATATACAGGTTTATCTTGGAAGTGAAGGAGCATTAGATGTTGAAGGCAAAGAGTTATCACGACTTGTTTATGTTTCGCGTGAGAAAAGACCTGGCTATCAGCACCACAAGAAAGCTGGAGCTATGAATGCAATGGTAATTAGCAATCCATCAGTTAAACTTGTGCTTTCTCGTTGGATGAGGATTAAATATACATTGGTGTGAATAAGTGTGCTAATACTTGAGTGTTGTTCTAATTTTCATTAAATAGGTTCGAGTCTCTGCAGTACTTACCAACGCGCCATTCATTTTGAATCTGGACTGTGATCACTACATTAACAACAGCAAGGCTGTAAGAGAAGCTATGTGCTTTTTAATGGACCCCCAGTTAGGGAAGAAGCTCTGCTATGTTCAGTTTCCTCAGAGGTTTGACGGTATTGATCGCCA